>JAWNPA010000041.1:2507500-3175000 GCA_035045345.1 Drosophila hamatofila | reverse complement strand
GCTGGTCTATGATTTCGTGCGCAATCTCGTCCACAGCTATGTGACGGAAGCTCTGCCGGACACGGGCAACGGCCACTCCGTGGGCAGCAGCACCAATAGCAACGGCAGCAGCGGCGGTGCCATCAGCGGCGGCGGCGGCAGCAGCAGCAGCGGCGGCGGCAGTGCGGGCAGCGGCGGCAGTGGACGCAAGATTAGCCGCCAGCCGGCGACCATATTCGCTAGAGTCAGCAGCTTTGAGCTGTTGAATGCCCAGGATGTGGGGCTGATGCTGGTCGCCCACGACGATGGCGTCATACGCGTCTGGCAGTCGTCGGGCGGGCCGCAGGAGAACTCGGCCGGCTGCTCGGGTGAGGCACCCAAATTGATTAGCGCCTGGGATGCATTCCCTCGCGCCGCCTATCACAATGGCGGCGGCGGCGGCGCTGGCAGTGGTGCTGGTGGTGTTGGTGGTGTTGGTGGTGCCGGCAATGGCAGCTGCACCGCCGGCGTCGGCGTCGTCGGCAGCGGCAGCAATGCCAGCGGCAGCGTCAACAGTTCCTATTTGCAGCGACGCCTCAAGACGGATCCCTTAGCAGCGGTCAACAGCAGCGTCGGCGGCACCATCACTTTCCCTGCTTTAACATTTATGGCCGAAGTGGCCATGGCCTGCGGCCCGAATAGCCTGCGCCACAGCCAGCATCGCAGCTCCACGGACATTGTCACCGCCTGGCAGCAGCACAGCCAGCACCTGGTGGTGGGCTGTGAGTACTATCGCTATCTGCGCATCTGGGATGTGGAGCGGGAGCTGCGCCTCAACGATCTGCAGCTGGGACGGCGGGAGACCAGCGTGCGCGTCCTCTCGCCATTTGTGGCCAACAAGCCGTGGGATCTGATTGTGGCCGGCTGTGCGGACGGCAGTGTCCGGCTGTTCGACAAACGTTGTCCGCCGCAGGATGCCCGGTTTCGTGTCTATCGCGAGCATACGGCGCCCATACTGCACGCCTGCTTGCGGTCGAATGACACCTCGCTCGTGACGGGCTGCACGGCGGGCAAGGTGAATGTGTTGGATTTGCGTGCGAATGTCGCCTCTGGCGTCCTGCATCAGTGGGAGGCGGGCGGCGATATTACGGCCATGGCCAGTCATCAGGTGGCGGATGCCATCGCCTGCGGCAACGCCTCCAAGATCTGCATCTACTCGCTCAACGGACGCACCCAGAGCGTTCTGCGCAGCAACGAGGGCTTCATGGGCTCCAAAATTGGACATCCCACATGCCTGTCATTTCATCCGTATAAGGTGCAACTGGCGGTGGGCTTTGTGGACAACACAGTAGCTGTCTACAGCCCCACACCAGGTAAATTATGGAGTAAAAAAGTGTGTGCAACGAGTAGCGAGTAACGAGTGAATGTTATATATAACGAGTAGTTGCAACGAGTAACTGCAATGAGAATCACCAACGAGTAGCTTTAACAAGTATCAGCAAGGAGCAGTTGCAATGAGAATCCCCGACGAGTAGCTGCAACGAGTAGATCTCAAGAGTAGCTGCAACGAGTAGGTGTAACGAGTAGTTGCAATGAGTTGCCCTAACGAGTGGCTACAATATTAAAGTTATAACTATCAGTAACTAACTACCTATCAGTAAGAGAAGCTACAAAGAGTAAGATTAACGAGTAGACTTAACGAGTGCCCACAATTAAAACACATTAAGAAAAGCTGCGCTAAATAGCAAATCAGTTTAGATATTAGAGCTAGCTGCACTGATAACTATAGCGAGTAGTGATAACGAGTAACGATAGCGAGTAATCATAACGAATAGTCATAAACATGCAAATATAAGAACTTGCGACATAGGATCCATTTAAAAGCAACTACAACTAGTAAACAAAGCGAGTAGCCTAAACGAGTGTGAGGATCACTCGCTCCATTATCTCTGTCTGTATCTCTCTCTCGCACACTCTCTCATTCTCTTTGGTCACAAAATTTGTACTCACCACAGTTTACATGTTCATTCCAGTTTTATAAACTCTGCAACCGCTGGAAAACGGACGTCGATAAGAATCCTGAAACAATGTTTTATGCACGTAGCTTCAATGCGGAGCCCGCAATGCAGTCAGCAGTGGCGCATGTGCGTGCCGTAACCAAAATAATGGACTTAACCCCCCAGGATGTCCAGCTAATGTATACCGTGTGCGCCTTTGAGACGGCCTGGCAACGCCGTCAACCCCCATCCGTCTGGTGTCGCTTCTTCGATGTGCCCTCCTTGAGCGCCTTGGAATTCGCCGAGGATCTTGAATACTATTGGAACGATGGCTATGGCTATGAATTAACGCATCGCATTGCCTGTCCGGCAATCGCAGACATGTTTGCGGCCATCGAGTGAGTAGAGATAAATGAGATAAATCAATAGATAAGACTACTACTATACTATTTTAATTGTGGATCTCACGAGCTTTAAACGAATAGTCAGTGAAAATACGGTAAAGGTTTTTCATTCAATTGCAGTGTCCCCTTTCAAATTCATAGATTTCTGCAGCTTGATTGGAAATTAATTAATTCTTATCTAGATTCGTCTGACAATTGAATTGAGAACCAGAAATATTTGATGGTTTATCATGAAACTTAGGACTAACTAAAGATGAATGTAAATTTATAAATTTTAGAAAAGCTAATTTTAACTTGACTGAAAAAGGAAGAACTCAAGTCTAGACTTGACTAGAACAGTTGAGTTACATTCACCTGTTAGCATGAATCTCTTCTGATTGAGCTTAAAGAAGGAGAATCAAAGAAAACTAAAGAGCTTGAAAAGACTAAAAGGAAAAAGGATTCAAACTTGTGTATACTTGCTTGAATTACTTTCACCTTTGTGCTTGAATCTTTTCCGATTGAGCTTGAAGAAGCAGAGAGAACCCCACTTAAAGTTCTTGATTGAAATCCTTATGGCTATGTCATATGTTACACACTTTGTAGATTCACCTTTAAGAGTGAATGATGAGTGAATAGGGAATATCTTGTAGTTTAAGACGGACCCTAGGACACTACATTTAATGGCAGAGATTCTCCCAAAAGTTCTACATTATAAAACTTATGAAAAATGTTCTTGCCTTGCAACGTGTAAAGGGAATATCTTGTAGTTTAAGACGGAGCCTAGGACACTTCATTGAATGGCAGAGATTTCCGAAAAGTTCTATATTATAAAACTTATAAAAATGTTCTTGCCTTGCAGCACACTGAAGCCACGCGCCAATGCCACCTTCTACTTTACTCATTCGGGAACGCTGCTCAAGATGCTGGCCCATCTGGGCGTGGCCAAGGACGACCGTCCGCTGACGCACAAGGATTTTGAGATGAAGCGTCTGTGGCGCACAAGTGAAATCGATGCGTTCGCAACCAACTTGGCTTTTGTGCGCTATGAGTGAGTGGAGATGATAAAATAGATAATTTATCTATTTATATTTATATAGAGAGAGTATTTTGATTAAATTTAACTTTATCTCTTCCATGGGCAGCTGCATCGATAGGGAACCCCAAATTTTGGCAATGCATCAGGAGCGGGTGATCCGTCTGCCCGGCTGTCCACACGATGACGATCTTTGTCCGCTGTCGCGGCTGCGAGCCAACTACGCGGATAGCGTCGAGCGCTGTGACTTTGAGGCGCTCTGCCAAGCAGCCAACTAAGCGGAGACCAGGAGAGGCAAAGTGAAAGAGATGAAGGGAGCGTGAGCGAGAGCGAGAAGAGAGCTGGGCGGCATGGAATGGGAAATGGGTTTTTGGATGAACTGCTGCTGCTATTGCCTGCCTGCAAAACTATGTGAAATTTAACATGAAACAAGGGATTCGTCGGAATATGTAAACGGAATATTGAAATGATGTCGAGAAACGAACAGAGAGAGAGAGAGAGAGCGATAGAAAAGAAAGCAAGAGAAAGAGCGAGAGCGAGAGCGAGAGCGTGAGCTGAGTTGATAATGGAATGAAAATGATTTATGGTAGAAATTTAGACGATAAGAAATGCTAAATATCCAAGTGTGTTAAGTTGAAATATGTGTATGTATTTTGTGTATGCCTTATAATCAATGTGGACCATCCAATCCAACTGCGAAATTTGAGATGAAGCAAATGAGAAGGACCGAACGAGAGCGAGAGCGAGAGAGAAAGCACAAGCGAGTGCGAGCAAGGGAGAAGGAAAACGTAATGTGAACGAACTAAGGAAAAGTCGTGTGAAAAGCTAATGATTGTTTCTAGCCATGCCGCCAAAACTGAGAAAGTTGTCTATCTAGCATAGATAAATATATATAAACTATATAGACTATATATATGCTATATAAACTGTACAATATGTACTGCTACAAAAAATATGCGATTTGATTTGATTTGCTAATTTTTTTTTCTTCCCCTTTTTGTATCTCTTGTACATAACTATATTTATATATATATATATATATATATATACATATATATATATATATATATCATATCGAGTGTGTAACTATATAGAAAGCTATGCTATAATGTACTCGTATATATCTCTACTATATGCCTGTAATCATTTGTAAACGCTTCTGAAACCTAAAACAAAAAAACTCTCGATAAAACATCGTTCGCTTTATGCATGTGTTTAGATCTAAGTCTATATATACATATATATCTATATATATATAAATATAAGTGTAAGTGATATTTGTTTTGTTAACAATTCATTTTCTCTACCTTCAAACTCTATAAAATGTAAATTAGAATCGCTTAAATGAAAAAAAGAAAACTTTGTTAAAAAAAACCTAACGAAAAGCGAAATTCAAATTGAAATTGAATGTAGAGAGTTCAACAACGAACAATCAACAACAATTTGTTATTTCATATTTCCAGAAAAGAGAAAAAAAAAATTTAATAATTAAACAATTTGTTAATTCATTTAAGTTTAAGTTTTTGCTTTGATATATAAATATTTAATTTTATAAAAAACAAAAAAAAAAAAATTATATTTTGAAATTAAACACTTTACAAGCTTATGTATATACATATATGTATTCATATAAAGTTGTCCGATTTTGTGCCTGAAATATGTTTTTTTTTAGTTTTTATAGTTTTTCATAGCCTTGACATGGACTATAGACTATATATATATATGGTATACTATATAGTGCTTCAATATAACCAAAAAACATACAAATAAACTATATTATTTCTTAAGCTGATGCAGCCCAGCCAGCGCATTTCACACAGGGTATTTTTAAAAAAGTCTTGACAAATATGATAAAAATAAAAGGAAAACTTGTTACAAAAAAAAAAAAAAAAAAAAAAAAAAACAAAGAGTATAGAGATAATGCTCAGTCAATATTTAAAGAATTTGAGCGACAAACAGGCATTTGAACCTTGTTCATCTATATATATCAGTTATATATATATATATATATATATAATGGAATACAATTACAATGATATATACATCTCTATATAGAAATGCTTTGATATTATTTGAATTGTACAAGTTTTGGGTTACTCAGAAAACTTCAGAATAAATTTCGAAAAAATAAAAATTGTGAATGTAAATGAAATGTTATCTGAGCTATGATTGTGAATATATATTTATATGATATATGTATGTGAAATATGCAAAATTGGATAACTGAAATTTTCCCAATCCGCTCACTAGAGGCGGGGCAAATCGAAAAATGCATTTTCCGGTATCTTAGAAACCAGCATAGTTGAAGTGCTAGAGAGTTGAAGTTTTGAATGTATATGGTGGATATATCTACGCCCATTGGGGGCGTGGAAAATCAGGTAAAGCTGTACCTTCCACAGTTTTACAGCTAGAAATGCAAAATTTAACGACCAAATTACAGTTGACAACCTCAGTTGATTTGACAAAAGTATTATATATATGTATAACAAGATTGTGGGCGTGGCAATTCGAAAAAGGGGCAGAACCGTCGAAAATAACCTTTTAGTCGGGGTAATACAGGTTATTTCTAAATTGGAAAGAAAATTAAAATTAAATTATCTATATCCTCTTGAGTCTTTCGGATCTTTTTCTCTAGCAGAGTCTACTAGCAGGTATGTTATGGTTAGAGAGCACAACTTGTAGTGAAATGTTGCTAATTGCTTGATTCTTATCCGGGAATTACTTTGCTAAGGATACAATATATATCCGGGATCAATGAAAGTTTTTTTCATAAAAAACGCAAAATTACCGATACTTTTTGAAGAGATCTCGTATATATATATATATATCCTATAATACACAAGAATAAGTATTTACATATATCCATAAGACTATATATATACATATTACACTTACTTGATCTTTCGTCGAGCCCGCACTATGGGGCCCCAACACTTCGCCTTGTAAAGCAAACTTCCCGTGTTTGCACAGCGTGCGATTTGCTAATTGTAAATTTTGCTCGATTCGAACATTTTTTTCAGCGTTAAGTGATTTAGTTGTTGATTCATCCTACTCTACGTGCTTTGGGCACATTAGCTGCTGTGACTAGCTAGTTAGAGTAAGCGGCCCTAAAGACAAGTTACGCCTCAGCCAATTAGCACAATTATAAATGTAAATATATATATGGGAATATATAATATGTATACTATACATACATATATAGATATATACAGCACGTAATATGTACATATATCCACATATACATATATACTGTATGTGCTAAGTTTTAAAGTTTGATTTCGCGTGCTCGATTTGAACTTTTATCAACCAAATTAACCCATTTCCAAAATTTACAGTTTGTTTTTTTTTTGGGTGGAATTTCAGGTAGGCTTATGAATGCACTATGAATGAAAGTTTCGGCTATAACATGGGAATTTTTATTATGATTGAACGGATTTTGATTTACGGTTTGGATATGAAGAGATTATATATATGGTATGACATACATATATGGTAATAGAGTCAGATATATCTTAAGTCAGCTAAATAGAGTAGATATATATTGAGATATATAGAGTAGACTGTGCTGACTATTCATTTAGAACAGATCTATAGATATAGACAAGTTAAATAGATTAGATATATACTATATATATAGACCATAGATATATTATATACAGATATTATATAGTGAAGACTGCATAAGCTTGATATGTAGTATCAGCTACACAAAGTGGAATATGTCTATCTATCTAGCTATATGGTTATCATATTGCACTCTTTTATTTTTAATGTTATTGATTAAAAAGCATATCAGAAATCAGCTTTAAAATAATGTCTCCTATATCTTAAGAGCTAGACTCCTCAAATTTTGCATATAGATTCATATATATTTTATAGAAATTTGATTGTTGTTATATTTTGGATACCAGCCCCAAGTCACTACATATTAACTGTATTTATTGAAGATATATAGTTTCCGATATGTTCTCTGTAGTCTGCATAGACTCTAGACTCTATATGATATGTAGACTATATATAGTGCAGATATATAGATTCAGATATGTAATTTGTAGTCTCTATGGACTCTGAATGAAACTATATGAATCATTTTCATACATATACATATAGAGGTAAAAACAGAATTATAAATCATATCAAATATTAGATTTGACTTTTGAGCTATAAATGTTTAGAGCTAAAAGCATAAATATATATCTGATCAGGAAATATCTTGTATTCAGCCATATATATCATATTGTATAGAGTAGTCAGATCTCTGCACTTCAATATCGAACACGTTTATTTTCTATATGGACATCATTATGCAGAGCTAAAAAGACAAATATTAACCATATTAGATTTAAGATATTTTTCACTTTTATACATAAATAACTGTATTCTTGTTTTTAAAATACTTATATAATATTATATGATATGCTAGACTCGAAATACATCTTTATAGAATAAAAATATTCTCTGCACTTATCTGTTACAGTATTTGAGAGCAAACATTTACAGTTTTCCTTTCATGAAAATCCAACAAATATTTCTGATTTTCAATCAAATTCTTGCCATTCACTTTCACTACAAGTGAAATTATTCCTGGGAAACTTCCAGATTAAACATGATAAGAAGAACTTTTCCATTTAAGTTTTTTAAATGTGAATTTTTTTGGAATGCAGCTATGAATAAGTGAACGACTAAACAAAAAATATCGTTTTTTTTTTTTTAATTTAAAAAAATCCAACTTGTAAATTATTTAATTTTCTATCTGTAGCTCTTTTAGTTGTCAAGTTTTATTCGACTGGATTCTCTGGATTTTAAGCTGGATTGAACTTTGAAGCGGGGGGATTATGGCAAATGCTTGAGCCTGAAGAGCTTTTAAGACATGATGAATATACCGAAATAAAGACTTTTAAGATTATTTTTGAATTTATATTATATTATTTATATTGAATATTAAATTTAATTTAAAAAAAAGAAAACTAAGAATTACAGATCAAAATTCATTTAAGAAGTTTGAGCAAAGATCATGTAAAACTCATATTAAAGGCTTTAATCAAAAGACTTAAAAGAGTTCAATTTGTATTGCTAAGACAGTATTCAACATAAAATCTTGGAAATTGAATACTCTAAAACTTGTGGTATTCTAAATTATTTTAAATATTGTATGTGTAATATGGTCTTAGTCATTAGCTTTAGAGCTTTATAAGGCAAACACTAAACCATCCTTAAGCTAAAGCCTAACCTACGGTAAAAGCTTTATACTTATAGCTAAATAAACTGGAAGAATACGCTTTTCAATTATAATGTAAACAACCCCTCAGCAAAAGCTTTTAGCTACAAAAAAGCTTTGAAGCAGGCGCGCCACTCAAGCTGTAGTCGTCTAAGCTGCGCTTTTGTTTAGGGTATCTTTCGTCAGCACGCGTGCTGGCTAGTTGGCTGGCTGGCTGGCTGGCTAGCTGGCTAGCTGGCTAGTTGGCTGACTAGCCGAGTGACAGCTTGGCTAATAGCTTGGCTAACTGGTTGGCTGGTTCAAAGAACGAACGGTCCGAGGACTTTGAATGTATTTACATACGTTCTTGTTTGCTTTGACAAATATAACAATTGAAACGATATGAATAGATAATTAAATTGCAAAAATAAAAAATATAAAAAAAAAAAAGCAGACAAAGCACTTGAAATGCCACAGAGCAAATGCAGCTAAGGAATTTAGCTTTTTTTTGCTTATGCCTCTGCTGCTGTTGCTGCTGCTGTTGCTAACATAGGCAGCGGAGGCTGCAGCTTGAAGAAAGCTCACAGGCCACAGCGCAGTCGCAGTTGCAGTCGCTGCCGCTGCTGCTGCTGGCGCTGCTTGCGCTGCCCGCTGCCCACGGCCAGTGTCGCCGGCAACAGGTTCAACCCCTAAAAAAGCAATGTAAAGCTTTTGACAAAGCTGTTGTCGAGGATGCCAGCCGCGTTGCTGACGCCGCTGTCGACGTCGCTGCCGGCGCTATTCAGCGCACCGAGCAGCGGCGTCAGGCGAACAGCATTTGGCCAAAAACAAAAAAACACACAGAGCGAATAGGCAGCAAAAAATAAAAACAAAAATGAAAAAACGGTTTTAGTGCGCTGTTGTCGTCGTTGCGGTTGGCGCGTTGCGTTAAACAACATCAACAAAATTTTCGGTTTATTTCTCCTTCGTTTCATTTGATTTGGATTGCTGATTGGTTTTTTTTTTTATTTCCTTCGGTTAAGTGTTAAACAATTAGCTGAAGCAGCTGACACTGTGTTGGTGTGGGTGTGCCCTGTCTGTGTGCGTGTAATTGTGTGAAGCGGCAAATGAACGTCAGCAAAATATGACCTAATTCTTGTGCAGCCTTTTTTTTTTTTTTTAGTCAGGACAACAACCCAAAACTAACAAAAAAAAAAAAACAACAAAACTACAAGTAACGAAAAGTAAGAAGAAGAGCAAGCAGGCAACAGCAGAAGCAGCGCCTAGGCATTGCGCGCAAAAGAAACGTCAAAGAAAAATAACTGTATTAGAAGTTATTTATAGACTTACGCGCATTTGACTGGCTTCTGCATTTAATTGGCCTTCGCGAGTGCGACAGAGCACACACCACACCCCGTGCGCCTACCCGCTTCGCCCGCTTCGCCCGCTTCGGCCGTTTCGCAACCGTTTCGCGGCATGGAACAGCTGTGCTACATTGCGCTCAGCTGCCTGCTGGCCCTAGTCCTGCTCTATGGGCTGCTGGAGCTGCACTACTTCCTGCGCATGTGCCTCTGTGTGCTGCTGGCGCGCTTCATCAAGCGGCGCTGCCACATCCTGGAGACGACCACAGTGAACGGTAAGAGTATCATACAGAGAGTGGGAGCGCAAGTGGAAGGGAGAGGCATATAGGAAGCCAATTGGTTTCATCACGTTTCTTTCGCCCGCTGCAGGCCTCTGCTTGAGCAACGATGTGGACACGCTGCTTTACCACATGAACAATGCGCGCTATTTTCGTGAATTGGATTTCGCACGCGTCGATTTCTATGAGCGCACACAGCTCTATAGCACGATCAGACGCTTGGGCGGCTCAGTGTTTCAGGGTGCGGCGACCATACGCTATCGCCGCTTCATACGACCCTTTCAGCGCTTCACCATTGAGTCCAGGGTATACACAAAGGCTGACTGAGCAAGAGCTCTGTACTAACTCCGCTCTTTTGCTTGCAGATCATCTACTGGGATGAGCAGTCGCTGTTCATGGAGCATCGCTTCTTGCGCCCCTCCGATCAGTTTGTCCACTGCATCGTCATCTGCCGGCAGCGGGTGATCGATGTGCCCATGGACACGGTGATGGCCGAGCTGCTGGCCAAGACGCCGCTGCAGGCATCCCGGCACACGCTCAGCTCCACCGCCAGCCTGCAGCCGGCGGGCATGGGCAGTGCCACGCCCATGCCGGCCCTGGACGCGGGCCAGGCCGAGAACGGGCATGTGACAGCGGCGGGCGCTGCGACGGCGAGTACGGCGACGGCGACGGCGAGTACGGCGAGTACGGCGTACAGCATCAAGATGAAGCCGCCGCTGCCGCCGGAGTTGTGCAAGTGGATCGAGTACAATGAGATGTCCAGCAAGAATTTACGCAGCGGCTGCTGACCATAGAGAGGAGCAGAGGAGCAGCAGGAGCAGCAGGAGGCAGCATCCACTCAGTTGACATGGATTTAGACGAACTAGAAATACTCTACGTTCCACCTAAAAAAATTGTACTCTTTTCTTTTTTTTTTTTTGAAATAGTTTTTCTATGTGCGTGTGCGTGTGTGAACTGTGTGTAAATTGTGAACTGTATGTTGTGAATGTTGACTTTTTAGCTCTAAGTCGAACTCTGTGTTTGTGTCTGTGTTCGTGTTCGAGTTCGTGTTCGTGTCCGTGGCTCCAACTGCTTGGCTTGGCTTGGCTTGGCCTAGCCACAGCAGCATCGATTCGAGCATCGAGCACCCACAGCTAATAACCCACAATTACATGTTAATATTGGGGGGCTAATATAAATACTACATAGATACAAGCGAATCCACCTTTCTTTTTTCGCTTGCACAACGGGCAGTGGGCAGTGTTGGACAATCATCAAAAGCTGCACGAAATTGTAGAGTTGGCAAAAGGAAAAGCATTGAGCGCGAATCCAAATTCAGTTGCGACTCTTGCTACTCTACTTTACTATACTCTACAAGAGATATGTATATAGAAAAACAGTGTTGGTAAGTGCTGGAATTTAGATTTTGCTGAACTGAATCAATTACAATATGTAGTCTAACACAAGGCTTAGGCGCTCTTTATTCAAACAGAATGTTGGTATGGGCGATCTATAAAGAAAAAAAGTGTTGGTAAGCAAAGTAAGCAAGGTAAAGTGTTTACATTACTGTTAGCAAAAGCCTAGGTGCATGAATATACATTACTTTTAAGGTCCCAGTCATTTATAGTTCAATATATTGTCTATTTTCGTAAAACAGTGTTGGTAAGTGCTAGGTAGCGCTAAGCTACGTAAGCTAATCTGAGCCTTACTTATGCTTGAATATGCACATTCATTTCCAAGCCTATGCCAGCTATATTTCATTGTTAGTCTAGAATAACAGTGTTGGTAAGTGCAGGTTAGTGTTGCAAAGTGCTGGCTAGCTGTAAGCTTAGCTAACATGTGGAGCTATCTTAATTTACAGTTTGAGAACTAGCTGTAACATGCACTTCAACGAGCGACTTTACAAGTAGCCAGTGTTGGTAAGAGCTGTAAAGTGTGATTTCAAATTTAATCTACATAAGTATGTAAGATCAGTTAGCTTAGCTCAACTAACACGTAGCTCACACTACACTCCAGCAGGTCCTTTTTTGAAATTATTACTACAGCTCTAAAAAAGTAGTGCTGGAAAGTGCTATGAAGGGTTGCAAGGTGCTGTACAGCGTGAGGTTTGCAATTATGTGCATTATTAGCTCATAGCTTGAGTAGAGACTGTTTCTACAAGTCAAACCTTATACCAGTAAAACAGTGTTGGGAAATACTTAAAAGCTCAAAAGTGCAAAATTGAGAATTGTTGAGCCACCAACTACTTGAATGGCTGTTTATCTCTTTCTCTCTCTCTTTCTATCGCTCACTCATACATTCTACCATACAGTGCTGGAAAGTGCCCAAAAGTCTATGATTATCTTAAATGTAGGCGCTTGCATAGTTTTCATTAAAGAACTACCAACTGTAGTGGAAAATAAGTTTCAATTGAAAGACTAGCAGTGCTGTACAGCGTTGAACAGACACTTTGCTCTGCTAGGTTAGCATATAGGAAATAAAGGTATCAACAAAAGAAACGCTAGTTCAAGAACAGTAATAAATAACAAATGTTTTATAATGATACAGGAAACAGTGTTGAACAGAGTCACAATTATGCTATGCACAATGATTGTGCAGCGAAATCGTGACTAGGGTCAATAAGTGAAGTGTTTTGAGTCGCTTAGCAAACAATCTTAGCAATTATATTGGCGGGTGGGGCTATTTTAATTAAACAAATAGAAATAGTCATAAAGACTATGCAATAATAATAATTTTCGAAAAAAAAAAACCAAGAATATAACGTAAACGCTATAGATAGATGATGAGAGGGACTAATTTGCTTATTTGCCTGACCTTAGACCAATTGTAATAAATATATTAAGTTAAAAGCGAAATCCGCCTTCTGTGAAAGTGCTAAGTGCACAAAGTGTTCTGCCCACTGAGCTTTGCGACTGTCAACAAGCTCAGCCAACTGAGCAAACTGCAAATGCCCAAAGTGCAGTTGCAACATGACGACGGCTCTGAAGCTGCCTCTGTTCACAAAGTGTTATATCAATTTGGCCTATTGCATGCGTCAATTGCTTGGACGGTAAACGGTAACGGTGAATGCGCTGAATCGCTGAATCGATTCAAGCTATTCAAGTTCAAGTGGCAGCGAGACCGCTGAATGACTCAGCAGGTTTTGGTTTTGTTATTGTTGCTGTGTGAAATTGAAAGTGCTTGAGCGATAGCCTGGAAATTGCATATCTTAAGTTGACAAAATATGTTAGTTATTTTCCTATTTCCTTTGTGTATATGCATTTATCTTATCTGTGACTTGTTAATCGTATTTACTATGATATATTATAAATATAGTATATAGCAGCTGCATTTATATTTATTTTTTAAGTACTCAATTGCTTAACTTTTTTATTTTTTGATTCGTTTGTACAGTGTAATTCGTGTACTTCGATTCGCATTCAATTTTAATTATCAGTTGAACCTGACACATACATATACATATACGTATGTATGTATGTAGCTAGTGCTGTGGACTTTAGGCGCGCTCAATTTAGCACATGAAATCTTCGCTTCAACTATTGCTTCTTTCCTTTGTCCTGTACATTACTAGTGCTTAAGCAGAGTAGGTAGAACTTAGCTCTAGTCCTTGCTCATTTGCACTCATAGATTCGTCAAGTTCGCTCCCTTCACACTCAAAGTTTTCAATTTGCTGCTGCGCTCTCTCTAACTCACGCTTTCAATCTCATCATTGCGCTCTGCCGCTTTGTCCTTCGTACATGACCTTAGCTTGAGCTGCTTTAACATATGAAGGGCACACTTTCTCTAGCTCACACTCTCACTCTCATTATTGCCCCCCCTCGGTATGATTGGTCAGTGATCTCTCATTTAGCTTGACAGCTGTTTTGGTTTTTGCATTTAACTAATAATTCAGCACATACACATGCAAGCTGTCATTCTCACTCTCAATTCCATCAATGCGCTCACCCGCTTTGTCCTTCACATATGAATTGATATTTGTTTGAGCTGCTTTGGCGCATGCAGACCTCTGCCTAATTTACACTCTCACTCTCATTATTGCGCTCTTCTGCTGCCATTGGTCAATGATCTTTCGTTTTGCTTTGCTGCCACTTTCGCACTGCTTGTTTGGCATTCAATTAACAGCTGAGCTTAGAATGCACTCTAAGCGGGCGCTCGCACGCTCTCTCTTCTTCGTGCTCCTCTCCCTCATTTGCATTCTTACTCTCATTGTCGGGCGCTCCAACTGTTGCTCTCCCGCTGCGATTGGTCAACTTTCTTTCGCTTGTGTCTTTCAGCCGTTCCGCCACTTGAGCAGCTTTTTGTTTTGATATCTTCGTATCAGTTGCGTTCGGTCGCTTGCCGCCAGCAGTTGTGGATCGTCTGCGCTTGCCATTGCCATTGCCATTGCTATTGCCGCTGCGGACCTCAGTCACCAAGATTATCGACATTATCATAGCTTTTCGACTATCGCGCGTAAATAGAATTGAGTAAGTAGACAGGCAGGCATATAGACAGACAGACAGACAGACAGACATAAATACATATGTATATCGATACTGTTGCATATTCATGAAAAGCAAATGAATTTGCGGTCTCGATGCACACACAAATCCAAAGTTTAATGTACAACTTTCGCCACTAACGAGTTATTTTCGCCTTCTTTTTGTTTTTGTTTTCGTGTCTGGTGTGGAACCACCAGGAACCATGTCGCTGCTCGTGGTGCTGCTCATTTTGTACGTCATTTGGGATGTCAACTACTTCATACGCTGCGTTTTCACAGTGCTCGCCGGCCGGCTGTTCCAGGGCAAGCGCAAGGTGACGGACACCACAACCATCTACGGGCTGTGCACCTCGCAGGACGTGGACATCTTCATTCGGCACATGAACAATGCGCGCTACCTGCGCGAACTGGACTTTGCCCGCTTCCACTTCTATGCGCTGACCAATCTCTACGAGCTGGTGCGTCAGCGCGGCGGCGGCGCCGTCCAAGGGGCCAGCAGTGTGCGCTATCGCCGCACCATACCCATCTTCCATCCATACAAGATCCAGACGAAGCTCATCTGGTGGGACGACAAGGCCATCTATCTGGAGCAGCAGTTCGTCACGCTGGCCGATGGCTTCGTCCGGGCCGTCGCCCTCTCCAAGCAGTGCATCACCAAATGCAATGTCAACGAGCTGCTCAAGACTTATCCCGAGGCGGCCAAGCGGCCAGAGATGCCGGCGGATCTGAAGCTCTGGTTGGATTCCATCGAGGTGTCCAGCCAAAAGCTGCGCAAAGATAAGTGAGTTCCAATTGGGACCGGTCCAATTGGAATCACCTTCATCCAATGTTGTTTACGTGTAGCTAAGTCTTCTCGTCGTCTTCCTCTTAGTCTTCTTTCTCATTATTTTTTTGATCACACTTTAGGTTTAGTTTCTTTTGCTTTCCCCTTTTCTTCATCGGTTCGTTTGCATAAATAAAATAAAATATTTTTGTATGAGGCTAAAAAACGGGTTGTCTTTCTTTGCTGAGGGCAACAATGGCGTTACGTAACGTAACTTTGTATAACGTAACGCGATATAAGCAACGGCTTGCATTGTTATCTATGAGAATATTCAAAATGTGCATAACGTATTAAGTATACTTAGTTGACATATGGCAACATGTAACGTTACGTAACGTAAAGATATTTATCTGGAATTAACGTAATCAAAGGTGTTTCTTAGAAGCCTATATGAAATGAATGTATAGCATATTGCCATTTATTTCCATAAACATCGCTAACGTTAAATTTATCGTAATATATAACGTAAGGGGGCTAACGTTCCTGGTTATTATTTACATTACTACTCTAGATATCAATAACGTGTTATAATTATACTTTTCGTAACGTAACGTAACGTAAACAGCTGTGTCAGTTGTTACATAGCTTTCTATGTGTCCCGTTATCTAAAGCTCAGCTACCTAAGTGCTCAGTAGTTCAGTAAGCTTTCAAGCTGAGCGTACGAAGCTTTTCACTTACGAACTTTACTTGCGAAAATTACTAAAAAAACATATGTCTAACGTTATTTTGCACCTATGCAATTCATCATCGACGTAACGGAAGAGGTTAAAGAGCACAGCTTTCACCTTGGTCATTAAAGCAAATTTTTTCCATATTGTTTCCAAATTTGAGCATTGATTATTATAATCTCTAATACTCTGAATTTATAAAATGCTTCAAATGGGCTGACTAACTAAATTTGTAAAATAAAATTGGGTATATATGTATTCTCAGCTGCAGCTATTCATGTATCCATATATATACACTGGTATTTACAGGGTATCAACGCATCGACTACTCTTAAGTGAAAGAGTGTAGCAAATATGTTGGATAATTTATTGCTCTACGACATAGGGTTATTTATATTCATTTTTAAGTGACTTTACATAAGAGCTTAAAGCTTTTGTTGTAGCTAAAGCTTTAAGCTTTTATAAAGGGAATTCACAGTAAACTTAAATTATAGCGCGCTACATTTGAACAAAAGATGGAGTAATCTTTACGCCACATAATATGCTTACTCTGCTTTATATTGAGTGTATTAAAATTACATCAGCGTTAGAATAGTTTGACATAAATGGCTTAGTTGCAATACTTGTTGTTTTACAAGATAACTTTTAGTCGTATACTCATTACAATCATTGTTGGTATAAAACAAAATTTTAAAAATCATAATAACAATAATATCACTATTACATATATCATATACACCAATTGTTGATTTATGTATAGGGTATGTTCTAGTCGTATACTCATGATAGTCTTTTTTATTAGACAATTTTCTAAAGAGCTTAATCAAATAAGTGTATCTACATATTACGTTTATCCACTCAGGTACATTCGCTGTTTTGTACAGAGTATTTTGTAGTCGTATACTTATATTTTCTTTAAAATCTAGTTCATTGAATTAAAAAAAACAAACATCAGTAGGTGAATTCATACATATTCAACATATCAGTTGCTTCACGTGTTATTGTTTTACAGGGTATCTTCTAGTCGTATGCATAAGCTCAGCCTTATTATATTTTTGTGTCAAATAAATTTAGAACAACAATTTTATAAGAGTATATACAGTTCATATATAAACTGGCAGCTGTTTATTTTTTTACTGGGCATCTACTATTCGAATACTCGTATACTTTTGATTGTTGTATGAGAATTATGTTATTTAAACAAATTTCAATACATGATCATCTATAGGGTATAGTTATTTGTTATATGCCTTATATTAGATGAATATTATTTTACAGGGTATTTTCTATTCTTGTACGTAAGAAAATTCATTCATTTTGATTGACATAAATGAAAATCAATAGTTTAACAGGAATATACATCTTCCATACATTAGCAGGCAGCAGTTTGTTGTTTTACTGGGTATCTAATAGTCGGATACTCGTATAATCTTAAAGGTTGTATAAGCTATAGTCTCTTTAAAATAAATTTCAATAGATGATCATGAAAAAGGCATGCATATCTGTTACACGGTTAATATTATATAGATACTGTTTTACAGGGTATCTTCTAGTCGTGTACGCAGGACAATGAATGTGTTCTTTTTGATTTAAGTAAACGGAAAACAATAATTTAACAACAATATATCTTCCATACATTAGACGGTCAGTTGTTTGTTGTTTTACAGGGCATCTACAAGTCGTATACAGCCTGCTGCTAGTTAGCTTTTGTTTATTAAACAAATCTCTTAAATTATATTACACCACTTGTCTAGCTACTGTCGCTGCTGCTGCATCCCATTCACAATCACATTTCCATTCTCATTCCCATTCTCATTCTCATTTCCATTTCAATTTCCATTTTTTGTTGTTTTAGGCTAATTTATTTATTCGTCCAACGTGGCGTATGCGCGATTTTATAGCGATTTATGGCTGTTTATAGCATTTAATATATCGAATAGGTATTTTTGTTGTTTCTTTTTAATTTGCTTGCTCGATTTGTAGAATTCGGTTTTATGGCCCGTTTCTCTGCTCGATTTGCCTCTGAAATGTGGATCAAAACGTGACACTGAAAACCTAAACATAAATCCCATTCATGAGTATGCAACGAGCGTACGACAGATAGACAGAGAGAGAGAGAGAGAGAGAGTGAGTAAGAGAGAGAGCTTGCAACATGCTCCATTGTGGGGCAGCAGCTGCAGCAACATTTCGTCGTCTCTCTCGTCGTGCGTGTTTTGTGACTATTTTTAACGTCGTCGACGGCGCAGAATTTTCAGTTTACAATTTTCAGTCGATTTTGAACAGTCGCTGCGAGCGCATAGAACGAACAGCAGCAGCAGCAGCAGCAGCACGCGTCGAGGCAGCGGAAAATAAATATAAATAAATGAGAAATATATAAAAAGTATATACAAAATTTTAAAATATATACAACTATTTAAAAATAAATTAAACCAATAATCAAACATATATAAAAGTATAAAAAATTAAAGGAATATATATACAAGTATATAAAAAATTTAAAAAATATATATAACTATATAAAAACAAATAATTAAAAAATAAACAAATATATATATAAATAGAAAATATATAAAAAATATAAAAATTTACAAAACATAATAAACCATATAAAAAATAAAAGAATCAACAAATATATATCCATATATAAAAAAAAATATATACAGCTATCTAAAAACAAATATATACGAGTATATAAATAAATAAATAATAAATAAATAAATTTAAAAACAAAAACATATACAAATAAAAACATATATATAAATATATAAATAAATAAATATATAAAAAATATAAAAAGTATATAGATATAAAAAAAAAAAAATAAATAAAAAATAAATAAACATATAAAAAAGTTTAAAAAATTAAAAATATATATAACTATATAAAAACAAATAAATAAAAAATAAACAAATATATACCTATGAAAAATAAAAATAAAATAAAAATATATTAAATATTTTAATTAACTCTATAATAATAAATAGGTACAAAATAAAAAACAAATTTGTTGTTAAGCTCGGCTGCGTCTGCCTAACGAGAAAGTGTTGTAAAACAAGCCAAAAAATAGTAAATAAATTTAGAAAAAATTTAAAAAATTTGAGATTTGTTCAATTTCAAAAAATTTATAAAAAAGTGTTTTTATTTTTTGTAAATTTTTGTTGAGTGTTTTTTTTTTTTTTTGGTGACATTTGTTATTATTTTTGTGTGCGAACGAACAGCGAAGCGTTATAAAAACAAAAAGTATGTGCTGCCAATAGACTAAATATATGTATATATACATATATATATAAATATATATATATAAGAAATCATTTATATATATATCTTGAGTTAAGCATGTACTGCTGATATTTAAGCAGCTCACTTGTTACGCCCGCGTTTCAAGTTTATTTATTGTAAATATTTATTTATTATGCGAGCTCTAGGAAAAACAACAACAAAATAGCTGCTTGCACAGTTTATTGACAGCAGCAGCAGCAGCAGCAGCAGCAGCAACAGTTGCTGCCGCCGCACAAAACCAGATTCCAAACAACTTGAAGTAATTTGCAACTGAAAAGAAATGTACAAAAAGCCAAAGGGGGAGGCAGGCAGGCATAGCTGGCGGCTGGGGCATGGCGGGGCATGTTGTCAGAGCGAAGCTCTTCAAAATAACAGCAACAACAACAGCAACAGCAACAAAGCAAAATAAACCAACTTCAAGCCGGATAGATGGCCATAGATTGGCCCCAGTCAAGAGACGGCGCAAAAAAGAGAAAACTTAGTTGTTTTTTATTTAATTTTTTTTTTTGCTCTAAAGCGCGACACTTTTTACAACAACAATAACAGCAGCAGCAACATTGACAACAACAACAGCAAAAATAACAGCAACTTTGGCGGCTGGTCAAGCGTCAGTGAAAATGTCTGCGAAATGCGGTCTTGCGAGCCAAAAACGACAATTGTTGGCCATGAAAATGAACAGTAGGAGCAGCAGCAATAGCAACAACAGCAGCAACAACAGCAGCAGCAGCAGCAACAACAGCAGCAGCAGCTTTGATAGCAATAGATTTCGTCTTAGTGCGACTTTTGTCAGTGTCAAAGCAGCTTAGGTATTTGGCCTGTTGCACAACAACAGCCACAATAGCAGCAGCAATGGGAGCCACAGCAACAGCAGCAACATCAGCAACAGCTGCTGTTGCTTTTGTCAGCCCAGCAGCAACAGCAATTGATTGAAACTAATTTTATACACTGCTCAAGGGGAAATCCTAATACATGCCTTACAGCAGCAATATGTGCTGCTGCAGCGACAACAGCAACTGCAATAGCAACAGCAACAGCAGCAGCAGCTGTTGCCTTAGTATGCACAGCAGCAACAGCAATTGCTTAAGCCCAATTTCTATTTCTGCCCAAAGCGAAATTTGATGTCTTGTCTTGCCACAGCAGCAGCAATAATAGCAGCAACAGCAATAGCATTTGCAGAAACAATAGCAACAGCAACAGCAGCAGCAACAGTAATAGCAGGAGCAATAGCAGCAACAGCAATTGCTTGAGCCTAAATTCAATGCCTTGTCTTGTCACAGCTACAGCAACATTGTGGCAGCAACAGTGACAGCGACAGCAGCGGCAACAGCAACAGCAACAGCAACAGCAACAGCAGCAGCAACACCTGCAGCAATTGCTTTTAGCTAACTCTCTTAGCTCACTTTTGCTTATTTTTTAATATGGGCAACAGCAACAACAACAACAACATGCTGAACAGCAGCAGCAGCAACAACAGAGCAACATCTTCAGCTTAACTTTTTTGTGCTGCCAGTTATCCTTTTACACTTTCCAAACTTCATTTATCAATATAGACAGTAGCAGCAACAACAACAACAGCAGCAAGAGCAACAACAACAACAGCAGCAACAGTTGCTATAGAATCAATAAATTATTGTTGCTCTATCCCTTTGCCTTTGGCCTGACAGCAATATCGCAAGCATTGCCTGTCTCATAATGCATTAATGCGCTGTCATTCGACTCAACTTCCGGCGAAATCTATTTTTTCGTATGCCAACAATTGGCAGCAACAACAGCAACAACAGCAACAACAACAACGATAGCAACTATTGCCCTTGTCTTAGGCTGAGTGAGTGCGTGTTGTCCTTACTCTCAATCATTCTGTCTGATAGAGACTGACAGCAACAGCATTGACAGCAGCAACATGGGCAATATATAGAGAGCAGCAACATCAAGCAGCAGCAGCAGCAGCAGCAGCAGCAGCAGCAGCAGCAGCAGCAGCAGCAGCATCTACTTCCGATTAACTGTCATTCTACTCAATTGTTGCTCTTCCTTTATCTTGACTCAACAGCAGCAGCAGCAATATTTGGCATAAGTCAAAATAGCAACAGCAACAGCAACAGCAGTAGCCATAGCAATAGCAATAGCAGCAACAAAAGCAACAGCAATAGAAACTGCTAAAGCTAATTTTAGCTTTTCGCTTAAATGCCTTTACTCACATCAATACAGAGTGGAGCAGCAGTAACAGCAGCAACACCAACAGCAACAGCAACAGCAACATTAGTTTCCTTACGCCAACTGTCATTCTGCTCAAACTTCGATGTCTCTTTTACTATACACTCCATCTGCCATGTCCATGTTCCCCACAGCAATGTACTCTTCAACAGCAACAGCAGCAGCAACTAGGGCTCATTTCATCCTGCATACAGCTTCCCAGCTTCCCTTTCTCGACAGCCATACAGCATATACCAGCAGCAGTAGCAACAGCTAACACCAACATCAACAGCAGCAACACTCCCCTCACAGCAATACAGGACATATTAGCAGCAACAGCAAACATTAGCAACGTCAGCAACAGCAGCAGCAGCAACAATTGTAAGAGCAAAAGAGCTAGAGCTCATTTCAGCATCTCCCTCTACCCATAAAAATACAGGGTAGAGTAGAGTAAAGCAGCAGCGGGAGCAACATCACCAGCAACAACACCTATAACAACATCAACAGCAACAGCAACAGCAACATTAGTTTCCTTACACTGTCATTCTACTCAAACTCCTTTGCCCATTTCTCACCCTCTCTCTCTCTCTTTCTCTATCCACTTTTTGGCGTGTCCATCTACCCCACAATAAAATGTACTTAACAGCAGCAGCAGCAACAACAGCCGCAGCAACAACAGCAGCAACTCATTTCATGCTGCATATGGCTTCCCTTGCACCACAGTCATAGCAAACAGCAACATCTAAAACAGCAAACAGCATCAGCAACAGCTAGTCTCCTCACAGCAACACAGGATATGGCAGCAACAGCAGCAACAACAGCAACAGCAGCAACAGCAACAGCAACAGCAGCAACAGCAATAGCTACTCTTGCATACATAGCTTCCCTTTCTCATTGCTTTGCCCTCGCTACCTCTACACGCTGTCCCCTTAACCCGTCCAGCAAACCCCGCCCCTCTGCCCGCCCCCTCTCTGGCCGAACCCTTTGACAGCTTTGGCAACTTTTAGACCTATGAACTATGGCAGAGGCATTTGGGCAATTTTTGATGTGTGTACATAAATCACTCTCGCACATCCGCACACCAACACACACACACACACACACACCAGCACACATAGCTAGATAGTTGCTAGTTGAAGTGGGCAGAGCGTGGCTGTGGGCGTGGCAGTGGGCATAAGTAAATCGCAAATTTCCAGCGCCAAATGGCATTAAGTCCGTCGCGTTATTGAGTTAAATTGAAAAATAAGCGAGCGACAGTTATAGTTGTTGTTGTTGTTGTCGTTGTTGTTGTTGCTGTTGTTGTTGCTGCTGTTGTTGTTGCGCACAGCAATTGTTCGCACTTGTCGCACAGCTCAACTGTGGCCCCCAGGCCCATGTTGCGCATTATTTGCAACTATTTCATTGAGGCAACATCATCATCATCATCATCATCATCATCATCATTATCATTATTATTATCATCATTATTATGATGAGCAACAGGCAGGGTTCGACTGCTGTTGCTGGTTGCTCTAGTTGCTCTAGTTACTCTAGTTGCATGCAACACGTTTGCTCAACACTTGTTGCTGCTTCCTTGGCGCGTGCTCACGATTTTCGTTTGCCTCGCCCCCACCACGCCCCCCTCCTGCTGCCCACCCCTTTGCCCAGCCTGCTCCACTTGTTTGTTCTAATGAAAACTGATTGCAGCTGTGCCCTTGCCTGTCCACTTCCATGATATATGCTGACTCTGCCTCTGTCTCTTTCTCTGTCTCTCCCTCTCCCTCTCCCTCTGCCTCTGTCTTTAACTCAATTAGCCATCAGCAGAACGGCAAAACTTTCGTGCCTCAATGAGATCCCAAGGAATCATGTCAAGCTAGCATGGAGAGGGAAAATGTTTTTTGTTTTTTTTTTTTTTGTTTTATCTATCTCGGAGACTTTTATGTTCTTTACTAATCTAGGTGTACCTTGAATTGCATACCTGAAAGTTTAGCTAATTTGGGAATGCTTTCTTAAATTGTCCTAAGTTAGCTTTTGATATTTCTTATACTTACAATACTTCTATATTCCATATACATTAGCGGTAACTAAACTTGCATAGTTATCAGATGATCTATCTATACCTAGTATATCTAAACAAGTTCCACATAATCTTACCTATAGATATATGTAGCTTCTCTATACAGATATATTTTTGTACAGATATTTACTTAGCTTAATAAAGAGATAAATAAATCTTTATACAAAGCTAAGTAAATCTCTCTATAAATATATCTCTATATAGATATATTTGATTTAGATTTATTTAGAATCAACCCTTAACTTTATACCTATAACTTTTATGGAAAATAACTATTACTCACAGAAAATAACTATAATTGGTAAGAACTTTTATTGTAAAAACCTCTTCAGTACTTCGACATATTCGATGTAGCCCTATTAGGTAGAGCTGCCTATAGCTCTTCAATATATCTCTACCTATAAAGTTTCTATATTTATTCTAGTATTTTTATCTCTCATGTTCAATATATATCTGCCCAAATTTATAGGTGTTCTATATATATCATCTATGTACTTTTACGACTATACCTCCATCTAGATACCTACCTCCATCCCATAGGTTTTCTATGTATATCTATCTACTTCTACCTATTCTTGTTTTTTTTTTTTACCTCCACCTCTCATAGATGATACCTCTTGCAGCTAAGACCTTTATTGTGTTTTGTGTATTTTTGACTAAGCCCATAGCTATTCTATATATTCTATTCTATATCCCATATCCCTTCTATGTATCTTGACAACAACCTCAATCTCTACCTCATTCACATATATACCTTCTCATCTACATACCTCATCATATATATATGTACCTCCTCTATATATTTCCTCCTTCCTCAATACAATATACAAACCTCTTGCACCTCAGCTTTTACCTAATTTTTATTCATTTTCATCTTTCTCTAATAAATATTCTATTGATTTATAACTATATTCTCATATAGGCCTTTCTATATCTCTCTACACTTATACCTCTACTAGTTTATTTCTATAATTCAGCTTCAATCTTATTTGAATCCCCTCTACTCTTCCCCGTATTTATATTCCATAGATTTATATCTTATTTCCCTATATCTGTCTTCAGCTATTCTCGTCTATATACATATATACATATATATACTTTCTAATCTTCCCCCTATTCATATTTTAAGGATTTCCTCTAGACAGTTTCTATATCTGTCTTTAGTTATATCTATTCTCGTCCCTTTCTATACCTTAAACTTTTCCGATTTCATAATATTTTGCTCTATAGCACAACAAATTCGCCTATTTTCCGAGAAATCTCTCATCTCATCTCACGGAAATTTTGTTGCCTCTATTAAGTCTATCTTATCTTAAAGTCGATTAGCTCTAGACTTTCGACTGTTTAACTAGGCACTGTCCAAGCCCAAGCTATTCATTTGTCTAGCTATAATTAGTTTCATGTTTCTTAGTCAAGTAAGTCTCTTTCTAAATTATCTCTCCCCCTCTCTCTTCCTCTATTGTAAATCTAATGTAAGCTAAACAATTCAATTGGAATTTGGGGTCAGCTGTGATTCGACTGACCTACGCTTACTATTTAAGGCAAAAAAAGAAGAAGAAAGAAAAAGAACAGAAAAACAATCCAGACACAGCTGGAGAAAACGAGTAAGCAAATGGGGCTTATTTTGTGTTCCCTCTGAACCAAGTAATGCCCCCCGTTGCTGCTGTTGTTTTTCTGTAATTTGAGCTGTAGAATTTCATAATAATCGCAGTTGTTGTTGTTGTTGCTGTTGTTGTTGTTGTTGTTGCAAGTCGTCAATTTATTAAGCTGCAACAGCTGCAATTTTTGCGGCTAGCCAATTGCTTAATATATGTATACATAGATTCATATACATATATATATATATATATATATATATATGTATGTATGTATATATATATTATATATAATATATATTCATATAGCTCCCGCTGACATTTATCCAGTTACATTCCTGCAAAGGAAATACAATGGAAAAATGAGACAAACAAAAATAATTTGTTGAAATTTATGAATTAGAATTTATTTATACAGCAAGCACACACACACACACACACACACACACACACACACACACACACACACACACACACACACACACATACACTATATATATATATTTATATATATGTTCTCTGTAATATCCGAAATCCAAATGTATCTAATGAATGCAGCGCAACGCGCGTTCAAGTCTCTGCGCCTGATTTATGCATACTCTCCTCTCTCCTTTACTCACTCTCTCTCTCTCTCTCTCTCTCTCTCTTTCTCTCTCTCTCTCTCACTCACTTCTCTTTAGCTGCTCGCTGGAAGATGGGCAACGCCGGCTACACATGCATCCGTCGCACCTTTTGCTGGCTCAACATCATTTTGTGGGTGAGTTTTTTTCAGCATTTTTTCAGCTTTTTTTTTTTTTGTATAACCAGCTGACAACGCGGCCAGGGCCGGATATGCTGTTGTTGTTGCTGCAACAACAGCATCTACAACAATCAGCGTCAACAACAACAATGGGCAACAACAAACATCAAATCGATGCGACGCCGGCTAAAAGTTCTCAGCCTCGTCTGCAGCGGAAGCGTCAAAGTTGTTCCATTGTCTATCAAACTCTCTATTGCTATCTCTGTCTCTCTGCTGTCATCTCTCCCTTTCTCTCTCGCGGTCTTTTGTCAAGCAACAGGCGGCTGCAGCAGCTGTTGCCATCTATCTGTAATCGTTAATCGATAATTGCCAAGAGTTTTCGATCAAATTCCATGTAGGCATAATTTTGGAATAAATTGGAATGGAACATGGTTGCGTTAAGCTTTAGCTAAGACATACAGGCATTTATCGATAGGGTATCGTGTACAAAATTTGTTGGGAACAAATGGGAATGGAACACGAAAGTTTACAGTGCTTTGGCTCAAAATTCAATGAAAATCAGCACGAATAACTTATCCATCATTTTAAGCAGATTGACAATATCAGCAGTAAATTGTAGAATATATATTTTTCGGAACATATTGAAATGGAACAAAATCTAAGAGCTATCGATACAAGAAATGGGCATTTAAATTTGTGCAGTTGCAATGGAACAGATTGGAATGGAACAGAACGTTCTGGAACCGTTGACAATCTCTATAGATGTTTTTTTTAAGATATTTACCGGTTTTCGATATTCACCGGTATTCGAAATTCACCGGTTTTCGATAGCACTCAAGTGTAGAAAATCAATCAATGGAACGGATTATAATGAAACCGATTATAATGGCCAACGTGAAATAAACTGTTTATTAAAATTTCTGACTCTTGACTAAAACATTGATAACAGAATTATATAAATGATTAATAAAAACATATTTCCATCCCCATCCCCATCTCCATCTCCAACTGTAAATTGATCCGCAAAAATCGTGCAATGTCGATTAGTATCAGCCATTAGTTCGTGCTTTGCACACTTGCATCACTCGATATATGACATAATATTTTGCAAATAATAAGTGTTCATAGATTGCGCTTTGATTGTTTCTGTTAATGCCTTTAATGACGGCTTGAGGCCTTGAGTCAAACGATTAAAACCGATTGCAAAAACTGCAAATGAATGATAAGCGATAAATATTGTGTTATCCAACACACACCGACAACCAATACAATAATATTATTATCGATAAATAAGTGAGGCTTTAACTTAGTCTTGGGCCACTTTTTTATGGCTCTTTCTCTCTCTTTGTAATTCAATTTTTGATATTAGCTATCGATAAATCGAAACTGATATCAATCTTAATAGTACATAGACATAATATCTTCGATAGATGTTATCGATTAATATGCATTTTTGGGTAGCTTACCTACGTTTCTTTTTTGCGTCTTCTTCTGTCTCTCCTTCTCTTTGTCTGTCTTTAGTCGCGATTATTGTTTTGCGTCTTCTTTTGTCTCTCCTTCTTTCTCTCTGTCTCTGTTATTAACTCTTGTCTCATTGCTATCGATAAATTAGTATTGCGTTAATTAAGTCTTAGGCAACTTCTTTATGGCGCTTCCTCTTTCGCTCTTTCGATAAATCGAAACTGTTATCAATCTTGTTAATAGACATAATGTAGAAGAAGCTGGCCACTACACTTTTCGATAGCTGTTATCGAAAAATATATATATTTTGGCTAGCTTACTTGCGTTCCTTTTTTGCGTGTTTTTCTGTCTCTCCTTCTTTCTCTCTGTCTCTGTTTTTAACAACTCTTGTCTCACTTATCCTGATTATTGTTTTGTGTCTTCTTCTGTCTCTCCTTCTTTCTCTCTATCTCTCTTTTTAACAAGTCTTGTCTGATTTGCCCCGATTATTGTTTTGCGTCTTCTTTCTATCCTTCTCCTTCTTTCTCTCTCTATGTTTTTAACTCTTGTCTCATTTGCCCCGATTATTGTCTTGCGTCTTCTTTTGTCTCTCCTTCTTTCTCTCTGTCTGTTTTTAACAACTCTTGTCTCATTTATCCTAATTATTGTCTTGCGTCTTCTTTTGTCTCTCCTTCTTTCTCTCTATATCTCTGTTTTTAACAAGTCTTGTCTCATTTGCCCCGATTATTGTTTTGCGTCTTCTTTCTATCCTTCTCCTTCTTTCTCTCTCTATGTTTTTAACTCTTGTCTCATTTGCCCCGATTATTATCTTGCGTCTTCTTTTGTCTCTCCTTCTTTCTCTCTACATCTCTGTTTTTAACAAGTCTTGTCTCATTTGCCCCGATTATTCTTTTGCGTCATCTTTCGTCTCTCCTTCTTTCTCTCTGTCTGTTTTTAACAACTCTTGTCTCATTTATCCTGATTATTGTCTTGCGTCTTCTTTTGTCTCTCCTTCTTTCTCTCTGTCTCTTGTTTTTAACAACTCTTGTCTCATTTATCATGATTGTCTTGCGTCTTCTTTTGTCTCTCCTTCTATCTCTCTATATCTCTGTTTTTAACAAGCAAATCAGACATTTGCCCCGATTATTGTTTTGCGTCTTCTTTCTCTGTCTCTGTTTTGTTTTAATTAAGTCTTAGGCAACTTTGGTATGGTTTTTCATCTCTATCTCTTTCTTTTTATCTCTCCGTTTCTTGTATTGACATTTTCTATTAGTTATCGATTAATAAATAATTTTGGCCAGTTTACTATTCTTTTTTTGCGTCTTCTGTCTCACGCTCTATTTTTGTTGTTTCTTTTGTATTTCTTTTTCATTTATTTTTCAATGGCTCTCCCCTTTCGTCGTCTTTCTTTTCTCTCGTTTTCAGTTCGTCCATTTTCTATTTTGTTTGTCAATTTTTTTACCTTCGTCGTCCTCAATTCCATTCGGTTACTCTCTCTTTTTTCTCTTTTGCTGTTTTTCTCAATCTATTTTTGCTCTCTCCCTCTTTCCGTCCATCTCTTTTAATGCATATCCTTCTCCATCGCTCGCATTCCCCCCATTCAGGTCTTCAGCTCACTTGCAATCGATAATTATCGATAAATTCTGTTTTATTCGTTATCTTGCAGCTTTGCAGTTGCGCCTTTCTCGGCGCTGGACTATGGCTGCGTCTCAGCTACGAGGGCTACGCCACGCTGCTGCCGCAGCACGCCGGCCTCAGTGCGGACACGATCTTCATGTGCATCGGTGGCATTGGGTTTGTGGTCAGCTTCTTCGGCTGCTGCGGCGCCTGGGTGCAGTCGCGCTGCCTGCTCGTGCTGGTAAGTGAGAGGGGCGACCTATATCGAGGCATTACTGTAATCTAATCGGGTCTCAACTGCGCAGTACTTCATGCTGATTGTGATGCTGTTCATGAGCGAGTTCCTCGTCGGCTCCATTGCGTTCCTCTTCCGCGGCGGCCTCGGACGCACCTTGGCCAACGAGCTGCGCTTCGGCATCGAGCGTCACTATAATGCCAGCGATCGGGGCTCCCTGGTGGCGCCATCTGTGGCCGCCATTTGGGACAGTGTGCAGCAGTCGGTGAGTTCTATATACTATATATGAAATTTTATACTCTGTTCGCAATGTGCGAGTGGGGTATATGTGGTTATAGGAGTGCGCTCTGTTTGGCTACTCAATAAATATTACCTGGGAGGAGAATCCAGTTGCAGAATTGGCTAATGCCCGTTTTTAATTGAAGTCACTCTTGGAAAGGTACAGCTTGAGGAGTTGCGAAATTAAAGCCACGGGTAACTTAACGAACATCTAATTTGTGTTTTGATATAGTTTAATTGTACAATTTTTTTTTGTAAATATATTTTTGTAAATTTCAAATTTCAAATTTCAACTATTTATTTTCGGAAAACTAAATTTTTTTATGTTGTGTTAGCTGTTGTGATGTAAACTTGTGAATGAGGTCTGAGCTCTGATGCTGGCGACCAAATCCAGCTGAGCTACGACAAAGCCTACGTTGATTGAAAAATTTGGTAGAAAAATTTGTGGAGCTAAAGCCTACGTTGATGGAAAAATTTGGTAGAAAAGTTTGTGGAACTAAAGCCTACATTGATTGAAAAATTTGGTAGAAAAATTTGTGGAGCTAAAGCCTACGTTGATTGAAAAATTCTATTAAAAATTCTATTCTATTAAAGTTATGAGCAAACGCCTACATTGATGGAAGAATTTGGTAGAAAACTTTAGTACGAAAAGTATGTGGGGCAAAATGGTCCATAAGAAAATACTTCTGGCAACTGTTTATGGTTAATCCTAAAGTAGCATATCGCAGGATTTCATTCCACAATCGGGTTTCATCTGCAAATTGAATGAAATACATATCTTGGGAAATATTCTTCATAAACAAAATACAGTTTTCAATAACTATGCAGCTACCGCCAAGCTTGTAGAGCTTGGACATTTAGGTTAAGGTTGACTTAACGAACATGTTATAGCTACTATCTTCATATAATTTTGGTACAGTTTGGCAGCCACTTAGAGTAAAAAGTTTTAAAGTCGCAAAGTTGAAGATTAAACAAGAAGTCAAATGAAGGAAAGAGCGAATGGAATATAAGAGAAAGCTGATTCTATTTACAGTTTGAAAGTCATTAATGAATACAAGCTTAAGCGTTACAGTTTGAAAGTAGCTACATGGTAATAGTTTCTAAAGCTACGAAGCTAAGAAGCGCTTAGCTACTAATTTAGAGAAATTATAGTAATAACTAACATGGATTTTGGGCATAGTTTGGAAGCAGTTTTAGAGTCACAAAGTGTTTACTATTTTGTAACGAGAGTGCCACATCTGCGAACAGAGTATCTGGTAGTCAATAACAATCAACTGACATATTTTTATTTTATTTTCCTTTCATTCTCTCTCTTTCTCTCTCTATCTCTCTCTTACACTCTTTTTCCCTGTCTCTCTTATTCTCCTTCCCTCTCTCTCTCCCATTTTCCTTCCCTCTCTCTCCCTCTCTCTCCCTCCCTCTCCCTCCCTCCCTATCTCCCTCCCTCTCTCCCTTCCTCTCTTCCTCCCTCTCTCACTGTCTCCCTCTCTCTCTCTCTCCCTTTCTCTCCCTCTCTCTCTCTCTCTCTCTCACCCACAGTTTGAATGCTGCGGCGTCTCGTCATTTGAGGATTGGTACGACATTCAGTCGTGGAGCGGCAAGCGCTGGGTGCCCGACTCCTGCTGCCGCCAGCTGTACGATCAGCGTCAACTGCTAACGGAGGGCTCCGGCGACGGGCTGGGCGCACTGCGCGTGGACTGCGGACGCTCGGAGAATCCGTCGCTGTGGTGGGACAAGGGCTGTGCCCACTCGCTGCAGAACTGGTTCAACGGCCAGCTGAACGTGGTGGGCGCCATCGGGCTGGGCATCGCCTTCGTGCAGCTGTTCGGGCTGATCACCTCGATGCTGCTGTTCTGTACAGTGAAGCATAAGCGTGCATCCGACACCTACAAGTCCTACTCCCCATCAATTGATCCGCAGACGCGCACCAGCAGCTGGGAGGATTGAACTCGATTGTAGCTAGCGGCGAGAATTTCTAAAGCGACGCCTCGATAAAGGCTATATTTGCATAATGATTATTTCTATATATATACACCCATATATAGATATCAACTTCTTCAACGTCTTCTTCTTCTTCTTCAAGTTCTTCTTTTGCGACATGTGCCAAAAATTAATTTAAATATTAGTTTCCGTATGCCTTATTATTATAATCATTAGTGATGCATCATCCAAAATCCCAGCTGAGCTCGCCATTCGTCTAATTAGTATTTCTCTCTTATTCAGTATTCACTGTAAGCGACAGTGTGTGGCTCAGCTCTATTAACTATATCCAACTAGCTTTCCGGTATATCCATATTGTGATGTGCTCATCTAGTTCATATAGCTCCCCCTATATATAGATCTATTGGAACGACAACTGCCCACAGTTTTATATATGGAATATAGATATAAATATACTTATCGTATGCGTATATATCAAGCACATTCCTAAACAAAATCAATTACACAAATTCTCTTTAAGCTATAAAATAAATTAAACTATTTATTTAAATAAAAGTTATAAAAAAAATAATATATATATATGTATTAAAAAAAAGATGTCTCCATTGTTGTTCTATCTCTCAATGCTTCTTCTTCTTTAGAGACCCACTAGCTTGCCTCCAAGAATATCCAGTTGAGCGGTAATTCCCTTCGAAACGCTGCGCGCCAGCTCCTTGGGTTTCTGTAAGTCAGGTGATAAAAGTAACAAGATCATCTATTATATACATATTTGTTTAATATATCTCCAATTCACATCAATCGTTTTCCATGATATTGATATCTGCTTGAGTGGTTGGGAGACTGATAAATCTGAAACTGAATTCTATGGAAGAAGAGGTCTGCTAAGCGAGCTCTACCTTGGTGAGGAGAACTGGAAAACTGTTAGAGCTGAGACTGGGGCAAAAGGAGGCGTCAGCGATGCTAGGGGAGGATGAAGGAGGTATAGAAATAGAATTAGGAAAAGGTGTGAGTTGAGGGCATGACCGAGGAGTATGAGTATAAAAAGGAAAAGAAAGTGGAGGAGAATGAAGAGCACAAGAAAAGTATTAAGATAATAAAGATAATAAGAGAAATGAGAAAAGTGAAGGACATAGGGGAAAAGTGAGGAAAGGAAATACGTGAAGAGTGAAAAAGGAATTGCGTTAACGGAATTAAGATAGTCAGAGAATGATCAGATAGGTCAAGCCGGAATGAAAATAAAGAAACACTGAGATAGAAGATAGAGAAAGAAATGGAACTACAATGGTTTTACTTCTACCCTCCAGGACAGAGAGCGCCATGAGATGCCATCAATTACCAATAGTATACATATACCCTGAACTCCCCAAAAATAAACAATATATTTCAATCGATTACGAATAATCGATAATTTTATAATTTATTATGTAATCCAAACAAATCAATAGAACCAAAACAGAAAGGCCAAACAAATCAATAGAACCAAAACAGAAAGGCCTTAAAAAAGGCCTTTATAATTTGAACATTTGTCCATTGTCAAATAAGCGAGAATATAACATGAGACGCGCTGCAAAAATGACAACTTTCGTGGCTTACAATGGAGATGGCAGAGGTAAAGTAGCGCTATCAAGAATAGTGCCGCAACCAAGAAGAGTATAAAGTTAGTATGCTCATCCAAGAAAGTCAAAGTCGGGTGAGTATCGACCAGGACCTTTGGCTTTCGTCCGTATGCGATCATTTCATTTAGCTTTACAAAGTGTTTATCGCATTTAAAACGGATCCGGCGCACCTTTTTTGCCTTGGGTTTTAATGTTAAAAACTCCGGTTGATATTGGTTGCGCGCACTTTGGCGATCCGACTTGCTTTTTTGCATTTCTTTGTTGATGTGCATCCTAATCCTTGGCATCACTTTCTTCGGACTTCCATCGAGCAGCTGTTGCACCGTCTGCACAAGTCGAGGAGTTAGTTACGTTAGGTCTTAAGAGAGTCGGATGCGACCGACTATACCGACTATACTATATTCGTTCACAATTGAGAATAAGGTAAGAGTTTTACTGATCTGAGCGATTTGACAGTATATTTTGGAATGCATTTTGAAGATTCTCTGGCTGATCTAGAGATTAATGAACCAATGAATGAATGGATCAGGAGATCAAGGGATCAGTGGATAAATGGATCAATAGATCAATGGATTGATGAACCATTGGATTAATGGATCAATGCACCAACCCATTGATAAATGGGTCCATAATCCAATGTATGGATTAATGGGTTAATGGGACCAACGGACTCTTGAGAGGAACCAACGGACCAATGGATTGGCGGACAAAGAACAAACTGACCAATGGATCAATGGATCAATAGATCAAATCAATGAACCAATGGGCGCATTGACGGTCAGGCGGACAAATAATAAACTCTTTCTTCCCCGCTTGTGAACGGGTCAGCCCAATGTCCACATTCGTTTACCTTTGTCTTCCTTATAAGCTCAGCTTTAGCCTCCGGTGGGTCATCTTGTTTGTAAGCCAAGCGATAGGTCTTGCTCAGTATATCCAGCACCTTGAAGTGCCTAGCTGTGCCTAGGGCATCGTAATCATTGCGAGGTCTTACATTGCCCAAGTTGTCGTTATTGCGTTGCCAATTGATATTTGGACCGTTTGAAGCGGAGCGCGTATTTTCCGCATCATGTCTTCTTCTATACCGACGGGTATTTTCCGGATCCATTTTTTTTATAAATATCAAATTTCAACTTATTTAAAAATATAAAATTTCAACAATTTCTTTATTTTTGGAAAATTCAATTTTTAGATTGTGTTTATACAAAAGTCAACTTTTGAATGAGGTCTGAGCTCCGATGCTCGAGCTTATATACTGTTGGTCGACTTCAGAGCCTACTGCGATTCTGCAGGAAATTTTGTGGAGCAAAAGCCTACATTGATTGAAAAATTCGGTAGAAAATGCTGGTACGAGGTGTATGTGGCCACATGGAACAAAAGCCTACATTGATTGAAGGATTCGGTTCACAATTTTGTGGAACAAAAGAGTACATTGATTGATAGATTCTGTAGAAAACTTTGAAAAATACGGCTGAAAATGTTGGTACGATAAGTATGTGTACACTCGGAGAAAAGCCTACATTGATTTAAAAAGTCTATAGAAAATTTGGATACGAAAAGTATGTGTACACTTGGATCAAAATGGTCCACAAGAAAATACTTCTGGTAACGGTGTATGATAGAGTTACCCATATGTTCATTCCGCAATCGGATTTAAGTTGCAGTCATGTGAAATATCTTGGAGGACTGCAGTTGCTAATAACTATGCTTCAATCGATCAATTAACGATCGATAACATTTGCTGATGGACGTATTAAATTAAAATTAACATTTTGAGTCGTCTTACGACTGTACAACGAAATTCCGATTCAGTTCATGAAAAAAGAAACGTGAATATCGTCTTCAAGTCGATGGTCTTCTAGGCCTTAGCTGAGCTTTGGACAACAGCAGGAAGATAGATAAGAGATGGACTCTGAAGAGTTGATTCAAAGATTCTATCGGATTAAAAACTTACATATTGAGCGAAGTCAATCCAAGTAGGAGCACAGACAACGCAGCTGAGCTCATTCATTCACAATAGACTGACTGCAGCTTCAAATTAAAACGAGAAACGATCATACTTGATTTTCCTATATACATATATATTCCATATATAATATCTATAGATATTTCCTATTTCAGCTTTAGGCTCAGGCCTAGCACAACAAAGAAGAAGTCCTTCGTAAGGAAATCCTTGATCAATGATGAATCTTTTCCATTGATGCAACCCAAAAATGTTCATATACAAAATATACATAGCAATATTTGCATATATTATTGATCATATCATAAGCCATAAATATGTTTAGCTATTTTATAAAGCTATTAAATTTATGGCTTTGACTATTTGTTTAGGTTCGGCCTTCGGGCGGAACCTTAAACAAAACGAGAAGGGGGAAGGTAGCACAGAGAGACGGACGCGGGGCCAGGGGGCGAGGCAGCTCTTGTGCAATGCAACGTGTGAATCAAGTAACGCAAGCGCAGACAGAGCTAGAGAGGGAGAGTGAGTGAGACAGGTGGGGCAAACTTACCTGTATGAAGCTGTTGAGAAGATTGGAGAAGGCCTCATACCCATTGACAATTGAGCGCGAGATGTTGTCGAACTTGTCGCCATTGTTGCCATATTTCTCATGCTCGCTGATGCTGTCCAAAATGGGCACAGGCTGCAATAAATAAAAGTGATCAGCAGTGATTAACAGGGATCAAAAGTGATCAGCAAAGATCAGCATTGAACAAAAGTGAACCAAAGTGATCAGCACTGCTCAGCAGTGATCAGTAGTGATCAGCATTGACAAAAAGTGATGAGCAGTGATCAGTAGGGATAGACAGTAATCAGCAGTGAAGAGTAGTGATCAGCAGTCATCAAAAGTGATCAGCAGTGATCAGCAATGAATGAAAGTGATCAGATTAGCAGTGATCAACAATGAACAAAAGTGATAAGCAAAGATCAACATTGACCAAAAGTGCTCAAAAGTGATCAGCAGTGATCAGTAGTGATTAGCAGTCATCAAAAGTGATCAGCAATGAATAAAAGTGATCAGCAGAGATCAGATCAGCAGTGATTAGCGGTGATCAGCAGTGATCAGATCAGCAGAGATCAGCAATGAACAAAAGTGATCAGCAGTGATCAGTCACTTACATGCGTGAGATCGGTCAGCTTCTGCTGTGTCTTGTCGTAGGCGCTGAGCACCTTGGAGGGCAACGCCTCGCGCTCCAGATTCACAGACTCCGCTGTCTTGGCAGGCTCGGGCAGCAGCGAGATCTGTTGATGTTGTTCGTGTGTTCACTGTACTTCAGAGTACTTGATCGATACGCACCTTAAAGCCCGCCTCGCTGGCTGCTGAGCTCTCTGAACTGTCGGCCGCATCTTCTGCAAATGCGTCGAGTGCCCCGAAATCTGCGGCCGAAACTTGGGCATCAATGGGCGTGGCACCGTCCGAGGTGGTGGGCGCCAGGGGCAGGCAGAGCGCCAGCTGCACCGCCAGCAACAACAGCAGCGAAAACTTGAGCATTGCGTGAGAGATTGCGAAACGTTGCGCTTACGAAACGAAAGTAAAAGCGCGAAAATTAAATCCGGAATCACAGGCGAGGGCGGAGTGGGCGGAGTAGGCGGAGCGGCTTTTGCGTACGGTCCGAGCGCGACCAGGTCCAACTATCAACTGACTTAAAGCGTCTGCGCAACGATTTGACTTCTTTTTCTTTGTATTTTATATGTTGTTTTTTTTATGATTTGCTTTAACCTGAACGCTTGGCCATTGGCAAACACACACTTAGCGCTGCTCCACTCGATGTTACATATATGTCTATATACATATATACATACATACAGACATACATATATAAATATAAGTGTATTTGGTTGGTAAACGTGCAGTTTGCTAGTTGCGACAACTGCTTGGCTGGCGGGCAGCTGCACATCAAAGGGAAAAGGTGACACCTCATTAACAATAAAAACTATCATAAAACAGACGGACGGACGAATGGACGGACAGAGGAAGAGACGGACGGACGAACAGAGAGCTAAATTAAAGCAGCGGAAATAGACTGAAACTAAAATATAGTTAAAATAATAAACAAAACAGCGATAGAGAGTAATATTAATATTAATAGTAATAGTAATAGTAATGGTAATAGTATTAGTAATAGTAATTGTAATAGTAATATTAACAGTAAATGTAATAGTAATATTAATAGTAATTGTAATCGTAATATTAATAGTAATTGTAAAAGTAATATTAATAGTAATTGTAATAGTAATACCAATGGTAATTAAATATACATTTGTAATAATAATGCGAGTGATACTGATTAAGCTAATGAGGATAACTGACTATGGAAATGAGAATGAGAGTGAGAAGGAAAATGACAATGATCATTATCATTGTGAATAGTAAAGGTATGGGTAATGATAATCACATGAACAATGACAATGACAATGACAATGACAATGACAATGACAATGACAATGACAATGACAATGACAATGACAATGACAATGACAATGACAATGACAATGACAATGACAATGACAATGACAATGACAATGACAATGACAATGACAATGACAATGACAATGACAATGACAATGACAATGACAATGACAATGACAATGACAATGACAATGACAATGACAATGACAATGACAATGACAATGACAATGACAATGACAATGACAATGACAATGACAATGACAATGACAATGACAATGACAATGACAATGACAATGACAATGACAATGACAATGACAATGACAATGACAATGACAATGACAATGACAATGACAATGACAATGACAATGACAATGACAATGACAATGACAATGACAATGACAATGACAATGACAATGACAATGACAATGACAATGACAATGACAATGACAATGACAATGACAATGACAATGACAATGACAATGACAATGACAATGACAATGACAATGACAATGACAATGACAATGACAATGACAATGACAATGACAATGACAATGACAATGACAATGACAATGACAATGACAATGACAATGACAATGACAATGACAATGACAATGACAATGACAATGACAATGACAATGACAATGACAATGACAATGACAATGACAATGACAATGACAATGACAATGACAATGACAATGACAATGACAATGACAATGACAATGACAATGACAATGATAGTCCCATTACACTATATATCATTGATATTACTTTCGATAGGAATTGTGGAGTCGCTCAATTGTAAACGTTAGTTGCACTTGCCTGAGCAAGTCTGGGTCTATCTTCAAGTGGTTGCCGTTGTCTGGTCCGTAGTGGTTATGCAACATGTTGCAAGCCAGACAAGTGGTTGCTGCACAAGTCTATTAATGAATCCCCATAAATGATCTGTCAAACAATTATATATTTCTCGACTAACAAAATGTTTGTTTTCCTTATATTCCTTCTTCTTTTTGTTGTTGTGCAGTGTATTATTATTATATTATTATTATATTTTTCGCATTATTTGTATTTTTTTTATCATTTATTTGTTTATTTAAAAAACAATTTTTTTGTATAATGTTTTTTTTTTATTAATAGAGTATATTATTATAATGTATAAAAATATTTGTATATGACAAAATTCATTTTTGGGCAGTGTATTACAAAGTTCGATGCAGTTTTTATTGAACATATTTTTAATTTGTATTTTTTGTAGTGTATGACAGAATTTGTTCTTGTTTATTTTGCAGTTTCAATATATAGCATGAATTTTGACAATATTTTTGATGTGTTCTTCAATATTTTCTCATGTATTGCCTTTTATCTATTATAGTGTATACAAATATTCGTATATTTTCATAGTCCGTTTTTGTGTAGTGCATTATGAAATTCGTTGATAACTTTTGTAATTCTTGATTTTTTTTTTCAAAATTTCTTAATTTTTTTTTGTATAGGGTATGGAAAATTTGGTTTTCGTGATAAAGCCTTGATGTAGTTATATATAGTATATAGTGTATAGTATATAGAGTTAGTGCATTATATAGTTTATAGTGCATTCGATCATTCGTGCAGTGAAAAGTTGGTGGGTATATAGAGCATATCGTTTTTGATGTCCTCATCCATTTTAAGCTCCTCCTTTATCTGGTCCTCGATCTCGGCGATGACCTCCTTGGTGGAGCTGCCATTGCCGCCGAAGTCACCATCCTCGAGCTTGAATCTGGAACAATTTTTCGTGTCCATTTTGCATTGCTCCAGCAGCTGCTTTTCCTGCAACTCCACCTCCAGCAGCTCCTCCTCCTGCAGCACCATCTCCTGCAGCTGCTCCTCCACCTTCTGCAGCTGCTCCCCCTGCGACTGCTCCTTCTGCAACTGCTCCTTCTGCAACTGCTCCTTCTGCAACTGCTTCTCCTGCAACTTCTGCTTCTCCTGGGCCTGACTGCGCGGCAGATGCCAACGCGGCACCTCGGGCTCCACGAATCGCGGTGGCGTCAGTAATCCCTGTGAACGAGGCCCCGGCATATTACAATTGTTGGACTTCAAGTTCTGCCCAGGCTGTTCCTGCTGCGGACAGGGTTGTTGTTGCTGCTGTTGCTGCTGTTGCTGCTGCTGCTGCTGTAGAGCGTGCATAAAATTCTGGTGATCGATGCGGCGCTGTCGATCGTTGCGCTCCTCCTTACTGATGTACCACTGCAATAGGTGGCGCTCATAGCGATGGCGCTCCATCAGCAGCTGCATCTCCTGGATGCCTTGCTGGGGCTGCATGTTCAAACGATCCTCCAGCTGATGACACTCCTCGATGCTCTGGTCCAGCAGACGTTGCTGCTCCTGATGCAGCCTAATAATGCAGTCCTGGCCCAGGCACAGCATGTCCAGCTTCTTCTTGAACTGTTCATAGTCGTAAGGCGCCTGCTCCTCTTGCTGCTCCTGCTGTTGATGCTGGCGCTGCTGCTCTTGATGCTGGCGCTGCTGCTCCTGCTGCTGACGCTTCTGCTGCTGCTGCTGACGCTTCTGCTCCTGCTGCTGGCGCTGTTGCTCCTGATGGCGCTGATGCTCCTGATGGTGCTGCTGCAGGCGCAGCTGCAGGCGATGCAGCTCTACCTTCTGGCGCTGCCGCTCTTGCTGCTGGCGCTGCCGCTCTTGCTGCTGGCGCTGATAGTCCGGCCCAAAGTAGTGCGAGTGCACGTAGCGGCGCTGCTGTTGCGCCTGACTCGAGTACGGATTCGGATACGGACTCCGTCTTTTCATCCCATACTTATCGCGCACATACAAGTTGAAGTACTCATCTATATGTGCAGACATGTGCACATGTGTAAGGAGCTATTATTTATAGGCAATGAATGAGAATATATGATAGCTCACCCAGGCTTAGATTCTGCACTTCATCACGCGATGGTACATCCGACATTTTGATTATTATTTCATTACAAACTTATAGCTAGCATTGACAAGTGAACATTTTTGACGATTGAATCATGGCCAGTTTCGTTCATAGGATTGGAAGTTTCAAAAAATCCCACCAGTGTTGAGAAAAGAGCTTTAAACTCAAAGAAGTCCCATGTGTAGCTGCCATCTCGCTTACACCTAATGAGAGTAGTGCAGCCAGCAGCCAATAGGCGCCATTGATGCCATTTCAGTTTTTTTCCCGTCAGATCTGACTTTTTTAAAAGTCCGATTGCGGGAAGAGTTAGAAAACAGCGGGAAGCGGGAGTCGTAGCTTTTCAGAAATTCAAAAAAGCTTGTTTTCAGCTTCTTTTCATTTACTAAATTTTTTCTCAATTTTGAATCACCAAAATACCTAACAAAAATTTCATAAACATATACATTTATACACTTATACATATGCATAATAACACTAACCATACAACATGTTGTATGGTTAGTGATAATAACTACAATAATGTGCTACGATCACGATTCAGTTATTTTTTGGACTCTTTTTCAGCCAGATCTAGCTTTTCGTGCTTTGGAAAGTGTGGCAACACTGATTGGCACACAAGGCACAGGCCGTTAGTATGGTTGTCCCTTTCACACTCACTGCTAGCAGCCCACAACAGTATTTGCAATTTGTTTTGGCTAACTACCGTTATATAGAGATCAGCTTTGCAAGGGAATGGCAAGCGACGTGCGCTCAGAGTGTGACGTCACAAAATGAGTTATATTTATATGAATTAAATGCAAGCAATGGAAGTCTAGAGCAATCGACTCTTTGTATATATGTATATAAATAAATATACATATACTATTACTATTGTGTTTACAATTAAAGTAAATGTTAATTGAGTTCAGTTCAGTTGGCGTATGCAATTGCATGCATGACGTCACGCCATGCGACTAAGCAAGAACTAAGCAAGAGCCAGCTAAATTTCACAGTTATCTTTGTAGCGTTCAGTTCGTCAAATGTAATTTCGAGTGCCGCCTGAAAGTATGCAATTTTTTGCGCTTTCAACTTTGGCGCCACATTCAAAAACATCAGCGCACATCGAAATTGCTGGCAATTGCGGGCGCTATTTAATTGAAGTGCCCAATCGAATAGATAAAAACCAAAACAAAATCAGTTCAGCTAAAAAAAGTCTATGACAATCTTTTGCTATTTGGGCTTGTCTAATAACAATTCGAAGAGCTGACGCAAGCAGCTAAATATTTTCACAGCTTATCAAAGAGTTTTTGTGGTTGTCGTTTTTTTTTTTTTTTGTCTGTTTGCTTTCGGCTTTTATTACAAATCGTTATATATAGTATATAGTTTAAGTATAGTAATTACGTACATTAATTAATAGCAGCTAAGCATTTAATTGTTAAATAATAACAACTATTCAACAAAGTATGTAAAAAAAAATGCATATATATATATATATATATATATATATATATATATATATATATATATATATATATATATATATATATATATATATATATATATATATATATATATATATATATATATATATATATATATAAAATAGAAAAAAAAAATATTTTTATAAATTCTAGGTTTTTTTTTTTTTTTTTTGCCTTTGTACTACGTCTGCTTAAAACATATTGCACAAATGTTTTCTTTTCGATTTTTTTCTGTTGATTTTAGTTGCCAAATTTAATAGATTTTTCGGGCTGTTGCTGCTGCTGCTGCTGGCGACTGTTGCTGCTGCTGCCGTTGCCGTTGCTGTTGCTGTTGCTGAAGCTGTTGCTGCTGCGATTGCCATTCTTGAGTATGCCATTCGTTTGAGCGCTGCCAGCGTTCGTGCTGCGCAGCATCTCCCGCTTGCTGCGCTGCTCGCCGCTGTACTCGCCAATGGTCACCGTGCCCAGGCGCAGCGTGCGTCGCTGCTGCGTGCCACTCGCTGGTGGCGCCGCTGTTGCTGCATCGTAGTCGGGCTGTGGCATTGCTGGCGCACGCAACTGGACATTGGGACTGCGCAAGGGCGACAGAGGCGACACAGATGCAGATGCGGATGCGGATGCGGATGCGGATGCTGCGCTCAGCTGCTTGCTGCGAGCGGACAGCGGCTGCCCATTGCCATTGCCATTGCCATTGCCATTGCCATTGGGCATGCTCAGCTTGAGCTGTGTGGGCGGCTGTGGTGGCGGCGACTGTTGCTGCTTCTGCTTCTGCTGCTGTGGATTGGCAAACTGAGGGGGCTGCAAAGAGAGTGGGAGTGAGTGAGAGGGGTATAGCATGAGTGACGGGCGTACATAGATAAGTTTTGATAAGTTTTTATATAAATAAACTTGCGAGCGTGGCAAGAAAATGAAATAAAGAAGAATGAAGATATCTAAAATAACTAAGAATGTTGCAGTCGGGCATAAACGACTGCGTAATGCTCGCTCATGCAGCTAAATTGGGGCAAAAAGTATTATATATCTATAAGTTATATTATACAATTAAGTTGAGTCTCCCCTTTATTTTTAAAGTGAACTTAAACCTGTTTTTTTCATGCTGAAAAAACTGTAAGTGTGCTTAGTATATAGTATATACACATATATTGTAATATATACGTATATACGTATATACTATATGCACATGTCAATGGAAAAAGATTAATAAATAACTAAAAGCTTCAACCAAAGCACTTGAAAGCTAGCGAGTTTCTTCTCTGCTCTGGTTTAAATACAAAAATTTCTTAAAGTTGATTTTCTGACAACTTAAAACTTTTAAAGCCCTTTTTTGATTGAATATAAATTAGAGCTTAACGAAAGCTCAGTTAAGCTAAATGCTACATCAAACAAAGCTCAAACTAAAATTACTTCAAATCCCATTTAAGCTAATTAAAGTTTAGTTAAGCTTCACAAAAGCTGAATGTGCTTTATAGACCTGCAATTTATTTTAGCTTAATGCAAGCCAATTGAAACTTGCTTTAATTTAATTAACTTGCAAACTTGCTTTAATCTAATGAGTATTTGGCTCTCTTGAATATACATAAAACAATTACGAAAGCTCTTTTAAGCTCAATTACAGCACTTAAGCTTTCAACAAAGGATTAACGAAAGCTTAACGGCAGATCGTTAAAGCTCATTAAATATATTTAAAGCTTGATGAAACCACTTAAAAGAGGAAGCGCCTGGTAGCTGAGCATAAGCTGACAGAAACTCAACCAAATAATAATAAAGCTTATTTGATAGCACTAAGAAAGGCTAAAGCTCTCATAAGGATAGCAAAGTGAAGCCCAATAAAAGCCTGTAAGCTTCAAGTAAGCACATTAAAGCTCACGCAAAAGCTCGTGCGATATCTTCGCGTTACATTCATATTGCAAATTGATATCATTTCGAGATTTTTGCAATTAGTCTTAAAAAAAAGCAGCAGCTCATGCAAAAGCTCATGCTAGATTCATAATGCAAATTGATATCATTTTAAGATCGTTGCACTTAAGCTCTGATCAATTTTCAGCTCTAATGCCTGTTTGCAATTTCGTTTTCAATTTATGAATCTAAACGCAATCCACTTACCGGCGGTGGCAATTCCGGCGTTCCATTCACGTTGTTGCTGCTGCTGCTGTTGTTGTTGCTGCTGCTGTTGTTGCTGTTGCCATTAAGCAGCAACATGCGATTGCTTCCGTTGTTGGCAATATTATTATTGCTGCTGCTGCTGCTGCTGTTGCTGTTGCTATTGTTTTTGTTGTTAATGTTGCTGTTGCTGTTGTTGTTGGTGTTGATGTTGTTGTTGGTGTTGATGTTGTTGTTGTTGTTGCGATAGCAGCTATCATCGGGCATAATCGAAGTGCGTTTCAGCGTCTCGCCGCGCTCCTGCAAAATATATAAAAATAAAATAAAAAAACAGAAGACAAATGAGAAACGCAAATAAAATATCAAAGTTTTAATGAAAAGTGATTGATTGACTGATTGCTCAATTAATTGATTTTGATTTTGATTTTGGTTACTAAGGCTCTACCTCATAGGTGGACATCACGACCAGCGGCCGGCCCATGGAGACGGGCCGCATGGTGGGCATATCGCTGGCACGCCCACTCTCGCTGCTGCCGCCCACTCTTTTGGTGCGTAGCAAACTCATTTGCAGAAATTAAGTCTAGAAGTTCTACAACTACGATTTGGTTGTTGTTGCTGTTGTTCCGTTGTTGCACCGTTGTTGACGCTCGCCAATCGCTCGCTCGACTGGAGCTGGAACAGCTCGAACTGAGGAATAGCAACGCGTCGCGATTTGCTCACCTGTCGTCGCAGCGCCATGAGATAAGATAACGGGACAGAGCGACAGAGCGAGAGAGCGAGAGAGACGTACACCTGCCCTCTGTTTGCCGATGGGATGAGTCATGGGCAGTGGTGCGGGTGGTGCGGCTGCTGACAGCCGACAGCCGACGGCTATTGTTGCAATTAGATAAACAAAAAAGCAAAAAAAATCAAAAAAAAAAAATGATGCCCAAAAAAGGGAAAGCCAACTAATTGCCTAACGTAAACGAAGCTCTTTACTTTAAAGGCAAATACACAACAAAAAAAAATCCCCAGTGACACAAGGTCAACAAAATAAACACCTCAACAGACGCCACGAGTGTATGACTGTATGTGTGTGTTTGTGTGTGTGTGTGTGCCTATACAATTTATCAAATATTTAACTGATTAGCCTATTGCTTAGCCATTGCTAGGGCAGCGTGTGCAATTGCAAGCTAGAGTGCTCCCATGGGGTATACACGACTGAAACACACCCTGCAGAGACAACACCAACAGCTGCTATTTGTGTTACAGTTGATATCAAGACAGGGCATGTCCACGGCATAGACAACTCTTGGTTACTCTCTCTCTCTCTCTCTCTCTCTGTGTGCAAATTAGTGATAAGGATAGGAGAGAGTATGCGGAAATGAGGAATACTCTACACTCAGAGCGCATCTTTCAGTCATCCCGAGTGTCTTTAGCTCTAATAACTTGCAATATATGCTGAAAATGACAAAAGTTTGTTATCGATTTTAATCGATTTCATGCAAATTTTAATGTATGATTGATTTCGTTGAATTAAACTTGTTTTGTATGTCTCTTATAGACAGACTAGGGTATTGATTAAAATTAATAAGAGTATTACCATAACCGATAACTATAATACAGTAGCTGTCTTGAGCTATCGATAATATTTGGCAGCTGGACTATTCAATTGATTTTGCCAATTAATCATGAATCTTAGTTCATAAATACTGGGCATCTTTTCTTGTCAACTGTACGATTGAGTAATAAGAGCGGGGGAAAGAAGTATCGATCATTTTGGGGGTTCCACAAGCTTTTGTGATATTTATGATGAATATCGATACATCGAGTGATTTTGGCGCTTGAAGTAATGCTTGTTATCGATATTAATGGATTTTATGAAAATGCAAAAAGTTATCTATTGAAGATTTGAAGATTTAAAGCTTCCATATAGATAGGGTAGAGCATAGGGTTATTTGAACCTGATCATAAATATGCATATACTCTATGTGGTTGGTCAAAAAAATGCAGATTCAGTAGTTTATAGCTTATAAGACTTTAAATGCCTGCTACTCTCTAAAATATATGCATTATATCTAAAATTAATAAAAATATAATATAAATTATATATATACTCATAAATATAATCTTATCTACGTCTCTAATTATATGACACCTTTTATCTCTCTCTCTCTCTCTCACTCTGTCTCTCGGTCGCTCTTTGGATATACGTGACAAACAACTTGTGCATCAAGATCTAATATATCTGGTTCTATATTACTTGCAGTTGCTGAATTAATTATATTGTCTCTCTCTCTCTCTCTCCCTCTCTCTTTAATCTTCCCAAAGATAAGATTAGCTTAGGTCAAAATATTTGCATGAATGCATAGACTCAACTGAATACACCGCCCTTGCAAGTGTATCTATCTATCTATCTAGCTACCTATCTAGTGAAACAATCTAGATTAGATCTAGATTATTATTTTTCACTAGAAAAAATGAAGCTTTCGTTGCGATTAGCTTGAGGCAAAAGTCAATAGGGAACTTCGTTAAGCCTCTATATTGTTTTAATACTCGCTCGCCAACTGAACAGAGAGAGTATATTAGTTTGATGCAGTCTTGATGATATCACATTAAGTGTTCTCTGGGCATTTGGCAAATCAGAAGTTTCTTTATCTTTTCTATATTGTTTGATTGACATTCGAGCTGGAGAATCAGAAATGTGTATCTCACGTAGTTTAATAGCAGGATGCCAAAATTTGATAAGTCAGTTACGTAAGCATTTATCTATAGATAAACCGAACATGATATATATACGCCTATTATGGGTGTGGCAAATCGAATAGGGTAAACAATAATATTTTGCACATTTATAGATCTGGAATTTGAAAGCTTTTCAGTTGATACGCTCTATAGATGAAACCTAGGCCGGAAATATATATTTCTGCTTTCTGAACGATTAACAAATATTCCGAAGTCGAATACTCTTGCTTCCTAGGCAGTTGTTGGTATTTCCTTGACTACTAGAGTGTATACCATGTATGTATGTATATAGAAATCTATTAGTTCTTTAACTATAATCTATTAGATTTTTGTTTATATTAATTAACTTTAATTAATTAGTGCTTTGTAACTCTTTCTATATTCCTCTCTCTTTTAAATATGTTTGTCTTCATCTGTTACTTATTATAATTGACTTAACTTTAGCAAAAATAGATTATATCTCATATTTATGTCAAACATTTGCTCAATCTATTATAAATAGATCGAATTATAGATCGACAGTTGATCAAGAATATATATATATATAATCCAAATTGACTTAGTCACGTCTTCTACTACCTTTTCTGAACGAATATACCCTAAGCACAGAAATAGAATAGATATAAGTTGGCTCGCTTTACAATGTTTTTACTGTACTTTGATGACGTCAAGTTATGTTAACTAGTTTATACTTATGTTTGCTCTAATAATCAGTGAATTTTCGAGGAAACACCTAGCATTTGGGAGTAAACCTTTGGCTTCCTCTCTCTCTGTCTCTCATTCTCGCTCTCGCTTTCTCTCTCTCTCTCTCTTTTTCCTTCTACCTATTGGTATATCTCTCTATTGTTGTCTTAGACACTTGTTGTTGTGCCCTCATTCACTTGACTTCAGTCAAGTGGCTAACAAATACTTCACATGCCCAACAATCAGCAGCTGGAATAGCAACAACAGCAGCAACAACAACAAGAACAACAACAACAACAACAACTACTACTTATGCTAACTACAATCAACAATCCACAATCAACAGCGGCAACAACAACAACCAACAACAAGTGCCGCAGTCCGCAGCTCTCTTGACCTTTGCAAGTAGCCATTGTTGTTGCTGGTTTGCCTTTGTGTGTTGCAACTAACAGCAGCAGCAACAACAACTAGCCACTAGCAACAACAACTATTAGTTTGTTTTTTTTGGCCAGCTCACCTTGTGCTCGCTCTCATGGAACCCGTTCCGAAACATGCGCTGATGCGCGCGCTTAAATTCATCCATCAGCGCCGTGTGCTGATCACCAGTTGCAGTTGCTGCACCACCGGCTCCACCGGCACCACCGGCGCCACCCGCACCACCATTGCTGGCTGCACCACTCGCTGCATTGCGTTCGCGTTTGTGCGACACTTGTGCAATGCTGCGGCTGCCGCCAGCGCCATTGTGTGGTCGATCTTCAGTTCGCTGATCGCGATCCCTGAGCCTATCGCGATCGCGACTCAATTGGCTGCTCCGCCCCTGCCCCACCACCAGCTGCTGCTGCTGTTGTTTCTGGAAAGAGAGAGTGAAAGAGAGAGTGAGTGTGAGTGACAGGGAAAGGGAGAGCAAGCATGCTCGATTAGCTGTTGCGCTGTTAAGTTAAACATATAGTCAAGTTAACTCTTGAAGTTTGTTTCTTTTTCTTTTTGAATAACTTTTTTTTTTTTTTGTAAATAATTTATCTATCTATTATCTAATGGTAGTTTATATGGTAATATCGTTAGGTCGTTAAGGTAATATCGTTTAACGATTACAAATTTAACAATAAAATGAATATTTCTGGCAAATTTGTAAGATATACCTATTCAATATACCTATTGAATATGTCTGATATCGATTATTTATCGATTGTTGTACAAATAGATGGACAATACACATAGCAAGTGAATTATTGACTTATTGATATATGATAAATTTGCAGCTTAAGTCAAATGTGGTAAAGAGAACCATGAAAAATATCCATAAGACAGCTGGAGGCTATCGATATTACTCAATTATTGTATAAATATACAGTTATTCATTTACTGTGTCATCTAAATGTCAGATTTAAAGCTTAAAACTTATGTGGGTAGGAAACTATACTCTAGAGTGATTTTGAATTAATCGATATATATCGATTGCTGTAAATAGTTGTCAGCTAACGAGAATGTATGAGCAGAAGCATAAGCTTAAAGCTTATGGAGAGGAAGACAGAAAACAATAGAGCATTTAAATTAAACTTGTCTATCGATATTTATATGTTGTGATCGAATATGTTATCGAACGTCAAAAGTAAAGCCTAAGCCTAAAGTTATAGGAGCATTAGCTGGAGATACAAATGTATGATACCTAAGCACTCTCAAACTGTACTGATTACAGGGTATTTAATATATATACCCTGTAAGCAGTAATTAATTAATCGAATATCGAAAAACGTAGCATATGCTATCAGTAATACATAAATCTTTGTGTTAAAACTGTAGTCATCGTTAGCATCTGTCAGCCCTCTAATCTATATCTATATCTTCGCAATGGTTTACAGGGTATACTGCCGCACATCAGCTCTTCCGCTTTACCTCTTTGCGCTTCTTGAGCTCCTCGGTTATGGCACTGGAGAGACTGCTGCCAGCACTGCCGCTGCTTGGCGCCGCCGCTGCACCCGCTGCAGCTGGCGGCGGTGGTGTGGGCGCAGCCACCGAGCAGCTGCGTCGCATTGTGGTGCTGCGGCTGACCGACAGCTGTTCCAGAGTCTGCTCGTGCTCACGCTGCAGTTGCAGTTGCTGCTGCTGCTGCTGTTGCTGAGTGCCGCAGGCATTGGCTATGTAGGTGCTATTGATGGAGGTGCCGTTCTCGGTTAGCTTGATGATGGTCTTGTTCAGCTGTTTGTGCACCTGCACCGCTGCACCACCCGCTTGGGTGGGCTCCTCGCGCACGGCCGTCAATCGCTTGGACTTGGCATCCGCCCAGCATGGACTCTGGTCGCCAGTGACGGAGCTCGCTGAGCTATTGTAGCCGCTGGATTCGCCGGGAAACAGATCACAGCCGGCGGCGGTGCGCACCACCATGTCCAGCTTGCTGGAGCCCTTCATGACGGCAACGGCCTCGCTGAACAGCACGTCCGAGAAGTCAATGCTGTTCACGCTGAGTATCTGGTCGCCCGGCCGCAGACCCGCCTCCCGGGCCACGCTGCGCTCCTTGGTGAACTGCACGAAGATGCCCGGCTTCCACTCGGGTCCCTTGCAGATGCCCAGACCCAGCTTAGTGCGCGGCGCCACATGCAGCACCACATTGATGTCCCGGCTGGCGGTGCGTCGCTCCGTCGTCGCCTTGAATGAACTCTCCGATGGCGTTCCGCTCACACTGGGCAGCTTGACCACGCTCCAGGACAGACGCTCATCCGGCTGGCTGTAAATATTGAGAAGTGTTTATTCAATCAAGACTGAAACAAATTTGATTGTGCAATCTGTTCTATAAATTGTGACTGATGCTAAACATAATTAAACTAATTAGATTGATTGCTTCCAAATTGAAGTCAATGCTTGATTGATTTGCCTGAGATAAGTGAAGTCGAATCAATCAAGCATTGACATCAATTTGGGTCAATCAGCACTGATTGAAATGAGTTGAAAAACAATCAAACGGTTAATTCTATACGAAATTATAATCACTGTTAATCATAGAAACAATCAGCGTTATAATCAATCAAAATTGATTGAATTGAAATTAAGCTTTGATTGAACTTCATTATTTATAAATAGAAATTTAACTTACAACAGTCAGTCATTGTCAATCAAATTTTTACTTAAAATGGGTACTGAATTCTAATGGTATACATTAATCTTAGATCAATCATCAATCTTAGATCCACCATCAATCTTAGTCAATCACTCTGTGCTAAGATTGAGCCTAATAACCTTGATTGACTGCTTGAATTTTGTTCATCATCAATCATCAATCAACTTCGTGACTTCCTTAAGTCTATTCCATCTCTGCTTAAAGCAATCAATCAAACTCATTAGCTATCAGTCAATCAACTTGCTGACTTCCTGAAGTTGAACTCAATCTTTCTCTAATTTTACTTCACACTTACTCCTTGACTGGCAGCATGCCCACGCCCCGTACTTTGAGTGTGACTCGATCCTGGCTGGCCACCAGCTGGATGAACTCCTTGTGGACCGCATCCTCCAGTCGATAGCCGTTGATGCGCAATATCTGATCGCCAACCTGTGGATGGAATGGGTGAGTTAGGGAAAGTCGCGTTGAGGTGATGTGAAGCGAGGTTCATTCAACTGGGTGGTGCAGTCACGTAACTGGCATAATGTGCGCTGCGCGTGACTGACCCACATTCTTGGGCTGATCCACTTACGCGCAAGCCCTTCAGCTGCGCCTCGCCGCCGTGCTCCACGTGCGAGACGAAGAACCCGATGCCATGCTCCTTGCCGCCGCGCACCGCAAAGCCGAACGTGGCGCTGCGCTCGGGCACCACCAGCAGCCGGCGCTGATGGGGCCGTACGAGCCGCACCACACGCAGCCGTGTGCTGGCCGGCATGGCGCACCACGACGACGCCGCTGTTGTGGTCAACGTCATCACATCGCTCGAGGCGCTGCTCGTCGTCGAGCCCTGCATGCTGCTGCTGCTGCAATCGGTCGATGCCGATGCCGAGGCCGATGCCAATGCTGGCGACATCATCATCATCATCTCTGCTGCTGGTATTGCTTCTGCTTCCGCCTTAGGCGCAGCTGCAAGAGGAGACAAACGGAGGGAGAGAGTGAGAAAGGTGGCATGCGTATAAACGTGAGCTGCGTGTCAATTGACAAGTGAAAGAATGTGCTTAAAGTAGAAGCGAGCCTCAATGGAGCTAAACAGATGGGAAAGGTCGATGCTTAAGATACCCTACAAGGCTTGCAGAAAATGAGAGAAAGAGAGAGAGAGAGAGAGAGAGACTGAAGAAAACAGAGGTGAGAGAGACAGAGCTAGAGAGATAGAGATAAAAATATGACAAATACAGAGAGGAAGAGAGAGAAAAACAAATAAAGAGATAGTACGAGACGAATAAAGAAAAGAGAAGATGAGGAGAAAAATGAACCCATATAGATAGAGAGAGAGGGCGAGGAAAACTGAGGATAGAGAAGGAATGACCAAAAGATAGAATGAAAGAGAGAAAAAAGAGTGAGAGAGAGAGAGAGAGAGAGAGAAGGAAAATATAGATAGAGAGAGAGAGGGCGAGGAAAACTGAGGATAGAGAGGGAGTGACCAAAAGAGAGAATGAAAGAGAGGAAAAAAGAGTGAGAGATAGAGAAGGAAAATATAGATAGAGAAAGTGGGTGAGGAAAACAGGGCAGAGATTGAGATAGAAAGAAAAGGAAAAATATAGAGCGTGAGGAAAGAGTGAGAGAATGAGACAGAGTAAAGTAGTGTGCAAAGTATAAAAGGAGAGAGAGAAAGGGGCAAAGAAAGTGAGAGAGATAACGTGTCTACTTGTTTACGCTCATATAGGTTGGCCAAACAAAGGTGATACAATTTCTGATAACTATTTTTAAGCAGCTGCTCGAGTTATCGATAACATTTAGCTTGTGAAATATTCAATAAGATTTGTCATTTGATCATGTATAGTCGGAAGCTTGTCGAATGTGTAAATATTTAATTACATTACAAATTGTCTCCGACACTTCGACATAGTTGTTGCGCCAAGCAAATATTGCAACGCTGTGAAGGAGAAACTATTATCGATTGGTCGCATTTAGAAATCCCACCACTAGCTCGACTAGACTTGAATCGAACTGATTTCATCTAAATGTAACCTTGACTGAGGGCCTCAGCCTGAGGTCGATGATATTAGCATTACTGTAGCTACAAAATGTAACCAGAAACTTTCCATTCTATCAACCGATTAGGTTTTATCCCAATATCTCCTCGCATTGCTCTTATTGTGTCATCTCATATATAACAACTAATGCTTAACAGCATCACTTCAAACTAACACATATAGCTGAACTATAATAAAAGTTGAAGTTAAGCAAGCCTATTGACTCGTAGTATATACCCTGTGACTACTTTAATGGGTATATAACCAAGATACATATATAGAAATAAAACTTGAACTTGCAATTGAATTTGGAAATTGGGTCGCACGCATCGAATGAGGCGACGCGTCAACGTTTGTGGTGGCTTTCACGCACCACAGAGAGAGAGAGAGAGAGAGAGAGAGAGAGAGAGAGGGAGACTTACAGAGAGACAGAGAGACATACAACAACTGTGACAACAACAACTGTAACAACAAGTTGTTGTTGCGTTTCGTCTACACGCTGCATAATTTCACTTTTCTTTCACGTAATTCTACGCTTCACTTGCAGCAAACAAACAGCAGCAACAACAACAACAACAACAACAACAATCAGCAACAACAACAAACCATCGCCAATCGACAGCAAAACAAGTTGAAAATTATGGAAATTTATTATTGAAATTATGCCCAAGACAAATCTTGTTGTTGGGTCTCACTTTTCTCAGTTTTTCTTTTTCAGTTTCATTTTTATTTTTTCAGCTGGCCTGCCGCTGTTCCATTCCCATTCGATCCATCAAAACGGTTTTGTTGACTGCAATTTACAACGTATTTATTAACTGTTTATGTGGCTCTATAAATCATTTGTGCCCCGATCTTTACATAATGCCCAAATGGTAGCCTGGGCAACAGAGTTCAAGACACTCGACTCGACTCTCGACATCCGAACTGCGAACTGCCGCCATCTCGAAACGAAAGACTTAGGCAACAAACTCGAATTTCGGGGGCAATCGACGAGGCGCCACCGAAATCTTTTCATAAATATGTGGCGGTAAATTGTTTCCAGTTGCCTCCCATTTGATCGGCAATAGCGAAGCGAACGATATGCCAGACATTTCATTTTGCGAATTTTGAAATTGGGTTTTGTTTTTGTTTTGTTTCGTTTTTCTTTGGGGACTGCACTAATAGAGATTTTACAGCGTTGATGTAAAAGAAAAAATAGAGATTAATTATTACGACAATGGAGTTGGAGTAGGTATTATAAGCGGTACTGTCTGATGGGGGAATGGAGGAGTGGATGGAGGGAGAGATGGAAAGAGAGAGAAATAGCGACACAGAGAAGGAGGGTGAAGGAGAAGGGCGCCAATTACTAGAGACAGGCAGAGAGAGAGAGAGAGAGAGAGAGAGAGAGAGAGGGAGAGGGAACTAGAGAGAGATGGAGATAGATAAATAGAGAGAGAGAGAGAGAGAGAGGGAGAGGGGGAGCGTGAGAGAGAGAGAGAGAGATGGAGCTAGATAGATAGAGAGAGAAACAGAAAGAGATAAATATGGAGAGAGACAGAGACATGGAGGTGGAGATAGATAGATAGAGAGAGTGAGACAGAGAGATAGAGAGAGACAGAGAGAGAGAGAGAGTGAGAGAGAGAGAGAGAGAGAGAGAGTGAGAGAGTGAGAGATATATATAGAAGAGAGAGAGAGAGAGTATGAGAGAACGAGGAGAAATAGAGAGGATGAGATGCCTTTTGAATGATAGCGAAAGAAAGGAAGTGAAAGAGATAGAGCATAAAGCTTATGTTTATGCAATAAGAGTTGCTTTTATAATATGAAATCTGTTCCCTTTTAATACTATGTAAGAACGATATTAAGGTAATGTTAGCACAAATTTAAGTCTTAGTATAAGATAATGAGTATAGCTATAGTCAACTGACATACACTTTTGACATGAACTTGACAAGAGATTTAACTGGTATATACAAATTTGTGTCTTAGCTGTTAGTTGAATACGCCAATAACCGATAATTTATCGATAGGTTTTTAAGTTTAGCTGCTGACAACTGCCATGCACATTTGACATGAGCTTGACAAGAGGTTCAGCTGGCATATGAATATAAAAATGGTGTCTTAGCTGACAATTGAATATAATCTGTAATCGATAATCTTTCAATAGGTCAAGCGTGAAGTAAGTTTAAAAGTGCCATAAACATTTGACATGAGCTTGACAAGAGCTTGAGCAAATGAACAAACGCAACACAATTCGCTTCGAGTGCTTGTCAGGCGAAATGTGAAACTCATTTCTTCTGCTACTCTTTGATTGGCATCTGTCACGAGCCTGCCACAGCCTGAGCAATAGATAGCTTATCGATAGCTTAATAATGGACTACCCCCAATGTCAAAGTCATCGAATTGATTAGCGCTGGAGAGCATGGAAAAGGCATGCGCCATTCCACATCGACTTTGAGCGTCATTCGCCTTTCATCAGCAGCATCCGTTTGGCTGTCTCTCAATCGTCATTCACATCCGCTGTTGTTGTTGTTGCTGCTGCTGCTGTTGTTGTTGTTGTTGTTGTCGGCATCTTTGTTAGATCCACGCGTCCGCTGTCCATTGAAGTGTCGAGATTTCGTAGCGCTCTTGGCTAATCACGAGCTACCGCAATAGCAATCGCAACCGCATTGAACATAATTATAATGATAATCGCTTAGCTCGAGAGCTGCACAACAAATTATTTGGCAGTTACAATTACGGGCCAAAAAAAGAAAAACAAGTGAAAGTCGTGAAAGGTTGACGAGCAGATATCCTACATGCTGTCAATTTAGACTAGGTCTAAATGATATACATATACAAAATCTCAAGTCTTACAGGAAGGAGGAACGGATAATCGGACTAACAGTTGAAAAAGGCTAACTAAACTTAGTTAAAATCTCTTCGAGATCAAGAAGTCATGAGTGCTTGACTAGTAGATATCCTACACGCTGTTACAATCAATCTAGACTGGATCTAAATTATATGCATATAGAAAATCTCAAGTTCTACGAAGGGACAACCGGAAGGATGAAGAGACAATGGAACGTCTGGAAGAACAGCCGAACAAGGCTAGATGAACTCAGTTTAGATCTCTTCGGAATCAAGAAATCTTGAGTGCTCGACTAGTAGATATCCTACACGCTGTTACAATCAATCTAGACTAGATGTAAATTATAGTCATATAGGAAATCTCAAGTTCTACGAAGGGACAACCGGAAGGATGAAGAGACAATGGAACAATCCGAACAAGGCTAGATGAACTCAGTTAAGATCTCTTCGGAATCAAGAAATCTTGAGTGCTCGACTAGTAGATATCCTATGCGCTGTTACAATCAATCTAAACTAGATCTAATTATAGGAAATCTCAAGGGACAGCTATGCATAAGGACGAAAGGATGGACTGAAATCAGTTAAGATCTCTTCGGGATCAAGCTCATATGCTGTATGGGCTTCTTCTTCTTCTTCTTCAGTATGTTACATATATTACCACAAGTCTCTTCCCTGTTTCTTCATTTCTAATGGGTATAGCAACAACGAGACTTCCTCTAGTTTACGCCCACTGCCCACCGCTCACACTCTCTCTTTCTCTCTCTCTCACTTTCCCTCCCTCTCTCTCTCTCTCTCTCTGTCTTGCAGGCGCTGGACAGGGGAAAGTCAAGCGCAGCGAGGCTTGGCTTGGTTTGGCTTGACGTTGGCCTTTCACCTGTCGCTGACCTCAAGCGGCGACTGTTTCTTGTTTACTTGGCAATTAGTTCTAAGCACTCGTTACTTCCGGCCACGCCCACTCGTTGACAATTGAAACACACACAATTGTAGCAACAACAACAATAACAATAACAACGGCAACAGCAACAGCAACAGCAACAGCAATAGCAATTGCTGCTGCTGCTGCCTTCTTGACCGACGCGTCGCATCGCATCGCATTGTTGTCATGGCTCTTGATTTTAATATACGTAAAGTCATGTTGAAATTTCCATAGAAGTCGTTAAAGCACTTTTTGAGGGCATCATCACAAATTGTTGTCATCCGCAGTGTAATGCATAGAGCAAGCAAGTCTCTAAGCTGTGATGCCAAATTTATATATCATATATAATATATATTTTCCTGATCAGCAGTAAGTAGTTAATATGTAACATCTTTGTTCACAAAATATCTCATAAGAGCTTGCTCAGATACATTTTCAATTAAGTTCTTACGTTCTCATATATCTTAGACCTATCCACATTTACTATCAATTTTCACGTTAAGTTATTTTGTGTATAACATTTTGATTGTTTCGCTTTATATGATTATCAATTTGAGCTACTTCAAGTCTTATTATGCTAGTTAGCTATAACGGCTGTAGAAAAATGAATCATTCATAGAGCTACTTTTTACCTATGAAAGTTTGTTTTCTCTTAAAGATATCTTCAGCAATTCAGTTTGTATTCAACAATTATTTAACTCCTATCATACCACAGTTCTACTACTATTTGCATACAGCTAATGTACTACTAATGTATTACTGGCACACTACTATTCTATTACTATTTGTATAGAACTTATATACTACTAATGTATTACTGGTATACTACTAATATACTACTATTTGTATAGAACTTACATATATACTACTAATATATAACTGGCATACTATTATTTTACTACTATTTTTATATAACTTACATATATACTACTAATGTATTACTGGTATACTAATATTCTACTACTGTTTGTATAGAACTGAAATACTAGTAATGTATTACTGGTATACTACTATTCAACTACTATTTGTATATAACTTACATACATACTACTAATGTATTACCGGCACACTACTATTCTACTACTATTTGTATAGAACTTATATACTACTAATGTATTACTGGTATACTACTAATCTACTAATATTTTATAAAACTTACATATATACTACTAATATATAACTGGCATACTATTATTTGACTACTATTTGTATATAACTCACATATATACTACTAATGTAATACAGGTATACTACTAATCTACTACTATTTGTATACAACTTACATATATACTACTAATGTATTGCTGGTATACTACTTATCTACTACTATTTGTATATAACTTACATATATACTACTAATATATAACTGGCATACTATTATTTTACTACTATTTTTATATAACTTACATACATACTACTAATGTATTACCGGCACACTACTATTCTACTACTATTTGTATAGAACTTATATACTACTAATGTATTACTGGTATACTACTAATCTACTACTATTTCTATATATAACTTACATATATATACTACTAATGTATTACTGATATACTACTATTCTACTACTATTGGTATAGCAGTAATATACTACACTAGTAGTATATTACTGGCATACTACTATTCTACTACTCATTTGATATGATTGCAAGCTAGTATATATATATATTTATTTCTACAACAGCTGCTACTATTTTTCATGTTTCTTCTAGAAACCTGCAGTCATTTAGAGCATTCGAACTTCGTTCTTTTCTCACATTTTCTCAATGCTCACAAAAAAGTAAATAAAATTAAATAAATTTCATTACAAGCAAATTTGTTGTTGTTGTTTTAGGCTGTTGCGTGTTCTGCTCCTCCTGTTGTTGTTGCTGCTGCTGCTGCGTGTTCTTCTGCTTCTTCTTCTTTTAGCTTGTTTTACATCGTGTTTGCTTGTTGCTTGCTCTTCGAAATATAAAATAAGAAGACGATAAACAACAACAACAACAACAACAACAGCATGAGGCAGTTGTAATTATTTTTGCCGGTTGTTTTTTGTTTTTGTGTAAATCGTGACTTTCTCTCATAATCATATATGTTTGTTGTTGTTGTTGTTGTTGCTGTTGTTACTTCTGTTGCTTTAACTGTTGCAGCTCTCTCGCATGTCCAGCCTCCAATAAAAAAAGTGCTGCCCAAACCCAAGCTCCACTTAAACATTAATTATTTAGCAGCCATCACGTAGCACTCGACTAGTTCTCGTTGTTGTTGCTGTTGTTGTTGTTGTTGTTGTTGTTGTGCGTGACAGCTCAGATTTTAAGTTTTTCAGTGGTTTTTTATGCTTAAATATTTCACAATAAACTCGCACGACTGATAGATCGAATAAAGAAAATTTCACTTGAAATTTAAATGAGCTGAGCGTGCATTATCAGCGAACAGCTTCCTATCTACATAGCTAAGAAATTTACTTAACATTTGCTTAACATTGGAAGATCTGATTACAGCAATGTTAAGTGCAGATTCTTGGGATGTTGAAACATTTAAGTAACAGTTGGCAATTGGCAAAAATTGGTAATGATATAGCTCAGATCTTATCTTTGCATGTGGCTCATTTTGCTTAGTTTTAGCTTAACATTTGCTTAACAGTGAAGCATTACAGAGCTGTTAAGTAGAGATTTGTAGTGCAAGCAACGTCTTGATGTGTTGTATCATCGGCAAACTAAGCATTGTCCTTCTGTTTATCTTAAAAGCAAAGAATTTCCTAACAGTAGCTTAACAGTGTAGCAATACAGAACTGTTAAGTGAAGACTTTATTGTTAACAGTGTAACATTTTCTAATAGTCTGACATAACAGACTTATTAAATATTGGCAACTCCTTAGTTAAGTACAAGGAATTCTCTAAGGTTTCTAACTAGATTCATAAGACTTGAGAAACAATGCCTACAATCATATCTCTTGTCAAACCAACTAGATCTTAGATATGAATAGAATCTTAAGTTGTCTCAGTCAAATTCTAATCCTATAGCAAAAACTTTCACAAATAATCAATTCAAGATCTCAAAATTCCCTCTCTTAACTTGACAAACTCAAATTTTTTTCTATATGAATCATATATATCTTCTCTATATACACTATACTACACATATATACTCTATATATATATCACCCGAACCGATTGTATCTCTTTGGCTGCTAAGTCAACAGCAACAGCTGGAGCATAACAGTTAGTTTATTGCGTTTCATTTCTTATCTGCAAACATTTTTCAAGTTGAAGTCATTTCTGCAGCTGACGCCCGAGTCCAATTTGTTGCTGTTGCCACAATTTGTGGCACGTGTGGCATGCAGCCAGCTGAAGGCAAGAATTTGCCGCGGCAACAAATGACAAATGTGAAATATTTCAAGTCGAAGCGCAATTGCCAATGGCTGCCACACTGCCACAGCGTTCTCTGTCCACAGAGTCAAGGGCCAAGCAAGTTCGTTGCCTAAGTCTTTCGTTTTGTGAGCAGGCGAATGACTTGCAGAGAAACAAGTAAAAGTGCTCAAGACTTGCGACTGCACGACTAGAAGATACTGTGTAGTGATGAGTAGGAGATGGCCTGAATGATTAGAAGATACCTTGCAAGACTAGAAGATACCCTGTCTGATTCAAAGAAACCCTGCATGACTAGAAGACTGACGAGAAGATACTATGCATGGGTAGATATGAATAATAGACAACTTGCATGACTTTAAAATACCCTATAAGTCTATACCAACTAAAAGACTAAAAGATACCCTGTATGAATGTATGAGTGTATGAGTAGAAGATACCCTGCATGAGTAGAAGATACTTTGCACGACTAGAAGATACCTTGTATAATTAGAAGATACCCTGCATGAGTAGAAGATACTTTGCACGACTAGAAGATACCTTGTATAATTAGAAGATACCCTGCATGAGTAGAACACACCCTGCACGATTCGAAGATACCTTGTATAATTAGAAGATACCCTGCATGAATAGAAAATAGCTTGTATGATTCGAAGATACTCTGCATGAGTGGAAGATATTGTGTAGTAATGAGTAGGAGATACCCTGCAGGACTGCAAGATGATCTCCACGACTATAAGTTACCCTGTATGATTGTGTGATTGGAACATACTCCGCATGACAACAAGGACGTTGCTCTGACTAGAAGATACCCTGCATGACTAGAGCATGAGCTTTCATAAGCTAATGTGCTGTTTCAGGGAGGAATAAGTGAAGGTATTCAAAGTCTGATGCCTTTAGCTTTTATCATTTTCAAGAAATACACCAAAATCCAATCGATAGTAGGAAAACCCTCATATGAAATTCCCTCTCCCTAACTTTTGTAGTTGACGACTTCTGCGAACGACGGATAGACAAATACACCCGACTAGATGTATACAGCATCCACATACTTTCTGGTACCAGCTACGCCTTGCTCTACACGCTTTGTCACATACATTATTTGAGCACCAATATACCCCGTTTGGCTATTCTTCAATGGGAATCGCCGTCGCGTAGCGCTGACAAAGGCAGCGAGTGCTTTAATTATGCGCATATATGTTTTAATTGCCACGACAGAAGCACAAGTGGCTAAAAAATATTTACATGCAATTTTATTAGCTATTATTTTAGCTTTTTTTTGCGGCTGTTCGTTTTCTTCATTTTTCTATTTTTGTAGCTTTAGCTATTATTCAATGCGCATCATTTTAATATTTGATTTTGTGTCGTGAGAGACAAAAGAAATTGCCATAAATAAAAGAGAAATTTCGCGCAATTGTCGAATTACACAGACAGAGACAGAGACATGTGTGTGTGTGTGTGTGTGTGTGTGTGTTGTGTTCGTTGTTTATTTAGCTGGGGATGCGCACCTGCAGGCTTTTACTTCCGCTGCTGCATGCGGCCAATCAGGCAAACAAATAAACGCACGACTGGCCAACAACGTGACTAATTGTCGACCCCTCTTCCGCCTCCTCTGGAGAGCTTCTCCTACTGTCCCCTACCCCTGCTCTCCACACCCTTTTTTTGTTTTGGCCCACTCGCTCTCCTGGCCCGCAGCAGCCGGGCCAAGCATGTAGCATTTTTCTGGTGAAACTTATTTTATATATTTACTTCTCTTTAATTTTTTTGTTTTGTTTTTTTTTTTTGGCAACTTATCGCCAATGTCAACGTGGGTTATGCTACCAGAGAAAGAGACAGGCGGACAGAGAGATGGCTTAGAGTAGGATGCTGGCTGCAGCGGCTGCAGATGCTGCATTTGGCAAGGAAGCTAACTGACTGGCTGCTGCTGCTGCTGCCGGCAGCTCCTTTTAGGTGAAAGCTGTCTGCGACTTTTACCAGATATATATCTTTCCCTCTCCCTCTGCCTCTGCCTCTGCTTCTCTGTCTGGCAGTGGCAGCAACATGTTGCATGTGTTGCTCATTTTAATTGCAGAACCATTGGCAGCATCTTGAAAGGATGCGCGCTTTCACCCACGACGCCAAGCGACGCCAATTGGCCTTATGCAATGAGCACGCAAAGAGCAGCAACTGTTGCTGTTGCTGCTGCTCCATTGCCACATATGAGCAACAGTTGCTGCAATGCGGTGAAACGACAGCGGCAACAATATTTGCCGCTTCAAATCATACGACAATCAGCATAGCAGCGAGGCAGCACTCGCGGCAGGAGGCGGGGATGGTGCTCATCATGTGAATAGCCAGATATTTGTTACAATGGATTTGCGTGCAAATGTGAATAACAAAATGAAAACGTCTTCATCTGGCAGCGACGCGCTGTCTGCCTAGATGCAAAGATGCTGCCCAGCTTTGATTGCCTCGTGCAATTGCGTCAGCTCAGCAGAGTGAGAGATAGAGAGAGATAGAGAGAGAGAGAGCGAGAGCGAGTGGGAGAGAGACAGAGAGCGAGGCAGAGGTGTTGTGGTGGCTTAGTGGTTAGCCAGCCACCCACTCACTCATTTGTGCAGCGAATACACTCAGCGAAAGAATGCTGACTGTAGAAGACATGAATTCCTGGTATAAACTCAGAATATTGCTTAAGCGGGTATATTGGTTTTGTAGCACAAGCGTGTAAAATGCAGTAAATAGCAGCTGGGAAGTCTTATATACACATTGGGCATATGCCAGTAGGGTATATACAGTTGCGGTAAAAAAAAAAAATAGTAGCGCGAAAAATTATAGACTTTGTAACTGAATATCGACATCAAAATTAATAACAATATATATTAATCTTAACATTCGTTTCAAACTGTTTTCAAAATATTAAGTTTATCGCAGGTATATATTTACATAGGGTATATGCAAATGGGGTATATATATGTGCATAGGGAATGGGGTATACATATGTACATAAGGTAGATGCAAATGGGGTACATATACATATGTACATAGGGTATATGCACTTAGGATGACCAAGCAAAAGTAATGACTTTTTCGATAACCATATTGCAGCAGCTGTTCAAGTTATCGATAACATTGATAGCTTTTACAATATTCTATAAGATTTCCTACTTAGAGTTTGAACAACTTTTAGTTAGAAAACTTTTTGGTTTAAAAAACTTTTTTTTTTTTTAAATTTAAAAACAATTTTTTTTTTTTTAATTATTAGTTTAATTCAATAAATTTTGAATGATTGATTAATTTATAATGACTACAAGTTTAAGTGACTTTGTAACAATTTAATTAGAGAGTTCTTATCGATCAATGATCATTAATCATCATCGACAAAGCAACTGTTAGTCGAGCAAACTCGTTCAGAGCTACTCTATTCCTTAGTTATTGGTAAGCCGTTAAGGTACCATTTAACGAGTGCATACTGTATGCTTACAGCTCTGCTGCTTATAAAAGAGAAACATAATTAATAAAGAAAATTTTATTAATTTAGTTAGATAGTTTTTTTTTGTCAGTGTAGGCAAAAGGTAGATGCAGCAGCCACAACAGCAACAGCAGCAGCTGCTGATGCGATGCTATTGAACTTTTGCTATTTTGCCAAGATTCCCACACACCTGCAGCAGCAGCAGCAGCAGCAGCGACAACAACAACAACAACAATAACAACAACAACAATAACAACAACAACAACAACAACAGCCTCCCACTTGCAGCAGCGTGTGAAACATTCGACGATGTTTTTGAGGCGTGACACGAAACTTTGTTTCAAGTACGTTTAGCTGCTGCTGCTGTTGTTTTTGTTGCTGCTGTTGTTGTTGTTGTTGTTGTTGTTGTTGTTGTTGTTGCTGCTGCTGTTGCTGCTGTTGTTGTTGTTGCGCCCTAATGCGATTGTCAGGGTAAATGACCGAACGAGCGACGCGACGCGCAAAAATTGAATTGTTTTGCATAAATTGATGTTTGTTCGTCGTCATCATTGTTGTTGTTGTTGTTGCAGTTGTTGCTGTTTTTAATTGAAGTGCGGCAAGTTTGTTGCCTAAGTCATTCGTTTGCCCACGCGCACAGCTGCCGCAGCAAACGGACGCGCCGCAACAGCTGGTAAAACGCGCAGCTGCCCACAGCGACAACAACAACAGCAACAACAATTACAAACTGTCTGCCCCACAAGACAAAACTGGCTTAACTGGGCGTGGCGTCTGATAAAGTCAGCTGCAGCAAAAATAAAAAAAAAAAAAGAGATCTACGCTTCTGTCAACTCCAACTCCTGCCACACTGCATCCCTCTAGGCTGCACACAGCGAAAGTTGCAACAAAACTTAGATCGTTTCTCTCTCTCTCTCCCCCTCGCTCTTTCAGACTGCTCCTATTCATCTCTCTCTCTCTCTCTCTCACACACTCTCTGTTCTGCTTGCATTTGGCAAATGAAAAACAAAAGTTAAAACAGGTTAGAACATGAGATTTGCTACAATTTAAAGAGCCACATACACTGAGCGAAATTGATGTCGCAGAAAAGCTTTTAGATATATTTGAATAAAGTAGACATATCATAAACTTAATTACTAATAGGAATTCAAGCTGAATGCTTAATGATTTAGCTATGCCTTTAGCTTTAAACTAGCTGAACTAGCTTAGCTAAACTCGTCGCTTACACTGAGAGAAATTTGGTATAAGAACACGAAAGAGTGAAACTTGGCACATGAAAAGAAATATTTCTGCATTTTTAGAACCAAACCAATAAAACTCGGAAATATCCACTACGACTACTATATACCCTGTAGGCTGTAAAAAGCTAGTCGGATACTCCCGACATAGACTGACATCTGTATTCGATATATAAATTTTGATAAGGACTAACCCTCTGCACACTAACATTTTACAGCATCAGGATATCTGCTAGTCGGATACTCCCGACTCAGACTGTCATATCTCTTTTATATATAGATTATGATAAAGATTTTACTATTCGCATAGCTATTTAAAGTAACCCTATTCAGATTAACAGTTACCAGCTGCAGGATATCTGCTAGTCGGATACTCCCAACGTATACTGCTATATCTATTTTATATATAAATTTCAATAAATACCTTACTATTTACAAAGCTTAGCCCATTAGAACAATTACCAATATCAGCATGCCTGCTAGTCGGATACTCCCGACGCAAGCACTCTTTTACCTACTATTTGCATGTGCTATAGGTACATGCACTTAGAGATACCCTTGCAAGGTATGCAATAGCAATTGAAATTGTTTGTTTGTCGGCTGCTTTTGTTGTTGTTGCTGGAGAACAACACCAGTTGTTGTTGTTGTTGTTGTTGTTGTTAAGTAAAAACTGGCTCGCTTGTTTGCCCGGCTGCAACAGTTGCTGCTGTTGCTGTTGCTGCTGCTGCTGCTGTTGCTTATCCTACAAATGCCAATCCACAGCGCCAACCAGTCCCCAACTTCGTCCGTCCGTCCGTCGGTCGGTTCGTCCAGACTGTTAGAAATGCCGTCCGAGGCGGCCAACTGGCTGGGCAACTGGAATTGGGATTGGGATTGGGACTGGGACTGGGCCGCTGGGCGTTCAACTGGTTGCTGCTTTATATCTTTGTATACACATACTCGTTCAGCGGGTATGCAAAGAGAGTATATTGGTTTTGTTGCACTTCCTGAAGTGTTCAAGTTGATTATGCATATAAGAGTTTTCATAGTCGTATTGGGGAAGTCTTTAGATTTATTTTGTTAAGTTAAAAATCGAGTTTTACTAGAGGTTTTACTTGGGTTTAAGATTGGGAGTTTGAAATAGTATATGCAAGGCATGTAATAGGTATGAAAGAAGTACGTCAATTGATAGATATGTCAAGCTTATGTAGCTTTATCCCATAGAATCCTCTAGGTGAATCAGAGTAACCACATCTCTCAGGGGCTTATCACTGGAGTCATTTAGTTTTACATCTAGGCCTTCTCTATGTAGTCCATAGTATGGATCTATCCTTAAGAACATAGCAGTTCGAAAGAAAACCTATATATATTTTTTATTATTTATACCATTATTTTGATATATCTCCCATACTTATATAACTATTATCCATACTATTATTTTTTATATATATTCTCCACATCTAGAGAACTATCAACACCTATAGATCTATCAAATTTAACTCTTCTTTTCAGTTTGAAAGAGTATTTTGCAGTCAGCTATGACCGTTCAGTATCTGATTTTCATGTTAGCTGCCTTTTTGCCGGCAGTTTTGAATTACAAAAAGAGCCTTTTTATGGGGCCGCCTGCAACAGCAGCAACAGCAGCAGCAGCAACAGCAGCAGCAGCAGCAGCAGCAGCAGCAGCAGCAGCAGCAACAACATTTTTTATAATTTCAATTTTGTGTATCTATGAGATACGCTGCAGCGTGAATTGGCATTTTATATTATGCATAGCATACCCTGCATAGCATAGCATAGATGGGCTAGCTGCTTGTTTAGTTGGGGTTTGATGTCAGTTCTTACAGACTGTACTATAAGTAGTATAGTACACTTTGAGTATTACCTATAGTATATAGTATAGTACTATATACTATAGGTAGTACTCACAGACTTATGCCTTGTGCAATGCATTCCCGTTCCGAAAGTTTCTATAGCTGCTTTTCCATGCCCAAATCGCATTGCTTTTATAGTCCCATAACCATACAAACTCATTGGTGTTAGACAAAGCTCTAAATTGGCTCTTAAGTGTGAAGCTTTGCTATAAGCCAAGTAGATCGCATATCCAACTCGCAATCCTATCATATTCTTATTCCCCTTGAAATTGTTTTTCTTATATGCTAAAACCTTACTAAGATTTCTTATAGGCCTTGATATAAAAATCCTATTGCCCTAACGATATGTTTCCTAATACATATGCTACTTTAAAGGCCTAATTCTCCCATAAGAAATATTTCTCTTAATCGCTCTTTCTTTGCCTTAGTTCTATCGCTTACTTATTAGCCAGGCGATATCTATTCTTTTAACTAAAATTTCTTCTTAAATAAAGTCTATTCCATATTCTAGGCTTAAACTTTCTCAAATTTTCAACACAAACAATTTTCAGCTCAATTTTCTAAATACAATTCAATTTTTCTTGTTCTTTATTCAGCTTTCATTTAAATTCCATTTAGTTACAGGGTATTTATTGGGCCCAGCTTATGCTATGGGATCATTTGCAGTGTTTGTTTTTATACATTTAGCAATACTGCAAAATACCGCAATTTTGTGCAGTGTGACCAGAGCGTCACAACAGTAACTCCAACGCTTGGTAATTAAAATACAATTAACAAATTGATGATGATGATCGTAATGATTGCGATCATCATGATGATGCTGACGATCGTAATGAATGTTGATGTTAATGATGACGAGTGGCCAGGAAATGCAATTAACCGATTGGCCCACAAGTCGCCAAACGCCATTCGAAAGTCTTTTGCCCCGCGCTTAACACTGATTGAATCTGTGAGTGTGAGTGAGTGTATCTGTCTGTGTGTGTGTGTGTGAATGCAATTGCATAAGCTCGGCTTTAACTTAGCCAGCCGTCAGGCGTTTCAGGCCAAATGCGCCATCAATCAGCCAATCACTCAATCATAATCAATTTGCCACGCATGGAGGAAAGTGGGCGGCCTACACAGGCAGAAGGCGTGGCGCACAAGAACTTTCTAGTTGCTTGAACCCAATGTGGAGCAAATCATTAGATACGATGACAGTTACAAAAAAAAATAACGAAAAACAGATAAAACCTAAATTATTTTGTATTTAATAAAGTTTTATAATTGAAGGCCGCACGCAATGGACACGAAATTTGTGTCGCACCGTTAGGCGGCTTAAGACAGCCGCCGCAAACGATCTGGCAACGCTGTGGCCTAACAATAGCAAAACGTAAACAAACAAAGGCATCAAATTACAAGTGTTGTAAAATTAGCAAAGGGAGTTGTGTCTGTGTGTATGTGTGTGTGTGTTAGTGTTTGTGTTTTTCTTTACCTCATTTGTGTGTGGGTCGCTTAGCAGAAGAAGACAAACACGCCCAACAACAATAGCAACAACAACAACAACAATAGCCAAACGCTACTGCAATTGGAGCGCAGCGAGCGACGCGCGAAATTCTCGAGTTGCAAAATGAAAACAGCAAAAAAACTGTTGTTGTTGCTTTGTTTTGTTTCGTATTTGTATTTGTTTTTTTTTTTTCGGCTTAATTCTGCTGGTGTTGCCGTTGCTGGCCAGTGCACTTTACACTTTTGTGGCTTGACTCTTCAGGCTTCACTGAGTGCGCAGACACACAGGTGCATTTCGCTGCATAGCAACATATTTACGTTTTCGTTTTCGTTTCAATTTTTATTTACAGTAATAAAAAAAAAAAAACACATTTTCAGCACATTTCACTCACAGTGGAAAGCACATTGAACTTTGCGTTTCAAAAAAACAAACTAAATTTTATTTTTAGCGTACGTATGTTATTTGAACAGCCGGCGCGCGTACTTTATTAAGGCAGAGCAGAACACACAACAAAATGTTGAAAGTAAATATCAAATAAATGCGCCGCTCCACAACTTGAGCGCACGAAGATCAGCAACAAATTGAATGTTCAACTGAGCAGTGTGGCCATGTGGGGACGTTAACAAAATGCCAGCTCGACAATTTAAATAATACTGCACAATTCACAAGTTTTATATGATATCGACTAGCTTTATTCGTTTGGTCTGATATTATTTTGGTATTTTTAAGTGGCAAATTTGCAGTGCTTGTAAAACTGTTAAAGTAAATTAAGTTTGTGGATTGCATTGGAGTTAAATTATATATATACATATCTATGGTATATCAAATGATTTAACTCGACTTATATCTCATTTAAGCCGAATCAGTAGCTGCAGACCGTATGTGTTCGTTTTAAATTTGCATAGATTTTTGGCATTATGTATATTATAGTTATATTATATTTTTTATATTTATTTCAACATATGATGATTACATTTGAAAATCCCTAAAATAAAATACTAATAATGAGAATAAAATCCACATTTGTTAGTCAATCAGTGAGAAACATACAAAAAGATATGCTTTAATTTTAAATAATTGACACTTGCCGCGCACTTTGTGTTATTTTCATCTATCGATAGTATCGATATTTCTTCTTGCATCAATCGAATATGTACAAGTGACAGACCACGGCCAAAACAGCTGTTAGTTACCGCTGTTGTGCCTAATATATATTTTTTTGTTTGTATTTCATAATAATTTTGATCGAACATTTAGTTCGCTGTGCTAAATTAGCTTTAAGCTGTATTAACTAACAATGCAAACGACACGCAATTTGTGCAACCTGACCCGCTACATCCTACGGCGGACAGTTGCGACAACTACTAATGACACAACGAGCACCGTTGGCGGAGGCGGCGCCGGCGGCGGCTCTGAGCAGACAACCCATTTTGGCTACCAGACGGTCAAGGAGAGCGAAAAGGAGCGCAAGGGTAGGAGTAGCAATTATATAATATATATATAATCTTTCACTTACCCTCATAATCCGCATAGTACACGAGGTGTTTCAGCAGGTGGCCCAATCGTACGATCTGATGAACGATGCCATGTCCATGGGCATTCACCGGGTGTGGAAGGATATTTTCGTGGAGCGCCTGGGACCGGAGCACGGCATGCGTCTGCTGGACATGGCCGGCGGCACGGGCGACATCAGTTTTCGCTATCTGAAGTATTTGGCCAAGATGCCAAATCCAAAGCAGCGGGAAAGTCATGTAACTGTCTCCGACATCAATCAGCACATGCTGAATGTGGGCGAGGAGCGTGCCCGCCAGCTGGGCCTGACCGCCGACCGACTGCCCAATGCCAGCATTGCTTGGCAGTGTGCCGATGCCGAGAAGCTGCCATTCAAGAGCGACACCTACACTGCCTACACGATTGCCTTTGGCATACGCAACTGCACGCACGTGGACAAGGTGAGCGAATGGAGCATGGATACATGGCCATGACTAACCCATCACTCTGTGCCGTCTGCTTTAGGTGCTCAGCGAAGCTTATCGCGTGCTGCAGCCTGGCGGACGATTCATGTGCCTGGAGTTCAGCCACCTGACCAATGAGACCATGCAATGGCTCTACGACCAATACTCCTTCCAGGTGATACCGCCCATGGGCCAACTGCTGGCTGGACAGTGGCACGCGTATCAATACCTCGTGGAGAGCATACGCCGCTTTCCACGCCAGGATCAGTTCAAGAGCATGATCGAACGGGCTGGCTTTGCCCACGTCTCCTACGAGAATCTAACCTTCGGAGTCGTTAGCATACACTCCGGCTTCAAGCTGTAGAAAACCTATGCTGTCCGCTCTCTACGCTCAGGCATGCCAAACACGTTCTCCATGCGTTCATTTTATGGTTTCCTTAACTAATAATAATAAAACAAAAAAAAATTGTATAAACCTTGTTAACACATTATATGTACGAATTTATTGTAAGCTCGTCCAGCTTGGGAAAGACCTTGACTAGGTTTTTTTTATTCCCGTTTTAGCTCGTTTCAAAATGTTGATTTTCCAAAAAGTGAAAATGTTAATTGTAATTGAAAGTTTATTTCAGATTCAGATAAGCGTGTGTGAGTATGTGAGTATATATATGTGTGTGTGTGTGTGTGATATAATGTCAATTGCCACGCCTTCATTATGAGCTGAGCTCGATCAAATTTAGTGCAAGTGAAATTTATGCGTGTGAATGTTGAATTTTAACTAAAGCTAAAAGAAACAATAAAATCAAAATCAAAATCGAATCAAACTAATTAACAGTTTATCGAAGTACTTCAATTGCTATTTGTTTTCTTCTCCTTCCTCCTCTCTCCTCTTCTCCTCCCACATTTTGCTTTGCATTTGCATTTCAAATTTGCTTTCGCTTCCTCAAATACAGCAAATTGGCAGCACTTTGCGCAGCTTTGATTGGCCCAGTTTCTGTTTTGTCTGCCGTCGATGGGCTGCACTTTGTGATGTAACCGGGTCATAAAAGGCTTCGCCATCGCCATCGCCATCGACGTCGGCTGGGCCATCAAAATGGCCCAAAACTATTGGGTGAATAATATCGGCTGCCTTTGCAGCCCGCCTGAAAGTGAAAACAACAACAATAAGAAATGCGGAACATGCTAAATGAAAACAAAAGTTGTTTCGTACGTGCAGAAACGTGCCAGCGCCACAGGTGGGCAGACAGTGGGATAACACAGGCAGACAAAGGGACAGACAGAGCTGCCCACCCCCTCATCGATAAGGTACAGTGGTTATGAAACACAAATGGCAGAGGCAAAGAGAAAGAATGAGACTAAGAGTTCAAACAAAATAGTGAGGATGAAAGATAGAAAGAAGAATGGTTAGGCAGGAACGACTGGAAATGAAACACTACCTTTTTCTCTTTTACGAAAGGACTTTAAGACTTTTTACAATTCATCAACATATGGCGAATTTAAGGGAACATTGGAAATGGAATACTACTTTCACAAAGCATACAATATGGGTTTAGTTTGCTTAATTTAAGGGAACAATGGAAATGGAACACATTATTAGAAAGCTTCAAAAAAATTTTGTAGTAATTAATTTAGTTATGTTAATTCTGTCATATTCTATGTAACTTGTTAAGGGAACGGTATGGTATTGGAGCAGTGCTTAAGCAAGCTGTAATAGTAGTCAATTAAATGGTATATTGCAACTTCAATTTGCTGTTGCTCAGTTAAAAATGTTGGAGAAACAAATGGGAATGAAACAACGCAACATATTTTATAAAGGAATGTGAGCTCATAAGTGCTTATAGCATTTCAAATATAGATTTCTTTGAATTTCTTTTAATAAATGTGAATCTCAGTAAAGTGAAACAAATAGAAATGGAACATGTATATACGTTATATAAAAAACAAATGCATTTATTTGCAATTTATGTGTATATATTATGTGTATATATATATATATATATATATATATATAGATAAGTTTATTGAAGTGGAACAAATGGAAATGGAACAGTGAAACCTTTCAATAAAAATTAGATAAACAATAATCAATCAAAAATCTTTTTGAATATATTTTGAGATATATTTCAATCAACTGAAACAAATGGAAATGAAACGCTGCACTACATAAAAAGTTGAGTATATTCTAAATCAAAAGTTACTGAAAATGTAAATACTAAAACGTTAATCTCAATATGATGTCGTAACTTTTTATTGTATCCAATAATCATCAATTGCGTTCCACTGTGCGGTGCGGCATAGATTGTGGTGCTCGGCTCGGAGCGTGAAACGGTATCTGCTTGGCGTTAGCATAATGAGCCCCTGTCCAGGCAGGTGAAATGGCCGCGTAAAAGTCATAAACTGCCCAATTGCCGCTGGCCATGCCGATGAGCAGCGTGTGGTGCGTGGTGCGTGGTGCATTTGATGGTACTTGGTATGCAGCTGTGGTGGCTCGACGGCTCGATGGCTCGGTGGCTAACTCTTGCCCATTGCACGTCGATATCCGCTTTATAAATACAACAAACAGCGAGGAAGTTCATTTCATTTTCTTGGCAACAATCGACACGTTGACATAATCCAACGCAAACGCCAATACGGATTACCCCAATCACAGTGGAGCCATTAACAACTCTATAAATATATATATATATATATATATATATCTATACATCGACGTGATGAGTCGCCGCTCGAGATCTTCGCACCTGCACCTGCTCTTGCTCTGCGCTGTGCTGGCCAGCGGCAGCATTGCCCAAGCAGCGCTGCGCCTGCGTCACTCCAGCCGCCTGGCCAGCACCACGCCCACCACTGTGGCCACCACCACCAGCAGTAGCAGCAGCAGCAGCAGCAGCTCGACAGCCGAGGCTGATACCACGGAGCAGCAGCTGGAGGAGACTGCATCTGTAGCCGAGGAGCAGCCGCCGCAGCCAGCCAAGCACAAGCGCGGCATACTCCATGGCGCTGCCGGCCACTGGCCAGGACGCACCTATGCGGCCCAGTACGGCTACAGCCTGCAGCTGCCCGCGGCTACGACTTTCCTGGCTGCAGCACCTGCCCATCGCCATCATGGCTTCATCAAGTACCCAGCTGGCTATCACATCAAGCAGTTTGCCAATGCACCCGCTGGCTTCCTGCCCGGCGCCACAGCAGTCTCGGCCGTGCCCGCCCTGCCTGCCCTGCCCGCTGTGCCTGCTCTGCCCGCCCTGCCCGCTGTGGGTGGCATTGCCTCCACTGTGGCTGGCGCGCCCTCGTATGTCCTGCGTCCGGGCAATGCTGTCGTCTCCTCCTACAGCGTCAACTACCCACATCAGCACCTGCATAGACCCCTGAAGCCGCTCCACTATCATCATACCCTCCAGGTAAGCTCGCCAGCTGCAATTGACTTCGCTGCTTCTTTGATCTAATCGCTGCGAAGCCTTCCTATGTACAGACTGTCGCACCTGTGCCCGCTGCTCCCGCATTGCCCATCCAACCCGTTCAGCCCATACAGCCCATACAACCCGTTCAGCCCATTCAGCCCGTTCAGCCCGTCCAACCCGTTCATCCTGTGCATCCTGGCTTCACTTTTGCCACCGCCGAGTTTCCAGTTGGGCCGCAGTTCTCAGCTCCACCTGTGCCCACATTTGTGCAGCATGCTTTTCCCGCTGTTCCAGCTGCTCCCACCACACCAGAAGTTCCAGTGATACCACAAGCTCCACAGATTCCACAAATTCCACAGATTCCACAGTTTCCACAAGCTCCACAAGCTCCACAAGCTCCACAGGCTCCACAAATTCCCGATCTGCCGCAATTCCCGCAGTTCCCACAGCTTCCACAGTTCCCGCAGTTCGGCGGTCCGCAGTTCCCCTTCCCGCAGATTCCACAATTCCCACAGGCGCCCAGCACACCCGCTGTGCCAGCTGTGCCCGGCGTTCCCTCCACCCCAGCTGCACCCGCTGCTCCCACGGCTCCGGCCATACCCACCGTGCCCGCCTTTCCCGGTGCGCCCGGCATTCCGCCCAACAGCCAATTCTTCCCGGCCGCCGTGCAGCCACCGCTGCCCCAGCAGCCGCCCAGCTTCGGCCAGCCGGAGGCGCAGTTTCCGGGCGGCATAACGCCGCTGCCTGGATCGACGCCCGTACGGCCAGACACGGGCACGGCCATTGCCTCGCCGCAGATACCCAACACACCGGAGTCGGAGCAGCCCGAGCAGCCTCAGCCTCAGCCGCAGCCGCAGCCGCAGCCCTCGCCACAGCCTCAGCAGCCGCAGCCACAGCAGCCGTGGAGGCCGGTCTTCTATCAGCCACCAGCCACGCCCGGCCGCCCATCCATTACTCTGCTGCCGCCCTACGGCAGCATGCCAGCTGACGGTGAGTCCTAGATCGGAATGATCAGAGTTTGCTCCTTTTGTTTTTATACCCAACGCCTTTCTATGCGCTTCTCAGGCTATCTGCCGCCCGTCGGCACGCAGGCCGCACAGCTGACGTCCGCCAGCGCCGGCCAGGACATCTTTGATCAGCTGAGCAATGCCGAAATCGAGCACATCTTCGCCCAGGCGAATCTCGCACATCACAATCACCAACAGCAGCAACAACAGCAGCAGCAGCAGCAGCAGCACGGCTATCAGCACTACTAACTGCGCTGCTGACGGCATCCATCAGCTGTTGGGCTTCATCTTGTCCACAAACTTTCTATAGATTTTTTTTTGTTTTTTTTTTCATCTATGATAATCTTTCCATATCTATATATATTTAAATTATTATTAAATAAGTTATTTATCAACACTTGAATTGAGTTTTTATTGCGAGTGGAGCAGGCCGTGTGCAAACAGTTCAGTTTGGAGCCCGGACTCTCATCGCCTCTCTATGCAGTTCTCAACAAGGTATAGTTGTTCATGTCGCTGCTGTTGTCAGAGAGCAGGAATATAGAGCGGGTTATTCCTAGAGGATCTACTGTTACTAATGTCTCTATCTATACTTGCCTCTTTTTCTCTCTCCCTCTCTCTATCTCCTACTCTCTGGCTTTCTCATATTTTTCTGCCACTCTCTCTTTCTATCTCTCTAGATATTTTTCTCTATCACTCTTTCTCTTTCTATATAGCTCTCTATTTCTCTCTTTCTCTCTCTTTCTCTTTATCTATCTCTCTCTATCACTCTTTTTCTATCCCTCTCTCCCTATCTCCCTGTAGCTCTCTTTCTTTCTCTCTCTGTCTCTCTTGCTCTCTCTTGCTCTCTCTATCTCTCTCTCTCTTTGTCTCTTTTTCTCTCTCTATCTCTCATTGTATGTCTCTCTCTTACTCTCTATCGCTTTCTCTCTCTCAGTCTCTCTCTATCTCTCTCAGTGCCTTTTGGTTGCTTTTCTCTCTATGGTACATCTTTCTCTATTTATGTCTTTCACTTTCTCTCTCTCTCTCTCTCTCTCTCTCTATGCATATCCCAATCTCACTCTCTCTTTGCGTCTAAGTATCCATTCTTGTTCCCTTCTCCCTATCTCTCTCTGTCTCTCTCAGTCTCGCTCTGTTCGCCTATTTTTTTTTCGTCCTCTTTCTCTAATATCTCTCTCTCTTTCTTCTATTAATAAACAAATAGTACAAAATGAAGTCTTCATCTATGGATATCTTCCAGTTCAATTGAATGCCGTTACTTTTTGTTAGCTTTCCCAGCAGCCGGAACGCTTTCACTACAGAGCTTTTTGCCTTGAACTTGAGGAATGCCGCTCGGAGCTTTTTTCATTCATAAACACATCAGCTGTTTTGTTGTTTGCTCATTGAAGGCTGCGGTTCGGCAGCGTTCATCGGAGCATTGGGCAATCGGGGCATCAGGGCATCGGGCCATGGGACCCTCGGACGCCGGCAATTGGCATGCCACATGTTGCAAGCGCTCGTGTTGCCTCAGTTGTTACCGTTAGCTTCGCGAGCGCGCTGCCAACGGCTGCGCGCAAATCACAAACAGTTCGAAGTTTTTCTTTTTCGAGTGCTCAATACGAAACTCTAAAATTTCCGAAAATCAAAATAAAATTTGAAAATTCTAAATTTCGAAAATCTAAAAAGAGAACATCATAAATATCAAAAAACTCGTAAAATCGATATCGAATCTTTGCAAATTTTCGAAAATTACAAAAAATTACAGTTGAAAGTTTGATAAGTGAAAAATAAAACTAAACATTTCGAAAATTGAGTTACTTTTCAAAACTTCGATATCGAATTCGAAATTTCGAAAACTTTACAAACTGATCTCAGTTGGGCTCAAGTGGAAAGTGAATAAACTCGTCGCGTGCTGTTTGTTGTTGTTATTGTTTTTGTTTCTGTGCATTATTTTCATAGATCTGTGTCGATTGTTTATTGCTATATTGGAATCAAATCGAAGAGAGATTTTCGAAACGAAATCGAGTTCCAAGTAGTCGCAGCCGCAGCTGACATGACGATAATGATGATGCGTAAGTCTTGCCCAAATAAACAATTTCGATTCGAACTGTTTATGCATTGGGAACACATTCGTATTATTCGACTCGATTATTTTATATACTCGCTATGTTGGCAGCATTCGCCGATCAATAAAAACAAAATCTGCCACAGACATTGGCCATGTGGACCTGTTGCAGAAGATGATGAAGAAGAAGAAGAAGAAGCAGTAGTAGCAGAAACAGAAGCAGCGGGAGCAGCTGCCTTCTAAATAACTCGTTGACTGCTCTCACGTGGTCGAAACGCATAGATCGAAAAACAGTTTATAAGGGGGAATTCCAGGAGGGGAATAGATAAATCAGTAGGAAAATATGATTGAAGGAATAGAGTGTATTAGGATATATCAGAAGTGAAATCTAAAGCTGTGAACACTATTGACAAATATAATAATTACAATCTGGGAACAGTGGAATAAATAATGGGAGCATGGAAAGAAGTTGGCAATAATGAAATAATACATATATGAAAAGTAGGTAGGAAATAAAAATGGGCTAAGAGCTGAGAACAGTTTTGTAGAGCAGTATAGAGTACAGAGTGCAGTCAAGAATAATGGTAATGAAGCGTAAGTAAGAAATTGAATTAGTTCGAGAGCTATGAAATCTTTTCTTTTGAGAGCTGAGTAAATAATGGGATTCAATAGAGGAACTGAAAATAATAGAAAGCCTAGTATAAACGAAAACTGGGAACAATGGGAAGAACTGATATGGAAGCTGATTTAATAATGGGAACTGTTCCCAAATTTTGGTGTAAGGTATATTGGAGATTGATGTAGGCAAGAGAATGGGCATCATTTGGATGTGTAGCTTTAAAAAAGCGCTGGGAACAGATTTGTGTGAGCGTAAGCTAGGAAAAATATCTAGAAAAGTATTATGATAAAATACAGAATTTTTAATATTTTGTGAAAAAACATTGAGAAAGAAAGGTAGCGTAGAATGCGGAATTTTAAAGTTAATGAGAATTAAAAATATGTAAATATATGTAGCTGCATATATGTATGTAAGAAGAGAGTTCTATAAAAAGATGCAAATATATATATATATATATATATATATATATACATATATATATTCATTTGAAGAGTTCCATGAAGAGATGCAAATATATATATAAATATATTCATTTGAAAACTTAAACTAAATACTGGGAACAGATAATATAAATTGATTTATTAAAAGCGCCTAATTATTCTCAATTGTTCATTTATATACTTAATAATCATTAAAGCCAATAGTCGATTTGTTCAATCAACAGCACTTTTTCTCTGAAATTGGCAAATTTCTTGTCCATCAGACATCCATCTTCATATTTCAAGCACTTCAAATTTCATAATAGGATTTGTTTTAGAAATTGTGACCTAATTTATTGTTGACTACCTGAAAATGCTTCATATTTATATATAATCACGTCTATTTTGGGAAATTTTGTTATTTAGCAATCAAACCTAATTGGGGTTTGTATAATTAGTGTTGTATAAATAGAGTTTTTATGAAATATGTTTTATCTATTCTATATTTATATAACAGTGTGTTTACATCTTAATTGACTTTAGGTACCACAGAGATTGCATCTCTATATGACTTGAGCTCAACAATATACTCTTCAATAAAGGTTCATTACTCTTGGTATTTGTTTTACAGGGTATTCAAAGAGTTGGTAACGTATTATACTCTTCATAATAGAAGTAGGGATTACTGTGTTATATACTGTTTGGCTCTTTTAGCGAATTAAACTTTGTCTACATTTTTTACAGGGTATCCAGATTTTCCCTTTCTTCTCAATAGGCATTACAGGGTGATTTAGCAATATTCTCTTAATAATAGAAAGGATGATTAAAGCGTTGAGGTACTTTGCAAATTTGTAGTTGTTCAACTTTGTTCATCTGTTTTACAGGGTATTCGCAGATCCATTTTATTCTCAATGTGGTTCGCAGGGTGTTATATATTTGGGCATAGTAATATCTTCTTCCTGATTCAAAGGGTGATGACTTTTTAGTTTATTCAACTTTATCTATCTATTTTACAGGGTATTCATAGCATGTCTGAATGAGCTTCAACATGCTTTACAGGGTATGCATAGCATGTGCAAATGTCCCTCAACATAGGTATCACCGGCGCAAACAGTTTCAATGTCTTTGTCCATTGGTTTCAATGAAATTCTCAATTTGCATATTAATTTATGTTGATGAGAGCAACTGGAGCTGGGAGTGTTGAGGGCATTATAGGGTATGGGCCATGTTGTTGATAGCCGCGTTGTTTCGTACTCGAGAACTCTATTAAATTTGTAATAAAATGTCATTAAGCGCAAATGCGAGATGTCGCTTAGATTTATGGTTTGGGTCAGGGTGGAGGTCAAATGAAAGCCTTAAAGTGTCCCACTCCCTCTATGTATATGTGTGTGTGTGTGTGTGTGTGTGTGTGTGTGTGTGTGTGTGGGGGTGTGTGAGCTGCGATTACTGCGATTCCAGCTATCTAGCTGCTTCAGCTTCCAGTCCAGTCCAGGTCCATGTCCACGTCCAATGACCTAAAGTTGGGTTATTAGCTTATGCAAATTCAACCGCTAGATGGCGCTCTACACGCTAAATAATGCTCGCACACACCTTTGGTGTCGCTTAATACGGCAATTGGTTAGGATTAACAAAAAGCAAAATAACCAAAACGAAACGAAACGAAATGAAACGAAGCCCAACAGTTGTTTGATCTTTCCCAGTGAATGGCGAACACCCAAAAAAAGGGGTAGGAGGTGGGGGCGGTGTTCGTGTTTTTTGCGGCCTTTAGTTAATCTAAACGTTGCAATAAACTTTACGCTCGCTCACAAAGTGAAGAGAGCTTATTAGTTTTAGCCATGGCCGTCGGCTTTTCTGTTGTACCTAAATTTCGCTTCAACTGCAAGTAGAGATTTGGAATTGGAAATCATTGCCCTTTCTCATAAAGTGTATTATGCAGTTCCATATTGTGACTTGATACATAATTAAATGAATTTGAATGAAGAGCGACAGTGGAAGAGATGTAGGCCAAACATTAATATTTTCTTCATTTTTGAGGTCTGATTGCAAAGAATCTTAGCTCTACCAATTACTTTGCCATATGGTCAATTTATTATTTTGATCCATTTTATACATATAATATTTTGCTGAAGCGACTCGAAGTATGGTAAATACTTTTTAAGCACAGAGCTGTCATGGGCCTGTCAACTTTTAGCATTTAACTTAAGCTCAAGTTTATATACTTTAGAATAAACATTTAAAAGCATGTATGTGAGACATAGAGAGAGAGAGAGAGAAGCACATAGAAAGATAGAGAAAGAGAGTTGGAGTGTGATAGAGATTGGGAAAGAGCAAGAGTAGGAAAGGAAAAAGGAGACTGGGAGGGGTAGAAAGCGAGAGAGAGAGAGAGAGAGAGAGAGAGAGAGGGGGAGAGAGAGAAAATTGGAAAGATGAAGTAAATGAGAAAGAGAGACAAAGAGAGAAAGGTAGAATAGAGTTGGAGTAAGGCAGAATGAGAGAAGGACAGAAAAAGAGGGTATTGAGAAAGAGAGAAATTGAGAGGGGGAGAGTCAGAGTAAGTAAGTACAGAGAGAGAGAGAGAGAGAGAGAGAGAGAGAGAGAGAGAGAGAGAGAAAAGAGAGAGAGAGAGAGAGAGAAAGAGTGAGATATAAAAATAAGAGAGTGTGAGAGAGAAAGATATACAGAGCTAGAGAGAGAGAGAGAGAGAGAGAGAGAGAAATACACAGGCAGAGAGAGACAGAGACATATACATCCTTAAAGCTATGCCTTTTGCCATTGTCCACTGTCAAAGTTAGCACGCACTTTTGACTAATATATTAAGTTTATTTAGTTTATTTAGTTAGTTATTGATCGACTCAAGGCCAAGCTCTCGACATAAATCCAATTAGCTTTGAGCTGCAGCCTCACAATCGCTTTGCCTTCATCTCCTTTGGCTAACTGCTTACATAACCTCAAATACACTTATTCTAGTAGCTACACATTTTCCGCCCATTCAGTCCAAAAACAAATTTGTTTCTCTATTTATTGGGCCACTTTCCAAACTTTGCAAGCCAGAAGCAAAAAAATAAATAAATAAATACACAAATCCTTTTTGTGGCGAGGGCGTGAAAAGCGAGGCGACAGGAAAAAACAAGTTAGTGTATTCATATGGGTTGTGCTCGACTAGCAGATATCCTGTAACTGGCAGAGGAGTGCTCTGTCAAGCAATCTAGGATGTAGCAGCCCAAAGCCTCCCACTGTGGGAAAGATCCTGATTGAACTAGGGCTCCAGATGTATGACTCTTAATAGAGTTTGTGGAGCATACTTGGCATATACCTATGTATTTGAATACTTAAGTTCAAAGCTCTACTGTTTTAGATGGGAAGTTTTGTGGGAGGTATATATTATTTGAATTATGTGAAGCCTTAGGATTTTCTGATCTATAAGTTATGCCTGAAAAGTCAAGTAAAAGTATCGATTTTTATCGATAATAAGAACAACTATTTATAGATATGATAAGCTTCAACTGCATCTACTCAAACATATATTTAGGTATATATAATTTAAAGTCTCTAGCTTTTGAGGTTTACGAGATTGCTGAGAACATACGGACATACAGATTTGGTCGGACAAACAGACTCAATGGGTCTTCCTAATCAACCATATATACTATATATGTACATTCTGATATCAGCTACCATGGCATGCTCTCTATGCCGATGTCTACCCCTGTTATCCCTACTGGGTATACCCTGTATACCCGAAAACAGAAAGAAAAACCTAAATCTAATATTATGAAGGGCTTGTGCGCTAGTTCATAATAATGGACTAGTTGCATGGAGCCATGTTAACTCAGCCAGCACGTCCATTGGCTGCCACACATGGAAAATGGTCTGAGGTCCGATTTTCGATTTAAGCTCGTGTCGCCTATAGCTGATGCCACCACATAGTTGGGAACGGAGGGGACGGAGGTGCCAGGACATGGTAGGGATTTCGACCGGAATGTGCGTATCGGTCGAGTAGTCAGTGGTTTGTAATTTGAATACTGAGCCCATTCAGCGAGCCATCATTATTTATGGGCGGTCGGCTTCGAGATGTGCAGCTAATGACATAGACCCCCAATAGATAGAGCCCCTCACTGCCCCGAAGTTTGCGCTAATCGACGCCAAAAGTTAAACCGAATATCAAGTGACAAGTGCCAGAACTAAGTGCAGAGAAGATAGCTGATTAGCGTGATACTCTGTAAATAAAGAAGTGGGTTGAGAGAGGGGTTTGACTTGGCACAAGAGTTCGGGATTTCCTGCATATACCCTATGAACTTTAGAGTAGCTTGAGCTTGACTATTTGTATCATGAATATCAGACCTGAAAATATAGATACCCTGTAAATATTCAAATCGGTGGGGACATGCTTGATTGAACTGACCTGTGAATTAACAGAGAAAGGGAGAGAGAAAGGGGGCAAGATATTAATGTCATGAATACCCTGTAAACATTGATGAGGGTGGGGAGAAATTTGATCTACTATTCGTATCCCAAACATTCTATGAACATTGAAGTGGGTTGGGAGAAGCTTGACTTACTGATTGTAGGTGCTGGCGCAGAGAGCAAATATTTAATAACAGATATTTAAATATCTAATAACAGATATGTAAATACAGAAGTATGCTGAACAAATTGTAGGCCACTAACTAACTGTAGGAAATAGAAATTGGTATACAGCTTTATTTTTAGCCCATATTCGCATTATAGCTCTCACACATTGATTAGGTGTTTATTTCAATCACAGTTACTTAGATTAATGTATGCCTAGGCATAGAATCAATCCCCATCTATTATAATATATATATTATATATACTAAGGTATATCCCAACAAATATACTTTATATAATGTCAAAAACTCATCCAATTCACAGCTAAGGTCTTCAACATAGGGCCTAAGTCTCATCCTGTAAGATGATATAGATTTATATTTTTTACCAGCATCCTAATTGAATTGTCGGCAGGTATAATGGTAGGCTAAAAGGTTGCGCATCATTAGACGATGACTATGACGGTGGCGATGAGGGCTCGCCTAATGAAAGTGAAAACTTGAGCATATTCGCTTTGGGATACCTCTCAAGGGCTGTAATTGAGCTAAGTGATGAAAGCTAGGAATGCCATCGACCAATCCCCACTGAGTGATTGTCTCAATGGAATCGATGCCAAATGTTTATGAGCCTCTGGATTATGGACAAAGCAGCTGTCCAAAGTGCCAGCCCAAGCACTTAGGCCCAATGATAGGAACGTGTTAACCTAACAGTCCAACAGTCCGGCAGTCCATGACTAGTTTTTCATGTTGAATCGGCTTCTTTTTTTTTTTTTTTTCTTCTATGCAATCAGCTTTGAGGACTTTCTGAAATCGAAATAAACATTTATTGCCAGCTGAGACCTACCAATTTAGTGTCGAGTGACAACTTCTGCTGCGGCTTAGCAAGTCTTTTGGGTTATTTGTATTAATGAACTTTAACCCAAGTGTTAGGCTTAGCAGTAGTCAAAGTTTCGGGCTGAAAGTTGCTAAGAAGTTTCTTCTTAATGGAATTCAAATGAATGGAGGAGTTTATCAGAGCAAATTGGTTCAAAGCCTGATTGAGTGAATCACTGAATTGAAAGCGAATTGATTGGCTGACTGATTGATTGGTAGATTGATTGACTGGTTGACTGATTGGTGGCTTGATTGACTGATTTAGTGCTTAACTAAGATTGACTGATAGGCTGATTGACTAACTGATTGATTAACTGATTGATTGTTCTGACTGTCTGAATGATTGATTGGCTGATGGATTGATTGAGTAACTTACATACATTGATGGGTAAAGAGTCTGATTGAGTGTTTGACTAACTGACTAGCTGAGAAACTGCTTGATTGACTGGCTGATTGGTGTCTGATTGATTGTTTACCTAACTGGCTAGATAGGTAACGAAATGATTGACTGTCTAACTGATTGATTAACTATACGGACATTGAACATAGACTGATAGTAGACTGAATGATTGTATGTTCAGCTGACTGATGGCTATATTGATGAAGTTGATTGGCGGTCTGATTGACTAATTGACCCACTGAATCATAGAGATGTTGGTAGATTGTCTAACAATTTAATAGCCCTTGATTGACCGACTAAGTGCAGAAAGATTAGAAGATAGACTGACAGATTGATTGATTGAACTCACCAACTGATTAATTACCTGAATAGTTTACTGTCTCTCAGACTGATTGATTATTCTAACTAATCGACTCAGTCTACCTCAATGAATTTCGAATAAACTGATTAATGGCCGACTAAATGATTGATGATTTCCCTCAACTATATATTTATAAACAATGTATGAAAGCTCAACTAAATATTCAACTTAAAACACAAAGTCAATTTAAAATTGACAAAATTTCAAGCCCAGAGAAAAATACATTTCGATTTGATTATCAAACATTTGAGATTCAAAAAAGGTTTCTACTGTGTCCCGAGCCGCAGGGAATATTGGAAGTGGGTGGGTTTGGGAATGCCTAGACATGCTAATGTCAGGCTAGCTTCAAATAATAATTAACATTTGGCGCTGGGGATTTCGGTTGTCTATCACTGTCAAGCCCTGACTTTTAGCCAAACACAGATGGAGAAGCAGAAAACAAAACAACAAAAAACTAAACTGGGGAATAGTCAACAAAATGAAGCATTTACACACGGCCAGAATGCCAGAATGGGGTGTGCGTGTGTGTGTGTGGCTGTGAGGCTGCGGGTGTGCGTGTGGGACCCCAATGAAAAATGTCATGCGTAATTTTTTGATTGAAGCGTAAAGGCGGCCAAAGTCTCATCTGAAAGGCCACTCAGTAAACCGCTTAATTTCATAGGAAGCGAATGGGGATTCGGATGCGGATGCGGATGCGGATGCGGATGCGAATGCCTATAAGGAAGTAAATGCGATACCAAAATGTGCGTTAGCAAAGAGATGTGCGTCAGTCGTGCTTGTTGACGAGTGAGCACGAGATGACACGACTTGAGTCGATGCAGTCAATCAGGTTAGTCGGCTTGGGCTTGAGCTGTGGCATATATAGTTTTGAAGCTAAATCTTAAACAAGGAGACTATTTTCAATTTTTATCTAGCACGATTTTTGACAAGTTTCGTCGAAAAAATGATTTGTTTATCGATAGTTTTTGTGGCTCACTTGAAAATACCCCAATATAAAGCTCTTGATATGCACAGATTCAGATACAAGAATCATATAGAAAGAAAAGAGAGAAGAGAGAGAGAGAGAGAAAAAGGGGAGATATATCATATAATAGAAAATATCTTAAGCCAATAGAACATATTTCATATAACGATATACATACATATATGTAATATAGGAATATATAATATAGGAATCTATATTATATATATCTATATTATATATTACTATTAGGTTTACTAGTTTACCATTAAGTTTATTATAAAATTTGTCATTAATAATAATAATCTATTGTAAATAATAATTCCTACTTCCATACCGATAAGTCCATAAGGTAAATCAAATTCAAATTCAGAAATTGATGAGTTTATCGATATGTATCGATAACAAGCTGAAAAATGATAATCTCATAAATTATCAAGCAATTTGTTACTCATATACGGAATATTTAAAGTGAATATTTAAAAAGCTTTAAAGTTTCAGATATCACGAAGTTTTTAGCCTTAGCAATATATAAGTCGATAGGTACTTTATATCAGTGAACTAATCAGATATTGCTATTATCAGTTCATGTACAAACTCTATCGATAGTTTTTGTCACCAGACTAAAGCTGTTGAAAATGTCATCGATAGAGGAATATGAAATGATTGGTCACCAATCTATTAGCCTATCGATATATAATTATAGTCATACTATTTAGTACTATAGATTGATAGATAGTATTGAAGATACGTAGATAAAAAGATGATCTTGAAGACTTATGGCACTTCTATGACCTATGAACTGACTTGGTTGTTAGTTGCTATAGACACTTCCGATTTGATTGGTTTATCGATATATATCGATAGACACAACCTTTCTGTTTCAACCTTCATCCTCCAGGAAACAACTTATCAGTGCAAACAAATCAAGTACGCAATCTATTTGATGGCGTGTCCATCTCTAGCACGTCGCTCCTTATCACACACGCTGGCCTGACCTTGCGCCGTGTACAACAAGGAGCATTTGTATTCATTTGTGCCTTGGTTGTTGCCATTTATTGACTTCCCGGTCCCGCTGACTATGATTAATAATACACTCGGCCTTTTGGCGGTGGCTCGCACTGGCTAGAGGCCCATGAAGTAATTAAATTTCTCGAACAAACAATGTACATGGGTCTTTAATGGGTTAACAATTAACCCATTGGTATGCGGCAGACATGGCTATCTGCCTAAGTGCTCCACTTCTCTACCAATACATGCATCGATATCTATATATATATATATATGTATATATATATATATATATGTTAAAGCATTTAAATATTTGCCTAATTTTGCTTTAAAAATAAAGACTCTTACAGCATTTTCAGCACATTTTCAGCAGCTTTTTCAGGTGGTGAGGGGGCCTGGGGGTACTGGGGATGGGGGTAGATGGGGCAGTCATTGCTTAGCTGCCCCATTTGTGTTTATTATCAGGCATTCGTGTGTGTTTCTGATTTTTTGTTTTTGTTTTTGTTTTCGTTTTCAGTTTGTTGCTGTGTTTACAACAACTTTTGCGCTGGCATTACGAATCGTAGCACTGATTATGCCCATCGACTATGATCTCTGGATAGAGCATATATACTAGATAGATAGATAGATAGATGGACTCGTGATCCCAGCCACTCCAGCTGAATGTGTGCAAAAAACAGACATTGCCAGCAACATTTTGAATCTAAACAGCAGCGCAGAGTGAATAAAACTTTTGGAATTCCATTTCGGTTTGCTTATCTTAAAAACATATAGATATATATGTTATATATGCAGAGAGAGAGATATACATATAACGACGCTTACCTCAGCGTAGGACAAAAACAATGCCTGAAACATTTTTGACGCCTCTTAAAATATATTATTATTATTATTTAAAATTTCATCAACTTAAGAGTTTTCCTCGGCAACAGCAAAAATCAAACTAAGTTGATTTCAATTGGTGTTTCCTTTGCGCTTTTCTCTTTCGCCTATCGCAGTGTGTTTGCTTGTCATGGTATTCGTCAAGGTTTTTGATAATATGCAGACAGAGAGAGAAAAAGTGTGAGCGAGAAACAGAGAAAAGTTGGGTGAAGAAAGCGCAGCAGAGATTCTCATGCTTCTCTCTTGGTAAAGGCTGAGAAGGGGGCACGGAAGGAAGTATAGGAGACAAAACAAACAAACACGAGTAAAAAAATAACGTTGTCTCTTCTGCAGTATAGTAGACAGAGGAGAAGGAATATAGTAGGAGAGGAAAAAGATATAGGAAGAAAAAATATGATAAATTAAAGGAAGAAAAAAGCGGAGTAGTGGAGAGTATGTACAGAAAAAGTAAGGAATATTCTCTCTCAGAAAATATGTACGATATGAGCAAAGAAGAGAGAAAGGAGAACAGATGACTAAAGAGATAAATCAGTCATAAGTAAAGGAAAAGAAAAGGCCAACGAAAGGAAGATTCAGACAACAGAAGATAATGATAAAATACAGGAGATTCGTTCTTCTTTAAAAAATTAAAGAAGAAAGGAAAATTAACGGGATGTAGAGGATGAGATAGAAAATGAAATGAAAATGAGAATGGGCAAAATGAAAGAAAGAAAAAAGAAGAGGCAAACAAGATAATGTCCAGAGTGGGAGAGACAGAGAGAGTGAGACAGAAAGAGAGAGATAGAGAGAAAGGGAGAGAGAAAGAGAGAGAGAGAGAGTGAGAGACAGAGACAGAAAGAGATAGAGAGAAAAAGAATGAAAGAGAGAGAGAAAGATAGAGAAAGAGAGAGAGAAAGATAGATATATATATATAATTAAATGGAGAGAGAAGGAGAAATATATAGAGAAAGAGATAGGAAATAGCCAAGGTATAAGGAAAATTATTCGTAGGTAAATTATGAGAAAAAGAAGAGCTAAAGGAAAGTTCGACGATAGTAGAGAGGGCCGTATATAGACAGATAGATAGTAGATGGAATATTTTAGTATGATGTTTGATCAGATTTAATTCAATTTCAAATTCCTTTCCTTTATTTCTCTCAGTGTAAATTAGCTATTCAAAAATCAATTAGAGCAAACAAAACTGGAATTTGTTTTACTTAAAGTACCAAGTCGGCCCCACTTCGATAGCTTCTAAGTTAATTTCTTAGAAAAGAGTTTACAAAATGTGTTCCATTTCCCTTTCCCAGCTTTGCCGGCCTTGAGCCCCATTGAATTGGACTCTTTAAGGTAGATTTAGTGCCAATTGGCATAGAACAGAGAACAGACGTCACAGATGACTCGCACTTGGCGGGTCATTACGAAGGGGTTAGGGCGGTAGGGAGGTAGGGGCATAAAGGCTCTACACAGTAAAGTAGAGGATCCCATAGCGAAGCACTCGACCCATAATCGACAAATTTGACAAGTTGTTTACACGGCCAGACCCCAAACAAAAACAAAAGCAAAAGCAAAAGCAACAAGCAAATGGAAAGACGAACCCAACAACAACGACGAGTCGGTGCGACCTGCTTTGACCCGATAACATTTCTCGAAAGTATTTCGGGTGTGCGAGCGTCAGTCTGTGTGTGTGTGTGTGTGTGTGTGTGTGTATTGGCATAAGTCGATCGTTTTCTTTATTCTTTATAGCTGTGCTTTCTATTTTGGTGGCACGCCAGCCTCGCCGCCCGGCAGGCCCCTGTTACCATTTGCCTGGTTGCATGCGAAAGCATTTGCTTTAATTATTCGAATTGGACATAAACAAAGGCAACCAATTGGCAGTGGGCAAGTTGAAACGCTTTGCTGTTTGCTTATGGTCAAATGATAATTTGGCCCAGACTGTGAAACGTCAGGTGGCCCCGTTCTGGGGTTCGCTCTAGACCCACAGTCCTCTGCCCACTGCCCACTGCCCACTGCCCACTGCCCACGGATCCAGTACAAGGCCAAGGCCGTCTACCACCAACTTTATCTATAGCTCATCAATCAAAGCGCAAACATTTCAATTGCTGGCAAATGTGTTGACAAACGTCAGCAGGCTCGACAGCAGCGGTCTAGGACCCATCCCGAGCTCTGCTTGTTTATTCGCGCGTCTTGCAACCCCTTTCTGGCGAAACGCCCGCACATTAGCAACACGTGTCAAGTGTTTGCTTTCCCGCTCGGATGTCTTACTCTGCTCTAGCAGCAGCCTGGCATCCTCCTGCCTCCTTCGGCGTCGTTATTCGAGCTCCTGCTCGCACATCTTACTCTTAGACCCGGCTCGGACACCGCCTTCCCATTACCCCTGTTCCGATCTCTTTTCCTTGTTTCCAGCCGGAGTATCTCCCTCTCTTAGTCCCAGCTCCTGCTTCTCCCTCGGTTCTCTGTTATGTTTGCTGAAATGTCTTATTCCACCATCTCCGATGTCTCCTTCTCCAGTACCTCGTGCTTTCCTGCTCGGTTGCCTTCTCCTTGCTGTCATGCCTCTCTCTCCTCGCACTGCTTCGCCTACGCCATCAACTCTTGCCAACTGTCCGCCCCATCGCCTTGCTGTTAGACCCCGCCGTAGCCCCTCATTCCAGCCGCCTTGCCTTCCTACTCGGCTGCACTTAATTACACTTTTATGGAGTCATCCGCTACGCCAACTCGCAGCCATTGTTGACGCTGGTCGCTGGTCGCAGTCGCAGTTGCATTTCGCCGACTTTGGCTTTCATTGCTGTCAGCTGAGTTATGAGCCGATGCAATTGCCGCAACAACCATTGTTAGCTTCCCTTCCCAGGCCACTGCTCCATCATGCTGTTGTCGCTCTGTTGTGGCAGTTTATGTGGTTTAACATTGTTTTGGACTCTTGTGACCCTCATGGCCTCCACATGAGCTTGACTCACTTGACTCTAGCGGCACTTGCGCTCCCCCTCATATCGATAGATCTATCTATAGCCTCCCCATTAAATGCTATTCGAAATGTTTTGTTTCTTTCTTTCTAAATAAAGACTTGAGTTCTTTAATTCCTTTGTTTCTGGCATTCCTTCTTTTAGCTTATTTACTTTATTATAAATATGATTTTTATTTTGTTTATTATGGAAAGTATTTGCTTTTCTCTTTTGTTATATTTATAAATTAAGTATTTCCACACTGAATATGCTAAATATTTGAATTACTTTGCAGCTGCCTTGTTTGCGGCTCATCATAATAGGAACTAGTTAGCAACCAAAAGCAGACTTCTAGGCTAATTGACCCATCAATGTGAATTGCTTGGCCAGGCATGTGTCTGCATTATGCTTTGAGTATATTCGATATTCTCTGTATGAGAAACTATTAGGGCTTAGAATAATGGAAGCAATACTTTACTCATTCTCGCTCTCTCTCTTACTCGTTCTTGTCTCTTTTAGTATTCTTTTTCATGGTCCTTATCAGTGCTTCTATTATTCTCTCTCTCTTTTATCTCAATCTATCGCTCTCCCTCTCTAGTTTAGTCGACTCTGAACTGTATCGTTTTCTCAGTTTTTGAATCCTTCTCAGTATCTCTCATGTTCTTCTTATTTTTCATTCTACCCTTTACCTCCCTTTTCTCTCTCTCTCTCTCTCTCTCTCTCTCTCTTACCTTAGATTAATATCGTTTTAAATCTATCTCTTTTCTTTCCTCTCTTTGTTTCCTTCTTTCCGTCTATTTCTCTAACTCACTACGTCTATCTCACTCTCCCTCTTTTCCTTTATCTCTCTCGGGTGACAGAAAGGAGGAAAGGAGATAGGGTCTCTATATATATATTACTCTACTTCTTCATCTCTCTCGCTCTCTCAATTAATCGCTCTCAATCACATCTCTCAATCATTCGTCTCGCTTAGGGTGTGTAGAGTCTAGTTTCACGAGTGTTTACTCGCAATTGAATTCCATTTTTTACTGTTTGATTTTTTAATTTGTTTCTAAGAAAGAGACCCAAAAGTTTTTTCAGTAATGAGAAAGCTTAGAGAGCTTCAATAACTTTTAGGGTATGCATATTTGATCAACTCTCCATCCACATGCGATTTATTTGTGATTGTTCTTTGTGTGTGTGTGTGTGTGTGTTTTTTTTTACATTATTTTTGTTATCTTGTTTTTGCTGTAATTCGATTTTTGTTGCGCTTTTTGCCTGATTTACATTTATTTGTTTACCTTTGTCTGTTATTTATTTATTTGTCTGCTCTTGTTTTTTGTGGCTTCCTCTTTTCATGCTCGTTAGTCAACTGAAATGAGGGAGTATATTGGCTTGCTTAGCATTACACGTACATTGATTACAGTAGAATTTAAGTCTTACCCAAACAAGAGTTTGAATGTAATCGCAATCACGTTCAGAAATATCAGTGGAATCTTGGCCACAGTGCGAATCGAGCGAATGATATAAAGGATTTGATCCGTAGTGTTGGGCGGACCAAACTCCTGTTCGCCGGTCTGTTGTCCCCATCCAAATCTGGCCAAAAAACGCTCCTCGTGCAAGATGCAAACTGCATTTAGGCAAAGCAGCGAGGCCTCAATCAGTGTCCACAGTGTAAACATTTTCACAAATTATCAAGGAAAATTATGAGTAACTGAATAGTTTGTTAATGTCAGTTTCAAAGCCACGTTGCCCGAACGAATGACTGAATTGAAGCAAGAGACTTGACATTTGAAATTCTACGCCTGCTCAGCCTAGTCCTTTGAGCTGCTGAGATTTTTCGATAGGTCTACTATCGTAAGACTATCGATAGCTCTTAATCAGCTCTATTGATGAATGACAACTTATCTATACACGCCTCTTGTGGGCGTGACATTTAAATCTGAATATATTTGAATATGAATATAAATAAGTATTCATGTTTCATATTGAATTCGCATCCAAATATATTCGCATCCAAATATATTCAAATGACTGAATATGATTATGATTATGAATATGAGTATGAATATGAATATGAATATGAACATGAACATGAATATGAATATGAATAAGAATATGAGTATGAATATGAATATGAAAATGAATATGAATATGAATATGATTATAAATATGAATATGAATATGAATATGAATATGAATTCATTCAAATTCATGTTAATAGTCATATTAAAATATGTATAATAAAATGAATATGAATATGAAAATGCAATTCCATATGAATATGAATATGCATTGAAATTCATTTAATTATTCATACTCAAATATGTTCCAATGTATGAATATGAATATGCAGTTTCATTCTAATATGAATATGAATATGATATATAAATATGAATATGAGTATGCAGTATCCAAAAAAAATAAAATATATATCATTTTAATATTCATATTCAAATATATTTCAATGAATGAATATTAATATGCATTTCCATATCAATATGCATCCAGATTCATGTTAATATTCATATTCAAATATATTCCAATACGAATATGAATATGAATATGCATTTAACACTCAAATATATTCCAATATGAATATGAATATAACTATGAATAAGTCATTCATTCTGATGAATGAATATGAACATGAATTTTTAATATGAATATATATTAATCAGTATATTGAATATACTTATATGCATTCCATCATGGACGAGTATTATACAGTCGATTACGCCCATTCCCATTCTATTTACACGTGACATTTTTCTTTTCTCATTCTCATTTGGATTCGAGCAGCTGTCAGCGCAGCTATCAAAAAGTCACCCACATTGATGGCTTATCGATGATGCGGAAAGTGTCTCCAAGTGTCATGCCCGGTGTTACACCTACTCGCACAGCCCCGCCTCCTCCTGCTTTTGGGGGCATTTCACGGTCCATTGAGCCGTGGCCCAAATGTACTGTGCATAATTTTTATTAAAAACAATTTTATTGCATATTTTACATATTGGCATTGGCATGTTCGAGCATTCGCCTGTTCGCATATTCACAATTTGCGATACGCATCCAGCGTTCGGCGATTGCCCCCAATAGGATTTTCCATTTCCCATTTCCCACTATCCATCTGGCGAGAATGCATCGTAAAAAATGCTCTGCATTAAATGCAATCGTTAAAAATGATAAATGTTCAATAGCCAAGTGCTGCGGAACTGGAACTGGAACTGGAACTGGCAGTGGAATCGGCGCTGGAACCAATTGTCCGAGTAAATTTGATTGTTACAATAAAGCAATTCCATTTTCATTTCGGTTTCCATTTTCATTTCCATTTTCATCTTTAGTAATTTAAATAAACAGAAACAGATAGGGATTGATAGCTACAGTAGTCACTCGGTATATATGAAATGTAAGAGTTTAAAAAGCAATTTCAATATATATCTATATATTCCCTTCATATGTTATTCTTAGCTTCTTCATCAAACCCGATCTTATCCTATATCAGCCATTAAAAAAATGTTTCTTTATAGTTCATCTCAATCGATATTAGTCTAGCAGCAAAAACCAGTAGCTGTACCGTATTTCAAGATTGTAGCTGCTTTCAATGCTGAGTTCACATAGGTTTTATGTAAGACTAATGGAGGAATAAGAGGAGTTTTAGTTAAAGATTTCCTTCTATGTATACTTCAAAAATACCTTTCAAGAATCTAAGACAGATGCCTAACAGCATTGTAGCTTAAGAAAAAACAAACTTTGTAAAATGTATTCGACTTGCAAATACCCTATATTATACATTTTTACCTATAATTAACATATACAATTTTAAATCAAATTTAAGAGTTCTTCCATTCGAGTAAGTATCTTCAAATTGATTACATAATGACTAGCTGGAACTAACTTTTAGAGTCTAAATGCAGGGTATTTCCCAGCAGAGTTTTCAGTCAATCACACTTGCTTCTGACCTACTAGAACTATATGATTTATTTGTAATCAAATCACAATCGAAGCTGTTGTTGATCTAAAATCTGAAAACTGAAAACTGCATTTCTCAATTTAACAAATCAAAAATTAAATTGATAATTTACTCGACGTCTTCCCAAAGTATTTGGCCTTGATTGTTTGCCAGCGACTTTTGCTTGAGTTTTGTATATTTTATGAAAATTTCTATATATTTTCAAATGTTTTTTTTTTTCATATACCCTCAATATATTTAAAATGAATTAAGAGAGTGTTTTGATTTTGAGCTGTATGTATGAATTTAACAGGTAGCAGGAAGATTAAAAATGTTTGAGTATTTAGGCTCCTTGTCTGAATAAAGAGCTAAGTTGGGGAGGGCATGCCCTAATGTTATTCCGTTAGTCTGTCTGTGGACACTTTATAAATGAAATACATTTGCTTGAATATCATAGAATCATATATCGTTGTTATCGATAGGAATACACATTTTTTTTTTTTTTTTAATTCATATTTCAGTACCTTAGCTGAAACATGATATTATCCTATATAAATCATCATAAAAGCTATAAAGAAGCCAAGTTTAGTCTGAAGTTTTCTTTGACGAATGCTGATATTAATAATATTTTATAAATTGAAAACTTTTGCCTATTTCGCCAAAAATTGATCAAAATTGTCTTATCTTAAATAGTAGAAACTTGGTCTTTGGTATATAAACATATTTGAATGTCAGAAATCCAAGTTCAATCAAACTCATTTCTCATAGTGGGCTGCACCTATCTATGTGTGTGTGTGTATGTATATGAACGTTTCTTTGTGTATGTATGCAGGGTATTTGCCAGTCTGGCACTCTCGAGACTCTACTTGTTTCTATTTTCTTCTGATTAACACAAACAGTTCAGTGTTTGTAAATATTATAGGGTGTGAGAAAAGACTGAAATAATTTACATAGAGATTTCAACTCGAAATGGAATACTCGGTCAACGCAATCAATGAGGTATTTGATCCTCTCTATATAGCGTTATCTAATATAAGTCAAATGGGTAACATTCTAATCTAAACATATCTAAGTATAACATATCAATTTGATTACAATCTTCTTCTCCCTCACTCTCTTACTCTCCCTCTCTCTTCTACAGCCCTCTTAAGCCTTGGCATTATCTCTGCACTGCTCTCGCTGACGTCTGTGACATGGGCCAGCATCACAGCCAGTGTTGAGCAGTCAAAGTCAGCCATCAAGGCCAGTGTTGGACAGCGCCAATTGATGCTCAAGTTCAGCAGCAATGCCCTGGAAAGCGAACTAGACGCCGAGCTAAGTGCCATCGACACGGGCATCCTGCTGCCCGACGACAAGGACAACTGCCCGGCTGGCTACTTCCACTGCAACACGACGGCGCAGTGTGTGCCGCAGCGCGCCAACTGTGATGGCAGCGTCGACTGCGACGATGGCTCCGACGAGTGGAATTGCGTGAATAACTTTGAGGCCAAGTACTGGGATCATTTGTTTCGCAAGAACTCGTTCGGACGCCAGGGCATGGATGATAGACCGATTGGCGAGTGCTGTGAGTATTCAATATAATAGATGATGCCCATGCACTGTATGTGAGGGGCGACAAGGCCAAAGTAATTAACATTCGACAGCGGTGCAAGTGGGGCCAGCGGTGCAAGTGGCGCCAGCCAGCGAACGGTAGTCGCAACAGCCCTCTACCCCATCTCCCTCTACCTCTCTCTCTCTCTCTCATTCTCATTCTCTTTCTGTCTCTATTATAATAATAGAAATTCGCATGTAAATTTTTTGCATTCAGTTTTCATGCGTTTAATTAAAAGACTCGAACGATAATCATGGCATGATGCGCATATCAAATGTAATGGCCACAGTGAGGACTCCCTAAATGCAATTTCCCTTTCGATTCACTTGCAGTTTGGCCGAATGCGAAGAACTTCAGTTGTCCCTGTCGCGGCTATGAGATGCTCTGCCGTTTCCAACAGCTGACGGCGTTGCCACTCCAGCTGCCCAGCAGCAATCTGGAAACGCTGTAAGTATCGAGTAACCCTCTTTAATGTTCTAGTATAATATTATGTGGTAGCTTAAGAACTTGAGCTGTATAGCTGTTTACTTCAGAATTTGATGAAAAGCTATTCATGCAGCCCATCTATCTAGCACTTTTTGGTACATCTGGCAATGCCAAACAGTGTTCGTTAACAGTAAAAAACCATTCATTTAAAAAATAAAAGAATATAAATATAACATTTAAATATAATAAATATAAAAAAGAAATTTTATAACTATAATATAATAATATAACATATATTTTTATTATATAACAAAAGTAAGTCAAAAACTAAAAACTAATAAATATTATATGTATACAAAATGTTTCTATATTTATTTAAACCCTTTACTTCTCTTAACTTTCATATATCATTTTAACTTAATGAGTTCTAGTCCTTTATTCATATCTGACTTCTTACCATTTCCATTTACAAATACTTTCATTTTGCTTAATCTTTATACTTGTCCATCAAACATCCCTATTATAATATGCAAATTTAGCTATGCGTTCAGTGTATACGCAGTCGGCTATGCTCGACTATGATATTACAGTTGCAGAAGCACTTACTTGTCATGCTGTTTCTCATATATGCATCTGCTCTTCATACATACACATTACCATCAAGCGTTACCAATTTCCCTCAGTGTATTTAGTATTTGCCTTGATTGCTCTTAATAGCACTTGAATTGATACTCGTCTCTTTTGGTTTCATTTCCAGCGACCTCACGGGCAACAGTTTCGGCCTCATCGACGCGCACTTTTTCAGCGCCCTGCCCGACGTGGAGAGTCTGTGAGTATTTGTAAAGAATGTTAAGCTCGTTAAGTATTTGGTAAAAGAATCGAAATTCAAGCAGCGTCAGACCAATTGCGAATGCAACTCGAAATTTGTGAATGGGTCCTGCGGAAAATATCCTATTAGCGTCCTTCGCTGTACTTAAAGCAGCCTCAGGCCCCCCATACAATGGTTGGACAATGCTTTAGAGTAGGGGAGAATGAGAGGGAGGGGGTGGCTATGTTCTGGCTATGGCAGACAGCTCGTATCGTGTTTTGCAGGCAGTTGCAGTTTATGTGAATCTATGCTAAAGGACACTTCTCTACGACCATGGCACAAGCCGTAAAATCGTTTTAGCATACGACGAAATTTGCCTCGCTTCGTTAACACTGCAAAAAATATGCAAAGAAATGCCCGAAAATGTAGCCACAAATGAAATTATGGAGAAGCTGTTATCAAATTTATTTTCTGGAAGTGGAAATCTAATATGTCGTGGCGCAGAGCTAAGAGATACGATAGAGGGAGGAAGGATTGGGGGAGAGCGTGGGAGAGAACCGAGTAGAGCTTCGTAACATTATATAAAGCTGTTGGAATGTAACTGATTATCTGAAGAGCTACTCGAATTGAAGACTTCTTAAGAAATTAAAGATGACTAGAGAGAGAGAGAGAGAGAGAGAGAGAGAGGGAGAGAAGCGAGAGCTAACAAATGTAAGAAAGAATCCGACAAATTTAGACCTTTAGCTTTGTGACTCCTACTATGGCGAATGAACAGATTGAAGGAGAAAGTGAACGATGAGAAGGAACATGAGAGAGAAACAGAACGATAAATGGGAGTAAGGGGATTACTAGAGACAGAAGTAGAGCGTTGCAGATTAAAAGAGAAAAGGAAAGAAATATTTAAGCAAAGGGGCAGATACACAGAGAGACATGAAGATAAAGGGAAAGCGAGAGGGATAGAGAAAGATATGCAGAGAGCTCAAATTAGATATGAGGATGATATATAATGGTATGGAGAGAAATATATAGAGTGAGAGGGAATAAAGAGAGAGAGAGAGAGATAAAGAGAGAGAGAGAGAGGGAGAGAGAGAAATAGAAAGAAGTAGAAAGAGAGGGAAAGAAAGATAAAGTGAAGTGGGAGAGAGAGTGAAAGGAAAAATCAGAGACAAAGAGAGAGAAGCATAGAGAGAGGTAGAGAGAGACGATGATAGACAGTAGAAAAATAACCAAGGAAAGAGAGAGAAAGAAAGAGAGAGACAACGAAAAAGAGAGGAAAGAGGAACATGGTTACGTAGAAGAGTGAGAGAGAGTGAGATATACAGAGAGATAAAGAGGGAGAGAGAGAGAGAGATAAAATGGGGGCAGAAGACGGTGAGATACAGAGGAAGTCAAAGCTGACTCTATGTAACCTATTTGCCTCTCAAAGGCACAAGCCAAGGCTTGAAGTGCCTCTGCCTTTCGCTCAGTGTAGCTGCCGTTGATTCATTCGTTATGGTCTACATTGCCGGACTTTGTAGTTAATGGTTTCGGCCGTCTGTTGCTATACGACCATATTGCCTATTGGCCGCATTGCTTAAGCCTAAGCACTTGGAAATCCATCACCGGCAGAGCTTACGCCTGGTCACATGTGTGAGATGCCTCAGCTAAGATTGCGACTCTGTAGCTCCAGCACTCTGTCCGCTGAATGACAGTTGCGCCGCAACTGTGTAAGCCGCTGTCAAGTGCTGCTATTCCTTGTGAAACTAACAAATTCCTGCAACGCCCTAATTATATCGCCCGGGACTATCGAGTGCAGAGACAAAGATGACGCCACGTCCACGTCCGCGTCCACATCCACGTCCCGGTGCCTTCGAGGCGGTCGTCAGTGAGCGTGGGCGATGGACATGCATGAAAATTAAATTGACCGTAGGCTGTCAGAGCGAGCCAAACAATGTCAAAAGTGTGTGAGGGCTTACAATGTGCGGTGATTCCAAATGGATGATGCCCAACTAGCAGATACCTTGTAGGATATGGTAGAGCAACACCCTTAGTCCTTAACTGAAGCATGTGAAGAGTTGAGATACCTAACAAGCAAGTGAAAAGTTATGTATTCTATGACTGTATCAAAAATTTTAGCTTGAATAGCGAATCCTTCATTCATAGCTTATGTGCGATTTTCAGATACCCTAAATGATTAATATCCTGTAAAAAGTCGAGCCTATTAGATTGAGCTATGTTAATGGAAAAGTTGAGATATCCCATTATTAATTATTACAGAAATAGAATTGTTCGAGTGAAGTCAACTTGTGAATACCCTGTAATTACAAGTAAGAGATATATAGAGGAAGATATACGATTTATATCAAGAGCGATCAACTTAAAGCGAACATACCCAGTGATATATACCCTATAGATAGTTTTAGAGAGTAGTCAAGCTATCAGAATCTGCATGAAAAAGTTAAGTTATTCCATCTTTACAATGAACGTGCTGGAAGAAAACTTAAGTAAACCTTTTTCATATTGAGATGAAACTATTTGTGGCTTTGTCTTTGCACTGAGCTCACGTAAGCAAAGTTTTTCTCTGTGGTAATTGAATATAACTGAATTCGCCAGTTGGCTGACTGAGGAGAGTGGGGCAAGTGAAGGGAGTGGGAGAGTTGCCTTCCTCCTCGCGCTCCTCGTTGCACGCCTAGACAATTTTATGGCTAGGCATAATAAGATATAAACAAAAATTCCTCGCCTTTCTTAATACAAACTTTTAGTTTTGTCTGTGCGCAACTTTTGTAGTCGCACTTCCATCAGAGAGAGACGCAAAACTTGACAATTGAATTTCGAATTTATTAAGTTCCATGCATTGTTTCGATGTGTGTGACGTAACTTTATATAAATGTGATAAGACATACAGGATAACGGGAAATTTATGTATATAATATGTGAATGTTTATCTGTGAGTATGTGAGTAGCTCAAAAAACAGCTGTATCTGTATCTGTATCTGTATCTGTATCTGTATCTGTATCTGTATCTGTATCTGTATCTGTATCTGTATCTGTATCTGTATCTGTATCTGTATCTGTATCTGTATCTGTATCTGTATCTGTATCTGTATCTGTATCTGTATCTGTATCTGTATCTGTATCTGTATCTGTATCTGTATCTGTATCTGTATCTGTATCTGTATCTGTATCTGTATCTGTATCTGTATCTGTATCTGTATCTGTATCTGTATCTGTATCTGTATCTGTATCTGTATCTGTATCTGTATCTGTATCTGTAACTGTATCTGTATCTGTATCTGTATCTGTATCTGTATCTGTATCTGTATCTGTATCTGTATCTGTATCTGTATCTGTATCTGTATCTGTATCTGTATCTGTATCTGTATCTGTATCTGTATCTGTATCTGTATCTGTATCTGTATCTGTATCTGTATCTGTATCTGTATCTGTATCTGTATCTGTATCTGTATCTGTATCTGTATCTGTATCTGTATCTGTATCTGTATCTGTATCTGTATCTGTATCTGTATCTGTATCTGTATCTGTATCTGTATCTGTATCTGTATCTGTATCTGTATCTGTATCTGTATCTGTATCTGTATCTGTATCTGTATCTGTATCTGTATCTGTATCTGTATCTGTATCTGTATCTGTATCTGTATCTGTATCTGTATCTGTATCTGTATCTGTATCTGTATCTGTATCTGTATCTGTATCTGTATCTGTATCTGTATCTGTATCTGTATCTGTATCTGTATCTGTATCTGTATCTGTATCTGTATCTGTATCTGTATCTGTATCTGTATCTGTATCTGTATCTGTATCTGTATCTGTATCTGTATCTGTATCTGTATCTGTATCTGTATCTGTATCTGTATCTGTATCTGTATCTGTATCTGTATCTGTATCTGTATCTGTATCTGTATCTGTATCTGTATCTGTATCTGTATCTGTATCTGTATCTGTATCTGTATCTGTATCTGTATCTGTATCTGTATCTGTATCTGTATCTGTATCTGTATCTGTATCTGTATCTGTATCTGTATCTGTATCTGTATCTGTATCTGTATCTGTATCTGTATCTGTATCTGTATCTGTATCTGTATCTGTATCTGTATCTGTATCTGTATCTGTATCTGTATCTGTATCTGTATCTGTATCTGTATCTGTATCTGTATCTGTATCTGTATCTGTATCTGTATCTGTATCTGTATCTGTATCTGTATCTGTATCTGTATCTGTATCTGTATCTGTATCTGTATCTGTATCTGTATCTGTATCTGTATCTGTATCTGTATCTGTATCTGTATCTGTATCTGTATCTGTATCTGTATCTGTATCTGTATCTATATCTGTATCTGTATCTGTATCTGTATCTGTATCTGTATCTGTATCTGTATCTGTATCTGTATCTGTATCTGTATCTGTATCTGTATCTGTATCTGTATCTGTATCTGTATCTGTATCTGTATCTGTATCTGTATCTGTATCTGTATCTGTATCTGTATCTGTATCTGTATCTGTATCTGTATCTGTATCTGTATCTGTATCTGTATCTGTATCTGTATCTGTATCTGTATCTGTATCTGTATCTGTATCTGTATCTGTATCTGAATCTCTATTCTTATATTAATTTTATCTTTATCTTTTCGCCCTCTCCATTTCTCCAGAGTTCTCAAGTTTTGCGCAATCCGTGAGATTGCCTCACATGCATTTGACAGGCCGGCCGCCATTCCGCTAAAGACACTGTAAGTAGATGTTCGGGGTCCCACTTACTCCACTTTAGGTTGGGGCATAACTCATAATTAGGTCTTATTATTAATGTGTTCTTAATTTATTTGCTGCTGTTGCTGCGGCTGCCTTTGAAATTGGCCTGGCATGGCAACAGTTTTTATATTCGACTCTTCTTCTTCTACATCAATATTTTTCTCCTGCCTTTTCATTAACTGTTCTCTCTCTCTCTCTCTGTCTCTCTCTCTCTTTTTCCAGTTATATGGATGACAATGAGTTATCGCGTCTGCCCGAACATTTCTTTGCGCCGGGCAATCAATTGCGCATTTTGTAAGTATTATTAACTACTATTTTACTGTAATGAGTCGCATAATTAACTGTTAAGTGGACACGCCTTTAGTCACACCGTTACATTAGGGGGTTGTTGAAAAGGGCCGAAGGAAAGAGACATAAGTATATATATAAATATAGAGTTTATGGACATTTTAGGCTTTGCTTGGGCTAAACTACTTTTGTATGGAATCTTTATCTGGTGTTTTGTATAGCTTATGGAGTTAGTTGTTGCTAAGATGTTTTCGTCTCTCCTCTTATGTCAGCTTAATGCTATAGCCCCTCTCCCTCTCCCTCTTTTCATAGTCTATTTAAGTAAAGCATTGGCATATTCCGCATACGCCACGTGCGCCGCATTTAATTTCTAAACGTTTTAATATTGCACAATTTATTACTTATATTGATTATTTAGAAAGAGAGAAAACAAAAATAGCTGATATTTGCATTTTGGTTAGAAAAATGTTTCGAATTTATTTCAAAATGTTTCTGCTAATAAATTTTGTTGCATTAACGGTTTATGTGGCAGTTCGCTTAGAAAATTTGCATAAATTCAAATGAAAACAAATGAGAAGGTTGCAGTCGGGTGCAACCGACTACGTGATACCTTGTTTCCTTTTTGTGTTTATACCATGATCCCATTGAATATGGGTAAATCTAGGTGGCACACGCTACACATTTTGTCGATTTTTGAGTCATCTACAGAGGAGACTTTCAGTAACTCAACTATTTAATTTTTAGGCTTCTAGCTTTAAAACGGTAGAAGATACAATTTTACTTGATTTGAGACGCCCCTAATTATCGTAAATATATCCGCCATATATTTTTGAGCTGTTGGTGTCAAATTGCAACTTTCTAGCACTTCAACTCATAGGATTTTTGAAATACCGGACAATGCATTTTCCGATTTACCACACCCCTAGTGGGCAGATCTAGAAAATCTTGACACTTTGTCATACGAAAGTATAAACGTATATATAAGTATATACTATATGTTCCAAATTCCAAGACTCAAGCCACAATAGCCGGACGGACTAACGGACTGACGGACGCACGGACAGCAAGATGCACATTGCACAAAACCAATATACTCATTTCACTTTCGTAAATGAGTATAGCCAGGAAGAATGTTGCTGTTAGTAGTCACCGACTGCATAATACACTTGCTATACCTGTAGCTATTTAGCTTTCAATATTGTGGAGCTTCAGCCTTTTTTTCCAGGCCCCCCAATATCCGTTGATACATATATCCACTATTTATTATTGATCTTGAGTTGTCTTTATAATTACAATTTCAAGTCTCTAGCACCTATAAGAATAGTATTTATCTTATGTCATATATAGCCTTATCCTATTTGCCACACCTCTAGTGGGCGTATAGGGAAATCGTAAGACTTTATGAGATGAGGAAACTAAAGAGTATATTATATATATTCCAAATAGCAATTCTTTATTAAGGGCGCACAGCACGACATATTCAACAGGCAAAACGCCTAATGCTCCCATTAATGATAGAAATAATCCCTGACAGTCCTTCACCTCTTTACATTATTGTCAGCTGAAACTATTATTGAACTTTCTGCGCTTTGGCTTTAGCTATGAGAGATTTATATCGATATATAAATATATATTACCATTTACGCATATATATTTTTATTGTTCTGATAAATGTTTTTTTTTTTTACATTTTACACAATTTTCATGAATTTTATTAAATGTTTTGTCGACAACATTGTACTTTGAAATTAGTTGAAAATACTTGAAGTTTTAATTAAGTTTCTCTAAAAACTTATTCAAGCTTTCACACAAACCTCGCCTAGTGTGCCCTCTCTTCATATTGTCTGCATTTTGCATGAAAATCGATGCAACGATAAACGATAAACTTATTGCTGCGTGCACAACTGTACCTGTGGGACGGCACTCCAAGCAATCTCAGTCTGCCTATAAAATTGTTTTGTCAGAGTTCAGGGGGCGACAAAAGTGCTTATTAACGCAACTGGCCTGAGGTGAAGCGAGCAACGGAATACAAAAAAAAAGGCTGTAATTTCCAATAACTATATAGAAGATAAGGACACACACACACACACACACACACACACACACACACACACACACACACAGATACACTTGAGCGTGGCTATTGCATAGAGGACAGTTATGTGCACTCACAATTGTTGATTGTATCAGCATTTCTATACATGTGTGTGTGTGTAGATGAATACCAGCTGATAATAAGCGTGTGTAGGTGTGCTTGTGTGTGTGTTGCAGCCATTGTTGCGTATACGCAACGCCAGCCAGTTGGGGCCATAAAGTGAGCCATTGTTTGGCCTCGGCTGACGGTTTACTTTCGGGCAGGGAGCTACGCAGCTATACAATAAATATATTAGCACACACACACACACGGAGAGAGAGAGAGGCCGCAAAGTTTTGTGGGCGTGGCAGTTCCGGTCTGAGCAGTCGCAGCCAAAAAAAAAGAAGAAGAAGAAGAAGAAGGGCAGCAGAAGAAGCAGCCAACAGCAGCCGGCGACAGCAGAAACTAAAACGGAAAACAAAACAAAAACACATAAACAACTCAGTTACACTTTGCACACCCTATGAAGCGTGAGAGGGGGGGGGGGGGGAGGGGGGCAGTTGTCGGCTTAGCTTGGCATTCGGTAGTTGGTTTGACTGCAACGGAATCACAGCTGCTGTTGCGGCACCATTGACACAGGGCCTGTGTGGGGCAGGGCCCGTAAAGGGCGCTGAGAACAGAGTTGCATTTAATGGCTTATTAAGTTGCCTTATAGGTCTGTCTCTCTCACTCTCTCTCTCTGTCTGTGTCTGTCTCTGCTCTAACATTTTATGGCCTAGCAGAGGGTATTATGCCTGTTACATGAAATATGCAACATGGGGTAATACATGAGAGAGTATATTTGATTGAAGAGCTTGATAGGAACTGTTATCAGATCTCTTCTTAACAAGGCTTTATCTCTTTATTACCCAATTTCAATTTTCGAGTCAGTTGACAACTGTAATTCATTATTCATTACTTTATATATACGGAAAGACGGCCGGACGGTCGGATGATCGGGGATAATCGGAGATGATCGGAAGGTCGGGGATAGTCGGCGATGATCGGACGATCGGGGATGGTCGGAGATGGTCGGATGGATAGCAAGACGGAAATTACAATATTCTCCGATTTGATAGATTATTCATCGAACAGCAATGTTCGTCCGTCTGGCCATCCGACCATTTGAAATTTGGAACCTATAGCTGCTAGCCTCATTTCAAGAAGCATTCAGATTTTTCCGACATCTATGGATTGTATATATCCATATTCGACGAGCCCATCTGAGGTGGCCCATATTCCAAGCACCCATGTTTTTTTTTTTTTTTTTTTTGTGAATCAAAGAAAACCACAATTTTTTAATGTTGACGATAATAAACATTTTATTTGGTTCAAGTAGATTTGAATATATGCCTATTGTATATATAGGCAGTCTATGCATATGTTTATTCATCTGTATCTTAAACAGTTTTAGAATCCATCGCTAGAATGAAATTACTTATTGGTTAAGATTATCTACAGCTCGACCAAAAACTGATAACTATTTGGAGAACAGACTAGGAAAACTATGTACAATATATCATGCCCAGTTTTTCAGCTTATCTAGACTAGACTTAAGAAAACTATAAACAAAGTAATACATATTCGCTTTATTACAATGGCTTTTCTTATAACTCTACTTTAAACACTCGTATTATATATATATACATATAGAGCCCATAGATCACGTATAGCTTATATAGTTATATTATAGTTATACTCTGCCAGCTTTCCTCTTATGTAAAGAAATTCCTATAGTCAAGAAGAGTATTTAGTCTTCAATGCCCAATGCTCATTTTCTCCGCTCTGCCTTTGTTCATTCCTTGCGCGCATTAAAAAACAATTTTTGGTCTAATGTTTCAGAATTTTGGCACGCAATCAACTGAGCAGCCTAAGCAGCAATAATTTTCGCTATCTGCAGCAATTGGAGGATCTGTAAGTAAAGCCCATTTACCCAAGACTAAGATTAGAACTAACTTTTGCTCCACAGCGATCTGAGGGGCAATTTGATAGCCAACTTCGATGCTCCGGTTTTTGCAGAGCTGCAGAGATTGGAGGTGCTGTAAGTGTCATTGATATGATCTCAAGATCTAAACTACTTGTATAGATAACACTAATCGTAGCACTCCTTCTCCCACCTCCCGCACAGCTATTTGAATAACAATCGTTTGCAGCAGCTACATTTGGGCATGTTTCCCAGCAATTTGCTTCATTTGCATACTTTGTCCTTGGCGCACAATCAAATAGCGAGCATTGAGGCGAACACGTTCACATTTCCACAGCTTCGACACTTGTGAGTATTGCTCAATGGGGATGGAGAGGCAGAGGGGGAGGGGGAATCCCATTCAAAGCCCGCACATTTTATGAATTTTATTTTTGTGGTTTTTGCAGATTTTTAGCTGGAAATCAATTGTCTTACATACGCGAGGGAACCTTTTGCAATCTCAGCTATCTGCAAGGACTGTAAGTTACAAAGGAAACAAACAAACAAAAGAAACCGAAAAGGCTTCTTTTGTGGCTCGACTAAGATGCTCGACCCGACTGGGCGTATACCCTGTAAATGAGTAGTCGTCTGCAGTGTAGCTAAAGCTCTGCTAGCTTAACGGGTGCTAGTCTAGTTAAGTGCTCTTCAAGGTATTCAGAGTGGTCTTAGAAATATGATAGACTGGGCGTATACCCTGTTAGTGTGAAAAATGTGAAGTGCTTTTAGAGATCTGCTATCTTAACGACTGCAAATCCACCTAAGTGCTGTTCAAGGTGTTCAGAGTGATCTTAAAAATATGATAGACTATGCATATACCCTGTAGATAGGCACATATTTATGGGACTTTATTCATTTGAGAGCTGATTTACTGATAAGTAACAAATACATGTGCTTAAGCTTGTGCTTCTCTTCTTCTAGAATGTGACTCGCAGAGATATACCCTGTAATTGAAGCACAACTATTTTTATTTTTGATTCAATACTAACTGCATTGCTCATAAGTAAAGAACATTAATATCGCATACATTGCTTTTACTCTGTTCACAAATAGGATAGGCTACCTACATACCCTGTAAATGGGCATGGTTCAATTCGATTCAAAACAGGTTGGAATATTCACAGGCAAAAATTATATTTATGCATTACAAAGATTAGTTATTGACTGATTACGCAACTGATAGACTAGGCATATACCCTGTTATTGCATAGACTTTGATTTGAATCGAACCATTTAAAATTTAGATTGTTTGGCAATGGAATAATATATATTTGCAGGCATGTGTAACCAATATGAAATGTGATGGACTAGACATATACCCTATAAGTGAGCAGGGATTGGCTTGAAGCGATTTAGCTTTAAATCCTTGTCTTACCAGTATAACTTAATTACATGTGACTACTTATGCAAACCTGTCTGCTGCCAGGCTAGGCATATACCCTGTAATAATCAGCTATCGATTGTGCTTAAGTCAGAGTGATTTTAAGTTAAGGAATTCCTTGTTTTAGGTTTGTTCATATAGGTATGTCAAGTAGAGCATAGTTGCGCATATGCCCGATTCATGCATCACTTTGTCTACAGGGTATTACAGCGCAAGATGTGTTGTCGACCATCAGCGAAAAGCCGAAGCTTCTGATAGCCACATAAAAATGTGTCGCGGTTTATCGTGCCCATCGAGTTTTTCCAATTTGGTTAGGCTTAACCACAAAAAAAAAACTGTGAAAAAAGGAAATGATGTGAGTTTAGGACAGAGGAAGGAAGGGAAGGTGGTTGGGCAGTAGAAGGGTTTTCTTTGTGGCTCATAGTTGGGGGCTCTATGCTGCGGAATTTCATTTATCAAAGGGCACGCGACAAACGTTTCAGCTGGGCTGTCAAAAGAAAAAAGAAAATGGGAAAAATATTTGAAATAAAAAGAGCAAAAACTTAAGTTAAACTAAGCTCGAGCTTATCTTTGATTCTAATGCATATTGAATAACCAAACAGCAAATGATAAAACTTTAATGACAAAACTTTAGCGGAAACTTCTGTTGCACGCGAAGGCTTTTCACAGTTACACACACACACACACACACACACACACACCCACACACACACACACACACACACCCACACACACCCACACACACACACACACCCACACACTCACACACCCACACACCCACACACACACACACACACTCTCTAACCTTTGCATCAATATTCTGCAGGCATTTGAATGAGAACCAAATCGAGAAATTCGATTTGCACGCCTTCGACTGCCTGGAAAATCTCAACTCCCTGCTGCTAAATGGTAATCGCTTTAAGACCCTCCAGCCGGCCGTACTGCAAAATCTGACCAATCTTGACTTTATGTGAGTATCAAATCAATACCCAGTAATTGCCCATAAGCAAGCTAATGCTCTGTTCACAGCATATAAATGGGGTATATGGGTTTGTCCGACTCAAAAACTTCATAGTTGGCATACTAAGGGAGTATATTGTATCTGTCTATTTGCTTTATATTTATCTAAAGCTTGTCCAGTTTGAGAGTCACTTTGGAATTACAGTTTAGGCATCAGCATAGTTCATGACATTCTCTTAGAGATTCAAGACAGATTAAAATATAATTTCACAAACACAGTTTTGGGAAACCTTGGATGCTACAGTTTGAGAGTCACTTTGAAATTATATGAGTCAGCATAGTTTATGACATTCTCTTAGAGATTGGAGGCAAAACATAGATCTAATGACTTTTGCATGCCTAAATATACTACAGTTTTGAAGCCACTTTGGAAGTTACAGTTCGAGAGTCAGCGGGTAACAGATCAAAAACTCTTTAAAGCATATTATTTATCAACTTTCCGCAGTATCGAGACTGTCCTCAAGCAATCAGAGCCCCGATGGCACCTGCAAACAGTTTGAAAGTCATTACACGCTTACAGTTTGAGAGTCATATTACTGCCACTTGGCAGTCTAACAAAACCGTATTCCAACAACGATTGTCAATCTGATATATGTACATCATTTGCTTCTAGATTTACAGTTTTAATATCACTTAACGCTTACAGTTTGAGAGTCAGCTTTGTGTGTAATTGCCATATGAAGTATAATTCGTAAGCTAATGTCTTAAGTATTTAAGACAAGTAAAAGTACAAAGAATGATTTCACAAAACACAGTTCGACAGTCACTTTAGGGCAAACAGTTTGGGAGTCACTAAGAGAAGGAAGAGGTATATCGACCTTAAGCGCCAACTGACCTGTGAACAGAGCATGGCCAAGTCGGCCACAGTCGACTCAACCACAATATTCTTGCAGCTTCTGTTGGGAATTGCCAAACCTTGCTCTCTCCGTCTCTTTCTCTTGGTCTCATTTTATCTCTGTCCCTTTTCAGCTACTTCTCGTGGTTTCACTTGTGTCGCGCCGCGCTGCATGTGCGCGTTTGCGATCCCCGCGGCGATGGCATCAGCAGCACCTTCCATCTGCTCGATAATCAGGTGCTGCGCGGCAGGTAAGTGTCCTCAGCCCCCTCAGTGTTTCTGCCTCCTGCTCCTGCTGGCGCTGCTGCTGCTGCTGCTGTTCCGCAGCCTTGTGCGCTTCGGCTAATCCTTGGCTGCAACTGACGACATCCGCTTTCCAGTTTATGTTTATGTTTACTGTTTACTGTTTACCATTTGGACTTTGCTTATGTTTGCATATTCTTTTCACAGCTCCTTCATAATACAGCCATGAAATATACCCTGTAATCGGTTGAAGTGAGCGGGGCATATGCATAGTGAGATGGGCAGACTGAATGACTTGAGTATCAACTATTCGCTATTGTCAGGAACAGATGGCTTTAGCTTGCCAAGAAACTTTTGTCATAGCTCATAATACCCTTCAATGTGCATTGGGAACAGGGTATACAAAAGCTATATCTAATTTATATTGAGAGTTCTCTAGGGCAACTGCAATGCAAACACTTTGCTTCATAGCGAAAAACAGCTGAGCAAGTGTAAACAAGCATTTTACAACACTTAATTAAAACGCTATTGCAAAAATTGGGTGAATAGGAGGTAGAGAGAGAGAGAGAGAGAGAGAGAGAGAGAGAGACAGATCGAAAAGTCTATCTATCAATGAGTAAAGAGAGATGATAAAAGAGAAAGATAATTACAGATGAGAGAGAAAATGAGAGATAAGAGAGAGAGAGAGAGTGAGAGAGAGAGAGAGAGAGAGAGAGAGAGAGAGAGAGAGAGAGGGTGAGAGAGAGAGAGAGGGTGAGAGAGAGAGAGAGAGAGAGAGAGAGAGAGAGAGAGAGAGAAAGAGTGAGAGAGAGAGAGAGGAAAGTGAGGAGAGAAAGAGACGGTAGACAAAGATGAAAAAGATAGTTGAGAGAGAGAGAGAGAGAGCGAGAGATAGGAGGCAAAGAAAAAGAAGTTTAGAGAGAAAAGAGAGATGGTAGACAGAGATTAAAAAGTTATGTGAGATCAAAGGAGACACGAGATAGAAAGAAAGATGAGATAGATAAAGCTGAGAGTAACGAAAATATATGTACGTAAAACCAAAAAGAGGGTGAAGAGAAGAGAGACGAAAGAGACGCTAAAATGAATATGAGAAGAGAGACAGAAATCCGATAAAGAGATAGAAAGAAAAAACTGCAACAGGACTTTCTTTTTTGATATAAATAGGTATATATTGATTTGCCTCAAGGTTAGAATTCTAGGTTGTGTGATTGTGATGGATTCCCGGTCTATTTCATGGCATTCCGTTTGACAGCCCGCATAGCCTCTGTGGGCACACTCAGTTGTACAGGGCGCGTCGCAGGCGCTCGCGCAGCACCAGCAAACGCATCTGGTGCTGATGATCGTTGCTGCCCAGCGGAGCTGTCGATGCCGGCTCCGCCATTAGCCCATTACGGCCGGCACATGGCACGCCTCCGCCACGATTGCGCACAACCAAATCCAGATCCACAACGGGGCTTGTCTCCTGATTCTGACGTTGATACTCAAAATGCATGATGACCTCTCTTATGTTTTCCGATTTTTTCTAAAATTTGGACTATTTCTTAAGAGGTTTTTCTATTTTTATTTTTGATTTGTTAGTTAGCTTCTATAATTTATAAATAATAATACGAACTGAGCTTCATTCTAGATATGCCTAACAGCGTTGACAGCCCAGGCCCAGACACCATGTTACACACAGCAAACTGTTTGAGTCTCTGCCTGTCGAGGAAGTAATGCTCTTCTGCTAGTAACTCTTGATGACTATTTGTTTGGCTGACTGTTTGTCCGTCCGCTCGTTCTTCTGTCCGCCTGTACGTACATCTGTCCGTCTCTCCGACTCTACGTACGTCTGTCTGACTGTTCGTATGTCCGTTCGTCCGTCTGTCCGCCTGTACGGACATCTGTCTGTCTCTCCGTCCCTACGTACGTCTGTCTGACTGTTCGTCCGTCCGTTCGTCCGTTCGTTTGCCTGTCCGTCCGTCCGTCCGTCCGTCTCTACATACGTCTATCTATCTGTCCGTCCGTCCGTCCGTACATCCGGTTCTACGTATGTTTGTATGTCCATAAGTCCGTCTGTACCTACATCTCTCTGTCTGTTCGCCCGTCTGTCTCTACGTACGTTTGCCTGTCTCGTCCGTCCATGTGTACGTACGTCTGTCTGTCTGTCTACCCGCCTCTACGTACGTCTGCCTGTCTGTTCGTTCATCCGTCCGTCTGTCTCTACGTACGTCCGTCTATCTATCTGTCCGTCCGTCTATCTATCTGTCCGTCCGTCCGTCTGTACGTACATCTCCCTGTCTGTTCACCCGTGCGTCTCTACGTACATCTGTCTGTCTGTCTGTTTGTCTGTACGTACTTCTGTCTGTCTGTGTATCCGTCTCTACATACGGCTGTCTGTCTGTCCATCCATTACTGTCCTAACGTGACGGATCGTCAAATATAAGAGTTAGTTTAGGTTTATTTCAATTAATCGATAATTAATTCGGTTAAAACATAAAACATAGAGAACTCTACTCTTGGTACGCCTTAGAGCACGATTCAAATAAAGGATTGGAAATTCATCTTCAAATAGTGTTCGGTATAGGTTCTAGTCCGTTACCCACAATTAAAGAGGCTTTAAGGATTTTTTCAGTTTATCACTCACATTAGTTATATTTCAGATATTTTCAGAGGCCGTTCGTTTAGTGACTTGATTGAACATAGTGAAACCATTTTAGGCTCGTTCAACAGATTGGGATATTTGTTTTGTGAAATGATTGCGCTAGAGACTTGAACTAAGATGTGAACTATCTATTTTAGATAGAGCTTTCAGATAGAGAATACAATCGACAATTTGATAGCCAGAGCCTCTCTTGATTTACCCTATAGATTAATGCTCTGAGTGCGCACAGCAAATCAGAGCTTGATCCACTCTAAAGGTAAACCTATCTACTAATTGAGTTGAGTCCTTGAACCAGTATTATGCAGTCGTGTTTGCATCCGACTACAAATTCCATGCTCTGTTTTTCTGGCATAGGGAATTTCGGGCAAGGCTGGCAAGTTGGCAAACGACTTTTCCATTTGGAATTTTTCATTTTCATGTGGGAAAACCAACCGACAGCAGGCAGCAGTCAACACTTGTCATCGGCTACTAACTGAGCTGAGTGATTATCCGGCTGGCTGTATGTCGGTCTGTCTGTCTGTCTGTCTGTCTGTTTGTTGAGAGTGTGAGAGATGATGCTAAGTGCCACACATACCCCCCTTCCCTCCCACTCTACCCCTATCCCTGCCCCCTTGGTAGTGCCAAGTGAAAATGAAAATTACGTTTTTCCTTGAGTTACCCTCACACATCTAGCTATATATCAAACCATTCCTCAGTTTGTTTGTTTGTTTTGCTTACATTTACACGCTCTGCGTGCCGTCTGAGTTTTCCGAGCGCTACACACTCTAAACTCTTTGCACCCTTTAAAGCCACGTTCCATCCCCCATCCCCCAGCCCCCAGCCCCTAGCCCAGCAGCCAACTGGGCGTATGCTTAATGTAAGTTTCACCATGTGTTTGAGCATCCTCTTTCGAATCTACTTGTTCAACTGCTGTTCGTCTAAGCTGCCTGGCAAATATTAACAGCCAGTCTCACATATTCTCTCTCACTCTCCCCCTCTCTTCCTCTCTCTTTCTCTCTGGGTGTCTCTGGATGCCTGCACGTCGCGCTGTCTTGCTGGCATGTGCCAGTTACATTATCATATTATTTTTAGTTGACGCTTTCATAAAAATTAAATACTTTTGCACAGTTCTTTGTTGGTTTTTCCCCCCGTCTCTCTCTCTCTTCACTCTACTCCTCCGCTACACTCCTCTCCACCCCCTTACTTTCCACCTGGTGCCTATTGTTCGCTCCATTTTAAAGCGTTATTTGAGCACATGTGAAAGGCTTTTCGACAACTTGTAGCAGCAAATGCCACACGTCTCCAGTTTCTAGCCATTTGCCAGAGCTTTACCCCCACGCGCACAGAGAACACCGATGCAGAAGCCTTTAAAGTCGTAACAGTGTTGTATAACAACTGAAAATAACCTATCATTTATTAACAGGCACTTTTAACATGTTGTCAAGCTTGGCTAACTTTAGCTAGAGTTGAAAGCTAGACTTAACTTGATATAAACTTAGGAATAGTCGACTGGACTGTACCCTGCCATTCAACAATCAGTTTATTTTCTTAGCGTGGATAGTCGACTAGTAGACACCTCGAACATGAAATGAGTTTATATTCCAATGTTGGGCTGATAAGGTAGGGTATACAAAACAAAAGAGTACTTAATACTTTAAATTCACGCAGAAACTCTTGCTCTTTAAAGCTACCAACAACACTCAAATAGCTGAACTACGATATAGATTGAAATCGATTCTAATCGATATGCTAGAAGTTATCGATAAATTAAAGCCAGCCTAAACTTCTGTTGTTATAGTAAGAAATAAGCATATCTTTGAATATAGAGCTAAACGAACCGAAGGGATCAAGTATATAAAAACTAGTACATATAAAATATATAAATATATATATGTATATATATGTTTATATATATGTATGTGCTCTCCCACGCTTCTTGTTGCCTGTTCCATACTTTTCCAACAACAGCAATGTACTCTGCTTAGCCCTCTGCCAATAAAAGCTCGAAAACTTTCAGCTTACAGCTTCGCCGCCAAACTAAACGAATTATTTATGCAAAAATTCAAAGTCAGCAGCTCGAGCATTCCATTAAGCCTGTTAAAGCTAAAACTTTAAGCAAGTGTCATTCAATCATAATTCCAGACAATCTCTGCCCGTCCGAGTTGGTTTTAGCATTAAGCCAACAAGTTGTTATGACTTCCAGTCTTCTGGTGCGTAACTAGCAGGAAATGTTTGTAGAGCAAATAAATGGAAGCAGGCATAAATTACAGTGATTGCATGATAACTGTATAGACCTGGACCCCACCTTCCTACTCCCTCTCTCTTCCTACTTCCTTGCGCCTCTCTCTCTCTCTCTCTCCAATTGGCAATCAAATCAGATGTAAAGGCAAAGCATTCTCAATTGTCACAAACAGTCGTCGTGAGCTCTGCCGAGGCGAATCCTAATTTCAGCACCAACTATGACTGCAATAATGAGCACCTAGTCGACCACACCCACACACACACCCACATACACACACACACGTCCATGGCACACAGCTAATTGGCCAATAGCATTCGGCTGAAGTTTGCCTTTGTGTTGCTTTTGCCACTTAAATTTCCTTTAATTGCCCAAAATTTATGCCAATTGATATTCCATTCGCATGCACAGTAGGACAACTTCCTCTCTCTGTCCTTCTCTTTTCCCCATATCTGTCTCTCTCTCTCTATGAAAAGCCCTTCTCATTAACTTCTCATTCTATTTATATTCTGTTCTATTAATAATTCATAGTGCTTAGAATATATGTACAGAACATAATTGAGGTACCAGAAACGTCAACTTGGTTCAGTCTCAGTCGCTAGCCATGGCTGTTTCATTTGCTTTCTAACCTTCAGTCAATCAATCAGTCAGTTACTCAACCAGGAACAAATCTTTTATGTATATATGCTTATATAGAGCTGAGCACTGTTCATCTGTCAGGCAATCCTAATCAATCGGTCACTTCATGACTTTATCAATCAATTCTCAAAACTCTTACTTACTTTTTCAGCTAAGAACTGTTTATCAGTCAGTTTAACAATTAGTCAATCCACTAATCAATCAGTCACTCCAAGACTTCATCAATCAACTGTTTATCAGTCAGTTTAACAATAATTCAATCCACTAATCAATCAGTCACTCCAAGACTTCATCAATCAACTGTTTATCAGTCAGTTTAACAATCAATCAATCCACTAATCAATCAGTCACTCCATGACTACATCAATCAGCCACTCCATGACTTCATCAATCAATCAACTCTTAAAACACTTCCAACTATTATATAAGAGGGAACCATTGATATATATATATGTATATTATATAGTCTTCTCTATAATGTGCTCTTCTCTCTCCCTCTATTTTCTGCAGTGTTTGGATCATGGCTTCGATTGCAGTCGTTGGAAATTTACTTGTTTTGGCCGGCCGCTATTTCTACAAGTCGCGCAGCAACGTGGAGCACTCGCTTTACTTGCGCCACCTGGCGGCCAGTGACTTCCTAATGGGCATCTACCTGACGCTAATTGCCTGCGCCGACATCAGCTTCCGCGGGCAATACATACGACACGAGGAGTCCTGGCGACACAGCGAACTCTGCGCCTTTGCCGGTGGGTAGACAAAGAGAGAGAGTAACCCTATTTGATATATAATATATCTACATATATATATATATATATGACTATAACTAACTCTACTTTGCACTACTTGCAGGCTTTCTGAGCACCTTCAGCTGTCAGTCATCGACGCTGCTGCTCACACTCGTCACCTGGGATCGTCTGATGTCGGTCACCAGGCCCCTGAAGCCACGCGATACGGAAAAAGTTAGGTTAGTTCAATTGTCATTTGGCAACACTAGCGCATAGTGCTGTAAAACATGCTGGCATTCAAATGAACAATCCATTTTTGGCAGAATTGTATTGCGCCTGCTGTTAGTGTGGGGCATCAGCTTTGGCCTGGCAGCCGCTCCGCTCGTGACCAACGACTACTTCGGGGAGCATTTCTATGGGAACAACGGCGTCTGCCTCTCGCTGCACATACACGATCCGTATGCCAAGGGCTGGGAGTACTCGGCCCTGTTGTTCATCTGCGTCAACACCGTCTCCCTGATCTTCATACTCTACTCCTACGTGCGCATGCTGCAGGCCATCCGTGACTCCGGCGGCGGCATGCGGAGCACCCACAGCGGACGAGAGAGCGTGGTGGCCACGCGGTGAGTATTCTGTGGATTAGCCTAGCTCAAATAGGGTATATCGGTTATTCAATGTAGAGTAGAAAGTCGAAAGAGTTAGATTACAAAATATATAGTCTCTACATATATATAGAGAGAGATTGTATATTGGAAAACAAACAAGTTTATGAAGCGTAGAAGAAATTTAAGTTTTTGCTTGAATTCTCTTATGGTGTTATATGATATAGTATTGCTATATGATATATATAGTAATCTGATATAGTATTGCTATATGATATATATAGTAGCCTGATAAAGTATGTTTGGACGTATAAACATTCACTAATAGACTTATGCTTTAGCTCAAGGAAACCTTATCATATCTGTTACTAATGGTATTTATGATATACAGTTTCCTACCGTAAAAGTTCTATATAAGTTTCTACAATACAGCCCGCAACGGAAACGAAAACATGAACACACATGGCTATTGAGAGCTATAGCTAGTATAGCTTTAATAGATTCTACAATGTGATATATAGAACTATGTTCTGGGCAATTCCTTTATATACATAAATAGAGATTCAGCCTCTATAAGCTCTATGGGCTCAGTCTTTATAGACAAATATTCTTTAAATATTTTATCAGTATTTAATATATAGTCTATAAAAACTGAACTGTATCTTTTTTGTATAGCCTTAATAAAACTTATTCAGATTCCATATGTATATAATAAAGACAAATTGAGTCTCTAAGATCTATGAGCAGTCTTTTTGTAGTGTATAAATATTTTATACATAGTTATGGCTTGTTGAATATAGAGTTTTTATAGACTTCTCTATATAGTGTATTGTCTCCATGGTCCCTACATAGCTTAGAAAGATTTTATACATAATCTATAAGGTTATGTTCTATATATTCTTTTAAGTCTATAAACTTTCTCTCTCTCTCTCTCTCTCTCTCTCTTTATAGTCTATAGTTATTATATACATCTTATAAAGAGACAGGTGTGTGCTATAGAGAGTATTTTCTATAATCGTTAACTTCTTAAAACTTACTCTACAGTATACAGTTTATAAAGTTACAAGGCTCGAGATGTTTCTCTCTCTCTCTTCCTGTATAATCTATAGGGATTATATAAAGCTTACAAGAAACAGCTGTTTACTATAAAGAGCCTTCATAGACTTCTATCTATAATTGTTAACTTAACACCTATTATACAGTCTACAGCTTATAAATTTACACAGTTCGAGACCTTTCCTTCTATACATCCGTCTAATACATTTGTTGACAAATCCTCAGAGTCCTAAACAAAAGCATAAATTAGTTACTTCAATCTTAACTTTAACTTCAGGTTAAACGAATATAGCAGCAACGCTTACTCCACAATAATAGTAGTCTGATGCACAACTATCTTCCATCTCTTTTCAATACATGAAGTAGAGACTTTCACAATCTCATTCCATTCTCTTGCAGCTTTGCCATTATTGTAACCACCGACTGCGCCTGCTGGCTGCCCATAATCGTGGTCAAGGTGGCTGCGCTCTCAGGTAAGTCTACAGCTTCCATCTCACAATACCCACTCTCTCTCTCTCTCTCTGTGTCTAACTCATGCCTGACTCTTTTAGGCTGTGTCATATCGCCCGATTTGTATGCCTGGCTGGCTGTGCTGGTGCTGCCCGTGAACTCGGCGCTCAATCCGGTGCTGTACACCCTGACGACGGCCGCATTTAAGCAGCAGCTGCGTCGCTACTGTCACACGCTGCCCACCTGCTCCCTGGGCAACAATGAGACGCGATCCCAGACACAGACGGCCTACGAGTCGGGGCTGAGCGTCAGCTTGGCTCACATGGGCGGCGGCTTTGGTGGATCGGGACGCAAGCACATGTCGCACCGGCACATGACCTATCTGTAGGATGGTAGTCCTCGATTCTCTATAAATGTGATCTAAATAGTTATGAAAGGAAAGAAAATGTTAAATTACTATAAATTATATATATTACAATTGTATTGTAAATACAGATATATTTGGAATTTTGGGCGCAGTTCGCAACTGCAAAGAAGAATTAACATTCGTTTCTCTCGCTCTCTCTCTCCCTGTCTCTCTCTAGTCTTGATTAACTCCTTATATACTATGTAGAAGAAGGTGTTCTCTTAAAGGTAAGTAGCTTCTACTGTAGCTGCTACTGTTGCTATTGAGGCTCGGTGGCTATGTTGACCTCGGCCTGCAAATGATATGGTCCCTCGTTCACGTAGGCGGTAAAGCGAACGATTTCAGTGGCCGAGAACTCGTTGCTGACGGACAGCTGCTCCATGATTTGCCACTTAAGATACTTGACATCCTTGTGCAGATCGTGCTGGCGCGAGAGCAGGAACTCGATGGCACCGCCCGTGCACTGCACCGCCTTGCAGCCCCATTGGTACTGGCAGAGGGTCTTCAGCAGGCCCAGCGCAGCGAGCTGCAAATCGGGAAAGGGCGTGTGCAGCAGCTTCATGATGTGATTCACCTGCTGGCCGCCAGCAAAGCACTCATACCAGTTCTTCAAAATGACACTGCAAATAATAATAATGAGATAGATAGACAGAGAGAGAGAGAGGGAGTCTTATTTGAGTTGCTCACCTGAGCTCCTGGCTGACTGGCGCAGTGATCGTATAGATGACATCGAGCGAGTTGAGCATGCGTATCTTCAGCGGCGGCGATAGGCTCTTCGTATAGTCGGAGTACTTGCGCAGCAGCTGCTCCATGGCCGGCTGGAACTGGACATGCATTAGCATCTTGCCCTGCACCGTGCTGGCCAGATTGGCCAGCGTGTCCATGGCCGTGGGCAGCACTGCCTCGTCGCCCGACGCCAGCAGATCGAAGAGGCAGGCCAGCATATTGGGATAGCCGGTGATGATCTTTTGCGGCTGGACAGCGGCAATCTTGCCAAAGAATTTCATAATGCTCGGTATGAGCAACGAGTCCAGGGGATTTTCGTCGATGCGCTGCACCCGACTGCTGATAATGTCGAAGACGCGGCGTTTCTCCATGTAGCTCAGGCCGTGATTCTGCTCGGCCAGTGGCATAAGTATCTCCATGACGCTCGCCTGCAGCAGCACATCGTCGTTGTCCAGCTCACTGAGCGCTGCATCCAAGATGAACTCTACGGAAGACAGGGAGTCGGCGCTGCGCTTGGCCAGCGTGACGCCCAGCTCGTAGGTGCGACAGCGCACCACCTCGTTCTGCTTGAGCAGCTGCAGCAGCTTCGACTGCACGTGCTCGTCATTCAGCCATTGGCTGAGCACAATGGTCAGAATGTTGATGGCCGCCGAGCTGCATTGTGTCTCAGGCTGCTGCAGTTCGTCGAGCACATAGACGAGCAGCTCGTTGCTGGGCAGCGGCTGAATTTGACTGGCGCTGGCCTGTTGGCGGCGCAGCTCTTTCAGCAGATTGTTCAGCACAAGGGCACGCAGTGCGGGATTCGAGTGATGCAAAGCCGGATTGAGCAGCTGCGGCAAAGTGGCATCGGTGGTGTCCAGCTGCAGTTGCTTCAGGCAAATGCTCATGAAGTCGGTGCACAGGTTGACCAGCGGCTCCTTCTCCGTACCCTCGACAACGGCGCATTCGTAGAGCGCCGGCGCACGCAAGAGCAGCTCAATTATTTTTCGCGGCAGTGCCGATTGTTTGTTGATTTTCGTATACATGCTGGTGAGCGTCTCCATGCGTTTGTCCTTTGCATTCAGCTCGCGTAAGTTTGTTTGCCACCATTCCTCATCCATGTTGATTCTCGATCACCTGACTATTTCGGTGTGCTCAAATTATAGTTTTGATTAGTAAACGCAAAATAAATCATATCAAGCAACAGACTACTTATCGATAAGATGTTTATTTGGAGCTGTCGATTAACGCCAGTCACGGTCACTGTGTGACCGTTTGTGGTTCACTCTCAAAATACATAAAAATATCAAATACCGTTCACAGATAGAATTGAAAGTATTTAATTTAAAGATGTTTTGAAATAATAGCACAACTAATATATTGCTGAATTAAGTGACCACTTTTTTTTAACAAACATATATACAATGTTCCATAAAAGTATTGTCGAACACATATATATCATATATCATATATATATTTATATATATATATATATATATCATGCACCTGCATCGATATATCGGTGCAAGAAAATATAGAATAATTGTGTTAATTATTAAATGCAGTAAGTATGGTCTGATTAATATTTATTGCTACGAATATTCGATGTCGAGCAATATATATATGTTAAAACATCGGCTAAATCGATATATCATTATTTTAGTATTTATTGCTTTGTGTAACTATCGATAGCCACGTTTGATACTTTACAACCCTAAGTACGACGCCATTTTACAGAGTTTTTTTTATGTGACGCAGCGTTGTTGTAATCAAAAAACTTGTAATTTTTCGCGAATTGCTGCAAGTGCAAAGTTGAAACAGAATTAAAGATGTCGCAACGCTTTGCGCCTGGCCAAGCGCCGGTGCAGTCGCGCTACCAACCGCCACCCCAGGCCCCTGGCATGCGTCCTTATCCACCAGGCACCGGCTCCACTTTCGCGGTAAGTGAAAGAATCAAATCATCGATTAGTTCTCAATTTTCACACTGAGCTCGTTTCTATTCTCTGTATGGCTGAGCAGCCTCGCGGCTTTCCGCTGCACCCGAACACCACACAGCCCGTTCCTGGCAGCGTAACCGCTCCAGTTGGACCCGGACCCGCTCTGTTGCAGCGCACCACCCAGCCCACTTTCCAGAGCGGCTTGCGCGGCAGTGGCTCGGGTGGTGGCGGCGGCGGCGGCAGCAAGCGCTCGGCTGAGTCGCGCAGCCTGAACAGCGGCCCCAACAAGGGTGAATTTGTCGCTGGCGCCAAGAAGAAGAAGAAGCTGGCGGACAAGATATTGCCACAGAAGGTGAGGGATCTGGTGCCAGAGTCGCAGGCCTACATGGACCTGTTGACATTCGAACGCAAGCTGGACGCGACCATCATGCGTAAGCGGCTGGATATACAGGAGGCGCTCAAGCGGCCAATGAAGCAGAAGCGCAAGCTGCGCATCTTCATCTCGAATACATTCTATCCGAGCAAGGAGCCGAGCAACGATGGAGACGAGGGCGCCGTTGCGTCGTGGGAGCTGCGTGTTGAGGGCCGGCTGCTGGAGGATGGCAAGGGCGATCCCAATACAAAGATCAAGCGCAAATTCTCATCATTCTTCAAGTCGCTGGTCATCGAGCTGGATAAGGAGCTGTATGGGCCGGACAACCACCTGGTCGAATGGCATCGCACACACACCACCCAGGAGACGGACGGCTTTCAGGTGAAGCGGCCCGGCGATCGCAACGTGCGCTGCACCATCCTGCTGCTGCTCGACTACCAGCCGCTGCAGTTCAAGCTGGATCCCCGGCTGGCTCGGCTGCTGGGCGTGCACACGCAGACGCGGCCGGTGATAATATCGGCGCTGTGGCAGTACATCAAGACGCACAAGCTGCAGGATGCCCACGAGCGGGAGTACATCAATTGTGACAAGTATTTGGAGCAGATCTTCAGCTGCCAGCGCATGAAGTTCGCCGAGATACCGCAGCGCCTAAATCCGCTGCTGCATCCGCCAGATCCGATAGTGATCAACCATTTCATTGAGAGCGGGGCAGAGAACAAACAGACCGCCTGCTACGACATCGACGTGGAGGTGGACGACACGCTCAAGAACCAAATGAATAACTTCTTGATGAGCACCGCTAGCCAGCAGGAGATCCAGGGACTGGACACTAAGATACACGAGACGGTGGACACGATCAACCAAATGAAAACGAATCGCGAATTCTTTCTCAGCTTTGCCAAGGATCCGCAAATGTTCATCCATCGCTGGATCATCAGTCAGACGCGGGATCTCAAGGTAAGCCTAGACAATGCAGTTCAATCATTCCCAAAAACAATTCTAATCATACTTTATTCCATGACCAACCAGCTCATGACCGATGTGGTGGGCAATCCAGAGGAGGAACGTCGCGCCGAGTTCTACTATCAGCCCTGGACGCATGAAGCTGTTTCCCGCTACTTCTTCACCAAGGTGAACCAGAAGCGCGCCGAGCTGGAGCAGGCACTGGGCATACGCAATGGCTAAACTGTGGACTGACTGAGCTGTTGTGCTCCATCGATGTCAATGTCAATGCCCCATGTTCATGTCCAAGCAGTACGGCAAACTCTTTTTTCCTTCGGCAGTTTAGTTTAAGCCCTAAATGCTACACGCCCTATACATATATATATATATAAACTATATACATAATTCTATCATTTTTTTGCCAACAACAAAATCAGCGACAGCTGCAAAAAACACAAATAAACAAAAAAGTGTAATACAAAAAGATATATCGATTCTATAAATTGATGTATATAGCTTCTCTCTGACTCCATTGACAATGGGCTAAGGGGCGTTCTAAAGCCTAATACTATAAATTCTATATACGATTTGTAGTCAAACAGTTGGCAAATGTAAGCGAGGCAATACTTTCTCATTTACTATAGTTACTATATCTAATGGTAGTCCTTAAGTTCCTGTATGAAATGTAGAATTGGATACCCTATTTGTTTAGGTATAGCATGAACAACTTGATTGTTCTATGTATGATCTTGCATAGACTAGGATCTAGGAGTAGGCTATTACATAGTGTAAAATCTGGAAAGATCTGGCATTGTCTAGTATACGGAATAGTAAAGGCTGTGGCATAGTCTATGATCTAGCACGGAATAGAATCTAGTGGAGTCTATGATCTGTCACAGTCTAGAATATGGCATAGGATCTGGCAAAGTCTATTCTTGAGCATGCAAAAATTTAGGTCTATGATCTTGTAAAGTCTTGGATCTACCAGAGTCTAGGATCTGTCAAAGTCAAGGATATGGCATAGTCTATCAAAGTTCAAGATTTGGTATAGTCTAGAATATGCTCGAAGTCTTTAAAGCTGGCATAGTCTATGATATAGCTGAGTCTTGTCCAAGATCTGGTATAGTCTACAAGCTGGAAAATTTCTAGATCTATTTTAAGGTATGCCAAAATCTAGAATCTGGCAAAGTCCAAGAACTGAATATGGAAAGTACTAGGACCTCGCATAGTCTATGATCTAGCCGAGTCTAGGATATGGCATAGTCTAGAATTAGGCAAAGTCAAAACTAAGTTTAGAGTATGGCAAAATGTAGTATGTAAATACATGCTCCGGGATCTAGTAAAAGTCAAGGATCTGGCAATTTATATATTACTAAATATGGAAATATTATTTCCAATCTATTGATTGTCTTCACTCAGAAAAGATGTGATCTAACCGAGCATCGTAATATATATATGTATATTGTACTACCTGAATTCAAGATGTTTAACACAGGCTAACCTTCTGTTCGAGCTGTTGTTTCTTTTTATATGGCAAGGGATTACCTTTTGCTTCCCTCTAGATGGAGATGGTATTTTTAAAGGATTACGAACATCAGCTTCAATATGGAGCAGGTTGAAAGAAAACACTTGATGGCGAAATTTGATTAATTGAATATGTTTGCATTTACTACATTAAACAGTTACATGTATGTATATGTGTGTGTGTGTGTGTGTGTTGTCTGTATGTGTGAGTGTGTGATGGGATTACAGCCTAAATAAATCGACGGAATATACAACTGCATATCAATATCATGAATATATTAAACCAGTTGTTTCTCTCTCTCTCTCTCTCTCTCTCTCTGTTTCTTGTTCTCGCTCTCTCTCTCTCTTTCTTTCTCTCTCTTTGTGTGTGCATCTTTGTCTAGTCCCGCTTGGGACGTGAGCCGGAGCCGGTGCCGGTGCGATTTGATCGGGTTGGCTCATCAATGGCCACGCCCGTGTCGAGGCGAGTCTTGTCCACGGGATAGAGCCAGCGCTGGTAGAGATAGATGATGAAGACGATGTCGTCCCGCAGACAGGCGACGCGATGGGCCGTGGGCATGGTGATGATGAAGGCGAAGAAGTCGTCGATGAAGGTGTTGAATGCCTTGTACATGAAGGCGCGCCAGGGCAGAGCGGCCACCGACTTGAGCTTGTAATTGACGAACAGCTGGGGCAGCATGAACAGGAAGCCGAAGGCATAGACGCCGTTCACCAGCGAGTTGAGCGTCCAGCTGTACCAGGAGCGGTGCGGCTGGTAGAGCAGCGAGTAGACAGCGCCGCCCAGACAGAGCGGGTAGAGCAGGTAGCTCAGGTAGCGCATGCCCTCCCGGTCGAACTGCTGCGTCTGCTGCTCGGCCAGCTGGCCGGGCTCTGGCTGCTCCGCCTCCTGCAGCTTGCGTGTGATGAACGAGGTGAAGGTGAAGTGCAGGCGCAGGATCTTCTTGCACTTCCACAGCTCGATCAGCGTGCCGAGGCCGACGGGCACCAGCACCAGATAGGAGGTCTGCTCGTCCAGCAGATACAGAAAGATGATGAACTGCGAGAAGGCGCGCCACAAGGTGGTGCGCGTGGACAGACCCTCGTAGGACTGCTTCTTGCGCCAGAAGGCGACGTCGTTCTTGAAGCTCAAAAAGTCGAAGAGCATCTGCAAAGGAGAAGGAGCAAGTGCATCAGGCAAATCTTTATCTTTATCTACTCTACTCTACTCACATGCACGCTGGACACAAAGATGGTGCCACAGAGCAGATAGACGTTCGTGTCGGAGAAGATGCCCTTGACCTCGTCAATGTCCTTCTCGGCAAAGCCAATGGACTGCAGGGCCTGGGTGGCGTGCTCCATGAGCAGCATCAGTCGCAGCTTGCCCACGCCGACGGGCTTGTAGTGGAAGCTGAATGTGAATTCGGTGGTGTTGCTGGTCACCGGCACCAGGTGCTTGAGTCTCGTGTTGAACATGTCCGTCTGCAGGATGGGCAGGATCTGGTGCAAGCGATTCACACGGATCAGCGGCGCCAGTTCGGGCGGCAAGTCCGCCTGGGACAGAGCGAACATGTCCGTCAGCAGGGTCACGTAGACGTCGGTGCGAATGTGCGTGCTGGGCTTGTCCAGCCTAGTGCTCTTCTTCTTCTTCTTCAGCTGCTGCTGTGGCTGCGACTGTTGCTGGGTGGGCTCCTCCTTCTGATTGATCAGATTGAAGGCCTCGGCTCGTGGCACCATATAGTCGCAGAGATTGAGCGTGTGCAGCACGGTGGGTCCATCGCGCTTCAGGGTGCGCCACTCCAGCGGCTCACCCTCCAGGGCCAGCACCACGTGCAGAAACAGGGTGCCATTGCGCCGCGTCTTGAGCGGCACATCGATCTGGAAGTCGTGGTCGAAGGACTGCGCATAGTCGAAGCGCTTCGCCTTGTACACGTCGCTCACCTCGCTGGCGATGGGATTACGGTTCTGCGAGCTGAACAGGGCCAACTGCATGCGTGGCCGCTCCGCCAGGAAGGAGGTGTAGCAGGGCGAGCCGGTGCACTGCAGAGTCGTGAAGAGCTGCGACATTTGGTAGATCGAATGCAGGATGTAGGCTAAGAATGCCACGCCCACCAGCGTCGTGATCGAAGGCATGGCCATGATGCGGCACGGAACCCGGCTAGGTAGCCAAGGCCAAGTCCAGTAGTGACGGCGGTCTTCCTATTTTCTCTACAATTCGTGCAAAGCTCAGTCAGAAGATACGCCGGAGGAAGCCACTTTTTTTCTTATTTAATTAATGGCCAAAAATGCCGGCGTAGCCAAATTCCAGTGTTGCAAAATGCGCGCAAACTTTAGACGAATGGCGCAAGCTTTTGCCGCGTATAGACTAAACTTTGAAACTACAAAGTATCATCGGCTATTCGAATTTTTCGCGTTAGAAAACTAATATGTGAGTAATATAAAATGAGAGGATGTTATTCGAGTAGAAATAGTGCTGACATATACCAAGCATTTGAAATAAAAGCGACATTTCATTGAGCTTAGTTCGAAAGGGGCTAAAAAATACCTAAAACAGTTGCACCATTTTCATGCTTTTGCTGTCACGATAGGTACACCTATGCTGTGTGCAGCCCTGGTTGAGGGAAATATTTCTTTCGTTCAGTAATGTGACCAGCTGCAATTTAGCCGCCAAGCAAATCCAATTCAAATTAAAATTCGAATGTTCCGTTTTTAATTTTTTATTTGGTAGCAGTTTTATTTAAAGGTTTATACATATTACATATACATATACATATATATATATATATATATATTATATATACATATATATTTAGTAAATATATACATAAACTTGTAAAATTAGGTACTAGAGTTGTCTTTTTGTAGATTTTTTTTATTTTTTTTTATAATTATAGCTACTAAGTACTATTTATGTTTTCGTCACGCACAAAAATTTCCAAACCTTTGGAATAAATTAAACGACTAAAATGTACACATTACGAAACAAAAAAAAAGTATTGTATATATATATATATATATAGGTAGTTAAAAATTTGTGATAAAAAGTGGATTAGCAAATAGGGGAAGCTAAAGAACAGAAGGAATCGAAATGTGAGGTTATGTATGAACGATCGATGCTATAAATATGTGGATAATTTTGTTTGAGAATGTGCGAGAATAGAGAATCGAATTAGAATAGCAAATGAGAGTGAAGGAGATAGACAGAGATGATGGAATTGTTCGCTATATGGTATATATGTATGTATATGGTAGATATATATTTAGTTGATATTCGCATAAATAGAGCAGGGAGAACCCGAACTTAGGCGAGACGTTTTTTTCGACTAGGTGACAAGATTTTGAGCATTGTGACAACGGGCGCCTCGAACGACATCGAGACGACAAAGGATAGGAAATATGAGGCGACCGTCAGACCAAAGAACATGACGACCTGCCGAGAGAGAGAGAGAGAGAGAGAGAGAGAGAGAGACATATATATGGTGAGTGAAAGAGAAGGCAATATGTGCGAGTTCCACTTACCATTAGATCTCCGCCCAAGTGGAGCGGCGCATCCGAATTCAGCGCCATGGAGCGTATGACTATGGGATGCACCAGGTAGGCGCAGTAGGTGACACGGGAGAAAGGATAGAAGCAGGGCGCCGACAGCAGCGAGTTGATATAGCCGCCATAGCCTGTCGAGCAGGCGATCGTTATCCAGGCTAGCGATAGCGCCCAAGCCGAGTGACTTAGCGAACTATATGCGGCCGCTGTGAACTGCGAGAGATCGGCCCGGTACAGACCGAAGACCAGAACGAACAGATTGAGCATCGCCAGCGTCCAGGCGGTGGCCACAGTCAGTCGCGGCAGGCGAATCTTGCAGTTGGTGCGGAACAGTATCCAGCCGACAGCCATGCCAATTAGATACGGACCCAATCTCGTCCAGGGCTTATCGTAGATCTTGTCGAAGAGCGCCAAGGGATCGTCCGTGTTGGGTCTGTGGTTGTTCGTGAAGGCGATCACCGCCGTGGTTATCCAGGACAGCACCAGAAACACCAATGTGGTTATAGCCGATAGCTTAAAGTGACGCACGCCCACAATCAGGATTATAGCACCGATCATATAGAACTGGGTGTCATTCGCCAGATACCAGCTCCACAACATGCACTGCAAAAGAGAAAGAGAGAAAGAGAGAAAGAGAGAGAGAGAGAGAGAGGGAAGTGAAAGCAGATGATTAGTAGGGCTTATGGGGTAGTCTAGGGAATCGAGGGTGTTTCGAGGAATCTCTCGAGACATCTATCGAGGCGTGTTTCGAGGGATCTATCGAGGGATCTATCGAGGGATCTGTCGAGGGATCTTTCTTCGGATCGAACCAAGAACTGCTCGATATTATGTCTTTGACGCTTTACCCACCATCTCATCAACGGGAAACAGCGTATTGATATAGAGTATGTTGCGCCACCAGTAGTCCGGACAGGTCACATGGTCCATTGTCGGCGGATCGAATATGGAGTAGGCGGCCAAGTATCTCATTGTCACTTGGACCACACCCAGCACGAACAGGTAGGGAGCCGTGAGTCGCATGAAGCGATAAGCAACTAAGCCAAAAAAGTGAGCGGTGCCCGCTGTAAACTCATTGGCGCCCTTGCTCAGCTTGTTCAGCTTGCCCTTGGCGTTCGTGCGGAAGTACAGATAGGAGATCAGAAAGCCGCTGATGAAGAAGAAGGTGTCCACGCTGAAGGGTCCATTGGTGATGGCTTGAAAGAAGAAGTTCTGCTCCACCTCCTTGCGCATCTCCATGTTGTCCGAGTACTTGAAGACCACAATGCACGTGTGTCCCAGGATGACCCAGGCCATGCTGAAGGCGCGCAGGCCATGGATGCAGGGTATTGTGTCGGCGCCCACATTGCGATCACAGATGGCATTGAAGTTCGTGATGGCCGAGAACGAGAGCAACAGCTCCGAGTAGATGCTTAGCTTTTCGGGCTCATGCAAATGACCCTCCAGGTGCTCGTCCAAGTTGCTGTTGTTGTTGCTGCTGTTTTTGTTGCTCGAACCGGAGACGACGCCGCCGCTGCTGCTTCGGCTGCCGCTGCCGCTGCCGCTGCCGATGCTGACGCCCTGATGATGACGATGATGATGATGCGGATGATGATGATGATGCACGTTGATGCGCTCGTGATCGTGATGCTCTAGTTCGTGTTCATGTTCGTGTTCGTGTTCGTGCTCGTGTTCGTGCTCGTGCTCGTGCTCGTGATGATGGCCATTGCCGCTGTCATTGTCGCTGGGCGGCAAGTGCAGCACCAGCTGATCGAGCTGCTTCAGCGAATCGGATTGATTCGATTGCTTCAGCGCCTCCTCGTGGGCGGTCATCGTATCGCTGTAGTCGGAGGAGGCACAGCCAATGCCCGAGCTCGTCTCACTGTTGTTCATCATCTCCTTGTCCTGCAGACGCAGCGCCTCCTGCAGTTGGCGATTTAGATAGATCTCGTAGAGTGTGCCACAGCAGATCAGTCCAAGCACAATGCAAGAGACGACACTAGAAAGAGAAAGAGACCACAGAGAGGGACAGAGAGGGAGAGAGAGAGAGAGAGGGGAGTAGACTGTTAATATGTTAATCAAACAAATGGAGGGCGTGGCGGGAATAGTTTCGCTTCTTTTTCTTCTTCTGCTTCTTCTTCTTTTTGGACACGCATTTCACACGATTCCAAATGCTAATGGCTTGAGCCAACGACGGCACTCTCCAAGGGAGCGGAGCTTGGCTGGGATATTCACTATTTGCATTGTCCATTAGCGACAGACTCATGCTCAGTTTTGAAAGTAAGCTTCGGATTACTTACATCAGCAGGCAGAAGGTCTTGTCCGACCAAATGTTGAACTCCGTATCCGTGGGCACGCGAATATCCAGCACGCGCAGCTCGCGGCTGGGCAGCTCCTGGCGTGCATAGCTGGACATGCGGTGCACATCGGCAATGCTGCAGCTCGAGGGTAAACAGACGCCCATATATATTGTGCGTAGCTGTGAGAGAAAGAGGAAAAAGAGAGAAGGTGAGCCGAAAGAAGAGAGAAATAAGTTTGGGCATGTTTAAGAGTAATGTTATTGTTGGAGGGAGAAACTTGAAAAGAGATGTCTATTAACGCTGTGATGTGTTGGAGGGAGAAACTTGTGATTGATCTGAGATATTATATCTATGCGATGATTTGTTGATGTATTTTAAGCTGTTGAATCACTTGCTTCGCTTCTCGTTTCTCGCTTCTTGGATTCGTTTTAACCTTACTTAACTTTGACTTTGGCAGCGAGAAGCGAATGGCTATATAGAAAGCTTTTCAATATAGCTCTCTTTGTCAATCTGTACTTTCTTTGTACTTTAAGTTAAACTTCTTCAATTGCTTCTCGCTGGAGAGATTTAAAAAGACTTGAGCAAACTTTCAGTTTCAAATCGAACTTCTTCAATTGCTTCTCGCTGGAGAGATTCATAAAGACTTGAGCAAACTTTCAGTATCAAATGAAGTTCACATTGAACTTCTTCAATTGCTTCTCGCTGGAGAGATTCACAAAGATTTAAGCAAACTTTTAGTTTCAAATTGAACTTCTTCAATTGCTTCTCGCTGGAGAGATTCACAAAGATTTAAGCAAACTTGCAGTATTAAATGAAGTTCACATTGAACTTCTTCAATTGCTTCTCGCTGGAGAGATTCACCAAGACTTAAGCAAACTTTTAGTTTAAAATGATCTTCAAGCTCAACTTCTTCAATCGCTACTCGCTGAAAAAAATTTGAGCAAACTTTCGGTTTCAACTTTTCATCTTTGGGCTGGCAAAGCCAGCAAGAAGCACTCAGAGAAGTTATAACTATTAAACTTCTTTAAATGCTGCTCGCTGCCAAATATATCATATGGTTCTAGCTCTTCACGACGCTACCAGCTTCGCTATATAGAGACATCATATATTATCGCTCTCTCACCTCCCTATCGACCCTTTAACTTCTTCAATTGCTTATCTCTTTATCTTGATTTTGCTGCCCTGACCTGACTTACCATTTCAGTTGGCATCGTTTCGTTCAGCTGCAGCTTGAGCACATAGAAGCCCGGCATGAAGGGCGGCGGCGGATTGTAGACGCTGCTGTAGGCCTCCGCATAGGCCTCGGCAAAGGGCAATCCATTGTTGCGATTCCCGTTCGATGTGTTGTTGGTGTCCTTGCTGCTGCTGCTGCCGCGGTTGGTGTTGTTGGAGCTAGAGCTGGAGCGGGAGCTGGAGCTGGAGCTGTCGTAAATGGCTTCGCACAGGGCCAACGAACCCATCCAATAGTTGTTGCCATAGAAGAAACCGGAAGTGTAATGACCGGAAGCATCGTCCACTGCAAATGAAGAAAAAAAGCAGAAGCCAATGTTGAAAGTGAAGGGCATTATTCAATGCAAGTCTGATTAGCCCACCCGTCAAGCCCTTTACTGTGCGAGCTGCATACCTCTATACCTCTATATACAAACAGTGAGTGAGCCAATGGGGTATATTGGCTATACATTTTGGTATATGAAGCAACAATGTAAAGACTTAGTTGAAAATCTGAGTTAGTTATTTCTTATCTTAAGTTTCACTTTGTGAATCTGATTTGTTAGTTGAAGCTCAAGTTAAACTATATAGAATATATATATATCGAATCTGAATCAGATGTTTACAGAATCTGAGCTTAATTCAAATCTGAAATTAATAAAGTTCAATTACATCAGATTTTGCAAAGTATTTTAACCTAAAAGGCGAAAAAAGTTTTGTTCGCTTTAGATTTGAGGTTATGTAATATATACAAATACTTTGTTCTCCAAAACTATATTATTCCTGCACACTAAAACACTTTTAGGCTTATTTTCAACAAGTTTTCCTTACTATATATACATAACCTCCAATCTGCAATATATCGAGAACCCAATGTCATAAGCTAATTCTATTTTCAGATTCAAGTTAATCAAATCTGACAACCCTGACAATAAACACGTTTGATTATTGATTAGTAAACCTGGTTGAGTACTCTTATTGATTGTATATTGGAAAGTGGCTCTCATATTCTGAGTATATAGACTTTCGGAGGAATGTAAACACACCTTGGGGTCTAGATTTACCGTAGTAGATATCATAAAAAAGATATCTATTTATAGAGATATTGATAAAAGGGAATATAAACACACTTCAGTGTTAATATCTCTAAATAAATACTGTAGTGTAGTAGTGTTAGGTAAATATTTTTGTTTTGAGTTATATATTTATAGAGTGTAAGGTACAGCAGCTTTTTAAGTAGGTATAAACACGTTGTGTAAAGATATAATGTAGAGATAGGGTATAGCTCCCAGTCATTCTACAGGGCTTCTAGAAATGAATGCTAGAATGCTGGAATGCTGGTTTGAGTGTGCGAGCTGAAGTTGGGAAGAGATTTGGATCATGCAGGAGGCAGGAATCAGTCAAGACGATCCTTATAGAGTTCTAGACTTATGCCTTAAGGCATATACGTATGTCGTACCTTTCGACTTATTATCACCTTCCATTATAACTCTGCACAGTAACGAGTTCTCAGTGTTTGGTGCTCGGATCACTTATTAAAAAGGTCTTGATCGTTCAAATCCCTTTTCTGGACTTCTCTTCTATCGAAGTCTCTATTTCTGGTTGCATTCTTCTCATTTATTGAAATCATAGCAGCCCACAAGCAGCTCTCTCGCTCTCATTCAACACTACCCGGGTCCATATTAAGCAACAGCTATAGTTGTCTCTCTCTCTCTCCTAGGGACAACACCTACTTTAGTAGTCACCAAAATGCTAACTCACTCGGATAGTACGAGCTGTCGCTGCTCTCTAATAACAACAAATTAACTAACAGAATGTCTTAATATCAGATATACCTAAAAGGAATACCCTATGTTTGCATACTATATTACTCAACTACTTAGGGTATCTACCTGGTCTTTCCGTCCTCTCAGCTTATTTTGAAATGATTTTTTCTTTTCATTACTGTTTTTTTTTTTTTTGTCTCTTGTTGTCTGTTGGCACATCAAAAAGTTGTTATATAATGTTGCCTGTTGGCTCTTCTCTTTGTCTTCCCTGTCCGGCCCGGCACCGCCCCGACACCGCCTCAGCACCGCCCCGGCCCAAACGCTCGCTGCATGCAACATGTTGCGCGCATGCGAAATTTTTTCTTTTTGCCCATGCGATCTTCTCCCATTTTGCTTGTCATATATTGGTTGCTGTTGTCGTTGTTGTTGTTTGTTGTTGTCGTTGTTGTTGTTGTTGTTGTGAATTGTCTTGTAACCAGTTGCCAGTTGGACCAAGCAACCAACCAGTTTCTGCCTTCGTGAGTTCCCAAAAGTCAACAATAAAGTAATATTAACTGCAGCTGCGCAACAATTTGTTGTTAGTTGTTGCTGGTTGTTGTTGCTGGTTGTTGTTGTTGGTTGTTGCTGTTGGTTGTTGTTGCAGACATTTTGGCATTTCGGCCGACAACTTCCTTCTGTACGCAACATTTGTATATTTTTTGGCAGTTGCCTTGACCAACACGCAGATTTATGTACATGTTGCAAAGGCGTGGCAATGGGCAACAAGCAGGGGGGGGGGTCAGTTGTGTGGGCGGAGGGGGGTCGGGCATAGCTCAAGGGGGAGCAGTTGGCTGGTGAAGGGGAAATGCGGCTATAACCAGCTGCTTGTAGACCACGTCGCATGGCCATGACCATGAACAGGTTTTTAACATGAATATTTTTCCGGGCAGCTCTGCAGAAGACGTCCGAGAAAGAGGAAGACAGTGAGAGACAGAGACAGAGACAGAGAGAAGAGAGTGAAAGAGAGTGTGGGACAGGCGAGTTGCTAAAGAGGTGATGATGAGCATTTTAGCGCATTGTTAATTGCTTAGCTAAAGATTATTAATTAATTAAAAGCAATTCTTGACCAACTCAGGGGTTGACACACTTTCGTAATACCCTGTAATAGTTGCGTAAATGCTGATGGGCCAATGATATTTCGATATTAGGCAAAAATGTGTAAAAATATATATGAAATGTATTGAAATCAATAGAGATCAATGCATGAGCTGAAAGTAATTCGAAGCTCGATATCGATAGCGATAAATATCGAAATGTGAATTTCCAAACTTAAGGCACTATGAATGCGCCAGAATGAAGAAATATCTTAAGCTATTGCTAACCATCATAGTGAGCTGATAAAATCGATAACAATTTTTGTTATAGAAAGTTGATAGAACTGATTTTCAAAAATCGAAAAGAATTCATATACCAGTAAATATGTTAAGAATTTAAATATTGATATGCCAGTAATTACGTTTAGGATCTCTAATTGCTTTAATTGATGAGATCGATAAATATCGATAGCAGTCAATACATAAAACTCAAAGTGCGCATATCTAAGTGAAGGTCTATTTGGTTTATATAACATATAAACTTCCGCTTGGGCCATTTACATATATCCTCATACCCTATGCTTGATTTAAATCGATAAATATCGATAATAGCCACATCCACCGAACATGCTTCTTAGCTATGCCCGCATAGAGCATCTTTTCGTCGCCTTCACTTGATGGGATCACTTTTACTTTTTTCTCACACGCTGCCTGCCCTTTGGAGTCGATCTTTCACTCTGGCCCCTTTGTCAACATTCGTCTTTCTACCTCGCCCTCTGTCACATTTTTGTAATGTTTAAACATGTCTTTGTTGTTGTTGTTGTTGCTGTTGTTGCGGTGTGTCTCTTGTTTGCGTGTGTTTTTTTTTTTTTTTCTTTTTTTCGGTTTCAATTTAATTTGCGATTGAGGTCATTTGATTTCTGTTGGCTTTGGGATTTTGTTGTCTTGGCTTTTATGTAATTGTTAGGCCAACTCTGCTTTGGTTTTTTTTTTCTTTTTGGTAAGAGCTGAGGTCTTCGTAGATCTGTGGGACCTCTAACTAGTCAGATTTCATTTTGTATTTGTCACTTCTCTCTGCATTTTGTCTTCTTCTTCTTCTTTTTTCTGATGTCTCATGTTCAATTGAACGTGTCATTCAAGCGCTTAACGTGTCTTCCACAACAAAAGCAGTCCAAGAAAAATAATCAAGCGTCGACAGATCCAAAGTAGACGCAAGACACAGACTCCATCAAGGTAAGCGCCGCGATGTACATGACAAAAAGCCCGATTGGAGCAGCAGCAGCAGCAGCAGCCGGAAAAAGCCCAACCAGGTAGCGCTTGGACCAATGCTGCCTCTACCCCTCTGCCCCTCTCTCACCTCTCCCATCTCTCTCTCTCTCTGTTTCTATCGAGTACCGTTTAAGCCCAGCTCGATTTGATCATGTACTCGTCGTCGCTCTAGCTGCTGTACCCATATCAATTCTTGTATTGTCGCAAGGTCTTCGCTTCGCAGACGAGACGAGACCCATAAAATCGTCTAAATAACACGGTCAATGGCCATAGAGCAAAGCGGCGGGCATGGGGTTATGGGGGTCTACAATTATCAGATCAGCCATAAACAGAGTCTAGCCTAATTGAAAGCTGTTGACAGATCTATTAAATACTGCAGTTTCGACCTTCAAACTGTTTGGAAGTATTAAGTGGTTTGCCATTCGCTCACTCATTCAGGCAGTCAATCAATCAATCACAGTCTGTATATAGATTAGACTTAAATAGTCAGCCGCAAAAGAGCTATAATACTAAACATACTCGATTAGTGAATACGCCTTTGATTGATCTAAGCGTGTTTTATTAGCTCATTCTGCTTAGACATCATCAAGAGCCATCCACTTAGTGGTTATGGCGCCCCTCACATATCTCACATATCTCACATACCTCATATGCAAATTTAAATATTTAGAATTTAATAAGTTTGCAGATAAAACATTTGTATTCTCGTCTCTATTTATTAATATAACATCGTCAAATTTGTGTTTAGTTAATATTTACGAATATGTGTGATATCTGATCGATGAGTGGAAGATGGAATACGCTGACATGGGTCGAAAATGTTAATGATAATGAGTATGAGAATGAATTTGAGAATGAGTATGTGAATGATAATGAGAATAAGATTGAAAATGATAATTACACTACAATGACAATGACAATGATAATCAGTATAAGTGTGTGAATGAGAATGAGAATGAGTATGTTAAAAGAAATGTTAATGACAATGACAATGATAATGACAAAGATAATGACCACGTCTTTGACAATGATAATGACAATAATAATGATAGTAATAATGATATTGATAACGACAATGACAACTATAAGGATAATGACAATGGCAATGATAAGGACAATAATACTGACAATAATAATGATGATGACAATATTTATGACAATGATAATGTCAATGATTATGACAATGACAATGACAGTGATAATGAGAATATTTATGACAATGACAATGACAAGACAATGATAATGACAATGACAATGATAGTAACATAATAGTGACAATGACAATAATGATGACAATATTTATGACAATAATAATGTCAATGATAACGATGATGACAATGGCAGTGATAATGAGAATGTCTATGACAATGACAATGATTATGACAATGACAATGATAAAGATATTGATAAGTGTAATATAAACGAGACATAATGATAATGATAATAATAACGATCAGCAATGATGTTGCCAATGATGAGCAATGAGCAGTTGCCAGAGTCGATGCATATATCCCACTCCAAAACAAATTCGTTTAGTTTATGTTACATACTTAGCGATAGATATGGTATACCCTATGCTGAGAGAGCAAAAGAATGTCTTAAAGACTTGTGTTTATTATGTTGTTAAACAATTTTCATCTAACTGAGAATCAATATTGTCTATAGGAAGCCATAGCAAATTTGCTTCGCTGATATTTCAGCAACAAGCTTGAACCGATGTTTGGCAATCACTTATGGGCTATTTCTCTCTCTCTCTCTCTCTCTCTCTCTAAATTTAGATATGTGTTTCTTATTTTTTTCATTGTCACCTGAGTGTCAATGAAATCGCCAATTGAAAACAATCAGCGAATTGTCAAGAGCCTCTTGGCTCAACTCGAGTTACGACTTGGAGGTTATGACAGGGAAATATATATAAATATATATGGGCTATATATATATATATATATATATATATATATATATATATATATATTTGTATTGCATTGTGGCGCCTGCGCAACATAGGTGTTAACACTAACACCGATTACAGCACAAAAGAAAGAGGGGGGCGGCGGGTGATGGCTGGGCGTGGCACACGCAACGCCCATTAAATGACAGCCACAAAAAAAGCTGTTGAAACTTTTTTTTTGTTTTTGATTGATGAAACGCAGCACAAAAATAATCATAAATAATGTGCTTAACACGCCAAACAACAACAACAACAACAACAACAAATAGTTGTTGGCCTGTCAGAGACACTTAATATTTTTATAGAGCTGCGGCGCAGCATTGCGAAAGGTTTGCAAAAAAAACAAAATCAAATTGAAAACAAAACAAATCAAAACGAAAATAAACCAAATGATATAAAAAATAGTTTTTTTTAACTTTTTTTTTTATTATTTATTTCATTATTTTTACAACGCGTCAGAAATTTAAAGCACGCAATTAAAACAACAACAAAACGAAGAAGCAACGTGAAAAAACGTGCGTCAGAACCATTAAAGAAATTATGATTATTCATATATAAATTGCTATATATATATATATATATATATATATATATATATATATATATATGTATGAATATATAATATGGTATGCTCGCTCAGCGTACAGTAAAGAAAGCATATTTGCTTTTGTGTGCAATGTTCGAAGTGTTGCTCGTTAGTCTCCAAAGCCAAAGACTTGATATTTGGACATTATATATATAATCTATATCTACCTCTATATTATCATTCCATATATCCATCCATCTACATATATCACAGTCTTGTAAAGTATTCAAACCTTTTTGTCAGTGCCTATATCTTATTTATATTGAGCCTCAAGAAATGAGCTTCAGTTAAATTTCTTCATGCAAAAGAAAATAAATATAGGATGAGGTATCAAGTAAGAGTGCTCTATTCGAAACTACTGGTTTACTGCACTATCATTGTATTCGTAAAAACTGATTCATTTTAACTAAAAAGAACCAGCTTCTCTTTCAATCGATGACAAATTTTTGGGCTCCAGTTAGGTTCTGTTAAGTCTTAGATAGTTAAGGTTAATGTAAAAGTTCTTATGAATGAGGTCTCATGTACTCAAATACTTAATATTAGTTAGATCATTAATTCATTCATTGAGCTACACTTATAGAGCTGGCAACTCCAAACTTTAAAGTTAAATCATAGGACTTTAGGCCTATATAAATATAGACTATATAGCATATATGTGGGAATGAATAGCTGCTCTGCTTTGGGAACGGGTATTTTGCAGTCGGTCACTTTCATTTAAGACTCGTTTCGTATACATATATATTATATACTGCATTCTAAGGGAGGCATGCCAGGGCAGAGCTGCTCTTCATTTCCTGGACTCCCACAGCACAGGCTAAATAAAAGAAATACCTCAATAAATTGAGTAGTTTTCAGCACTATGAACGAGTATTGTGCAGTCGGTTCTTGCACATTTTTATTATTATGAAGCCGAAAAAAAGTTGTGTGGAGTTGTTTTTAAATTGTTTAATGGGCTTTACGTGTGTTTTGGCTTCTACGTTGGATGCCCCCTCACACCCACTCACACACACACATATATACACACTCATACATACAACATTCTGATTATGCATCGTAAACAATTTAAGCTAACAAAATCCTCAACAAGTTCCCAAAACAAACGAATTCTTAAACATTCTACAGTTGCCAAACCTCACTGAACCCAAAAATGCTTTCATGTCTTCACAAAAGTAGAAGAAGAAACCTAACTGAACTCTCGTAAGCCGTGTCAATAGAGGTGTGAGAGCAACAATCCTTTTTCAAAGAACACAAATAAATATTCAAACAACCTTTTGCCAAAAATACCTAATCGGAAATTATTTGAGCTAACAATTTGCTTACAGATTCTAAGAAATTCGTATAAATCAATAAGATAATAGAAACTTTACACAGCGCAAACTTATAACAAAAGTGTCGAAAATTAACTTTCCAATATTTGTGTAGAAGACTGAGAATACAAGAAGAGTCAAGTAGATATGGGTATACAGTTGAAAGTTCTGCTAAGTCTGAGATAGTTAAAGTAAAGTTCTTATGTAAGAGGCTTTGTATACTCAAATACTAAATATTCGCTAGTATATGATATATGTATCATATGATCATTAACTTTAACTTTGTAAGATTTAGAAAGACTTTCAACTCTAAAGACTCTTCTTCTATTAGAAATCAATTTTAAAATTTTCTTATGAACGTAGTTTCATTTCCAAAAATACCTAATTAAATATTAGCTCGTGTATGAAATATGTATCATAAGATCATATATGATCACCACATTTAGACTGAAATATTTCCTTTTATCTTCCTCAATATATTTTAGTCAAGCTGCAAGTTTTCATATTTGGGTAAGAAACTGATCAAAACTAGCAACATTTTAGATGACCAAAACTCAAAATTCACTTTAGTTTCAGTTTCTAAATTGATTCTGTATTAATATGAACACCATCTGCGTTGACTTTTATATGCAACTATTTATGTTAGTTTCAAGCTTCAATGAACTTGAAATAGTTTTGCAAATAATTTATGCAATTTATGCAGCTCGAGCTGTTGATCTTGTGGGAAATACTTCAATGATGATTAAAGCAATTGATTGTCGATATTCTCTCGCTCTCGCCCTCTCTCTCTCTCTCTACCTCTATCTCGCTCTCTTCCTCTCTCTCTATATAATTATAAATATAATAATATGTATATATACATATCATATACATATCCTGTTAAACCTTGATTCTGATCATTGATTCTCCATCATTATCTGACATTAGAAATGCCTAAGCTTCTTTAGAAAGTTAAGATTACTGATCTTTAAAGTGAAATTCATATTCTTCTTCTATATAGATCTCGATCAGTCAAAACTAACTAGCATATATACCTTACTTCATTTAAAAGATCTATCTAGTTTTCCTCAATATTATGATCTATGATCGTTTAATGATCTATACAAGCCATACTAACGCTCTGCCCATATTTATACAGCTGCCATCTTAAGTACTCCATAAACATAAATTTGTCTTGCTGTTGACTCGATTCTCTGCTCCATCGTAAAATGCTTTAATGATGTATTAGCAGTTAAGAGATCGTTGAGGCCTGTGTGCCTATCTATGCCTGACTCACAGTAATTTGCGATTTCAAGGTACTTCACGCAATTTCTATGGCTGCTCTAGTTAATCGTCGTGGCGATTTATGTAATGATCACTGCGTTTGGCGTGGGGCGGGCAAAACTATCTAAGAACACGCACAAAGCATTTTTAGCGTGGAGTTTGAACTCTATTAGACAACTGTCTGAAATGCATGGTTATTAAAAAGATGTTTGCTTTTTTTTTTTTTTTTTTTTTGGTTTTTCTTACTTCTAAGTGATGTTTATAAAGTACTTTAGAAGTGTCAAAGATTGAGTTATTTAATAGTTCAAAGAGAGCTGGGAGGTGAAACAAATTAGAGATGAAAAATGTTACGAATTTTGCATGATGAGGAATAAGGAAAATATATATAAAGAGCACTTACTAAACTTTACTAAACCCTCTATGTAAAAAAATTTTGCTCAGTTTTGATATACAATAATTTTCAGACTCCGCATATAACGAAATACCAAACTTTATCTACTATTCACATACTATTATAGTATATATGCCTAAATATAGCCCATCAAATACAAAGAATATATTTAAAATAGAATATATATATATCAATATCAGACTCTTCGCTAACTGTTCAACCTCAACTTCCCGGCCTCAATTGATACCATTCGATCGTCTTAATTTATGTTTTTCCCCATATCAAGGCTAAGGCCTTAGCTTCACCCTAGCTAAGCTTATGTTGTAGTAAAAGTTTGATTATGATTAAAAACAATTTCAGCTTTATGCTGAAGTGCCATAAAAAAAGAGTTGATTCGAAAAAATTTAGATGATCTTGAGTTACGTGGCAAGAGCTAATCAGTTTTATGATCTGAACTTAGCAATTGAATGCCTGAAAAAGCTCAAAAAGTGTTGCTGCTCTCGGTGTTGTTGTTGCCGATGTTGTTGCTGTTGCCTAATTGAGTCACATCAAAGGCTTTTTTTCTGGTTTGGGCAATTTAACGCTTGGCCACGCCTCAAAAGATCGTCTAAGCCTTGATATGACAACGTCTTCGCGCCTGGCTGCAGCTGACAAATCTGCGCCCAACTTCCCTATTACAATTTATCGTGCAAGAGCAACAGTTGCCGCCGCGTCGCACTGCATTTGTTATTCAGGTCGTGAAACTGAGACAACGCACCGTCAGTTTCAATGTCAATGTTGGGCAGAAGTTGTTAGTGTTGTTGTTGCTGCTGCTGCTGCTGCTGCTGTGGTTCAAGAGCAAAATGTTGCTGCTGCTGTCTTGGGCAACAAGCAAGTCTATGTTGCTACTGTCTAAGCTGTTGCTGTCGCGTGTAGAGTCAGATGTTGCTGTTGGGATTGTTGTTGTTGCTGTTGTTGGCGCTGAACAGATATATGTTGTTGCTGCTGATATTGTTGTTGCTGTTGTTGCTAGTGCTGGTAGTAAAAGAATTGCTCTTGTTGTTGCTAGCAAGGCTTGCTGTGAGAATAACTTTTGCTGCTATTGCTAGTAAAAGAATTGTTGCTGTTGTTGCTACCAAGGCTTTAGAGCAATATGTTGTTGCTGCATTACCCACTAGCAACAGCTGCCGATATTGTTGTTGCTGTGGCGCTAACTATTGCTGCTGTTGCTAGTAGTAGAAGAATTGATGTGTTGCTGTTGCTGTTGCTGCCGCCAAGGCTGTACAGCAATATGTTGCTGCTGTGTTGCTCACCAGCAATATTGGCTATTATAGATTTTGTTGACAGAGTTCAAGAGCAATATGTTGCCGCTGTTTTTTCGCCCACCAGCAACACTTGCTATTATCTATTCCTATTGTTGCTATTTTTTCAGATTTGGCTATTGCTGCTGGGGTTCAAGAGCAATATGTTGCTGTTGTGTCGCCCACGCTGACATTGCCAAATGTTAGACAATTGACACACGCTGTCAACAGCAGCAGCAGCAGCAACAGCAGCAACAACAACAATAGCAACATTACGATGAGCACTCGGAGCAACAATTGCCGCTGGCGCTTTCGCCGCGAACATTGACAGCAATTCGTGCTCTAATTCGCAAGAGACAGACACAAAGTAGGTGAGAGAGAGAGCGAGGGAGAGAGCGAAAGAGAGAGATGGCGGTTGTCTTTGCTTTTGATATGTTTTCTGTTTGGTTTTCATTTATAATTCCGTTTCATATAAGTCTTCAGCAGATTCAGCACAAGGTCAGCTGCATCTTCAGCAACAGCAACAGCAACAGCGGCAGCAGCAGCAGCAGCGGCAACAACAGCAGCAGCAACTTTGACTTTAGCCATTGTCAGTGACGACCCGTTTTTGGTATATGACTAACTGGTATTTCACCTGGCCCCGTCACGCCCCCCGCCGGAGGCTGCGACGCACAGCAGAGCTCTGCATGATCTGAAGGCTTTGCGTAATATGCGTAGCAGATGGAATAGATGCAGATAGTGAGAGGGAGGGAGAGGGAGCTTGTTTGCTCAGCTCAGCTCAGCTCAGCTCAACTCAGGGCTGCAGCTGCAGTGCCATTAATAACACTATTAACACTGCTAATGGCATTCCACAGAATAATTAGCCGAACAAAGTCTTGATGAACTTGCAGCCAAATGTCAAACAGTCATTCTGAAAATTACAAATCAATTATCGATACATATACTATATGCATCTATATATTCTCTATAGATCGAACATCGAACATTAGCTGAACTGAAGATTTCTATCGCCTAATTACAGCAAATGCTCAATCAATTTACACTGCCTAATGAATTGATTAATTGACTGATTATTGTGGGAAAATCTAATAGGTTTCTCTGACTTCTTACACAATATCTAGAGACAAAGATTTTCGACAGATTCTTTCTATAAGAAAACTATTATATGAAGTTGATAATTTATTATACTGTTCCTAAAGATATACCAATTTATATATATACTCGCTCTTTTATCTTCTCCTATATAGCCCCATTGAACTCGGGATTTATCTGAGCTACACCTACGAAATTTGGTATGTAAGCGCTCTAAAGGCATGCTAACTTAATACGAGATAGTTGTCTCATTTTTCCACGCTCTTCTTCTATACAGTCTCATTGAACTCGGGATTTACCTGAGCAACAGCTACGAAATTTGCTATAAACGCGCTCTAAGGCTAAACACACTTAATATGAGATATTCCTCTACCTTTCCCACTCTCTTCTCCTACACAACCTCATTGAATTCGGGATTTATCCGAGATAGACCTACGAAATTTGGTATATAAGCGCTCTAAGGCTAAACACACATAATATGAGATTCATGCCTCTCTTTCCCACTCTCTTCTCCTGCTCTACCTCAATGAACTCAGGAATTATAACAGTTAAGTCTACGAAATTTGACATGTAAGCACTTCAAGGTTAAGCGCGCTCAAGTCCAAAATATTTCCTGCACATAAGCGTATTAATATAGATATATATATTATATGCTTTTTTTGTATACATTCCAATCTAGCTCTCATAGCTTTCGATTGCTCAGCATATGACGCACTTACATTCGATAATTTGTAATTGACAATAGGAAAAGCAATAAATCGTTTATGTCTCTGATATAGCCTAGTCGATCCATCGATCTAGCCATTTGGTCTGGCCTTATTTGTTGGCCATTTGCGCAGTTATATCAGCTGTGATTGCTGCCTGCTGCGTAATTATCAAATGGCCGAAACGCGATTATGGTCAATAACCCCAAATAGAGGGCGCATGCAAATTGTTGCTGTTAGCCAATTTCATAAGCGATTCCAATTTCGACAATTTCAATTTGAGGCACGTGCCAATTGGCTTTTACCTAACGGAAGCGACATTTTAGACAAGACTTTTACCCGGTCTGGCCCGGCGCGGCCCGTCTCAGTGTCAAGTCGAAAATGGGGCCAAACCAAAAAAAAAGCGAAGCGAATGCACTTGCACTTGCCGTAGACACGAACGATACACATGTATATATGTATACTTAACTATACTATGTAAACTATATAGATAGGTATATATATCGGTCTGAAGGAACCTTCGAGTGCAACGAGCGCGACATAGAAATCGTTTGATTAGCTAAAGCCAAAGTCTAGCCAAGATCGCACGACGCATTAAGCCTGAAGGTCGATCAGCGATTGCAATTACGATTACGATAACCGATTACCGATGACTGATTAACGCCTTAGTGCGGCCATTCCGTATGCCATAAGCAATGAGCACTCAGGTGTGTGAGCATTAAAGCCAAACTCGTTCGCAACACCATCAGATGCGACTTCATCATCATCATGAGCATTATGATCATCTGGCCAGGCCCCAAATTGCAAGTCAAGTGCAAATATTATGTGCGTGTAATCAAATATGGCATCCATCAAGTGTTCGCTTACATAATCGAGTCGAACCCGCTGCCGAATGTAATGTGCAGAAAACTGGTTCACACTCAACACAAATTGTTGCCCCTCCACGAGATTATCATATGCATCACAGAAGCGAAATGAAATATGAATAAAATACAGATTATATTATGAAAACATGGCCAAACAACAGCAGCAGCAGCAGCTTGACCTGCAGATCTCTATGAGTAAGCAAACTGAATTAGAGAGGGAAGTAATAAAGTGGCTCTAGTCGGGTAGTCCCGACGAGGGGTTCGAGGTGGTCGAACTGAACTCTGAGAAGAGTTGATATTGCAAATTCTACGATTCTTATAGTTTTTGTGGCTTACGGAAAGATGGACAAATGTATGGACAAAAAGACATATGAACGTATAGATGGATATGGTTAGACTCAACTCAGATTCTCGTCCTGATCAAGAGTATATATAAGTTATGGGTTCTGTCATGCCTGCTATATACCATTTCACACAACTAATATACCCCAAATTATTATTACCAATGGATGAAGCGTATAAAAACTATGAGTAATTTGAGATCGAGGTAAAATGGGTTAAGTAAGGTTTAATTACAGCTTTATAACTATTTAGATATAAATATAATATAATGATAGTAAAATAATTAAAGTACGGTTCGTACAGATCTAACTGTTCATGAACACTAGACGAAAAGTATTAAGGACCCCTGGCAGAATGGAGTCAGTAAGAGTATTATGGTATAACTAGGAATAATACATAATATTCAATAACTCAGGCAATGCACAAACAAAACTTTAAGCAATAAGAAGGAGACAGCATTACTGAAGTCTATAAGTATCTGCAGTTGGAGCTTAGTCTTAAATCATCAGCTATTTCCATGAAAGTTATATTTTATAAGAATTTTATCATGCATCAACTCTCTCAACTGCCTTTATCCTATAAATACTCTCACATATTCTATTCCACACCCAAATCCAAGCTCATTCATAAGAATTTATCATATTGTATAAGAATTTGATCATACATCAGCTAACTACTATATACTCTCTCAACTGCCTTTATCCTATGCATATAATCTCACAAATCTTTCATAAGAATTAATCATATTTTATAAGAATTTGATCATCAATCCCTTGAGCTATATCTCTACTTTGTCAACCCTATCAACTGTCTGCATCCTATAATATCTCACATAATCTTTATTTCTTTATCCAAACTCTTTCATAAGCATTAAATGCCCATCATCAAACTTATCAACTTTTTTTTTTTTCAATCCCTTTTTCTCGCAGCTTCACAACAAAAATTTTGTCGCTCTACAAAAAAATGAAAATGGAAATCGGCCGGAATATTACAACAGATCTTTTACGCCATAATTCATGATCAAGTGCCAGCTTAAATTGCGTCGAATACAACAACAACAACAACAACTAAACAAAAAAAAAAACATAATAAGAAAAATTGCTCTAGCCGCGTAAGTTCGTTGCCTAAGTCTTTTGTTTTTTGTTGTGTGTGTGTGTGAAGCCGAAAACGAAACAAAACTGAAATTAAACCAGAGGAAAAACGCGGTCAAAGTTGAAAGTGGCTGCCACACAATTTGGGCCGTTATTGTGCCTGCCAACAGCAGCAACAGCAACAGCAACAGCAACACTAACAACAGCAGCAACAACAACAACAACAACAACAACATCATCATGAATGAACGCACATTTGCCTGTGCCATAATTTGGTTTTCGCCAAAGCAACAACAACAACAACAACAGAAACTGCAAGACATTGCAACAATCAAATTAAACTTAAATTACATAAGCTTAGCGCTGCGCTGACGTCGCAGTTGACGTCGCTGTCTGACCAGCGCAGGCTGACAGGCTGCAATTGTTGCTGTTGTTGTTGCTGCTGACTTGGCGTGTTTATTTGTTGTGCAATCCCTATAAGTGACTGTGTGTGTGTGTCTCTGCTTCAGCTTCTTCTTCTTCTTCTTTTTCTTCTTTCTGCCGCTGCTGCTGTCCAACAACAACAACAACAACAACAACAATGGGAAAGCAGTAGAAATTATGTTGCGTGACGTTTCATTTTGCACAAAGACTGTAATTGGTAGCTGCCACGCCCTCCTCTACCAGCCGCCGCCCCCTCCCGACCAGTCCACAGTCATCTAAGTATAGTGGCCTAAAAATTGCTGCTATTGTCCGCAATAATCATAAAAAAAGCTGAAATTAAACTAAAAACAGGCCAGGCACGAGCCACAGGCCATTTGCCAATTTGCAGCTGAATGGACAACAATTTGGACTTTTGATTATAACTGTTTATATACAAACATATACATATATATATATATATATATATATATGCATGTATATACATACATATTTTTATTGTCTTTTTGTTTAAATGCAAGACGAGGTCAGCATCAAAACGATTTGGTTTGGTAATCGACATAAATTTGCAATTGCTGCCAGTGTGAAGACAAAACATCCAGGAAAACAAAACAAGTAAGAGTGCTCTAGTCGAGACTGCTCGACTAGGAGATTCCCAAAGAGTTGATATTCCACATATGAAATACATGCACATATACATGCGCATGCATCCACAAGCAAATTTCAAATTTGGGGCAAAGGGGGCGTGGCATCCAAAATCTATAAATTACCAAATCTTTATATTCATTAGATAAGTCTACACAGTAAATATGAAAGCTCTAGCTCTAACAGTATTCAAATTACGCTTAAAAAACAAAATCAAATTATCAATTATTATCGATAGAAAAGAAATGAGATGAGTTATCGAAAAAATATGTTAAACTCGTACTGCGCATAGTGTACACGAGTATTCGTGTAAGATTTCAAGTCTCTAGCTTTTGTGGGTTACGAGATCTCTGCGTTCATATGGACGGATGGCGGAAAGACAGCCGGACAGACAGAGAAAAGGACGGACAGACAGACGGACATGGCTATATCCCAGACGCAGCTTGTCGTCCTGATCAAGAATATATATACTTGATGGGTTCAGCCACGCCTCTTTCTGCCTGTTACATAGATTTTTCACAAAAACATTATACCCTGATTTCTCATTTTCAATGTGTTTAGGGTATAACAAAAAGCTGAACTGATGCGAATGCCGCCAGCAGGAAGTTTGCACAACAAACACGCACATACATACATAACATCATATCCATATATAACCAAAATTAGGCATATATCTACATATACATATGTATATGCACACTCATATAGTATAATCAGCCACACTCCAGCTCATGGCTTATGCTCAGTGGAGGCAAACATTTGCCTTTTTTCGCTCACACTGTTTTGTTTACATTTCTTTCCACACACACACACACACACACAGACACACAGCCTTGGCCGAACATGCAACATCAGCAACAACAACAACAACTGGAAAAGAGAGCAAGTGCATTTCATTGCCAGGATTTTGTGCACATGCCATGGCCCAGAACCAGCCAAGCCAAGCCAATTCAAGCCAAACCGCGTGCAGCCAAAGCTATGCAGCCTTCGGCCAAGTCCGCCGCCAAGTTGAGCCAACAAAATAGTAACAAAACTGCTTTAAAATGCAATGCAGAAGTGAAGGGGCGAGTGTGGGGTAGAGACTGGGTCTGGGACTGGTGTCCAATTGATTTCAACAAACTGCCAAAAGCCAACGAAGCGTTATTGCCGCCAACAACAAAGCAACCACTCAGAACATTAACCAAAATAGCGAAGATCAAACATGTAAGCGCTCAATCTCAACTAATGAAATAGCAAATAGCATCAGGTTGACATTCTATATACATACATTGTTAGAGATAAGATAGCTTATGGTTTTATTTGATGTAGATGTAGTGAGAGCAGACACCTGAACCATGTTGGTGTTTATACCCCGAACCCATTGAAAATGGGAAATCGGGGTGTATATATTCTAGATCAGGTTACGAGCCCAGTCTGAGATATAGCAATGTTCGCCTGCCTGTCCATTTGTCCGTCTCACCGCCTTCCGTTCGTATGAGCGCCGAAATCTCGTAACCCTCAAAAGCTAGAGACTTGAAATTTGACATGTATACTCGTATATACCATACTCAGTACGAGCTGAATATATTTTTTCGATAACTCACCACATTTATTTTTGATCGATAGTAATCGGTAATTTGATTAAATTTTTTTGTAGCCTACTTTGAATACTGTTAAGCCTAGAGACTTCAGATTTACTGTGTAGATGTTTATGAATACAAAGATTTTGTCTTGTTAGTATATAGATACCCATCAAGTTGTCAATAGCAAAATTATGATTATCTGAACAAAGATCCGAGCCAAATCGGTATTCTATAAAAATATAAATGTCTGGAGATATTTATGGGTGTATAATAATAACTAATGTATTTAGGGATATATGTATCTAAGAAAGATAATGTGCAGCGGAGCTCAAACATCAAAGTCAAATGATATTTAAATTCTTGGCATGTGATCGAGATACTCGTATATAAGGAAAGATTATGCAACGATTACCAAATAGTAAAGTGAAAAGTAAAAAGAAAATGCTTTGTTTAATTCATGTATCAAAAGCATTACGTGTATTTCCTGGTGTTGCTTCGAGGCAGCATTTATAAAAAGCTGAGGGTTTGCGTCCCGCAAAGTAAAGTTTACATAATAAGATAGAAACATATGAGAATTAATAAAAATAAGACAGGTAAAAAAAATAACAAAATTTTCATTGTTTAATTTGGCTAAAACATGTGTTAGAGTCATTTCAAATTATTGCAAATTCATTAAATAATTAAAAAGCAATTAATCAAAATATTATTTCTTTGATAATAGTTTGCACCTCGCAATGCTGGATAATATTGGACATTATTTACTGTCAATCTATATGTGTGGAAATTGTTTATAATTATTTGACTGTTCGTCAATTTCTACGAAAAAGTTGACGGAACTAGTTCGAAAATTCAAAAGAACTGTAGTTCCGATTTTTGACTGCGCAATCATTTCTCAATCGTAACTCTCAAGAAAACAGTTCACTATGTAGTTCAGCTATGTCAAAGAGTTAGTTCCTTAGAACTAGCTAAAAAGTTCAATGGTTCCGACAAATTTCTGACCTATGAACCGACATGCTTAATTTCGACTAATTTGCAAGCTTCAAGTTACATTCGTTGCTCAATATGAAACGGAATTTCGAACTAGTTCACGAGCTACATCAAGTCTTGGTCAGTATTTTTCGCCAAGATAAGATCTATTTTAGCATGGGTGGGGGGAAGTATGGGTATCTAGAGTTCGAGCTAGGCGTCTAGCTGGGCATGTTTCAGGCCAAAGCCTGTATGATTGGCCATTGATCTTGGCCATTTGAGGCTGGTCTTGGCTTTTACGTTTCTTCGACTATGACGTGATCAAAATTCAATAGCAGCTAAGAATACAGAAAACCGCTTAGAGAACAATTAGAGCTAGTTCAAGCGAATGAATGTGGTTGGCAATGTGAAGAGCGAACAGAGAATAGCAAAAGAATAAATCAAACACAAACTATTTGTACATAGAATAAGCAACTAAACGCTAATACTCTGTAAGCATTGAACTGGGTTTTATGGTTTTGAGACTGAGTGTGTAACAAGTGGATGGAGACTTGATGGACTTGAAAACTTATACATATATGTATCTATATTCTTTCTTGATCTATTACTGTCTGTACGCTGCCTTGAAACTTATTGCACTTAGAAGCTTGAGACTCTCTTTCAGAAAGAGCTTTCAGGAAGAACTACTATATATTTCCTATGCTCTACTATTATACTATCAAACTTTCCATCTCATTTCTACAGCTCTCTATTTCTCTCAGAAAATATCTTTCTTCTTTCTTTCCTTTCTTCTTCCCTTCTTCTCTTTGGGGCTTACTTCGTTTTTCCCTATAATCTATCTACTTGCTTGTCTTCTTGTTCTTTATTTATGCCTCTCTTTTTCTCTCACTGTCCTTTCATTTCACTTCTGCATTCCCTTTAGTTCTTCATTTTCCATTACTTCTCATCTCATCTCTTCTCAATTATTCTATTTAATATATAATTTTTCAACTCTTCTTATTCTCCTCTTCTTCAAATTTCCTAATGTTTCTTCGCTTTATTCTCCTCTTTCCTTTCTCTTCACTTCCTCTCTGTTCGCTTCTTCTTCTGCTGTAACCCAGGGTATTTGCTAGTTGCTCATCTCCTCAACTAAATAGTAGATCACTCTTACTTGTTAGTCAGTGAAACTTTGAAAGCAACTAAAATACTATTGTTGTTGTTTTTATTGTTAATGGTGTTGTTGTTTTTCTCTTTTATTTTGCGTCTCGTCTTGAATGTGTTTTCGTGTTAATTGATTGCATAATCAGCAGAAAGACTGAAAGACACACTCACATTCACTCGTCTCTCGGGCTGGCTCGCTCAGTCAGTCAGTCAGTTGGTCAGTTGGCCAGTGGAGGGGGCGTGGCATGCACTCCAATCGCTGGCGCAACCAAATTCAAAAGAAACCAAAGAGATGGAAAAAAAAACCCAAAAACTTGTCGCACAACATTTATTCATCATTTGGGGTTGCCTTGCATCAAGCTGGAGTTGAATTCGCAGCTGCTTAACAGGCAGTGCATTGTGTTTACCATCCACCTGTTAAGGTGCATGTTAACAATTTGACAGCCACCTGCCAAATGCCAATCATTTGATTGTCAAGCGGATTTCTCTCATCATATGAATTTGATATTATTTCTACCAGGTACCTGTTAAAGTTCATGTTAGGTGTTTGACAGCTGCTGTCAAAGTTTATGTTAGCTCACTAGCATATAAATTGAGTTAGTTTTTACATTCTAAAAGCGAAGCATGCAAAAGTTTGCTTTACAATTTACCATGTACCCGTTAAAGTGCATGTTAAGTTTTTAATAGGTGCTATCAAAGTTTTCGTAAGCTAACTAGCCTACAAATTTAGCTTATTTTTCATTCTGAAAATAGCTCCTGCAGCGAATCATGTAAAAGTTGGCTTTACAATTTACAATGTACCTGTTAAAGTTCATGTTAAGTGTTAAGTCATTGCCTATCAATTGAAAGCATACAAATTTAGCATAGTGTTGCCATATGCTGTGAATCTTATCTTAAGCTCATTTGATTGCCACTAATGAGGAAAATGTTAAAGCTCATGTTAGTTTTTGTCGTAAGATTATATAAAATTCCATTTATAGTCGACAAACTTAAGTTTGGTGAACCAGGTGGCAACGCCGCTTCTTGCTGATGCTCAACTCCCAGTTAGTTTTTCGCAACGCCATGGGCTCAACTAGCTGCTGAATAATCAATTGATGTCAAAACTGAGCAAATGTCAAATATTTGAATATTCTGTACAAGTTTTGGCAAACTGCATTTGGCCAGGTGGCAACGCTGGTTCGAGGATCCCATTAGCAATAAATAACAGAATACTTAACAGCCAGATGAACTGCCCACTCAACTTTGACAGACAGATAGACAGAGAACATGAACATGACGCAAACAAGTTAGACAGCTACCTCAACTCTTGGTTAACTCTTTGACAGGAGTGAACGTGAACGTGAACGCGACTGCGACTGCGACTGCGACTGCGACTGCGACTGCGACTGCGCATTGCCCCCCAAATCTGTGATATGATATGCCGGGCTGCAATATGCGCAATATCCAATTACAGTTATAGTTACAAACGCTCCATTGTTCGGGGCTGACATAATGACCAAACGATTTGCCAAAAAACCAAAAACCGAAAACCGAAAGCCGAAAACTCCAAATGTAAATTACTAACCAAATCGAATCGAAGCAGCAACAACAAGGACGTTCGATTTGGCCGGACTGCATAATACTCGTTCACGGTCTAAAAAACAAATCAAATTTGGCTTTTCTTTTCTTTTTCTCTTTTTTTTTTGATATGAATATTCGTACAAATTTGACACGTCAAACAAGGGCAGCGCCATTTGATTATGGGGTTTAGCTGTGGGTGTGGATCTTCAAGACTTTGTATAGACGTATAGATGTATGTATGTATTTATATAAATCCCAAAAAAGTGTATATTTCACTGAACTCTATACTCAACTGAAAGTCGTGATGGCTTACTGAAATAAAGCCAACTCCTAAATTAATAACCGGAAGATCACAATTTGAAATTTTTAAATTTTTCATATTTCATTGTACTAAAATATCAACTATTTATTGATACTAAAAATTTTCAGGAAAGTGAATACGAAAATGTAAATTTTTCCAAACTTAGATAATAAAAAAGCTTTAGTTATTTCCTTTTTGCCAGAGCTTCAATGTTCGACCTATATTATAAGCAAATATACAGATTTCTAATTGTTCACATTTGAACATGAACGTCAACAAAACTATAACATCGATAATAAATACACGTATTTATGTATGTATCCTTAAATAAGCAACAATGTAACCTAAAATAAGAATAGAAATAGGTCCTATCCTAAATAAACATCCCAGCTAGAGATATTTCCCACGAATAGATTCCAACCACTTGGGAAGAGTATACTTCGTAATAGCTCTATAAGACCGAAGTTTTGGTCAGTAAAATCGGTTCAGTTCTTGTACTCAAATAAAAGCGTTGTGTCCATATAAAGTAATGGAGCTCAAGTCACAAGCAAAACTGCAAATATATAGTTTACTACAACTTGCCATGCCCTTAAAATGGCATACATATAAGAATGTTAATCAATCTATAGAGAAGCTCTCAGTTGATTTAAAACTGTGAAAGACATATCCGATATGCCACGCTAAACAGCTGATAAAATGATATATATGTATACGTCTAGAACAATTGGTCTCAAAGTCTAGCATTAAATCTATATGTTAAGTGTTATCATTTCAACTTTCTCCCTTCAGTAGACAGAGCTCAAAAGTTATTGGACTAATACACAGCTGGAGCTACTAGCTACTGGAAGTCTTTAGCTACAGTAGATAGAGCTCTATAGATCTAGATGGATCCAAACAGAGCTCGCCACAGAAAGACGGAAAATCAACCTCAACCCATTTTGGCAACCAAATATGCCCCCTTCTCACTTGACTTGAGCAAGCATTCAAACTAAACTAAACTCGAAATCACAATCAAAATCACAATGCACAATTAAGTTGCAGTTGTTGTTGTTGTTGTTGTTGTTGCAACTTGTTTGTTGTCTGGGCAAGAACTAATTGCGACCTTGGGCGTCCACAGCCAGCGGCGCATGCATAAAGCCAGCAACCACCAAACTCTGAGCTCTATGCAGATCCGAAAAACTTGAAATGTGGAGAATGCGCTAAACCAAACGACACGTTCACATGCAGCCATTCCAAGACAACCGAGCTGTAATTTTATACAAAATATCTTAATATATGAAGCTGAAAAAAAAAAACAACCTATCAATGCATAAAAGTTAATCGAATATGATTTGACACTTTACATGATTGCTCAGTTAATGGATAATGCTCGATAGTTTAGATATCTTTGAAGCTTATGGATGTTTATGCCCAATGGAATTATTTGCCAGCCTGAACTGGATGCTTGAAGCGAAGCCAAATATATTCAAAAGTTACCCGAAATTAGGCTGTTAATATTGAAGAGATTTTGTTAATAGATGAGTTGAGTTAAGATTTTAGAGAGAGGTAGAGGGAGAGAGGGGAGAGATATATGTATGGTAACTATTCATACTAACTATAAACACGGCACTATATTCTATTCCTAGTTAGTTAGTTCTTAGTTAGAGCAGGTGGGCATAATTTTCTTAAGTATTCTCATCTTTCGAAAATATCTCAATCTCGTCTTCCTTATTATAAGAACTGTTCTTTAATGTCTGAACATTTTTTTTTTTTTCATTTCTTTTTCTTCTTTTTCCTTAAAAATTAGAAAATTTTACGAAATTTTTTCAGGACATTTTATATAAAACTTACAAATCTTATTAGAATAAGATATTATTAATATCATATTTGTAATAGAGCAAAAACTACGATTTTGTATTATTATAATATATTTTTTTTTACATATTTAAGTAAATGTTTTCAAGCTTTCGTCTTCCTAATTCAAGAAATTATTTATATTTTGAATGGAGTATGCTCTAAAAACAAATATTTTGTTTTATATTTTCTTTAAATATTTTGTATAAAGCTCACAAATTTTATTAAAATATCGATAAAGTTTTCAAGAAATTAACTTTAAATATAATCCAGCAAAACTCAAAATATTTTATTATATCAATATATTGTTGATTTCATTTGCATATTTCATTAAAATTTTTTAAGTTTTCATTTTCTTCTCAATTTTTGAAACTAACTTTAATTTTTAATAGAACATAAATCCATTAAGATTAGTTCTGCTTATTACCTAGGTAACTTATCTTGTAATTTCCTATGGATTTTCACATTTCTAATTGGAATGAACTCTGCCTATCGAGTGTACCTTTTCCACTTAGACCTAAATATAACTGACTGCTTTCGTTCCATAACTCAACGAGCTAATCAGCTGTTTCTATTTCCAGTTGGGACCAATTCCATTAGGCAACTGTCCCCAATGTCAACTATAACAACTGTGCTCCCTTTACTCAAAAGCCAACCAACTGTTACCATTTCCAAGCAGACTCAACACTACTTTCCATTACTAATTCCATTTTATACTATTCCCCATTAGAATCCAATAACAACTCCCGCACATCTTGTCATTCCTAATTGGCATAAATGCGTAGCAAACTGTTCCCACTCCCCTGCACAGCACTTCATAAAAGTTCTGCTTGTTCTCATATTCACTGCACTAAAAGCTGTTCCCATTTGCACATTCCCAAAACTGTGCCCATTTATGGTTCTTGTACTCACTTTTGACAGCCCACATCTTGGCATCGGTCAGGCCGTGCAGATAGCTGCGCATGTCCTTTGTGCAGTTGGCGCTCAGCATGCGTGTGGCTTCGAGGCGTGGCCACTGCGAAGCCAGCAGCGACAGGTCGAAGACGTTGAGCGCATCGCGCAGTCGTTGCGTGCGCGTCAGATCGAAGCTGACGTTGGCGTCGCTGCTGCTGTTCCCATGGCTGCTGCTGTTCCCATTGCTGTAGTTGTTGTTGTTGTTAGTTTCCGTTTGCAGGCTCAAGTTGATGACATTGTGCTGGTCGGGACTGATGATGGGCGAGGACTTGTTGTCCTTGCTGTCAATGGCCGCCAGCGCGACGCTCGCTGCCAGCGCTAGCAGCAGCAGCAACGGCAGCGGCAGCGACAGCGCCATGATTTAAATGAGAAGAAAACAAAAAAAAAACAAAAATATCGCACAAATTGATGGGGCACGTTCGCCCTGCCCTGCTTCACTTTCACTCGAAAAAAAATATCGAAAAAAATGTGTGTGTGTGTGTGGGTTAAGAAATTCCAAAAATATATATTAAGTTCCAAAATCTGTGTCGTTTGTTTTCGTTTTTATTATGATCTTTTATTTATTTTTTATATGTATTTCTTTTTTTTTTTTGGTTAAATTTCTTTGCAAACACTTTGCTTAAGTCATTTTCATGCAGCGAATGAAAAAGAAAGAAAAAAAACCGAGCTTTAATTATCACACAAGAAAGCACATAAAAAAAACTGAACTCTTCGGCTTCTGCTTTTGCTTTTGCTATTGCTTTTGCTCTTCTCTTCTCTTCTTCACTTTCGGGTGGCAGTTGTGTAATAAGCGCTGCTTCGAGCGCCGCTTTGCTTTTTAAAAACCGTTAGAATTTTGTCAGTCGTTGATTTTATGTTGTTTCTTTCGTATTTCTTTTTTCGATCATTTCTGTTGCTTTTGTTGTTGTTGTTGTCACTTTTACTTTCGTTGCGCACACGCGAGCCCTGGTGCGAGCGAGACGGCGGGCTTTAAGGCTGGCGAGTTGTGGAGGTGGTGGGAGGGGGAGGTGTATATCGAGAGGCTTTACACTCGACGGCCGTGTGATTTTGGTTAGCTTTGGGAGCTGCGACAAGCGACGACCGCTTGGCATGAACGCACGTTAACGAATTGCGGCTGCGCGTCTTGGCCAGCTGTAAAAATATGCTAACAATTTCAAAAACGCAGCCCAAAAAGTCGCAGCAGCAGCGCCCGCAGCAGCGGCGGCGGCAGCGGCAGCGCGAGAGCCCAAAACATAGTAACAACTGCGCTAATCTCAGTCAGCATAGGCCCAGGCGCTAACGTCAGCAGCGCAGCCGCAGCTGCAGCAGCAGCAGCAGCAGCGCAGCCAACAGCTTGAAAGCGCAAGTGAGCACAGGCAGTGCAAAATTTTTACCGTTAGCTTGAGCAAGCGCAACGAAAGTGCTGCAGACAGAGACAACACACACGTACGCACACACACAAAGCAAACAAAATAAATGAGAGCGAGAGTGGCTGAGTACAAACAATAGCAAAAGAGAGCGATCCAAAGAGAGAGCGACGCTGCTGCTGCTGCTGCTGTTGTTGTTGCTGTTGCTGCTGCTGTCTCTGCTGGACAGTGGAAGAAAAAGCCCTGCGTCATCGGCGATGTTGTAATAAGCATTTTGTTAACAAACGAATGTCGTTGTCGCTATTGTTGTTGTTGTTGTTGTTGTTGTTGTTTTATGTTATGCTGCTGTTGCAAAAGTTGGCCGCAAAAAAAATAAAATAAATGGGAAAGAAAAAAGAAAGAGTAAAGCAAAAAAAAGTGAATTCAAATGCGATTGAATATATGATAAAATAAGTGAATAATTTGAATACCCAAGGAAGTAAATGAACAAGTGAATAGTCGGAAGGAAGTTTGCAGCGGAGTGAATACTTAAAATGAATGAATGCAAAGAATCAGTTCAAGTAAATTAACTTTTATGAGGAACTATAAAAATGAACCGAATACTATGTATGAATAAATGTATATATAATATATGAAGAAATGATGAAAAAAGTTAGTAATTATAGTAATTATAATAGTAACCAATGAATACTTGGGTAATATATGAGAATATATGAATATCAGCATGGATGAAGAATGAATAATCAATAAATAAGAGGAGAACAAGAATTAATCTCACAAGAATAGGACAGTATGTGAATGAATAATAAAGAATGAATAGAGATGAAGAGAACAAAATTAAACTCATAACATGCAACTGAATTGTTCAATATTATATGTCAATGAATGAATACCAGTGTGAATGTATAATAAATAATCATTACGCAAGAAGCGAGAAAAGAAGAGAAAATTAATAGTTTAAAAAAATATGGGCGTGAATGAATATCATAATGAATGGGAGAGCAAAATGAATAACTTAATGAATTCACTATGAATATACGAATACTATCAAACAAAATTAATGAGTGCATCAATTGCAATTGGCTATGACTATGACTATGACTTATGAATAGTAGTCAAACTATTCAAGTATAGATGAGTAATTGATTAAATAACAATGAATTAACCAATTTTCAACACATCATCAAACACACATCAATCAATAGCCCAAAGCGCATTCATTCATTCACTCACTCCACTCACTTCACTCACTGTGAATACCATGACAAATGTAAAAACTGCTAATTAAGGTGCTTAAACTCACATTCCGTTCATTAATCTAATCTATAAAGCGGTAAGGGGGAATTTCAGATTTCTGTTCGAAAAATTAATTTGTGGCAACTGTTTTGGCTGCTGTTGACCCGTTTACACAAACACATTCACACACATACACACACACACACACTCACACCTGTGACTGAATGTGCTGCAGTCACAATTTCAGTTACCATTTTTGCCTCGTCTTGGGACACAAAGCTCGATTCCAGTTCGCAAACAACAGACAACAGCTTGTCCCATCTCTCTCTCTCTCTCTCTCTCTCTCTCACTCTTTCTCTCCCACTATCTCCCTCTCTTTGTCTTATGCTGTGTATGCCCATTGTGTAATACAAAAGATCTCCAAATGTCGTGCAAATGCATTTTCAATTTTCCAAAAACAGGCGAAATAACATGAAAAGTTGGGAAAATACATTTTGGCCACAATGCATTTTGGCGATGCTAGAGCTTTACCGTTATCGCGAGGCGGCGGGGCGAGAAACCGGTTCTTGAAGATCTAAAATGAAATTTATTTACTGGAACAAACAAACAATACCCTGTAGACAATGGGCCAAAAGTGTTGCTAGATATGTTGCAAAGTTGTTAGCTTTACAAAGGTCACTTAAAGTTCGATAAGAAAAAAAGATTTATTGCAAATCTGACAGCTATACAAAGATCATTTAAAGTTCGATCAAAAAAAGAAATTTTCTATGTAAGAGTCTATATACTAAATTTGATATACATAACTCTTAGACTCTTCAAGCTATGCCTATAAAACGAAGTCTTAAGAGGCTTTTAAGACCTAAACATAGATTACTAGACACTCAACTAAAGTCTAGATATAATCTAGCTCATATATAACTTATTCAATCTATATTTCATATCAGATATCTACCTACGACATACATATGCTCTGCGACAACATACCCCACATTGGTATTGGGTGCAGGGTATATAAATACTGCCAAAAAGTGCAGGCACGACTGGAATTCTCCATAATTATGAGCTGGGTATGGGTTTTTGTGTGTGTGTGTCATACAGAGGTATATACATATATGCATGTATATGTTTATATATGTATGCGAAGGGCGAATAAATTGCATTTTCGGAAGATGCGACCAGAAGCAGAAGCGAAAAAGAATTCAACGAGTGCCAGATCGAAATGGGGAAACAGGTTTCTGTCCATTTTCGTAGCGAAGAGCATGAAATGCATCGATTGGTTTTTGAGTACTCTATAAAGATTGACACAATTCGAAAATAAAGTAATTTCGTAGAGTTGGCACGACTAGTAGATAATCTGTACATGTGTGAGATATTTAATTAAGAATACTGGATGGGAAAAATTGAGAGATAAATAGAAATAAGGAAAAATGATATCACTTAGATATGAAGAAGAGTAAAGGGAGGAAGAGAAAGAGAAAGAGAGAGATAAAGGATGAGAGATAGAGCTATAGAGGTAGCGAGGATTGGTAGAGACAGAAAGATAAAGATTGATACGAAGGGAGGTAGAGAGAGATGAAAGGAATACATAGATATAATAAAAGAGAGAGATAGAGAGAGAGAGAAAGAGAGAGAGAGAAAGAGATAGAGACAAATTGAGACATTAGAGATATAGATAAGACGAAGCAGAGAAAGAGATAGAGATAGAGAGTTAAAGTGTAAAAGAGAGATACTAGGCGGGTATTAGCCAGCTATACAGGCAGAGAGAGGTACACAGAAAAAAAGTGAGACTGAAATTGACAGAAAGAGTTTGAGAGAGAGAGAGAGAGAGAGAGAGAGAGGGAGAGGGAGGAACTGCCAGAGAGAGAGAGAGAGAGAGAGACACGCTCAGATATGAGATACTCAGATGCATACATACATACCTGCTATGCAATATGATAACATATATCTCCATATATATGTTATCGGGTCATATTCAGATTCACATTCGCATATTCCTATATTCGTTAACGCATTGTAATATTGTCTCTCAGCTGGAAAAAAACCTGTCTCGGCCCGGTCTCATATTTTAATGAGAAAAGTGAAAGTGTCAAGAAACAAAATTAAAAAAAAAAAAAAAAAAAAAAATGCCAACAACAACAGCAACTAAAGCTCAGCTTAACAATGAATAAATAATAAAGTGCTACTAAAGTCCAAATACAAATATACGAATACTAAATGAATGTACGAATACGACTGAACGAATACCCGACGAGTATTCGTATGCAAATAAAGAGCCGGTGCGTGAATCGTATGTTGCGGAAGAGGCGGCAGCGGCAGCAATTCACCGAAATGTGTGAAAATCAAATTTGGAATTGTGATCGAGCGAAGATCAGTGAGAATATTGCCAGAGGGCGTCAACGACTGCACGATGCTCGCTCAGGCAAGCCGCTAGAGTAGGTTAGAGTAGTATAGAGTAGGGTAGAGTTGGGTGAAGTAGGATGAAGTAGGGTAGAGTAGAATAGAGCAGGGTGGAGTAGGGTAGAGTTGGGTAGAGTAGGATGAAGTAGGGTGAAGTGGGGTAGAGTTGGATAGAGTAGGGTAGAGTAGGGTGGAATAGGATGGAGCAGGTTGAAGGAGGGTGGAGTAGGGTAGAGTGGCGTGGAGTAGAATGAAGTACGGTGGAGTAGGTCAGCATTGATACAAGTAAAATATGTCAGCTGTAATTACAATTACTTTCCCATTTGTCGCGCTCTCAATATCATCTTGAGATCCCCCAACTGATAGTATTAGAAACATTCTTATATTGCACAATATTAAAAAATCTCTAGCTTCAATAGAGTTTTTGTCTCAGTGGTCCATGGTAATTCCCTCATTTGGGATGAGGGGCATATTTTGATATATATACACATATATCCATTCCAAAATGTCGCATCTTTAGCTATCAATTTGCGCAGTTTTCATTTGAACTTTGGACTCTGTTCGCATGCTCAACGATCAGTCGCACTTTTGCAACACTGTTTTTTTTTTTTTTTTTGGCGGCTGTTGCGAGTAGTGTTGTAAGCGTTTTTATGACGACGGCCATAATTAAAGTTGTTTGCATAATGATTTGATTGAAGATAACGGATCTTTACATAATTATGATTACTTGATGCGAAGTAGTTCAAGTCGTTCATGATTCGACTGATTCGACTGATTCGAACTGTTGCGCATAAACGCAAATTGAAAAGTAATTCGATTGCAGAATCGTCTCATTTATTTTTGGATAGTTCAGATTTGAGTTCGTTTGCATTTGTTATTGTTTCGATTGCAACCGATATAGATATATCGATCAATATTACAGTTTGTGCCCTTTTAAACATTATCTGTCTTGGTCCCTCTATATCTCTGGCTTTCTATCAATCATGGGAATTTCTTGCTCCTCTCTTTCTGTGCCTTTATGTACCTTTTCTTTCTTTCTCTCTCTCTTTCTTTCTCTTTGTCTTTCTCTCTCTCTCTCTCTAACTCTCTCTCTCTCTCTTTCTTTCTTTATTTTTTTCTATCTCTCTTTTTGTATTTACCCTCTCTCTCTCTCTCTCTCTCTCTCTTTCTCTCTCTCTTTCTGTATATTTCTTTCTTTCTCTCAGTCTCTCTCCCTTTTTTCCTTTCTCCCTCTCCCTCTTCCCCTTTCTCTCCTTCTCTCTACCATTTTATCTGTTGTTCTCTCTCTGTCGTTTTCGCTCACTCTCCCTCTTTCTCTCGATCTGTTCCTCTTTTGCCTTTTCTTTCTCCCTCCCTACATTATTTAATTGCTTCCTCCCTCTTTTCCACTGCCTCTCTCCCACTATCTTTATCTGTCTCTGTTTCCCATTCTACCTCTTCTACTTATCTATATCTCTGTTTCTCTCTCTCTCTCTCTCTTTCTCTCAATCAATTCGTTTAGGGTCAGTGAGTAAAGTACCGTTACATCACGTTTGACACTTTGACCATGAACGCATTTCACGCCAAGGAAAACGTTCAGCAATGTAACAACAACAACAATAACAACAACAACAGCAACAGCAGACATCAGACAACAGACAACAGACTTCAAACAAACAATAACAACAACAAACAACTCGAACTACTCTGGCTGAAAACTGAATCAAATGCCGTTAATTTTTCTTACGTCGTAACTGAAGTTATGTTAGTTTCAGTTGTTGCTATTGTTTCTGTTGCTGTTGTTGTTTTATATCATTTGGTCATCTTCGGCATTTATGTTTGTTTTTTTCATCTTTGCTTTTTTTTTTTTTTTAATTTGTCGCTTGGTCTCATCTGCTTCTTCTTTTATTCATTGTTTATTTTTTTGTTTTTTGATAATTACTTCATTTGCAATCTTTCATGAAGCAATAGAAAAAAGCGCCGTTAATTAAAAACGCAAACGCGAACGCGAACTCGAGTTGAGTCGGGTTGATTCGAGTCGACTCGAGTCAGAAGAGCGCCGATTTCCTCAAATCTCTGAAGGGGTCAGAGGAAGAGAGAGAGAGAGAGAGAGGGGGAGGGAAAGGGGGGCAGGTGCAAGGGGAGGGGTTGTAAATACTACTGACATTGTCAGTGTCAGTGGAGTATGATGGGAGGGAGGGAGGGAGGGAGGAGGGTGAGGGGGTGAGGGGGAGATCTCTGGTGTTATAAAAGTCGGCGCCAAAATATTTTCACTTGTCTTTAGCGGGATGTAAAATAAGGGGTGGTGGGGGGTACGATGGGGGGAGGGGCGTGGCAGTGGGTTGGCTCTTATGCAACAAAGAGAAAATTTAGCGTAAGACAAAGCACAAGAGAGTCCACAGAGAAATGCAATGTCATTTAGCCATTAATAAAGCCAAGCGTCTGAGCAGAGGAAAACAAAGAAAGAAGAGAAGAGCAGACAACGTGTGATCGACGTGAATACCCTGTAAAGAAATGGAACACAGCTACGACCATGTCATTTACCCATTTGTAAAGCCATGCGGCTGAGCGGAGGAAAGAAAAGAAAGAAGAGAGTATGATCGACGTGAATACCCTGTAAAAGAGTTCAGAGTCAAGGAGAAATTGAGCCTACAACGGCTATAACAAGGAGAGAGCTGAGAACTGATATTTTTCAAAGATTTTGCTTAGGAGAACACGATCGACTTTTGAATACCCAGTAATTAGGATAACATTTAAGAAACATTTAGTTAACAGTGTTATGGAAAGTATGTTTGCCCAGCATAGGCCTGCAATGAATACCCTGTAAATAATATACAGGTAAATAATATAATGGTACGTTAATAATATTGAGGTGACTAAAAGTGGTTCACGTCAGGGAATGTTTCAAGACGACTTAAGCAAAGTAAACAAAATCAGCAAAATACCCTGTAATTAGGTTAAATGAGATAAAACACAAGATTATATAACCAGCAACTTAAATTATATGCAATATTATATACAATATATATAAAATATAGCTATGTCAAAAACAGTTTTATGTAGCCAACACATATGATATGCTCCTCTACTAACTTTTCTACCACAATACATTAAACCCAAATATTTATGAATAAACATCTGTACTTACTTGCCAAATAAGTCAACTCGACACCAAACATACTTACTTTATGCTTTCTATTCAGCTTTTTATAATAGTGTGCATATATACCGCATTTTTAGTACTTACAGGGTATTCTATGGGTGTATATAACATATACTTCATATATACTTCAGCTAAACTTTAGACAGTTGACAAAGCAATTTGAATTCAATGAACTGTGTCAACTGCAGTCTACACTGCTTGCAAAGCAGCCAAGCAGTGCCAGTTGCCGCCGCCGGGCGGTAGATGGCGCCACCTAGACACAATAAATAAGATCAAACCACATTCAAGATTTCTTTTCAAAATTTCTGTTTAATTCATAATGCTCTTTGTTTTGCTTATATACATATTTAAATATGTGTGTGTGTGTGTGTGTTTATGGGCATGTGTGTGCGTGTGTGTGTGTATGTGTGTGTATTAGAGGCATATATGTAGAGCGATTTCTGTGGTAGTTTCAACCATATTTTACAACTATGTAATTATTATTTATTTATTTATGTTTTCAAATGATTTTAACTGTTTTTGTGTCTTACTTTTGTGGGTATTACTTTTTTTTATAACTAGGCTAGGGACAGGCTGGAAAAGTGCTCAATTTTTGTTTTTACTCACTTTTTGTTTGTTATTTCGATATTTGTTTTTCTTTTCAACATTTACATAATTAATTCTTTTTTTTTATTTTTTGATTATTTTTTTTTTTTGGCTAAAAGCAAATTTATATATTTATATATATATATATGTGTATGTTTTTTTTTTCAATTCAAATTTCTATATATTTTTCTCGTTTTTTTTTTTAAATTTTAGTTTTTTTTCATTTGGATTTTGTTGTTTAAATTTTTTACTGCCTTTTTTTTACCTAATTATTAATCAACAAGACAAAAAAAAGTTTTATTTTGTATCTTTTACTCATTTTTAATAACCTTTTCATTAGCTAAAACTAGATGTCAAACAAAAGCAGATGAAACTATAAAACAGATTTTGAATTTGACTTCGTAGACAATGTGAATGAGAGAGAGAGGGGGAGAGAATGAGGGAGTGGGATAGATAGAGAGATGTTCTCTCTGTGTGTTTGTGTTTGTCTGTTATTCATATTATTATAACATCCTAACATATCGTAATTTTTTAAAGAGCTCTCGCAGTTCTTTGACAGCTTGCTGTCAGAGTTCGTGTTAAGCTTAGCAGCAAGTCTAAGCTGCAGAGGCAATCAAAACTTAAACATAAACTCAACAGGAGACTGAAAAGTCAATAAAAGCTCTGCAATATTTAAAAGCTAATCAAACTACTTCAATTTGCTAAAGTAACTGAATCTCTCATCTGTGCTATCGATAAGTAATCGATTTCATTGTTAGTCAGATCAAGTATGAGAGAGCGTGAAAGAAAGGGAGAGAGAGAGAGAGAGCCTTAGCAAAAGGTAGCTTGAGCAGCTTACTGTCTCTGTGTGACACTAAGTGTCATTGATTCTGTAATCGATATAGTATCGATATATACATTGACAGCCAGGGTATATGAGAGAGAGATAGAGAGGCAGAGTTTGTAAAGAAGAGCACATGTGAAGTATATATATATATAGTATAGTAGTTAAGTATATATTATATTTGTATTTAGTGTATATATATACATAGAGCTCAATACATATATATATCGATATATATATATATATTCATAGAGAAAGGCACAGATGAAATTATTACATAATTAAATTTTGTGTTGTTCGGATTTTGTAAGTTCGATTTGTTGCAGTTGTATTGTGTCAAAAGTTTCTCTAAATTTTGGGCATTTGTGTTTGTTTTGTGTTATCGAACTATCGACTTATCGATTTTACAAAGAGTGTACAAATGCGTTTTCTTCTTCTACTACTTCCTTCAGCTGCATCTTCCGTTTCTTCCGCGTCTTTTAGATCATGCTATTAAATTGACAGTATTTTTCTTTCTACATTTCTAAGTTCGAGTTGTTGTTCTTCTTCTTTTCTTTTAGAACTTGCTTTAAAAAGAGCTTAGCTAACTTACTTCCTTCCATTGCCTTAGCTATGGTAATTCGTTGATAGTTTCACATTATATATATATATACACATATATACATATATATGTATGTATATAAACTATATATATATATATATGTATACTATATACTCTATATAGGGAGCAATTGCTACAGTATTTTTTTGTTGTTCTTTTATTGTAAATTTCTACTACTTTTTATAAATGCTACGCCATAAAGTTCTTCAGTTTACCAATTTGAAGTTGGCTTACTATATATATATGTATATATATATATATATATAAAGACATGTACATATATATTCATATATACTTATATATATATATTCATATACAGACAACAAAATTGATTCTACGTTTTCTTGAAGCTACACTACGACCAAAAAAAAAAATGGTGTTTTGCCTGTTTAGGGTATTTTTTGAGCCAGCTTTTTGGCAAACAAACTCTGCAGTATTTTGTTTGGTATTTTCGGAATATTGCAGTTTTTAAAATTATTTTTTGTGTGTATGTCGCGCGGATTTTCTTTTGGTATTTCTAGTATCTTTCAATATTGTTCGTTTATTTTGTATATTAAACACTTTTCAGTATTTTTTTTTTTTTGTGATTCCAATTTTCATAATTTTGGTATTTGAAGGTAATTTTTCTTTTCTAGGAATTTCTGATACTCTTTATAATTTAGATAGCTTTCAGTTTTGTTTTTATGTTTTGATAATTAAGTATTTTATGTATATTTTTTTTTGACTTATAATTTTAATAGTTACCGATCTTTGTCGTTTTGGACTACACAAAAAACGTAACGTACACTAATTACCCTTACTCTGCGTGTGTGTGTGTGTACTTAGTATTTTTAAAGTATTTTTTGTATATATGTTTGGCACAATTCGTGTGTAAATGAGCGAGAGTTGAGACAGCGCTAGGATAAAGGCCAGAAAGATAGAGCGCTAGAGGTGTACGAAAGATTGTCTAAAATGAGCAACGCCGCAGTTGCTGTTGCTGCCGTGGTGTGTATTTGTGTGTGTGTTAAGTACCTATGTAAATTCGTATTTGTTGTTATATCAATTATTTTGTTTCTTGCATAAAGCGGCAACATTTCGGTATTATTTTAGGTATTTTCTGTTTGTTTTTGTCGGTATTTTAGTACTTTTCTGTGTTTTCTTTAAAGTTAGTTTATACCATCTTAACGAGCTACAAAAAAAAGATTTGCTATTGCTTATCCATCTGTGTGTGTATTTTTTTTATACTGAATACTGCATCAATAATAATACTAATACTACATAAAATACCAGACAACACATATAGTATATGTATATATATATATTTATAAGATGCTCTATATACATACTCTAGTATTTTATTTGTTTATGCTTCATCTCCTTCTTCTTCTTTATATAAATCCATTTAAACTTTAAGAGCTAATCACAGAGTTGATGATTTTTTTCAGTATATGTATATATATATTTATATATATATAGATATATATATATATATTTCTGTTCACACTATCCATACATACATATATATATATATAGTTGTTGTGTATAACTGTATATAACTCTTGTATACATATATATATATATATGTATATATATATATATATATATATTCTATATAATCATCATAAATCAGCTTTTTGTTTTTGGTTTTCTTATTAATTTTGTGGTTGAAACGGAAAACGCTCTAAGCAACGATTTTTGTTTAGTAATTTTCAATTTTTTAAAAGTATATTTGTAGTATTTTTTTTTTTTTTCATTTCAAACTTTGTTTTGTTTTTGCTAAACTTATGAAAACCGTAGATTGCACTAAAAACAGTTGACAATTTGTTGTTTGTTTTGTTTTGTTTTGGTAGAGAACGCTCGATGAGTGGCTATCGTAATTGTTATCGTTATCTTTATCGTTATCGTTATCGTTATCGTTACAGTTAATTTGTATAGTTATAGTTACAGTTATAGTTACAGTTAAACACCTAGACGCTAGTGAGTAATGTTTATCGTTAATCGTTATTGCCTAAGAGCTAACGTTTTAGTTTCTTTTTTCTTCTTCTTCTTTTTTCTTCGTTTTGTTTTTTGCCTTCTTCAAACTGAGCACTTGGAAAATTCCCTAAAGTTATAGTTACGAAAGTGTGTGTGAGAGTGGGGTGTAGAGATTTTAGGCCAACAGGCTTGCTGCTGTTTATACTATTAATGTGTTATCGATTTATCGAAAATACTTAAATGCGCATGGAGCTCTCTGCTAGCAAGCCTGTGTGTCAGCGAGAGCCTATGAGAGAGGGAGAGAGAGAGAGATATTAGTGCAGCTGCTAACATACTTGCAATATGCTATCGTGTTATCGATTTAACGATAATGATAGATGACAGAGATAGAAAGAGCAATGTGTAAGGGAGTTATAGAGAGGGCTTGCTATATTTGCCCTATCGATAATGCTTAAATTGATAATGCTTAAATGCTCAGAAAGTGAGGAAGCTGTATGTATAGAAGTCAAACCTGTGTTATCGTTGCATGAAATTGCTTTGGAACTCTCCATAGGCTTGTTTATTTATGTGTATCTCTCTGTAAAAGGAGTGTGTGAGTGAGCGAGATATATTATATATATATGTATATATGTTAACAGGCTTGCCTCTTGATATTCTGTTATCGTTTATCGATAAGACCCAAGTGCGCATAAAACACAATTTCAGCAAATTTGTGTGTGGGTGAGGGAGGCAGAGTTGTATAGAGGGATATGGATATAGTATGCTTATGCTAACAGGCTAGTTTTGTGTTGTCGTGTTATCGTTTATCGATTATGCTTAAAACTACTTATGGTAAGCCTGCTTCAAAGTATGATGGGTGTGTGACAGAGTGAGAAAGATTGAGAGAAAGAAAGAGAGAGAGAGAGATAGATGCTCCCTCGAGCGCTTAGTCCGTTGAGGATTGCGGCGATTTGACCAGGAGTAGCTCATTGTAGTCGCTGTCCTCGTTGCCGCACTGATCCCGCTGATCCATGCGTCTGCGCTCGCTGATGATGCGCATGATGTCCGCTGAATCGGATTTGCTTAGGCCCGCTGCGCTGCTGACGTCGACGACATCGATGTCGCCGTCAACGTCGCTCGCTGCTGCTGCCGCTGCCGCTGCCGTTGGATGCTCCGTGCTGGGAGCAACAGTTGCCGCCAGATGCGGCAGATGTGGCAACAGCAGCGAGTTCTCATCCATGTCGGCGTCCTCATCGAGCGCCTGCTGCTTGAAGAGCTGCTTCGTGCTGCCGCTGCGACTGCGAGGGGGCATCGAACGTGGCACCGAGAGCAGCAAGCTGCTGCGTCCGCCGGGGCCTAGCAGGCAGCCCTGATCCACCGACTGTGACCAGCCAAAGGGTCTTCGCGGATGCTGTAGCTGTGGCTGTAGCTGTGGCTGTAACTGTAACTGTGACTGTAACTGTGACTGTAACTGTGACTGGGGCTGTGACTGTAACTGTGGCTGGGGCATTGACGTTGGCGTGGGCGTGGCTGTTGTTAGGGGGGGCGACGATGGCGTTGCCGTTGGCTGGACTAGCGCACTGACCACAGCCAGTGGCTCCAGCGTCTCGTCGTCGTCATGCGGCCTGGAGACCTCAGCGCTGCGTATGCTGCGCACATCCAGATCATAGCTGGAGGCGGGGTCCGACTCGAGGCTCTCGAATATGGTGCCGCGTCTGTAGTCGAGCGCATCGCCGCCCCAGGGCAGGGAGTCGCAACTGGTGCGCTTCGCTTCCAGATTGCGCCGCCTGATGGCCTGCTCGTCGAGGGATCGTTCCTTGGACAGCACGCCGCGCTTGCGGAACCCGGCGGCGGCGGAGGCGCGTCGCCCGCGGCGGCCCAATGGCGGCAGCTGCAAGCCCAGCAGCTCGGAGCCCGGACCACTTCCAGCTGCCGTCATAGCGCCGCCGAAGGGCTCCCCCAACCGTCCACTCAAGCTCTGAGGCGTCAGCGCACTGCCCATCTCGGCCAGGTTCAGTTGTTGTTGCTGCTGGTGTTGTTGTTGCTGCTGTTGGTTGAAGTACTGCACCGTCTGGCGGCGTTGGCCAGCGCCGGCGGCAATGTTGTTGGCCGTGCTGCCCGTGAGACTGACGCTGGGAAACTTCTTGTCCAGCGAGGGTGTGCTATAGATGAAGTTCTTGGGCAGGGATTTGACCTTGGCCAGGGGTCGGGGCGGTGCTGGCAGCTTGGCCTGCGCCTCCGCCAGCTGCTGGCACAGTTTTTGCTCCTGGGCAAATTCCTGTTCGCGCACCAGCTCGCGCTCCAGCTCCACCTCCATGTCGAGCTCGTCTTCCATTTGCTTGTGGCTCTCCTCGAGATGTTTCATCAAAACAGCCACGACGACGTTCACTAAAACGAATTGCGCCATAAGAACGAATATCACAAAGAATATGGGAGCAATAAATGAGCTGACGCAGCAATTGCGAACGCAATCGGCGGCGTCATCGCAGTTATCCCTCAGCGTGTCCTTCATGATGCCGTTCCAGTTGTCGCCAGTCGCTACGCGAAACAATGTGAGGAAAGCCATGCCAAAGTTGGCGAAGTGCGCATGCTCGCCAAGTCCCTGGCAGGGTATCTCGTCGGAGCATTCGAGCCGGCCAAACAGCTCCACGCCCAGCGCCGCAAAGATGAAGAACAGCAGAAAGAAGAGCAGCCCCAAATTGCCCACCTGGGGCAGGGCCTGCATGACGGTGTCCAGTAGTGCTCGTATGCCCTTGGCCATCTTCAGTAGCTTCAGGACGCGGGCGATGCGCAGGACGCGCATCACTCGTATTATCGTCGGATTTATCGGGATGATGTTCGTTTCCAGCTCCTCGAGGACAATGCCCACGATCGAGAGCAGAACAATGCCCACGTCCAGTTGATTCCAGCGATCCTTCAGGTAGAGCCGCCAGCCCAGTGCCACCAGCTTCATGTTCGCCTCGAGTATGAAGACGGCCGTGAAGAAGTAGTTGAAGATCTTCAGTGCGTATTGGAGCGGTATGGGCATCTTGTAATACTCCATGGCCATCGTGACCACATTCAGGCCGATGACAGCGGCTATGGCCAGGTCGAAGTACTTCGATGTGACCACATTGTGCACGAACATTCGGGTGGGTGAGTAGTTGGTGTAGTAGGGCGGCTCGTGCATGCGTCGGCGTTTCTTTTCCATTTGTAGCGCTCGCTTGGCGGCTCGCCGGATTTTCTCCTCCTTCTCCTGCTCTTCGCGGCAACGGTGGAAATTCTCCACGACCACGCCCACAAACATGTTCAGCACAAAGAAGCCGACCAGCAATATGAACGCTATGAAGTACAGTAGGCGCCACTCGTTGTAGTTGACAATCGGCTGTTGGTCGACGCCGACGGCATCGAGGCCCGTGTACATGATGTTGACCCAGCCATCGCGGGAGCTGAGCACGAAGAGGGACATCAGTGCCTTGCCAAGGTCATCGAAATTGTATTTGCGATTCGTCCAGACGTTGCCCGGTATGCGACGGCAGTCGTCGGCGTTTCGTACGTTCTTAATGTTCTCGCCCTCGCAGTAGAAGAAGGTGCCCTTGAACAGCTGGACGCCGAGGATGCCAAAGATGATGAAGAAGGTGCAACAGATCAGCACGATATTCCCGATGGGACGCAGGGATGATAAGAGCGTTTGAACGACTAGTTTCAGACCCGGCGCTCGGTTGATCACACGCAGCGGCCGTAGGGAACGAAGTAGACGAAACACCTGCGAACAACAATTAGGTTTGGAACATGCATTGAATCAGTATTAGTTCGATTGCAGTGGATCTAGTTCGAATTTCGTTTAAGTACAACGAATCGTTGTCGCATCACTGTGTGAAGCGGTCATAGCAACTGAAACGAGTGGAATGGGAACAACACAAAAAACGAAACAAGGCAAAGCAACATGATAATGGAACACTTGTATGCTAGCATAGACTTCAGCTACTTGAGCTTTACGGGAAATATACAAATATATATTGAAGGAAAACGATTTAGAATTTGGAACACATTAGTAATGAAACGATTTGGGATACCAAATGCTATTCAACAATGATGTGAACAGCAAAAGGCACTAGCTGGTAAGATTAGTCAATGATATTTGCGGAACAATGGCATGGAATGAATGGAAATGGGAAATGATACGGTTGGGGCATAAGTGCTGTGGGCTGTATGTACATATGTGCAATTTAAAAGCTGAAACAACATGATTGGGTGCATAACTGATGGTTTATGGTCAGGAATGAATGGAATTGGGAAAAAGCGACCGAAACGGATAAAAGAGAAACGAAAGGAAAGCACAATGGAATAACAATGCCAGCATATTGAAAAATAGAGCGCGTGGAATTGGGTATGTGATTATGGAGTGATATTGATTATAATTAGCTGACGGTCATCGGGGGTGGTAGAAATCGGGTTATAAATAGTGATATAACAAGCTTAAGAATTTGAAACACATGGAACTGGAACAATGAACAGTATACATGACTAACAAAACGATTATTAGAAGGTAGTAGGTTGATAATAGCCTAAAAGACTATGGAATTTTTGACTAACAACAATGATATAACAGCTCGGAACAAATGGAAACGGAACTATGGTGTTTATGTGTCGTGGTAGTAATAGGGCTATAGCTGCCAATGGATTAGATTGAAATATGTGCAAAAAAGCATGATTAAGTAAGTTTTACAACATGAAACAAATGGAAATAGAACACTGATAATTTTGCATGATTGCATTGCAAAAGTTTGCAGAGTGGTCGGCATCTCTAAATGGTACCAAAAGTAAACTTATTCAATGACAATGTAATGTTCGAACTTTAGTTCGCAAATATCGAAGCCGTAAAATCTATTCCAGGTTATAAAAGGCAATATATGAGGTAATACCTCTGTCGTAAAAGTCAATATGGAAAAGATTTCTGTATTCATTCTATCTTTCAAGTCAATTTGGGCTAACTTTGATAGACTTTATAGCTCCGATAAGTAAATTTACAAAATGTGGGGTTATGTTGTATTTATAAGCGAAAGTTGTGCGAGGTTGAGGCATGACAAGGTCTTAAAGCAATGCAAATATTATCGTTAACAAATATTGATCTATATATATATACAACGAGTTATAGCATGAAGGTGAGGTCAACGATTTACATTTCTGGAAAGGGTATTAACAGTTCTTAGGGGACTCTACATACACACACACACACACACACAGACAAATAAATTGGATTAATGTTTTAGATATTGGATTTGCCATTAAATGATATAGCAGCGAGAATTTACCTGCAGATTGGTTTTATTTTTTGGTTAATGTTAAGATTAAGATACGAATACCCAATTCAAATACAATAGAGAGATAGAAATATATATAAATACAGATGTATATATATATTTGGAGAGAGAGAGAGAGAGAGAGTGAAATAGAAATAGAAAGAGATAGAGTTTCAGAGAGAGAGAGAGAAAGCTGTTGAAAGATTTGTGTGCGCATTAGGCGAGACGATACGAGAGATGTGTGCGTTAGACAGAGATAGCGATAGCAATGTAATAAACCAAGTTAGCTAAAGAGAGAAAGATAGAGAGAAAGAGAGAGAGAGAGAGAAAGAGAGAAAGATCGAGAGAGAGCGGGCGAACGAGCGAACGAGCGAGCGAGCGAGCAATTGCTAGAGCTTTTCTTTGCTTTTCTAGATTTTTTTGTTTTTTTTTTAAATGATTCCGCATTTCAACTTTTTAAATATTTTGCGTGGTGCGTGGTTCGAGTTGTTGAATTAGTGGCTCGCACATTTGTTGGGCGCTGCATTCAGTTGCATGCTGCATGTGGCATGTGGCATGTGGCAAGTGGCATGTAGCAGTCGCTGATGGCATTTCGATGCCGCGCTTTTAGATTTGCCACGCCGGCCCACCTACAAACTTACCCTTAAAATCCCAAATATCCTCGGGCTCGACTCGCTAATCAATGACATTAACAAATCAATTATCGAAATTGTAACCAAAGATCCATCCATTATATTCCAGCCGGATGTGAAATATGCATCCGGGCCATAAAACATGCCCGTGGCAACTACCTGCGAATGCAATCAGACTTCATGAATACCCGAAATTCAATTACGAATTGCAAAATGCACAATACACTGAGCGAAATTGCTAGGATAAAAGAAATATGTAACTAAAACTTCAACTGAGAGGCTGGGGATTAGTTATCTATCTATCTATCTATCTAGAAATTGTATATCATATATTATATATCATATATCATATATCATATATCATATATCATATATCATATATCATATATCATATATCATATATCATATATCATATATCATATATCATATATCATATATCATATATCATATATCATATATCATATATCATATATCATATATCATATATCATATATCATATATCATATATCATATATCATATATCATATATCATATATCATATATCATATATCATATATCATATATCATATATCATATATCATATATCATATATCATATATCATATATCTTATATCATATATCATATATCATATATCATATATCATATATCATATATCATATATCATATATCATATATCATATATCATATATCATATATCATATATCATATATCATATATCATATATCATATATCATATATCATATATCATATATCATATATCATATATCTTATATCATATATCATATATCATATATCATATATCATATATCATATATCATATATCATATATCATATATCATATATCATATATCATATATCATATATCATATATCATATATCATATATCATATATCATATATCATATATCATATATCATATATCATATATCATATATCATATATCATATATCATATATCATATATCATATATCATATATCATATATCATATATCATATATCATATATCATATATCATATATCATATATCATATATCATATATCATATATCATATATCATATATCATATATCATATATCATATATCATATATCATATATCATATATCATATATCATATATCATATATCATATATCATATATCAACTCTAGTACTCGATTCTATACTATTTTTCGCTGAGTGTACTGCTATTGTTAGTGAACTAGTTGAACTGGCATGAACTTACCTTAATGAACATTTCGATAGTAAAGACGACGGTGAACACGTAGTTGGCTGTTGCTAGGAACACTCGTTCGGTGCTGTTTGGAGGGATGTTTGGTCTTTCCATGGCTAGAGTTATGCAGTTGAGTGCTATGAAGAGCAGAACAACATTGTCGAACCACTTTTGGTTCACGAACCACGAGCAGATCTGCCGGAACCTGTTGACAAACACAAACACCCGGAAAGAGAAAGGGAAAGAGACAGAGAAAGAGAAAGAGAAAGAGAAAGAGAAGGGCATCAGTTCGAATTGCAACAGAGTTGTATAATTGAATTACAGCTTTTCCGATGCGCAAATCACAAATGAAAATTGAAAATGAAATCGAACTGTGAAACGTGCGACACTCTGAAGTGCACTTGATTTCTGTTGCTTTGGCAAAAGTCAATTGGAAAATTGTTAAATGAGAGACGCAAATTTGTAGCTGTTGATTTATTGAATAGAAAATGTGTATCAAGTTCTTTTTAGATGACTTTAAAGCACTGCATAGATTTGCTGATAACGAGCTTTGATAGGGTCGCATTAAGCTTTACTGAAATTGTGAAGCTTTTCATTTAAGTGTGAATATAGAGATTTCATATTAAGTTAAGTTTTTAAGTCGATTAAAAGAAAGGAAAGGAAAATTAAGATTTTAGCTGAAAATTGTATGAATACCACAAACTTTACTGCGAGCTCTGCGCACAGTTTGGAATAAGCTTAATCGAAAATAGATTGAAACTAGTTTAAGATTAAAGGCAAAAGATTGAAGCTGATGTAATTTTCATTACAATTGACCTAAAGCCTGTTCAAAGCTCGTTTACTTTTCACATATAAACTTTCACATCATGTGCTTGAGCTTACTTAAAGCTCTCTTAAGCTTGTCTCAAACGTACTCAATCCTCATTTTGTGTCTGCTTGAATCACGCATTCAAGCAGGCATAATGACATATGTAAAGCTTACTTTGAGCTCTTTCAAGCTCACGTAAAGCTTTCCTAAAAACGAGCTTATGGCTTACGTCCGAAAAGTTCACTTGATACTTTATATTAAAAGTTGAAAGCTAACTTAAAGCTTATTTGCCGTTCGTATAAGAAAAGTTTTGAAGCTTCTATTTAGTGTCTGAAAGCTCATATTAAAGTTGCATCAAAGCTGTTTAAAGCTCACTTCAAGCCTAATACAGAATCAGTTTTAGTTTTGGCAGAAATACTTTGAGAGACGCACCTGTTGTCCTCCGGAAAGATGTACATGGAGTAGGACTCACGCTCGGCCGTAAAGTGCTTTGGGGTTAGACGCTGTATGACCATCTTGAGCTTCGAGATGTGATCCCCGCTAGAGCCGCATGGCACCATGGAATGTCGTTGCATAGACAACAGCTGCAGCTCCTTGGCCAGCTGCTGCGGCGGCAGCTGAGATTCCAGTTGCTGTGGATGCTGTGGCTGTTGCTGTTGTTGCTGTTGTTGCTGCTGTTGTTGCTGCTGTTGCAATTTCTGCTGATGCAGCTGCTGTAGCTGTTGCAGCTCCTTCTCCTCGAGTCGCTTCTTCAGATTGTAGTGGCTGATGGAGTTCTTGCGCTTGTCGCGCGCCTCCATATACTGTTGCAGCATGTCCGGTTCGTTGAGGGTCATGTAGGACTTTTGCCACTGGTCCAGATCGATCTTCGAATTGGTGTAGGACAACGATTTGCGATTCGCCTCCAGATTGTGCAGATTCAAGTGCGACGTCTTGCTGAAGGCCAGCTCAATGGAGCTCATGCGCCGCTGGCCAGCGCCCGCCCTCAGCTTCGGCGGCTGGTTGAGATTCTGATAGACCTGCGAGTTGAAGATGCACGCCGAGGCGCGTCGACTGCCCGGGCCGCTGCCGATGCTCAGCGTATTGGACAGCCGGCGTATCGAGTTCTGGGGGCTCAGGCGATTCGTGTCCTTGGCACCTGTGGCGCCAGCTCCTATGGGCATCGCTGCCATCGGGCTGCGCAGCAGGAAGCTGTTGTCGCCGCTGCCGTTGTTCAGCTGGGGCTCCTCCTCGTCGGCCATGTGCTGCTCGTCGGGGCGCTGCGGACTGGGCCGCTTCTTGGAGCTGGAGCGACGGAAGCGCTGCTTGAAGCTGCTCGGCGGTGCCAGCGGCAAACGTTCGCTGGAGGAGCTGGTGGAGCCGACGCTGCCGCCGGCGCCGCCCACAGCTGAGCTGAGCGACAATTCGGACAGATTGAGACTGTGGCTGTGGCTCTCGGTTGGCGGCTGCAGTGTCGATGCCGCCGATGATATGGTGGGCACATAGATGGGCGTGGCTGCGGCAGTTGTGCTGGAATTCTTGGAGATGTCGTCGATGATGACGCTGTGCATGCTGCTGGCCAGGGCGCTGGGCAGGAGGCTGCTCAGCTGATTGCTGCTGCCGCTGGATAGGCTGGAACTGCCAGCCGCAGCACCACTGAGCCCAGCCGCCCCACCAACACCTCCTCCGCCTCCACCACCAGCGCTACCAGCAGCACCAACACCTGCGCCAACTCCTGCACCACCCAGGCCACCCACAGTTCCCGCATGCCCCTGCAGCTGGCTGGCATTCAATATATTGAGCGGCTTGTGCGCCAGCACCGGCGATGGCGGTATGAGATCTATGGCCGGGATGCCCTCATCGAGCACCCGTTGCCCGCCGCTGAAAATGTTCGGTGGCTTCAGCAGCGACGGCGACGGTGGCACGGGCTGCGGCATAGGCAAAAGGAATTAGTCAATATGAAGAAGAAACGTACTTTTACGCTTGAAATGAAATTAGTTTTTATAGCTATATATGGTTTAGTAGGTAGAATATATAGGAATAAAGTGGTACAAGGTCAGGCTCTCAGGAATCTATCAAGCAAGTCTAATTCTCGTATATAGAAGTAACGAGCAGATTTAGTATAGTCATATAAAAAAGCAAATATTTATGCCCGCATCTCGTATAGTCTTTCAGTTATGCTCGAATATCCAAGTTGGAATATTAGAAAAGTCCAATATTACAAAGTTTCGAGTAGATTCAATAGAGTTATAAAAAAAAAGTTATATCCGTGTACTTTACACAAATCTATATACCAAAAATTATATCTCTATCTCGTATAGTCTTCGAGTTATGCTTAAAAAACCATGCCTCTATATTGGAAACTTCCATTAAAATCGATTTTAATCGATACTAAGCAATGAGAAGGACTTTTTAGCGAGAGAAGGACTTTTATTAGAAAGCAGTATAGCTTCCTTGTTGTAACATAACTCACCTCCATATCGCCCCATTGGCGAAAACTCATGCCCGGCTCCATCGTGGTGCTTGGCGAATCTTGGGGCGTGGCCGCTGTAGTTGTGATGAGCGGTGGATCGCGTATGAGACGCATTTTCGATATTCGTGGCGCCTCGCTGCGTCGCTCCTTGATCGAGTATGTCTGTCGTACAAGTGGAGGGCGATTGGGTTGGGGTTTGACTTCTTGTTGTTGTTGTTCTTCTGCTTCTTCTAACTAGAAGTCGAGCGAGTCACTTACCTTTTTGAGGCCGCCGCGTGGCTTGGCTTCGCCCTCCTTGTCGCCGGCATTGCCAAGCGACGCAGAGCTGGCGCCTTGGGCGGGCAGCTCGTTGATCTGATAGTCCTGGATGGGCTGCAGCAGACGCTGGCGATGAATATTGCTCTTGGTCTCGATGTTCAGCTCGGATGACTCCTGCAGCTGCTAAAGTGACGATAGACGATAGCAGATGAGCGATAACAATCGATGATAAATGGTGATAGTTCAACAATAGACTACGGATACATACCGTGACGGACTCTTGACGGCACACGCACTCACTCACTCACATTCACTCACTCTCACTCGCACTCACTCAAACTAACATGCATGCTATCTCAGTCACTCTTTCAGTCAGTGCGTGGCACAGAGTCAAGCTTTAGCATTCGCTCTCTCTCTCTCTCTCTTTTCGAATCGTTTCATTCGTTCACTTACCTTGCGCACATCCTCGGCACTGCGCCAGCGATTGCGTACCTCGTAGTAACTATCGTTTGTGGTCGATGAATCCGCTTCGCTGCGTGATTCATCGTACATACCATCGCTATAATTTTCGGCCAATGTTTCTTCACGCAGTTTCTTAACCAATTCACGTTGTTCGCGTTCGCGACGTTCATTTCGCTGAGGGAATCAAAATTTCAAAATTAGACTTTTTCGTCAACGTAATCGTTATCGTTATCGTTGCTGTCTATCGTTTTGCGCAAACTATCATCTTCGCTGCAAGACATTGTCTCAATTATCGTTTATCGAACTTATTGAACTTTTACTTCAATATCACTGGTCTATCGATAACATATCGAAGCTTAGAGAATTTTAAATTTAGAACAATAATTGAAACATTGTTTTGTTAGCTTCGTTGTTAATCGATTATCGATTGGTTATCGATATAAATTTAAGTGCAATTTTTTCAAGAGTTAAGTAGAAAATCATAAATGACAGCAAGAATCGAAAGATTGTAAAGTTACTTGAAATCGATTATTTATCGATAAGTTAGAGAATTGAAAGTTACTTTAGAGCTTAAGTGAGAAAGCAGGTTTTAGTAAAAAATCAAAATATAGCAAGTGCTAGAATAGAAATATTTATCGATTTTAAAAGCCAATTGAAAAGTTTATCGATAAACTTGACCAGGCTATCGTTTCGACTAAAGGTCATTAAGTGAATGAAGCTAGTGAAACGATGACCAATGTGGCCACAGAAAAGGAAAGTCAATGAAATTTAGATAGTTTTTTGAGAAGTTTTTAAAAGAATTTTTATTTTTGTATTTTTGTTAGTATTTTTCGTAATTAGTTGATGTTGGCAAAACTCTACCTCTGAACTGAATCCCTCAACCAAAATGGCGACCAATAAATTAAACAGCACGTAATTGCCAAAAGTCATTAGAGCCACAAAATACAATGCGGCCCAATGACTTGTCTTTTCCATGCCATTGAATAGGACAACGTTCCAATCCTCTTGCGTTAGTATCTAGAAACATTTTTGTTGTTTGTTTGTTGTTTGTTGTTGATGGTTGGTATTTTTTTAATATTTTTTTTTTTTTTGTTGGTTGCAGTTGCAGGTGGATTGCGGGCGGCAAAACGTGGTGCAGTTAACGTTCATATACGATATACGATATATATACGATATATATTTGTTATCGAAAGAAGCATAAAAAGAGAACGAAACACCATAAACATATGTGTGTATGTGTGTTTGTGTGTGTGTGTAGTTTTATATAAGAAAAAAGAGAGCACAAAAGAAAATACATCATGTTGGAGAAGCGAAAAAAAGACGCCAAAAAAACGTGTTAGATATATCTGCTTCTTCTTACTTTCTTTTTTGTTAACGATTATTATAGATATTATAGAATTTAATATATGTTAAGGTAATACGTATGGTAGATATGTATATATATATATATTTATTGTAAATGTTAGGTAATATTACTTTAAACGTCTATCTGCTTGGCTTTTGGTATTTTCTGTTTTAGTATTTTGAACACAAAATATTACAAGAACTCTTTGGTAAATCTTTTTGCTTGCACAAAAATTATAAAAAATAGTTATCAGTAAATCAAAAAGTATTTCTCGAATTCGAAAATGAATAAGTATTTTTGATTTGCAAACTTGAGTCTATTGCCCCTATATCATTTGTTTTTGGTATGTTTTTATAATTCTTTTTTTTTTAGAGTTCTGACATATTGAATGACAAAAAAATACACTTAACATGGAGTAACACAAAAGTTTGCCAAGGCGCAGTTAAAGCAGTTGGCAACTGAAAGCACAATCACAAAACGAAATGAAACAAGAAGAAACATGGAACTGAGGATCTTAAGATTAAAGACACGCACTGTAAGTAAACAACGCAAAAGTTAAGTTGAATTGAACGAACGAATCTAAAGTACATGGTATTATACTCGTAATTCGTGGTGTGGTTAAAAAACGCAAAGCACTCGATAAAAAACACGTTTTCAACTCAAAATACAAACTCCAATTCCATAGAAAATACTGAATAATTAGAATTAGGAAACTAAATTAATGAAAATTCCTTTAAAGAGCTGCAAAAGCGCGCAAAAAATATCTTGCATATAGAAATTCAAATTCTTGTTAAATACTAAAAGTGGTATTTTTTCGTATATATATATTTTTGTTGTTGTTTTTATATATATATTTTTGTTGTTGTTTTTTTTTTTTTTTTTTTGTATTTTTTTACACGACGTGCCAATAAATAGTTGATGCTATATGGGTTTTCATATACAAATCGAGTATATATATTTGTTTTATTTTAAATATATATATATTTTTGGTCGTGACTGTACATGAATATTTGGATTTTTTCTATATATATTTAAGTATGTATATATTTTTTGTATCTTAAGAAAAGCGCAAAAAGCAGCAAAAAGCAATTGCGAACCGTGAGCTAGGCATAAACGCAAAACGATAAAACGAAATCACAAAGCTTGGGCGAAAATAACATGAAGTTGGAGAAGAATAACAAAGCAGCAGCTGTTGAAGGCGTAGCGTGGCATAGGGGCGGGGCAACAAGCCAAAAACAAAGGGTTTCTTGTGAAAGCTATAGATAAAGATATATATATATATATATATATATATATATATATATATATATATATATATATATTGATATATTTGCATATATAGATATCTATATATACTCTATATTAAGCACATAGATCAAACCCGAAAGTAAAATGAACTGAAGAAATAAAAATATTTTCAATTCAGAAGAAAAATCATGCAATCAAGAAATGAAACTTTGAATTATGTTACAGATGAGTTGTATATGTGTGAGTGGCTAAGAAAGAAGGAGCAAGAGAGAAAGAGAAAGAGAGAGAGAGAGAGAGAGAGAGAGAGAGAGAGAGAGAAAGAAACTAGATAAAACTAAAAAAGATGGACAGAGTATAATAGTTGTTGTATGTGAACAAGATTAAGAGAGAACTGGCTGACTAAAGAGAGACAGAAAGAGAGAGAGAGAGAATGAGGGAGAGAGGGAGAGGATGGGAGAGCTAGTTCAACAGCTGTGAGTTCAAATAGAATACTCACTCAACTCTGAACAATATAATTTTTGTTCTGAGCCTTGAAGCCAAATGGCACTTGCGAGTAGTTCATTAGTTCATTAGCTCATTAGTTCATGCTATGAACCTGTAGTTCATTACAACTGATCTTGAAGCATTTAATCAGAGATTGACCGAATATTTTGGTTTCAAACTAACATACATTTTAATTGGAAGCTAATTCAAGTTACGATTAAGAACTTGTTTAATTCACATTTGCTCGCAAAATGTACTAGTTCTTTAAAAAACTACGAGCTACTATTTGCATTGTGAGGTTTGTGAGGGTTTGGAAATTTCAATTTCAACTGGATATTTCTTGGCAATAATTTCATGCTCCAATAACTAACGAGTTATGTTCACAATTGTTAAAAAATTAACTAATTCCTTAAAAAACTGAATCACCATTTGCATTGTGAGGGTTTGGAAACTTCATTTTTTAACAACAATTTCATGTTCCAAAAACGAAGCAGTTAGGCTCACAATTGTTAAAAAGTGAACTAGTTCTTTGAAATACAAAATTTCTTTATAAGTGTTTGGTGTTTTCTCAAAAGTTAAACACATTTAAAACAAGAGGGGACGCTCAAAAGCCAGGTATGTGAGGGCATGTGTGTGAAGGTGTGTGTGCGTATGTGTGAAGATGTGTAAATATATGTGTGTATGTAAAGTTAGCTAAGAACTACATTCTGATTGAAAAAGTATTTCAAAACTAAGTAAAAAGTTATGAAAAGAACTAAAAAAAAAGAAACTCAACCGAACTGAAATAACTTTTTAGAGCCAACCAACTAAGTTTTATCTTCTTCTTGATAATATATAGAAAGACAGAGTTTAAAAATAGATACAAAAATATATATATAGATGTAGGTGTAACTAAACTAAAACTAAGAAATCAGTTAACAGAAGAAAACTACATAAAGTTTTGATAGAGCTGCATGTTTTGCCATAAAATTTATATATATAGGGTAATATATTCTTCTTGTTTGTTTTGTACTTAGATAAATAGCTGGGAATGTATATATATACATACATATATGATGTTAATATATATATATATGTATATATATGTATTTAGGGTATATTTCTTAATGGATGTTGTTTGGTTTTTGTTGATTGTTGGTTGCTCTTACTTGAAAAACTGTGACAGTGGCCCACAAAATGTTGTTGAAGTGTTTGCGATCGCATTCACATTGCGGATGTCGGCTGATTATTTCGGGACACGTGCATTCGCGTTCGAGTCCGGATTCATCCAAAAATTTACAAAACTTACCGCCAAACAGATACATGCCGAGTATGCTGTAGGTTTATACGTATATATGTTTTATATATATATCATATATATCAGATTTTTTTTGTTGTTAGAGAGAGAAAGAGGTTTTTCTTTTCTTTTTCTTTTTTTTTTTTTTTGAGTGTACATGTAGAGCATATATGTATATATATATATATAGATATAGAGCTATAGATATATAGATACATGTATAGTTGCGATTCGATTATGAGTATATATATATGTATATATATTATGTAGGTATATATATGTGATTAAAGATAAGATTAAGTATATATATATATATATATATATATATATACATATATATGTAGATATATATATTTTTGTCGATATATAAATATATCTATATATTTCCATATAGGTATATGATACGTATATATATGTATAAAAAGTAGTAGTATATTTTCTTCATATTTAATAAACAGATTTGTAGTATTTTATTGTTGTAGTTGTTGTTGTTGTTGTTGGTGACTTAAAGTTTATAAGAAACTCGGAGCTAAGTGGATTTTTCATTGGAATAAAATTGATTGTATAACTGTTTTATTCTGTACAGAGTGAATAGAAAACTGGGAGTTTCGTGTTCTATTTTTGATTTTTTTATTATTTGATGAAGCAAAAAGTTGAGCAAAGAAAAAAACTGTTTTATTTTACAGAGTTTTTATTTTATTTTGTTCAGTAATTCTGTAAACCTCATAAGCTCTAGAGACTGTACTAGATATGTATTATATATATGTGTGTGTATGGTGTGTGTATATGTATGTATGTATATGTATATGTATGTGGAATGTAGAGTTTTCATTTAAGAGGAATATAGTATACAGATAAGAGTTTAGAGAGTGTGTGTGTATGTGAGGGTTTTTTGGTTAAGTAGACGGGGGAGTATACAATTTCTAAACAACTTAGAGTCTAGAGTATATATAGCAATAGATATGTACCATAGGTGCATACATAGATAGTAACAATACTTAGACAAAGGGAGAGAGAGAAGGAGAAAAACACACACAGAGAAAGAGAGAGAGAGAATAAAATATGTGTGTGTGTGTGAGTGCGAGTGTGTGTGTATGCGTGTGTGTGTGTGTGTGAGTGTGTGAGTGTGACAAGAGACAAACGACGAGTGAGAAAAAATCGCAAGAGTTTGGAGTAAAAAGTTGAGCGAGTTAACGTGTGTGAATGTGTATAGACAGTAGTAGGTGTGATCGATAACACACTTATCAATTAAGCAAGCCAAAATAAGTAAACGCAAAAACAAATATACATAGATTTAGATATAGGTATGAATATAGATATAGATATAGGAAATATATATGTAAAAGGGCAGGCGATTCTACACAACTGGTATGCTTACCTGTGCAGTTTATGTATACATATATATATCTGCCTTATGAACTAAGCTATATTTTCAATCGATAGCTGATCGATAACGATAAATAAATGAAAGCCTTATATACATTTATAGAGAAGAAAAAAATTATGGCATGCGTATGCGCGTAGCTCGATAAATAACTTGGCATGCCAACATCAACTAGGCTCAAACGTGCAGGCACGAACCGAAATGGAAATGGAACACAATGAAAATAAAGACCACACCAAACGGACTACACACCACAAATCAGTGCGAAATCTAATGAAAACAAAAAGAAAGCAAACAGAAGGAAAATGTGAACAAAATCAAAGAAAACTTTTCCAATACAATTTGCAGGCGTCTTTCATAGGCCACATTGAAATTGAAACACACATAAAACTGAATACACAGACAGACAGAGTGACAGAGACAGAGAGAGAGAGAGAGAGAGAGAAGGGAGGACAGATAACTAGTTTTTAGGAACAGAAATGAAAGCACAACAATTATAATCGAAATGATTGTTATTGTTATTGTTATCGGTTATCGGTTATCAATTATCGGCAAGACCTAGCACATTATCGAACAAACTAAATTAAAAAGAAAGAAAAAAATCATTTGAACGAAAGCCTTAAACAACGTAAAACAAACAAAACAAAATGCTTACATTTCGGTATTATTATTTTTGGTATTTTTTGGTTGGTATTTAATAAAAAGAAAGAAAAACTGGTTTTGTTCTCATTGAAACATTTAAGTGTTAGTTATCGATAGATTACGATTATGGCATAAAATTAGGTGGTAAACACATATACATATATATATATATATATATATATATATATATATATATATATATATATATATATATATATATGTGTATATGTATATATATATATAATATATATTTTTTGGTATAGCAGTGGAATTTTTTTATTATGTATATATATATATATATATATATGTAAGTTAAAATTATGCTGATAGCAAATGGGGTCTACCTGAAACACTGTGACGAGCGCCCATAGCAGGCTGTCGAAATTCTTACGATCGCAAATCTTCTCTCCATTAATTTTCTCGCAGAATTTACATCCGAACAGATTCATGCCGAGTATACTAGATTGATGTTTTTTTTGGTATATATATATTTTTTGTATTTTTTTGATATATATATGACATACATTTATATTTCAATAATATATAGATATTTGGTAATATTCTTGTAAAGTTTTTTTTTGGTATTTAATTATTATTATTAATATTGTTGTTAAATATTTTTGTGGGGGTTTTTGTAGTGTTTTTTTTTTTAGTTTTGAGTTTAATATTTTTTTTTTTTAATTTATAATATATTTTTTAGGTTTAAAAGTCATTTTTAGTATTAAAATATTTAAGAGTAGAGCAATTGTGTGTGAGAGAAAGAGAAATAGAGAGAGAGAGAGAGAGAGAGAGAAAGAGATAGTTAAGAAAGAAAGAGAGAGAGAGAGAACGTGACTGTAAGTGAGCAGCAAGCGAGCGTTAATTGGAAAATCAAAATAAGTTTCATTTTTCATAATATGAAAATCCAAAAAATCAGCTTTTCGAGTTCGAGCTTTTACACAGACGGGCGAGCTTTCAAAGCTCAAAATCGGACAAACGGAACGAAAGTAAAAGTTGCTGGAAAAAGGAGTGTTAGAAAATATATTCGTATTATTCAAATGGTATTGTTAGTATTTTACTTATGCTTCTTTTTAGATCTTTTTCTTTTATTGTTCACGACATAGAGAGCAGAGTGTGTGAGAGAGAGAGAGAGAGAGTAAGAGTGAGAGAAAGAGAGCGGGAGATAGACAGATTGTGTGTGTGGGGGCCTCTGAGTCATCAGGGGGACATTTTCTATGTTTTCTTTCATTGCAAAGTATTTTGTGATCTATGTCTCAGGTGTTATATGTGTCAGTATGTGACTGTAGTATTTTTTTAAAAGATATTTTTAAGATAGTTATTGCTTTTTTTTTAAATATTTTTTTTTCTAACTACGCAAACGTTTACGACTTTTTAGTTCAAGAACAGAGCAACTAAGCTAACTAAACTTTGGCTTAGAATAAAAATGTAGTTGGTATATTTATGTGGTATTTTCATAAATATCTGTTGTATATTTAGTATTTATTTGGTATTTTACGATTAAAATTTAAGTAAAATTAAGAATTTTAAAAATGGAAATTTCAATAGTATATATATATGTATATATAATGTATAGGAAAGAGAGAGCATGAAGTAGTACGAGTATTTGAGAATTGAGAAAGATATATATAGATATATATATTTGAAGTATATATATATATGTATACATATATAGATATAGTTTGTATACTGCAAAACTACACAATAAGCGTACGACTTGATAGTTACTGATTACTGTTTAACGTTTAGTATTGTAAAAAATACTATTACTTTTATTTGTGTTGCTATCTAATTGTTGTAGTTGTGTCGTTGTTGTATCCAATCGTGTTGTTTTAAGCAAAATGAAAAGTGTTTGAAATTTTGGGCCTTGTGTTTGTTGGTTTGCTTGGTTTTGTTTATTCAAGTTTAGTGTTGGTAAACGCTAAAAAAGCTAAGACACACATTTGATTAAGCCTTGGAACTAACTAATTGTTGTATGTGTTGATGCTGTTGTTGCTATCTTTGTTAAACAGGTGATGCTTGTAACAGAGTTTTCTTGGCTGCGAGAAGCGAGTGAGAAGTTAACACAAACAGAAACAAAAACAGGATAACAAAGTAAATAAACGAGCTTCTTGGAGAGCACGCAAGAGACGAATGACGAGTAAACAAAAAAAGAGAGAGAAGATTTGAAAAAGTAACGAGTATAAAGAGTGAGAGAGTCAGGGAGAGAGAGGGAGAGAGTCTGCGAGCGAGAGCGGAGGGAGAGAGAGAGAGAACTAGCCTTGTTGGTGCTCACAAATCGTTGGCAAGTTGGTATAATAAAACAGAGAGAGAGAGAAAGAGTTAGAGGGAGAGAAAGATAGTGGAAGAGAATTCAAAATCACTCGCATACATTAACTTCGATCTGGTTTTTCTCAGTGTATTATTTGGTTTTGTTTATATTTGGAGTACAAAGTGTGCGATGCGAATGTAAGGCAACTAGATCAGCAACGAACTGTGTTAGATAAAGACCAAGAGATAGAGAAAGAGTATGTATGTGTGTGTGTGTGTAAGAGAGACAGACACAGAGCGTGAGTGAGAGAGTTCGAAAACAGAGACTGAAGTTGTTATTCAATTTGGATTTGAATTTGGATTGTAAAACTCTAACTACAAATCGAGATAACGAGTACACTTAATTCAAATGACAGAGAGACAGAGAGAGCTAGAGTAACTGCATGTGTGTGTGTATGTTTGTGTTTATGTGAGAGATAGAGAGAGAAAGAGAGATATATATATATATAGAGAGAGAGAGAAAGTCTTACACAATCGTTTACTCAAATGGTACGCATAAAAAGGAGTACAGTTAATACCAGGGCTAAAAATTTAAATACTTTAGTTTCTATTTTTGTTTTTGTTTCTTTTTTTAAGGGTTTTTGGTACGGTTTTTAGGGGCGAGTGTTAAGAGTTGGCTAATGCAGAAGTAAGAGCGGAAAGATAAAGAGAGATAGAGAGAGAGATATGTAATATGGATGAGAGAACGAACGATACAGAGAGTGAGAGAAAGCGCAAGAGATGCAAAAGTAGAAGCAGAAGATAGATAGAGATATATAATGTAGATAATAGAGAGAGCGAGTGGGAAAGAGGGTATCTGTCTGTATATGAGTAAGAAGAGGATGAGCGAGGGAGAGCGAGAGTGAACTTGAGAAAGTAAGAGCAAAGAGTCTGAGCATAAATTTAGCGAGAAGAGCAAGAGAGCGAGAAAAAGGAGACAGCGAGTTTGCAAATGCATGTAGGTGAGAGATATGCGAGAGCGAGAGAAAGAGAGCGAGACAGATATAGAGTGAAACTGAGTTTGTTTTGTTTGCATCTGATGAGATAGAAAGAGCTTGTTAGAAAGAGAAACAGAAAGAGAGAGAGAGAGAGAGAGAGAAAGAGAGCAGAAGCACATCTACATAAACATTGAAGTGACTATATATATAAATATATATATATAGACCCATCTATGAACTGCTCTGCAGATGTTCTCTCTCTTTGTGTATATGTGAACGATTTGTTCTATAGATGTTGTGTATGTCAGTGTGTGTGTGTGTGTGGATGTTAATAACTATTTCTCTTAGATCAATATTATTTGTTGCTGTTGTTGTTGTTGTAACTGAGGGGCTAATTAGAGGCTAGCATTGAGTAAGTAAATTAGAGATTATTACGCAACTCTATGTCATATAGTAGACGAGACGATTACTAAACATCATCTTCGGTATATTATCGAAGCTCTAAGAGCCCATCAACTAACGAAGAAAAAAAAACACACTCAACTGTTTAGTGGGTCACTGATGCGGCGGGTCAGTGGTTTAGTGGTTTAGTGGGTCGTTTTTGTATTAATTGGATGCGCATCAGCATTATGTTATACATTACTGTACATATCCATATATGTGTATGTAGGTATGTATTTATGTGTGTCTGTGTACGTATTAAGTGCGAATTGAGCTCAGCTCGGACTCCATGAAATCGTTGGCAGAAGGAGGTTTGAAATTTTTAATTAATTTGCTTCTAGTAGCAAGTTTTTCATAGAGTATACGAAAATGTTAGATATTTGAAGAAGAGTAAGATTTGGTACAAGTGTCTTTTGTTTTATTTCTAGGGAAGAATATTTAAAGCGAGTTCTTTTTAGCTTAAGTTTAGAGTTTGTCTAATACTCGACTTAGACCATACTTAAATCTTGGGTATTTGAGCTAGAGCTCATATTGTTCACAAAGGATTCCTATGGTAGGCTTAGCATCTCTAGCATATATCTGCCTTTTAAAATTGTATATTTAAGTCGAATTCTCAAGGGACTGATATAACTTCAAATCTAGTATCTTAAGATACGCAAGGCTCTAAAGAGCTTTAAGCTAAGATATTATACAAAACTAAGCTAAGATATCATACAAGACTCCAAAGAGCTCTAGACTTGAAAACTTTGCTAGATATTCCTAATTGAACTTTTAGCTTAACTTTGGCTCTGGAGCCCAGGTTGAAGTCGTATTTCTCTCAAATGAAACCATAACTCATATGATCTCATGATATATTTAATTGGAGCTCATTCTCTGATTTGCTTTACAATCTTGACAAGTCAGGAAAATATCTATAGATATAAAAGCCCAACACTGTAAGACTCTGACTGACTGACTTCTTGCAAATTTCCTCCTCTTGCCAACACTTTTCAGGAGTTTTCTGTTTTCTTTTGTGGTTCTTCTTCTTCATTTTATATAGATATGATATCTTTCGCATTTTACAGTTTAGTTTCTGTTGCTGTTGTTGTTAAGTGTCTATGCGGTGTTAGACGTGTGTGCCACACAGACGCCTGCCCCGTCGGCAATTGCTGTTAGTACACATGCAAATATTTGTGTATGTGTGTGTGTGTGAGTGTGAGTGTATGTGTTGGTCACAGTAGAACTCACCTGAATATGAATATAAAGAGTACGAGCAGTGAGAAAAAGACAGCAACATTGTCCATGGTGCGCAGCATGACGAACAATTGACGTCGCAGATTGGGCATGAAGCGAACGAGCTTTAGGATGCGCAGCAGACGGAAGGTGCGAAGGACGGACAGACCTGAGCCACCGCCGCCAGTGCCATTGCCCGCAAACGTCTGACATATCTCGATGGCGCTGACAGGGAGCGAAGGAGCAGAGGTTAGTCGATAAGCGCAGTCAGCTATTGTGAATGCTCACCTCAGTATGACTATGATGCCGTCGAAGACATTGAAGCCGTTGGCTATGTAGCGAAAGGGTCCCTCGGCAATTACCTTGAGCAGCATCTCGACGGCAAAGATGCCGGAGAAGACAACATTGCTCGTCTCAACAATGGCCGTCAGCTCCTCGGGCTGATTGTGGTACTCGATGCCCATCGAGAGTGTATTGATCAGTATGGCCAAGAGGATGCCCTGCTGGAAGTATTTGTGCTCGACGAGCCGCTTGATGTAGCGACGGATCCAGCTGCAGACGCGCATCAGGCAGCGATAGACGGCGATGAGCAGACGCAGAGCTGGGGAGCGGGGACGCTGGCGCTCGTCGAGGGGCGAGAGGGCATTCTGGTACAGATCGTAGCAGCAGGCGTAGTCTTCCATGTAGTTGCCGGTAGGGGCGTGGCTGCGGCCATGGTGACGTTGACCGCCGCCCGTGTTGCGGCTGTGATTGCTTTTGCTGTTGTTGTTGTTGTTATTGTTGTTATTGTTGTTGTTGTGGTGGTGGTGCAAATGAGGCCGCTCCTTGCGTCGGTTCTCCATGGGCACAGCCGCCGAGACAGCAGCCAGCTCCAGACTCAGAGCCGGTGCCGGCAAATCGGCACTCGAGTCGAGTATATCAACTGTTGCCGGTGCTCCAGCTGCTGCGGTTGCTGCTGTTGTTGTGGCAACTGTTGTTGTTGCTGCTGCTGCTGCTGCAGCTGCTGTTGGTGTGCCAGCAGTTGCTGCTGCTCCTGCTGCTGCTGTCAGGCGCTTCTGCTGCTGCACCTTGTTCAGGGCCTCGACTGTGTGAGGATCGCAGCGGGCCAGCGACGAGTAAAACGATTCGAGCGTACTCTGGCCCGTCGGCAGCGCTGCTGAAAATGCCACTGAGAATGCTAAGAGCTCTTGACAAGTCATCGCATCGTGTATACCCAGCTCAGAGCACTCGGCATATGGATTGGCGATGGTGCCGATGCTTTGCGGTAGATTCACCTGTCACAAATAAGTTGAGCAGTATAAGTCGTTTGTTTGCATCATGCCACGCCCCCAGCCATCACTCACCTGCCAAATGCTGCCGTCACCTGCCTGTGTCATCTTCTCCATGGAGTGAATGTTGCTGCTAGTTGTTGCTGTAGTTATTGCTGTTGCTGCTGCTGCTGCTGCTGCTGCTGTTGATGCTGCTGTTGCTGCTGCTGTGGTTGCGGCAACTGTTGTTGTTGCCGTTGCTGTTGTGGTGGCTGCTGCTGCTGCTGGCTCATTGCTTAAAGCTGGCGGTGTATGCAGCAGCACGTACTCATTGAACATCACCGAGGGACGGCGGCTGGCCGAGGTGGGCGGACTAAGAAAGCCCGAGGTGCATGGATGGCTCTACAGATAGAAAGAGAGAGAGAGAACAAGAGAGAGAGCGACAGAGAGAGAGAGAGAGAGAGAGAGAGTGGGGAAAATTGGAGTGGGGAATATGGGTAAAATAACAAATATGCATTAGCTCTTGCAACATTATTTTGACAAACATTTCAAAATAGTTTTAAAATTTCATTTAGAATAGCGACTTAAATGGTTTTATTTTTATAGGGGCTAGCTATGTACAGTGGGCCCTGGGCAGGAAGCGCTAATGGAAGCAACTAGAGACCATAAAGTGCCAAACAAACAAATAGAAAAGTTTTTAATTATTCATAAACGCCTAGGAGATACCCTGATAAACTGCTGCTCCAAGTTTAGTTTCTGTTTTTTTATTGGAGTAAATTATTAAAAAGTTGAGTAAAGTCTGTAAAAGCTTAAATATAAATAGGTATAAACTTTTAATCGATAAATATAAACTTTGTTCGATAAATATAAGCGATTTTATCGATAAGTAATGGAATGAGCTTTCGATAAGTTGTATGTAAAAATATATCTTTCTGGATTCTAGCCATCTATGCATCAATTCAGCTTTAATTCATACTTTTTCTGCACTTACCTACACTGGAAAGGCATTGCTGAAAAGTCGCTTTTAAACACTTGTGAGTTTGAACCGTGCCTAACTTCATTGATTGGCTATATTTCAATCAAGTATTAAAATGTTGTAAGCACATGAAAATGAGCTTTTAAAGCTTTTCATTAATCTATTGCAGCTTTGTAGCTTTAAAGCTTTGCCTGACTTTAGATGAAAGCTTACATAAACTTGAATACATATTTTAGCACTGTATTCGTTAATTGATAGTAATTTTTTGAGAAATTCTATAGCTCTTGAATTTCTTGAATTGCTCATTATATATAGTTCATTAATCGACAATTGATTTTTAGCTGATCCGCAAAGCTTTTCGACTGACATATGAAATAGATACGATAATCCAATTATGTCAGTGCTAAAAAAGAAATGTGAAAAGAGCTTCTAATCCAATGGAATAATTGCATCTAATATTCATAAAGCACAAATCTATATCCCTCAAAAGGCCACCATTTCCTTCATGTGCGAGGGAATCGCTGAGTTGAATGAATCTCAATTGCTATTTACATATGTAATGAAATGAAACAAATATTTGAATAATTAATTGGCATTTCAACAATAGGTCTAATAGAACAATGGACGCAAATGGGTCGCCGGGGGCGCTGGGGGCTGTGGACGCAGGTTCTATTATACATTGCATTCTCATTTAAAGGGCGTCATTTTTCTTTTCGCTTCGAGCTTTTATTATATCTTGTATTTAATTATAGTCTTGTCAAAGATATTAACTTTTTGCCCTTGCAGCAATATGGAATTTTTATTGGGTTATCGTATAATCTTGGATATTATAATGTCATCAAATAGTAATATCTTAATATTGTATCGTAGTATCGTAATATAGTAATATTGTCATATTTGTGATATCGTAATATCAAAGAAATACACAATAATAAAAACAGGACAAATATCGTAATTATTACGATGCGAACCAAATGCTAAGAATATTTGGTGCTAAATATATTTTGATTAGTACGGATATACTTTTTGTTTCAATAGACAATCTTTTGCCAATGTTAATATATAAAAAAACCCTATACGTTCTCAATATGTTCGATTCCATATTTCTGCTCAGGGTAGCTTCGGTTAGCCGAAAATTTGTTTTTTAGCTTTATTGTTATATATACATGTTTTTAAGAGGGTTCTTAAAATTGTAGTTGTGATAGATTGCAATACCTTGCCTAAATTTCCCAACTGCAGCTACAAGTTGTGCAACGTTCGTGACAAATATGAAAGATCATTATTAGCGGTATTACATAGTTAAGTTAGTGGGTGGTCAAAAGTATTATTGGAATTGGTATTTGTTTCTTGGTTGTTAAGTCTGTTTGTGGAGTTTTTAAGCGAAGTTTGGAGCTGCGGTATATCGAATATCGTATGTGGTATATCGTAAGTAGTATACCGCGTATAATGTTTAATTTGACGATATGCTTAGTGTGGAATGTCATGCCTATGATATAAATTGTTATACATGAACAATATCGTATATTGTGTATCGAATATCGTATACAAATTAAGTAGTATAACGTCTTAGGCACATAACTGAACATCTTCTGAAAATATTGTCATATCATATTTAATTCACAGCTCATAGAATGTCGTATACGATATGACAAATATAGATAATATCGTAATTTTTTGACTTTGCTGATTTTGAAATATATGTTTGTTTTGCATAAAGTATGAGGTCTGAATAACGTATTTCTTATATATCACATACGATATTTCGATGGTATATCGTATACTGTTGAGTTTAAGCACATGTATAGTAAACATCGTATGTAGCGTATCGTATGTGGTAAATCGTATGTAACTTATACTCTATGGTATATCGTCTTATATAGTATATCATACGGAATATATCGCATTGTATATCGTATCGGGTTGTAGTATAACATTTCGTATATCGTAAATACTCGTCGCGTGTAAATAACATATAGACTTTATGTGGCCTACATTTTAGACATGTGCATATCGTATATCTTTGGAGAGTTTTTGAATATGGTATACTGTTTCTTTCTGTCTGCTTCTTCCTCTATTCAGGCGATACTTACGATCAATTGGTCCGAGTCCATGACCTGTTGTGGCAGCTTGAGCAGAATCGTCTTCTGCTCACCGCCAGTTGCCTCTGGCTTCAGCTGCAGGCCGTGGCCATGGTGGGCGGTGGGTTTCTTCATCGAGGAGGTGCGGCGAGCCACGCCCGAGCCGCTGCCCTCGCCCAGCGACTGCTCCGTGTTGTCCGACGAGGAGAGTTGCGCCTGCACCGCTGCACCGCCTGCCACCAACTGTTGCTGCTGGGCCATCGAGACGCTGGCGGTGCTGCCGTTGATGCCATTAATCAAGGCGACAGTGGTGTTGCCAGCACCACCAGCTCCTGCACCGCCTGCACCGCCTGCACCGCCAGCACCGCCGTTGCCGCTGCCATTGTTGCTGCTGCTGTTGTTGTTGCTGTTGCTGTTGTTGTGGCTGCTATTGTTGTTGTTGTTGTTGGAGTTAAGCGGCACCATAACGGTAATCATCTGATCCTGTATGCTGGACGGCTTGCGATTACTGTACTTGGGGCAATTCGGATGATGGCACTTGATGCGCGACGGCGAAAATGTCAGATTATCAGCATTGGGTAGCAGACCCTCGCGTCGCTGCTGCCTCTGATACCTGGACGAGGACGAGGACGAGGACCGAGGAGGACGCAGCAGCAGAAGATGTTAAGGGCAAAAGGGCAAACGATTAGTGTATATAGTCGAAAGCAAGCTCATGCATAACATACAAACACACACAAACACACACACACAAACACATAGACACATACACACATACACATAGACATACATGTGGTTCAGATGAGAACGTGTGCGGGTTCTGTTTTGAGGTTTTGGATTACGTGCGTGTGGCTCTCAGTGGCATCATTAGACACTGTCTAATTGTGTAGGAGTAAGTGTCTGTGTATATGTATGTGTGTGTGTGTGTGTGTGTGTGTGTGTGTGCTTACTAATTAGACAACAATTACATAATTCAATCAAATGAACAACGCAAATAAGCAAAAACAACGACAACCACAACAAACGAGCGTCGAACGAGACGAATGCAAATGAAAATTAAAATATTTTATAGCAATTCGACTTAAGACAACAGAGAGAGAGAGAGAGAGGGAGAGAGAGAGAGCAGACAGTGGAGTAGAGCAGAGGGAGAGAGAGAGAGACAGAGGTGGGGCTCATGTGTTGTAAACGTGTACTAAAGAGCTAATGATTTAAAGCATTTCGCATAACTAAAGTGCTTCTGGCCTCAAGCCAACTGAAGCACTCGGGCATGACTTTCCGTGAGTCAATCTTGTTTAACATTCAAAGTGAAATTGTTTTCCGACCTTGGGCAAACACTTGAGCAGCTGTTAGAAATTAATCAACTGTTTACCAAGATATACTAAGTGCATTTTGTTTTCACAGCTTTCGTTACAATTCAATCATAACAATCATTGATTAGCCAAATTTAAGTCAAGTGTGCTGAAAGCACCTTAAAGCTTTATTCTTATGCACGACTGAAGGAAAAGGCTTGAAGTGTGGCTAAAGTTTGGCATATTTGAAACTTAAGAAGTTTGAAAGTTTTTATAATTCTTGGCATTGCATTAAAAGCTCATTACGCTTAAGATTGTGTGAAAAGCTTTAATGATCCCTTGAATATTTTCTGCTTCAGCTGAAAACTTAAAGATTGAATGAAAGATATTTCATGAAAGCATATTTAAATCTCACTGCCCAATTAAGGAAGCTCTTGAGGTTACAAATCGTTCGAGAAGGAATCTAATGCATTTTACATATGTAAATATGATTATTTCTGATTGCTAAGCATGCTACAGATGTTGTTTACGCTATCTACGCTTATTTGCTAACAGCTTTATATTATGTTGCAATTCAAACTATCTGACTATACTAGCGTAGTCTATGATACTATATTAATTCTAGCTTTCTGCTGACACTCTCTTCATTCACAAAGTCAAAGTCAGAGTCAGAGTCAGAGTCAGAGTCAGAGTCAGAGTCAGAGTCAGAGTCAGAGTCAGAGTCAGAGTCAGAGTCAGAGTCAGAGTCAGAGTCAGAGTCAGAGTCAGAGTCAGAGTCAGAGTCAGAGTCAGAGTCAGAGTCAGAGTCAGAGTCAGAGTCAGAGTCAGAGTCAGAGTCAGAGTCAGAGTCAGAGTCAGAGTCAGAGTCAGAGTCAGAGTCAGAGTCAGAGTCAGAGTCAGAGTCAGAGTCAGAGTCACAGTCACAGTCACAGTCACAGTCACAGTCACAGTCACAGTCACAGTCACAGTCACAGTCACAGTCACAGTCACAGTCACAGTCACAGTCACAGTCACAGTCACAGTCACAGTCACAGTCACAGTCACAGTCACAGTCACAGTCACAGTCACAGTCACAGTCACAGTCACAGTCACAGTCACAGTCACAGTCACAGTCACAGTCACAGTCACAGTCACAGTCACAGGCACAGTCGCAGTCACAGTCACAGTCACACTCAGACTCAAAGTCACAGTCACACTCACAGTCGCAGTCGCAGTCACAGTCAGACTCAAAGTCACAGTACCACTCAGACTCACAAAACTGACTAACTCTATATGTTGTATTTGTTGTTGTCTTGTTATACGAGACACAACAACAACAACAGCAACGACACTTGGGGAACAACACACGCGACCAAATGCAAGTGCAAATAATTGAAAGGCAAAGCCCATAAAAAATGCAAAACCCAAAAAGTTGACAGCTGTAAACGAGAAAACTAAAAAGCAGAAAAAAGAATAAATATAAAAAACAGAAAAACAGAAAAAGAAACGAAGAGAACGTGCGCTGCAGGACGTGAGAAGCGGAACGCATGTTAAATGAATTTTTAATAAATCACAAACATATATATATTTAGATATATAAATATATATATTTTAGCCAGAGCTGTGGAGGATCCGGGTCCGAGGCTCAAAGGTAAAACGAATTCAAATCGAAGTATCGCAAATAAAATGCAATAAAATCAAACGGCATGTTGGGCAGAGGCAGAGGCAGAGGCAGAGGCAGAGGCAGGGGCAGGGGCAGGGGCAGGGGCAGGGGCAGGGGTCTGGGGTCTGGTTCCATGTGCGACGCTACTCTGCATGAGGTGAAAACTTCTGAGCTGAGAAAGTCAATTTGGCATCAAATACAGTTGACTTAAAGTCTTAACTCCATTTGAGTTTATACAACTTTTGTATGGAAGATTCTTGTTCAATTGAATAAAACTTGCCAAGATTTGGTTAGGATAAGTTTTTGGTACATTTATTCGAAGCAGATGCTAGTTTCTAGAACTTGTTTAAGAAAGTTTATCTATCAGTTACATGAAATTGTAAGACTCTGACAGCGTGATAGAGCTGACTATGGTAAAGGCACGGTATTGTAAGGTAAGAACTGTGCCTAGTTGGGATATGGTTAGAATAGATTAAGACAGGTTTGGTTAGGTTATGAAAGTTTGGGATAGGATATGTTGGGAAGATTAGGAAGCAGAGGGGGTTAGACTGGGTAAGGTGGGGAATGGTTTTGAAAAAGCTAGGATAGACTATGAGACTATGGGCTAGGTTATGTTGGAAAGGGTTAAGTTAGGAAGGGGTTAGGTTAGACTAGGTTAGGGCTGTTATAGTTAGGTTAAGTAGAATTAAGTAAGGTTAGGGTTAGGTTAGACTAGATTAGAGCAGTTATAGTCAGGATAGTTTGAGTTGGCTAACTTATTTATAATCCTAAGCCTAAGAGACAAGACAAAAGTGGGTTCCGAATAACGTAATTTGAGCCGAAGCAGAATGCACTAAAGACAATAAAATATAAGTAAGCAAATGCGAAACAGAGGACAGCTTGAACAAAAGCTTGCTAAAGCCTTAATAATACAATTGGATACGATCAAAGAGCATGTTCTATAAGAAGCTACATAAAAGCCACGAAATTAACTTTGGAATATTCGTTTCCGGCAACCTAATCAAGCCCTTAAGATAGTGAGATTTGAGAAAATCTCAGGTCTTTGGCAAAGAGGAGCAAACTGTGTGCTCTGAGATAAGAGCTGAGTCAATCGAGGTGGTGATTAGCGCGAGGATTAGTCCTTCACTTTGGGTGTGGTGCGGAACTGTGAGGCCTGACGGGGAGGCTGACCTGTTGCAGTTGTTGTCAAGCTAAGCAATTGTTAAGTTAATGATAAATATTTGATGGCATTTAGTATACAATGAGACGGTGAGAGAAACGAGAACAGTGTGATAGGTAAACAGGTGAACGTAAAACGTAATTGAATCAAATCAAAAGACGGTCAAGCAGCATACTTATATAATCTGTACTTCTTTAACATTCGTCTCTTGAAGCGTCGCCACAGATGGGCTATGTATTTGACTATTTCAGCATAGCACGTGGCCGGCTCCGAGTTGTTGGTGCTGCTCGCCAGCGTCGATGTGGACGTGTAGCGGGCACGCTCCTGCCGCATCCGCTCCATTTCACGCTTCTTCGTCTCCGAGAACTGGGTGGCAATGACGACCAGGCACAGGTTGATCATGAAGAACGAACCAATCTGCAAATGAGTGGAGAGAAAACCAAATATTTGTTAGAGTTCAGATCAAATCAAATTTCGTAACTTTTCACATTTCCATGCCACAAGCGACAAAACAAGTTTGCGCCACAAATTGAGGCAGCTTCGATAGCGACGGCTGCAACAGGCAGCAGCCGCAGCAGCAGGAGCAGCAGCAGCAGGAGCAGCAGGAGCAGGAGCAGGTCGGCAGGAGGCGCTACGAGTTGTGGAACTTTTGATTTGTTGTTCATTCAATGACTGCAAATTAGTTGAGCTGCCAATTTAGCTCACTGCCCGAGCCCCGCTTTCTTACTCTCTCTCTCGCTCTCTCTCTGGCTTTATATTTTACTCTCTCTCTCTCTCTCTCTCTCTCTCCCTCTCATTCTACGAATAGCCATCCATTAGCTTGCTGTTGCATTTTAATAGCTTTCTGGCAAAACAAATTTGCCAACTTTAAATTGAAAACATATTTTTCTACAACAATAGCAGCAACAAAGAGAAGTGCAAAGGTAGCAAGACTAGCAAATACCCTGTAGATGGTTTGAGATCCAACAGAGAATCGTACGAGATGCTAGGAAATTTGAATTAGAAGGGAGTTTGTTAGAACTAATAGATTTATTAACAGACAGACTGACTGACTGATTGATCGATTGAATAACTACTTTAGGGAATCAAGTTGTTAGTCAATCAACTTGATGATTTGAAGAATCATTTATTTGCTAATATTTTCCATGATTGAGAGACACACAGGCCAATAGATTGACACACTATCACATCAATCAATCAATGACCTGATGGATCAGTTCTCGGCTAATCATATCGATTGATGATGATCTATCTGATTGGCTCATTGAGCAAATGTTCTTGTTAATGGACTGACTGATTGATTGACTGATTATGGATTAGCTGACTTATGAATTAAATGATTTTATGACGAACTTCTTGCTACCTGATTAACTTGATTTATTGACTGACTGATTGACTGTTATTGATTTACTGACTGTATGATGAACTGATTTCAGAATGCTTTAATGACTGACAACTGACTGATTGATTAACTGCCCGAGTCGCGGGTGATCCACCACTTGCTGACTGATTGTCTTACTGCTTGACTGAGTGATTGACTGACTGAATCAATCGATTGTTTGACTTACGAATTGTTAATGAGAAGGATCCACTATTAGACTGATCTTATAATTAACGCTTCGCTAACTGATTGATTGACTGACGGACTGACTCTCCTTATGATTTATCTAATTGACTGACTGACTGATTGATTGATTCTCCGTCTAATCATGTATTAATTCCGTAGAAGACTTCAGGTCAAGCTTATGAGTGATTGATTGATAGAATTCCTATAAGCAAAACAGACAAAGTCCAGCCCACTTTATCCACATTCATTTTATCGAGGGTATGCCGAGCGAAATGTTTCTAATTTTTGAATTTGTGTGGCGCTCGCTGCACAAAATGTTTCTCAAAAACGAGAAAAAGGAGCAACAACAACATAAATATGCAATTTCCTTGCTGGCAACAAGCAACTTTCAATAGCATAAAACATAAAGGGGGCTTTCCACTCGTAGAGTGGATGGAAGTGGATGGAAGTGGGCCTGGGCCATGGGGCAGGTGGATGGATATATGCCTTCCTATAGACTGCCAGCTATTTGCATATGAAAAGTTATTGCTGCTGCAGCTGCTGTTGTTGCTATTGTTGCAGTTGCTGTTCCTTTTTCAGTTGCTGTTTGCCTGGGCAATAGCAAAAATCATTTTGCACATCAAATGAGCAACTAACAAAGCAGCTGAGTCGAGCGAGATAGCGAAACAAGCTTTGAACATAAATGATGTATGTGTATGAGTGTGTGTGTGTGTGTGTGTGTGTGTGTGTGTGTGTGTATGTGGATTAAAAGGCTTTTAATTAGTACAAGGACACCTGATATCCACACACACACACACAAACACACCTGAAGATGCAACAACATGTGGTCAACTAAACAAACGCATGATGAGTCCCCAGCCAACTGGACTTCTATTATTCTTTATCAGAGAGAGATGTAGATAAAAAGAGAGAGAGAGAGAGAGAGAGAGAGAGAATCAATGTGTCTGTGTGTTACACACATATTTACATATTCAAATTGCCTTAACTGCATTGCTTTGTCCACTCAACTAAATTCGATTCAAAAGTTTTAAAATACAAATTGGAATCTCCTATGGAGGGCACAACAAAGCTCAAGCTTCAACACACAATTAGGCAACTCATATGTCAATACCTGCCCTGGAATAATAGAATGCAAAGCTGGCGAAAAAAGATGATTCTGTTTACAGCTTAGCCCAAATGCAAGTTTGCACAACAAATTGAAAAACTTCCACGAACGAGATGCTCATTCAAACAGCCTAATTGGATATCTAGGCATTGTAACAATAAATTCCGCTAGTCACAGCATGATAACTAGGAGAAGACTCAGAGATATACTGGACTGGCTCTTGACTTAATCTATTAAATATTCCTAAGAACTTTACTTCGACTATGTAGCTACATAGCCATAGCAGCCTTAAACTCTTTGATTACCTAAGCTTTATTATCTTACTTAAATATATTCAATAAAATTATTTTTCAATGTATACAATATATACAAGTCTCTAGTTTTTATAGCCTACTTATTGGCGCATTCACTTCATGCTCGCTGACTTCCTTGACAGCCAAAGCAATAGCAGTCTACGTATATCTGTCTACGTATAGCTATTCAATTGAATAATTTTACGCTCATCCTTAGTTTGCAGCTTGAAGTTTCTTAATGCTCTTTTAAGTCCAGCAACTGAGACATGCATAAAAATATTAATAGCTGCTTGGCCACTGCGTTGATTATCAATCAGTCAAATTGCCAGGTTAAGCTTTTTTTATAGCCCGACACCATTAAAACTGAGCCGACAGAGTATATCGCTAAGTAAGAGATAGAAGGAAGCGTGCTCAAGCTCGTGAAGTAGTATGAAGACATATACTGAGTCGATCTAGTCATGTTTGTCTGTCTTTTGTCTGATGACTTAGTCTTGATAGTCTTGCTCCTGAAGTCTTGAAAACTAGAGACATTTTATTTGGTTTATATTTTCCCATGAGTAATACTCAAAAGTAGAGTTTGAAAATCCTCATTCAATTCGTCAGATTCTTTACAGATCCTAGCATATGCGAAAGCCAAGTTCATTTAAGCTGTTTCTTAAGCATACCAAGCGGGAGCATAGGAAGAGCTATGCAATCACTAGCTAGGCGCTAGTCATAATTGAAGAGATTCAGGAATCGAATACTCTCCAAATATATACGTTAAAAGCCTGTGGGAATACAGTTTTGTTCAGGCCATGTACTCATTACTCAATCAGTCAATCAAAAAAAACTTTTACGTATTTGCATCTATATATATTTAGCCCATAGATACATAAATATCTCAGTGTGTATGTATCTCACGCACTTACCACAATTAGCAGCACAAAGTAGATCCAGTCCCAGAAGCTGTGCGCGTCCTGCACGTAGTACATAATGTCCGTCCAGCCCTCCAGCGAGATGACCTGCAATGACAAGTGACAAACGTTAACAGTTATGTTGTTGCTGCTTTTGTTTTTAGCGTAATTAGCAGCGGGCACCGGGCAGCAACAACAACAAAGGTTTGCTCTTCATTTTGTACCACGTCACGTATGCGTAATATTTCAGTATTGTTTTGTTTGCAGTGTGTGTGTGTGTGTGTGTGTGTGTGAGTGCGGTCTGCTTCGTGTCTGTGTGACGTCCTGCAACGCAGATGGTTTAATGCGTATTTGATTTGTGTTTAATTGCAAAGCATTTAAACCCTCCTTTGACCCCATTGAGATGGGGATTCAAGGAGTATGAGAATCCTACCCTATCGGCGCTCCCCTCCTTAATGGCCAAATATCAAAGTCATAAATCAAAGCAGCCACAAACGATGACAGCGAACAGCAGCAGAGAGCAGAGAGGCAGCTGCAACTGTATCTGTCTCTAAATGTATCTGTTCTTGTATTTGTATCTTAATCAATGCGTCGAGCAGCCTTTATATCGATTAATGCGCAGCAGCTTTGCGACTGCATCGAAATGAGTTTCTCTCTTTCCCAGAAGCAGCTTTTGTCTTCAACTGTTTTTGCATCTGGATAAATAAATGTATCTGTATCTGTATCTGTATCTGTATCTGTATCTGTATCTGTATCTGTATCTGTATCTGTATCTGCATCTGCATCTGTATCTGTATCTGTATCTGTATCTGTATCTGTATCTGTATCTGTATCTGTATCTGTATCTGTATCTGTATCTGTATCTGTATCTGTATCTGTATCTGTATCTGTATCTGTATCTGTATCTGTATCTGTATCTGTATCTGTATCTGTATCTGTATCTGTATCTGTATCTGTATCTGTATCTGTATCTGTATCTGTATCTGTATCTGTATCTGTATCTGTATCTGTATCTGTATCTGTATCTGTATCTGTATCTGTATCTGTATCTGTATCTGTATCTGTATCTGTATCTGTATCTGTATCTGTATCTGTATCTGTATCTGTATCTGTATCTGTATCTGTATCTGTATCTGTATCTGTATCTGTATCTGTATCTGTATCTGTATCTGTATCTGTATCTGTATCTGTATCTGTATCTGTATCTGTATCTGTATCTGTATCTGTATCTGTATCTGTATCTGTATCTGTATCTGTATCTGTATCTGTATCTGTATCTGTATCTGTATCTGTATCTGTATCTGTATCTGTATCTGTATCTGTATCTGTATCTGTATCTGTATCTGTATCTGTATCTGTATCTGTATCTGTATCTGTATCTGTATCTGTATCTGTATCTGTATCTGTATCTGTATCTGTATCTGTATCTGTATCTGTATCTGTATCTGTATCTGTATCTGTATCTGTATCTGTATCTGTATCTGTATCTGTATCTGTATCTGTATCTGTATCTGTATCTGTATCTGTATCTGTATCTGTATCTGTATCTGTATCTGTATCTGTATCTGTATCTGTATCTGTATCTGTATCTGTATCTGTATCTGTATCTGTATCTGTATCTGTATCTGTATCTGTATCTGTATCTGTATCTGTATCTGTATCTGTATCTGTATCTGTATCTGTATCTGTATCTGTATCTGTATCTGTATCTGTATCTGTATCTGTATCTGTATCTGTATCTGTATCTGTATCTGTATCTGTATCTGTATCTGTATCTGTATCTGTATCTGTATCTGTATCTGTATCTGTATCTGTATCTGTATCTGTATCTGTATCTGTATCTGTATCTGTATCTGTATCTGTATCTGTATCTGTATCTGTATCTGTATCTGTATCTGTATCTGTATCTGTATCTGTATCTGTATCTGTATCTGTATCTGTATCTGTATCTGTATCTGTATCTGTATCTGTATCTGTATCTGTATCTGTATCTGTATCTGTATCTGTATCTGTATCTGTATCTGTATCTGTATCTGTATCTGTATCTGTATCTGTATCTGTATCTGTATCTGTATCTGTATCTGTATCTGTATCTGTATCTGTATCTGTATCTGTATCTGTATCTGTATCTGTATCTGTATCTGTATCTGTATCTGTATCTGTATCTGTATCTGTATCTGTATCTGTATCTGTATCTGTATCTGTATCTGTATCTGTATCTGTATCTGTATCTGTATCTGTATCTGTATCTGTATCTGTATCTGTATCTGTATCTGTATCTGTATCTGTATCTGTATCTGTATCTGTATCTGTATCTGTATCTGTATCTGTATCTGTATCTGTATCTGTATCTGTATCTGTATCTGTATCTGTATCTGTATCTGTATCTGTATCTGTATCTGTATCTGTATCTGTATCTGTATCTGTATCTGTATCTGTATCTGTATCTGTATCTGTATCTGTATCTGTATCTGTATCTGTATCTGTATCTGTATCTGTATCTGTATCTGTATCTGTATCTGTATCTGTATCTGTATCTGTATCTGTATCTGTATCTGTATCTGTATCTGTATCTGTATCTGTATCTGTATCTGTATCTGTATCTGTATCTGTATCTGTATCTGTATCTGTATCTGTATCTGTATCTGTATCTGTATCTGTATCTGTATCTGTATCTGTATCTGTATCTGTATCTGTATCTGTATCTGTATCTGTATCTGTATCTGTATCTGTATCTGTATCTGTATCTGTATCTGTATCTGTATCTGTATCTGTATCTGTATCTGTATCTGTATCTGTATCTGTATCTGTATCTGTATCTGTATCTGTATCTGTATCTGTATCTGTATCTGTATCTGTATCTGTATCTGTATCTGTATCTGTATCTGTATCTGTATCTGTATCTGTATCTGTATCTGTATCTGTATCTGTATCTGTATCTGTATCTGTATCTGTATCTGTATCTGTATCTGTATCTGTATCTGTATCTGTATCTGTATCTGTATCTGTATCTGTATCTGTATCTGTATCTGTATCTGTATCTGTATCTGTATCTGTATCTGTATCTGTATCTGTATCTGTATCTGTATCTGTATCTGTATCTGTATCTGTATCTGTATCTGTATCTGTATCTGTATCTGTATCTGTATCTGTATCTGTATCTGTATCTGTATCTGTATCTGTATCTGTATCTGTATCTGTATCTGTATCTGTATCTGTATCTGTATCTGTATCTGTATCTGTATCTGTATCTGTATCTGTATCTGTATCTGTATCTGTATCTGTATCTGTATCTGTATCTGTATCTGTATCTGTATCTGTATCTGTATCTGTATCTGTATCTGTATCTGTATCTGTATCTGTATCTGTATCTGTATCTGTATCTGTATCTGTATCTGTATCTGTATCTGTATCTGTATCTGTATCTGTATCTGTATCTGTATCTGTATCTGTATCTGTATCTGTATCTGTATCTGTATCTGTATCTGTATCTGTATCTGTATCTGTATCTGTATCTGTATCTGTATCTGTATCTGTATCTGTATCTGTATCTGTATCTGTATCTGTATCTGTATCTGTATCTGTATCTGTATCTGTATCTGTATCTGTATCTGTATCTGTATCTGTATCTGTATCTGTATCTGTATCTGTATCTGTATCTGTATCTGTATCTGTATCTGTATCTGTATCTGTATCTGTATCTGTATCTGTATCTGTATCTGTATCTGTATCTGTATCTGTATCTGTATCTGTATCTGTATCTGTATCTGTATCTGTATCTGTATCTGTATCTGTATCTGTATCTGTATCTGTATCTGTATCTGTATCTGTATCTGTATCTGTATCTGTATCTGTATCTGTATCTGTATCTGTATCTGTATCTGTATCTGTATCTGTATCTGTATCTGTATCTGTATCTGTATCTGTATCTGTATCTGTATCTGTATCTGTATCTGTATCTGTATCTGTATCTGTATCTGTATCTGTATCTGTATCTGTATCTGTATCTGTATCTGTATCTGTATCTGTATCTGTATCTGTATCTGTATCTGTATCTGTATCTGTATCTGTATCTGTATCTGTATCTGTATCTGTATCTGTATCTGTATCTGTATCTGTATCTGTATCTGTATCTGTATCTGTATCTGTATCTGTATCTGTATCTGTATCTGTATCTGTATCTGTATCTGTATCTGTATCTGTATCTGTATCTGTATCTGTATCTGTATCTGTATCTGTATCTGTATCTCAATCCCTAATTGCATCTTCTTCTATTCATTCAGCTGAAATCTGTTTACTTTTGGCTTTGTATTCAATTTGGTTTCTAATTTCAATTAGGTGTCGAGCTGAGGCGAACAATCGCAGCTGAAGCAATGCAGACTTTCAATTTGTGTTGCAAATCCGTGATTCGATAAGCTGCTAACTTCCGAAAATGATTCAATCTGCAATGACATTTTGCAGCTAGTTTGCGACTTTGCTGCTGCTGTTACTATTACTGCTGCTGCTGTTTTTGCTGCTGTCGAGTTGTCGTGGCAACGTGACGCTTTCTATTGACACATTGCGCATACGACACGCTGTGCCGCGGGGCGAATTGTCGTGACCCGCTTGGTTGGCAGCAGCAGCAGCAGCAGCTAGCACCCTATGCAAATTTGACAGCTGCTGTTGCTGTTTGTCGTGTTTGTTGTTGTTTTAATTGAAAGCGATGCCAAAAGTGGCAACTTGCACCGCAGTTGAGCAGCGAAATTAACATGCAACAAGCACTCGCCTGACTGACTCGTTGCCTGGCTGCGTGTCCTGTGTCAATGTTGGGTCATTGTTATTTGTTTAAGCAAAAAGTTTTGATGCGCTAATTGGCAAAAAGTCTGCGGTTGTCGGCTGTCGGCGGTCAGCTGTGGAGCTGTTAACTTACCAGAAATATGGCCACCCAGGCCATGCCAATGTTGTCGAAGGATATGGTGCCCTGAAAGGGGTTCTCGCCGCTCTGCTTGCAGGTCGTATAATACTGATTCCAATTCACGCACGACGTATTCGTTGGCTCATTCAGGTCCAGTAGCTTGGCCTCCTCTGCAAAAAGTTTACAATTAGTTTCACAGAGCGTGCTGGATGGCGGGGGGTGGGGAGTGGAAGGAGGCTGCCAGAAAGTTGAGCAGCACGAAAGCAATTAAAAAGTGCCATCAAAATTTGATTAACACGCACAGTTTGCACCTCATTAAGATGAAAGTTTTGCGAGAGCGAGGAGGGGGTGCTAACTGGAAGTACTTACCAGTGCAGACCAGTGATCCGATGCGATACGGCGGAAAGTTGCCACACAGATGCATGCCCGAGTCCTCGGGCGTGGAGCAAATATAGTCCTGATCCTTGGAGAACTCATAGTATTGCGAGAGGCTGCGACATTTGGAGGAGGGTAAAGAGAATGTCGCGTGTTGCGTTTGGTTAGATAAACAAACAATTTGCGATTATCCAGGCAGACAGAAGAGATAAACACATTATGTACCATATAAATATATAGAGAAAATAGACAAGAGAAAGAAACACACATAGAAAGAAAGAAAAGAGAAAAAGAGAGAGAAAGACAGAGAGAGAGAGAGAGAGAGAAAAAGAGAGAGAGAGAGAGAAAGAGCACAAAAGAAAGTCGTTTAACAATCAAAGTTCACATCAGATTTCATTTCATTTAATTGATACGTAGAGTAAATGTCAATATGCGTTACGTTATTTTTGCATTTTTCTGATAACATTTACACATACATCGACAATTTGAGAGAATACGTTGAAAAGTTCTATGAGAGAGAGAGAGAGATAGATAGAGACATATATATTTTCTTTTTCTTTTTTTTAATTGAGTTTCATGGGTTCGTTTTTGTTTCGCATGATCAGTTAGGTGCGTAAAAATTTTGTAGAGCTTTTGTTAGCTTGCTAGACTGCGACTGAGTCAGTCTTATTACTAATTAGAGTGAGACAGAGAATGAACAGAGAGCCAATTGATAACAAGCTAAGGTGACAGAGTGAGAGACACGTTGATCCAATGTTACGTCCAATACAACAGTGAAAGTGAGACAATGAGCGAAAGCAAGATAGAGAGAGTGAGCGAGTTAGTGAAGAGCGAGAGAGAGGCAAGCTGTAAGCGTGAGAGACAGAGCTAAGCTATGCTCATTAAAAGCTTTAGAGAGAGAGAGAGAGCTAAAAGCGTGTGAAATGAAAAGGGAGCTCTAAAGCTTTCGTAAGAAAGAGAAAGAGTAAAGAGGAAAATAAGTGATAGTGTCAAATTCTTAGAGCTTTCAAGCATAAGAGCGTGAGCCTTAAAGAGAAATAAGCAAGAAGCTTGAAGCTTGAAGCTTGTAAGAGAGTGAGAGTCTAGCTTAAGGCTTGGAGCATAAAGCAGTTGATATTCGTTCAGCTTGCATGTGAGAGCCAGAACAAAGTGAAAGAGAGAGAGAGAGAGAGGGAGAGAGAGAGGGAGAGAGAGAGTGAGAAAAGCAGAAAAAGTTTAAAGCTTTGGCAAGATCAAAGCACGTACAATGTAAATACAGCTCAAGCACATCAGGCTACAAGCACAATAGCAGCACAAGTAGAGAGAGACAGTGAGAGAGCGAGCGAGAGAGCGAAAGAGAGAGTGCAAGAGAGAACGTGTCTGAGAGACCATAAAATTGCGACTAAGCCGCAGACCACAAAAAGTGCGCACTCAAAAGAAGCAGCCACAAAATTAAAACGTAAAGCTCAACAAAAAATTAAAGAAAAATAAAAGAAAAACGAAAAGAAAACGACTTAAAAGAAGATAAAGAACAAAAGAACCAACAGCAAAAGTAAAGGCAAAGCAATTTAAATTAAACGCACCGGCGGCTGCAGGGGCAAGAGAGAGGCGCAGAGACTGCACCACCACAGGCGGGGGGCGTGACGGGCCACACACACAAAAATGTCAACGTAATTGTACGCGTGTGTGTGCGTGTGTATGTATGTATTATTGTATGTGTGTGTGTGTGAAAATGTGTGAAACAACGCGAACGAAAAAATGGAAATAAAAATGTGAAAATTCTCGCGCGCAAAAGTATGCTAAACTTTTTTGATAGAGCGAGCGAGAGAGAGAGAGACAGGTGAGTGTGTGAGTGTATAGCTTGTAATGCGACTTTAATTTTGATTATTGTTGTAGCTGCCATTTGCGGCAAGCTGTGTGAGTGTTTGGAGTCGGGGGGAAGGGGGCGTGGAGCACCTTGGTGCGGGTTTGTTTATGTTAAGCTAGGGTTTGGAGCCGGGCAGCTTTAAATACCTTTGCAATAGAAACTGATGGTTTTTCCTGTAAAAAGAGTTGAGCTTACAAAACATAGATAGCATCAGTTTTAGGGTGCGACTGTGTGTGTGTGTATGTGTATGTGTGTGTGTGTGTGAAAATAATTGCAAATAGCTAAAATATAACGAACATTTTGCAGCTGTAATCGAAACAGAAAAAAAAAAAACTATCTCAAAGACTACGCTATGGCAACGCTCTAAACAAAAAAACTAACAAAAATATGTGTCTATATGTGTGTATCTGTGTGTGTGTGTGTGTGTAGAGGCTAATTGATATGCTTGAACAAAATTGTTACCCATTTTTTGTAGTTATTGTTGGAGTAGAGAGAAAACACTTTTCGGATTCGGTTTCAAAGGCGATTCGCAACGAGAAACAAAAATGAAAACTCAAAATAAATCAAAGAGTAACATACAAAAGAAATACACTCACACACACATACACTCATACACACACACGCACACTGTTCACATCAAGTCTAGAAACATAAAGAAACGAAATAAAACAGTTTTATGGAAACTGTTGCTAAAACATTAACAAGTACGAGTACGAATACGAGTACGAATACAATGAATACAAGGACACAAATACATATACACACACACACACACACAGTCACATACAACAAAACTAAACTGGGGAAAAAGGGGGAGAGAGGGAGATATATATAGAGAGAGTTAGAGAGAGCTATGTTCACTACGACATCGACACAGACTTCACACACGTAGAGTTGGCTACAAAAAACATTACGAATGACTATAGTAGTATCTGCTGCAGGTGTGGGTGTGGGTGTGTGAGTATGTCAGTGCGAGTGTGAGAGTGTATACCTCTAGAAAAGGCTGTTGGCCCAAGACCGCAAGAAGCTTTGAGGGCAGCAAGTCCGGTTTAAGTTGAAGGCTTAGAAGAAGCTTAGAGCACAGCAAAAAGCGCACACAGAATAAATAACTTAACAGAGAGGCTAACAGAGCAGCGTCGAGCTCAAAAGTAAGAAAGCTGCTCAAAATTAAGCAAAGTGAGCAAAGTGAGAAGCTTGAAAAAAAGTGAGAAGCTCAACTCAAGAGCAAGCAAGTGGCCTATACAGAATGGATAAGCTTACAGAAAAGCTTTATGAGCAGTGTCTAGCTTAAAAGTTAGAAAGCTGTTCGAAAAGAGCGACCAGCTTAAAGATCGATGCGAGAAGCTTTAAAAGCAGGCGATCAGCTCAAAGGCAAAAGAGTAGTTTATGTAGATACTCTTACAAAGAAGCTTAAGGAGCAATGTGAAGCTCAAAGAGAAGCTAGCTGCTCAAAAATAAGCGAAAAGCTTAGGTAAGCTACAAGCTTAAGGAAACTCAAGCTGCTTAAAGTGATTAAAGAAGCTCAAAAAGAAGCTAAAAGCTTGAAAACAAGCAATAAGCTTCAAGAAAAGCGATAAGCTTGAAGACACTTGAAAATTATAAAGAAAAGCGACAAGTTCAAAAAGAAGCGAGAAGCTTCGGTCAGGCAGCCGAAGAAACATTCAGGGAAGCAACATTAAGAGAAGCTTCATTGGCATAATAAGAAGGGAGAAGGGAGCTTCGTTAATTGCTGCTCTGTTACTTCCAGCTTAGCTAATCATTATGTTTCAAGTTTTTTTAATAGAGATTTGTATTGTAGCTTGTGCTTTGGCTTCTCGATTTTCGTAAGAGCTTCTTGCGGTTGTTGTGGGCACCCAGCATCGGTGAGTTCAGTTTCATTGTTCAGTGTTGCATAACGTGTAACGCCAATAGTTGAGTAGTGTTGTGTTTGGCAATTGGTTAATTGAGCAGATGTGTTCGTTAAGTTCTAGTTTATATAGTCTATATATGGTTTAAGTATTATAAGTATTAAAAGTATTTAAGTTAGTATTTTAGTATGTATATATCGGCAAATATTACTAATATAGTGTACGACAGAGACAGAGATAGACAGAGAGATAGAGAGGAGCGTATCACAGAGTTGTTTACGTATAGAAAACATATATATTGAGACTAGCATTTGAGGGGGTAAAACTAAAGGAAAGACTAATATAAATAGAGAGACAGAGAGAGAGAAATAGAGAGGGGGAGTGTTAGTGGTAGAGCTTAGCGGTAGAGCGTGTAACACGAATAAGGATTAGTGCTGGCGATATATGAACTATCGCTAGGGGAGATCAGGCAGCGCGCGAGCGCTAGCTAGCTTCAGGGTTAGTATAGAAATAGAGATAGGGAGAGAGAGATAGAGTACACTAGAGAAAGAGAGAGCGAGAGCTATATTAGACGACTAGGGTACTTATATACTGTGTGTGTGTGTGTGTGTGTGTAAGTGTGTTCGTGTTTTGTTGTTGTGTTGTTAATCAAATTTACTCATTTAGTATTTGTGTGGTATATATTTGGTATATATATTTATTTTAGATTTGGTATTTTATTGTAGTTTTTGCTGTTGGTGTTTTTAATCTGCATTGTGGTTGTTGTTTGTGTATTTAGGGCATTTTAAGAAAGGGGGGAAAATAAATCATTTTATCTTACGAGTTAACACGGACTCGAACTCTGTACACTTCAGGTAGTCCCCTGTAAACAAAAAGTTTGTTCCCGGTATGATTTTTGTTTTAGTATCTTTTTTTGTATAAATAATGCTTTTTTGTTATTCTTATTTGATTGACTTATTGGAGAAGAAGAAAAACATATTTGAGACTCAATGCAATAAAAAATAACTGAAGAGAATTAGAAAAAACAAAATTTTGAACAGAAATCTGAATTTTTAAGTAAGATATTTGGTACGTTGTTGTTGTAAAATTTCTCAGTTACTTAGTGCCAATCAAATTAAATTATTTAAAAATTATTTTTTTTATGAAATTTGTGTTGTTTTTCGACTTGTAAAAAATAAAAATTAAATAAAAAAATAAAAAATTATGAAAAATAAAAAATTCAAATAAAATTAAGAAAAGAGTTGGAAAAGAATTTTGAAATATACTTATATATAGATAAATATATGTGTGTATATGTGGTATTTTGTTGGTATATTTGTGATATCTTTTCTCATTTTGTTGTTAGTTGTTGTTGTTGTTGTTGTAGTTGTTGTAATTGTTGTAGTTGTTGTAGTTGTAGTAGTTGTTGTTGTTGTTGTTATTTGGTCTGTTGTCTGCTCATCATCAAAAACGTAGTAGAAGAAGAAGATATGTGTGAATGCAGTAAACGCGTCTGCCCATTGTGAATGGCTTATGCAGTAGCTTTTGCACATGACTGTACACATGTTTGTGAGCGCGAGTGTGTGTGTGTGTGTGTGTGTGTGTGTGTGTGTAGAATGTATAATACAAATAGTGTGCGTGTAAATCAAATCAAAAATATCTTAAGTACAGCAATACCCAACCTATACTCTCAAAATACTTTTATATTGAGCTGAGCTGCAGCTAAGAGAAGTTTCTCAGATATTTATACAACTAGTCGTACTACCTATATAACAAGTAAAGGTTGGAAAAATTACAAACGAAAATACTTCAAAAATACTAAAACTTAATATAGATAAGCTGCAACTATATAAGTATATACAAAAATTAAAAAAAAAAGGTCAACTTTTTAATAGGCAAAATAAAAAAATATTCAATTTTCAATAGCTTTGTATATAACAACTATATAGTCATATATCTCTATGATTTATAGAGCGAAGCAGCCTGTGAACTCGGTATGTATATAGATAATAGAATCTGAAATAGTTCTGCTCTCTTTGCTATGCCAGATGTGTGTAGTTTTAGCCAATTCCTTGGCTCATTTTAAGGAAAAGCAAAAACAAAGTTGAAAGCCATCAAAACAAATTTTAAATATATATATTACATATATGTACAAATAGGCTCAAAGATCTAACGATTTGAGTGCTGGCAAAAATCAATAAAAAGTGAAGAAAACAACTCTATGCACTGTAGTCGGGCATAACCGACTTCCAAATACTCGTCCAAACACAGCTCAATTTTAGTATATATCGCTTATATACCAAACTGAATAAATAGCAAAACATGGAGTTACTGGAATAGGCTTTATTTCAATTTGTATTTTGAATTTTTACGATACTTTGATATTCACGTCTTCACTTTGCCTTTCCAACTGAACTGAATTGCTCTTCTTCTTCTGTAAATGCCATTCTCGTTGAGTGTCAATGGCACTAAAGTTAAGTAATGTCGTATTATAGTATCGATAGTTATCTATGGAGCTATCCCCTCTAATTCCTATTGGTCTACTACATTACTGACTCCAAAGTAGATGAAGGTAAGTAGAAGAATTATAGGACTTCATGGTGCTTTTCACATTCCAGCTGTAAAAGCTACAGACTTATATGTATTATTATATAATTTTAACAATTATATATAGCTTGTATAACTGACTAACTAGAATATATATATATTATTCAAATAATACCAACTCTACTCCAACCAGGCCATAAGCTAAAAACGCATAGACAGACTGACCAGGCAAGAGTGATACTATTTACGTTAACTCTATTTCATCAGTTGATCAAGTTATCCATAAAATTTAAATATGTAAAGTTTTCATTTGCTTTGCCATTTAATTCAAAATTATTTGACACCTGCCATAGAAGTCGAAATACTTGAAAAATTGAACAAAGTTCCAACTCAATTATTAATGAGAAACGGGAACTTCGTCGCAAAGTCTATTGTCATGGCTTCAGTGTGCTGACATCTTGCCGCTTAGCTGTTAACTTTCAGCATGATTAGACACTTTTGGGCCTTTAGGAATTTGGTGTCAAGTGAGGTAAATATATGGAAATATATTGAAGCATACCAAGAAAATTGTTGGCAATGGCTAAAAGGCTAAATGGAGTATTTTAGCTCAATTCGAATTGGAATTAGCAAAGCTTTTGCTGTTCATTTGAGAGAAGTGCTATGCTATACAGATAATTGTATATAGATGGGACTAAAGACTAGATATAATAAAGAATCTTAAACATTTGAGAAATACACTAAAGATTAGATATAATATACTATATTATATATACGATATTATAGTACCAGTAGTACTAGTATAGTATATACCGCTATCTGTATAGATGGGACTAAAGACTAGATATAATACAGAATCTTAAACAGTTGATGAGCTATTCTATAGAGATAGTGCTATATAAATAGAACTAAATATTAGATATACTATATCATAATTTCTGTTGTCATAGCTCTTATTTAGACATTCAATTCAGATACGAGAACCCTATATACTCCCATTTGCTGTACTGTGAACGAGTATAAAAAGCATAAATTGAGCATATATCAATTCGACAAGCCACGAAAAGTGATGTCCGTTTAAATAAATATGAAAAAAATGAAGCAAATTTGCATATGAACATAAAAAATATATGCAAAATTATGATGGAAATGCAAACGAGAATTTATATAGATGTATATATGCATATATAGAAATGTATATGGATATACATACATATATATAATATATATATATACACATGTGGGCCATGGGCAATTTGCATTTACAGTAATTATGCGAGGCAGCGAAAAATGGCGTCAAATTAACACCTGCAAGTGTGGCCTATTTTCAGGCCACGCAGGTACAGTTTGTTGCTGCATGCAAAAACAATCGATTAACGATAACAAAAAACAAGAAAGGCAAAAGAAAACAAAGAAGTAAAAGATTCTTTATGCTGCCTACATTTGGGTGTTCAGCTGCGAGTGTGTGTGTGTGTGTTGAGTGTGTGTGTTGCTGACGTCATTGCAGAGCGAGAGAGAGAGAGAAAGAGAGTGAGTGTGAGAGAGAGAGACAGGCATAGACGAAGCATGACCAGTGATAAATGATTGTTTGCCAAGTTTGAAATCTTTGCCAGCTGCCAGAGCCAAGAGGCGCCTGCTAAAGGCAGCCCCGCCCCCCCATTTGTATGCTTGTGCTTAGCCTAAGTGACCATGGAGTTGACATATGCCTTTGGCCAGCTACTCAGGCATTATCATATCAAGGTGACCAGAAAGCGGCCAAATGACAATTGACAAACGTTACCAAAAGCCACTCTCCATTTTAAGCTTAACTGGGAATATCAGTTCTGCAGCCCACGATTGTTCTCCAAATACTAGGTAACTCCCACATAGGCTTGGACCAATGCCATGTGCATCTTATCTGTTCTCCATGATAACTTTTTTGTATACCCCAAGAAATTCTGCTTAGACTTTCTCATTTAAAAATTCATCAAAGTAATATTGTTATCAGAAGACCTGCTAGACTCGGATTTGTTATCACATTGAGCACCCTCCATGGTCAGCTTTTTGTGTGCCCTAAGAATGGAGTTATATCGTACTGAATGTCCTCCTTGGTCACACTTATATATTATATCATACAGACTCTCATTCCGTGGTCACTTTGCTATGTTAAATAATCAACTCACAGCAGCTCTTGGCTGTTTTTTTTTTAATGCATTTTCAACTATGAACAAGTTCAACTAGAATCAAATCGATCTGAGTGCTACAAATGGACGTCACTAAGCCACAATCAACGTGATGATCAAGATGACCGGCTTGACTTTTTCGGAAAATGAATTTTCCGGTATCTCAGAAACTATGGTATGCAAAGTATTAGATGCTTGACATTCGGAATATATATAGTCGGGTTGATTACACACGTCCATTAGGGGCGTAGCAAAAAGGAAAAGCTAGAAACTTCATAATTAACGACTACATTACTGTGGACATCCTCGATTGATTTCCACAAAAACACTATATATACCCATTGGGGGCGTGGCAAATGGCAAATCGGAAAATGGATCTCTCAGCGCTTGGGCCGTGAATGAGTATTCTGCGGTCAGTAATACCCGAGTTCTCACTTGTTCAGTGTTAAGTAAGAAGCTCTCTCTGCACTTTTTGTTCTACTCTAATTGAGCACAAAGCGAAATCTGCTTGAGGATGAGCATCCTCCATGTTCACTTGGCGACATTATGTTTGCCATTTGGTATTTTCCATATCTAGTTATTGGCTTTGAACGCAAACTAACTATGCTGCCATCCACTCATAGCCATTGTCCTCCATGGTCACTTTCTGCTGTTGCAAGTCATCTACAAGCACTCGAGGCACACTTAAGCTGAGAATAGACTGAAATTTGGAATGCTTATGTCGATAGTGTCTGTGGGTGTGTGTGTTGAACACTTTGACTCGTGCGTTTTACAACACTGCTTCAAATGAGGAGCGCTGCAGACGTCAAATTTGACGAGCGCTTAGAGCATTTTGTATGCAAATGGACAATTTACAGCAAAAGTCGCTGTGTGTGTGTGTGTGTGCGTGGGTGAGTGTGGGTGTTTGGGTGTGTGGGTGGGTGTGTGGGGTGTGGCTGTAAGCTGTCAGTGGCATTTACCAAAAATCAAAAAAGCAAAAGCCAAGGAAACAAAAATGCCAAAAAAAAAAAGAAACATGAATTAACAGCCAAGCAGCCCAGAAAAAGCGAGAGAGCGAGAGAGATAGCGAAAGAGAGTAAACGAGAGAGAGAGAGAGTGAGAGCGAGTGGGTGAGTGAGTGAGAGAGCAATGTAGAGTTAGAAAGAGTAAGTGAGACAGCGAGAGAGAGAGAGAGATAGAGAGATAGAGAGAGCCTGAAGTGAGCTAAGCAGCTATCAAAAATCAAAGCCAAAAATGATATCAAAAAGATATATATATAAGATCTGTATATATATATATATTCGTAAAAGTGAATCAAAACAAACTAAAAAGCGATATTCAGATACTTATATATATATATATATATATATATATATATATATATATATATATATATATATATATATATATATATATATATATATGCATTAGATGCGCCTGCAGAGAGACAGAGACAGACATATGTGACCCATACGCGTCGTCAGCTCAGTTGAGCTCAGTCCGTCGAATCGAATTGAATCGAATGTTTCCCACCCCACGCCAAACGAAATGAAAAGTGAAACCAAAAAGTAAACCCCAGTGGAAATTGTGATTGGAGTTGAGCTGGCTTACGTTATGGGATAGATCATGCCCTCGGGTTGATCCCGAGTGCAGCGCTGCCGCAAGATGCCCTCCCAGAGCTGTACGCCGATGATGCCAAAGATGAAGAACACGAAGAAGCAGAGGAGCAGCACATTGCCCAGCATGGGCAGCGTGTCCAACAGCAGCATCACCAGAATTCGCATGCCTGCAACGAGAGAGTGTGGAGAGAGTGGAGAGTGTAGGGTGGAGAGTGTAGGGTGGAGAGTGAAGAGTGGAGAGTGGTACTTACTGGGTATACGATTGATGGCGCGCAGTGGCCGCAGCACTCGGATCGTGCGTATCGCTGTCAAGTTCAAGTTCTCCACATGCATCACGTACTCCAGCAGCCCGGCCAGCACTATGAAAAAGTCCAGTCGATTCCAGGAGTCAGCCAAGTAGGTATTCTTGCCACACATGCCCATGGCCACCATCTTGATGGTCATCTCCAGGGCGAAGAAGGCAAAGATGATGTCATCGAAAATCTGTTTAATAATGAGATATTTAAAATGGATTCAATTGTTATTGAATGTATCTCTATATAACATATATGTAGCTCTATATGTATATCTGTCGGATAGATAATATTATTATTCAATAGTTATAGCGGTATATATATATCGCATTTTGATTGAGTGGGAAGTTAGTGAACACTAGCATCTAGTGTGGCCCTGACAGCGTTGCCAGATGTGTGAGATATGTGTGCTCAACAGTATTGCCAGCTTAGCATATTTCAAAGTTATTTTATTCTAAATTAATACCCAAAATATCTGTACAGTGAAAGTTTTTTATTTTTTTTATTTTTTATTTTTTATGTTGTCCGAATGTTCTTTTTGCTCTGCTAATGAAATTCTCGCTAAGTATCGGTAGACTTATAGCTAGGTATCGATAGTTAACTATAGTATTATCTCCTCTTATTCCCATAGGCCTATTGATATCTTCCTATCTACATATATATTGAAGATCTAATAAGAACTGAGCCTAAGCCTAAGATGTAACATCGTTTTCTTCCGACTACTGCAGCAGGTCTATGCGATTATGGGATTGCTTTGATCTATGGTATTGCTTGAGCTCATAGCTGACATGATTATTATATACTAAAAATATACAATTTTCCATAATGTGCTCCTCTCTTCAGTATATCTATGCACTTCCAATTGTCCCCTACGCCCCAGCCAAAGTCTTTCTCTGTGATGACTTCAAATTAATGCGACTTAACTGCAAAGTGGACTTTGCCAGAAATCTGAACTGAGATAATGAAGTGTGACAAGCAGGAGGCAGTTAGAGACTGATAGAGAGAGAGAGAGAGAGAGAGGGAGACAGGGGGAGTGAGCGCGTGTGGCTCATTTAGTGCTTAAAACGTAATGTGGTTGACACTTGTCAAAATGAGCTGTTGTCCACTTTGGCTAGCACTACGTGTTGCTACGTCATGCATGAAGTGCCACGCCCACCCCCTCTCGTTGCGTCGTCTTTAGTCCCCATAATAATATTTTGAGCAAACAGACAAAATTACTAAGGAACCAGCAGGAGCAGTCCCTGTTTCAGTTTCAGTTTCAGTTTCGGTTTTGGTTTCGGTTTTAGTTCCAGTTCCATTTCCAGTTGTAGTCGCATTGCGCTGTCTCTTCCTCACTCTGTCTGTCTTCTCTTTCACTTAGGCAGTTGCCGTCTTTGTCTCTTCTGGCACAGCTCAAACAATTCTCAGCAATTTGGGCGCCACTTATGTCCTGGCTCGTACTCGGTCTCGGTCTCACTTTTGGGCTGGCCTCGTGGCCCCGTCGTCCCGTTCCCCACTTCCCCACTTCCCCCTTCCTCCCCCTACCCGCTTTGCCAATTTGTCGCCCTTCGCACGCTTTACACTTGGCTGCGGCCAAAAATGTCTGCCTTCCATATCATTTACAAACATTTTCGCACGTTGGCTGCGTTGGCTCCACCTCCAGCCCATCCTCTCCCAGAGAAACATTTTCTATACCAGAGCCGTGGCTCTGTAATTGCCCAAAAAAAAAAAAAAAAAAAAAAAAACCCCAGGAACCAGCTCTCATTTCCCCCTCTGCTCTGCTCTCTAGCCCTACGGTGTGTGCGTTGGCTGCCTAATGAGCCGAAGTGCCTGTTTGATGTCATCAGCAAGGCAGACAGGAAGTGAGCCAAAAAATTGCTTAAATAAATGACAGTTAATGTGACGCCAACGTCGACAGCTCAAGGCCTCCACTCTCCCCTCCCCTCTCCCCACATAGATATATATATATGTATATGTATTTAGTTATCGTATAGTATATGTATTTACTCACCTGCAATATTTTGCAGCGCGGCTTCAAACAGGTATCGTCCACACAGGGCTGGTACATGCCCAGGGTGATGCAGTTCAACAGGATAACCAGAATCGAGATGCGCTCGAACCACGTGCACGCCCCACAGAGATCGTCAGCTATAGTTAAGGAAACCAAAACTCCAGCAAAAATATAGCAAGAAGAAGATGAAGAAAAAATATGCATATTCCTGCTGTATATAAAAACAGAGCAAGTCCGACTAGCAGATGCCTTGTCAAGTGAAAATTGAGTTGAAGTAGAGCAGAAGAAACCAGTGTGTAAAGAAAGAATAAGAGCAATGAGAGAAGTAAAGTGAGAAGAAAATCGAGAAACTAGAAGAAAGTGCAACAGTAGCTCAAAGAGAAAGTATTCAAAGTTAGAAAGGAGCGCTGAATGTAGTAGAGACTTGATCAAGGAAAGACTGAGAGAGAAGCTAATAGGCAAGTTGACTGGGCATTAGAGTTAATCGAGCAAGAGTCAGATCTGGAATCAGGGAGATAACTGCGAGGAGCAAGAGAAGCAAAGTGAGAAGCAAATGCCAAAAGCAACAAAAGAAAATGAGATTAGACGATGTTCAAAGTTAAGTTCAAAGCCTATATGAGAGTAATTTAATGTGAGCTGAATGTCATAGAAACTATATCATGAAAATCATGAAAGAAGCAAAGTAACTTGAGAATTCGATGCCATAAAAATAATTTCATATGCTTAGCGCATAAGAGAGACTACATAACATAAAGATGTTTTGTTGAGCTCGCTGAGAGCCTAGATAATCTATAATCGATTTTAATCGATAACGATAAATTCGATATGCCGATATTACATATAAAACAATGATGTTTTGTTAAGGTAGCTGAAAGTCAGATCAACTCTATAATCGATTATAATCGATAACGATAAATTCGATATGCTTATATTACATATAAAACAATGATGTTTTGTTAAGGTAGCTGAAAGTCAGATCAACTCTATAATCGATTATAATCGATAACGATAAATTCGATATGCCGATATTACATATAAAACAATGATGTTTTGTTAAGGTAGCTGAAAGTCAGATCAACTCTATAATTGATTATAATCGATAACGATAAACTCGACATGTTTTTATTACAGTCCAGCTGAGCTTGCAATGGTATGCTATGCTATCAACATATTCTAACCTGAACTTCAACTTATCGATAGGTATCGATTGGCTTGTAGCTATAAAACTTGATATCAATGCCACCTAACCATGGTCTGAAGAAAGCCCTAACATGGAACCTGGAGCCTACTCGACCTGTTCCTAAATATATACTCGTGTGGCTATACCTCAAGCAACTCCAAGTCTCTTGAGCAATTTTTCTCTAGATAAAGACAGAGCATCGAGAGATTAGTTTGCATAGCGATTGCCTGCCTGTTGACTGCTTTTGTGTGCTGATTTAAGCAAAACATGTCGAGCGCCCAATCGGTTGCAAGTCCTCGGCCATGAGCACTCCTCACAACCCTCACAACCCTCAACCCCCCACCCCATCGGTTTTTATGGCATGCCATGCAAAGCTGACAAGGCACGAGGCACAAGGATGCCAGATAGCTGTTTACTATCGCCTCTAATGCGCACTCAAGTGCTTGTCAACTTGGCTGCATTTTGTGCTCGACGTGCTGCCATTGCTGCTTATTTTTGCAACAACTTCTGCTCTCCTCTGCCGCCCCCTGTGTGTGTATTTTGTGGTAAAAAGAAATGGCACAAATTGATGACAGTCACTCAGTCAGTCATTCATTCATCTCGGGCAGCATTCAGTCAGCCAGCCAGCCAGCCAGCCAGCCAGCTAGCCAGCCAGCCAGAGGCATTATAATGCAATGTTGCAAGAACTTCTGTAAGCCTTTTAGCCAGCATATTAGCCACGGCAGCACAGAGTCCGGCTTGATGTGAACAGCTCACTCCATCAGTATCTGAAGTCTGCTTCAGAGGCAAATGACTGTTAATATAACCAAAGCTTACGTCCATGAAAACATTGGCATTAGCATCCATGGTCTGATGGATGGCTGCAGATGGTTTTTCGCCTCAGTTCAACTGAAACTGAAGCAGAACTAGAAGCAAAGCGTATTGCAGTTGCATTAGAGATTATGGAGGAGCGAAGCAGTAGCAGCACAAGAAATAGTTGGCTTTTAGCAGGGAGAAGCGAACTAAGTAAAGAGGAAGAGAGAGAGAGAGAGAGAGAGAGAGAGAGAGAGAGAGAGAGAGCTCAATCTGCAGAGTAATGGAATGAAAACCACAAACTGAGAGCAGCTTAAGATGTGGAATAGAAGCGACATAGATGATAAATAATAATAAAATAAACTTACAATTGAAGCGAGAAACTTTAAGCAGCAAATTGTGCATTTTACTCAAAAGTAGTTCGACGAGCCAAGTCCGACATTCTAAACAAGTCGAAGTCTAAGCTACTCTGATGCAGTTGAAGTTGAAGAGGAATCGAAGTGAGAAGTTCAAAGGCTTCTCTGATGTAGCTGAGGTAGCAGAAGAAACAAAGACGGAAGCTGAATAATAATTGAAGTGAATAACTTGAGAAAAAAGTGTAGAATTAGTAATTGAGCCAGCATGAGATCTATATGAGGAATACTAGAGATGAAGCGAAAAGGAAGGGAGGAAGAGAAAACAAGAGAGAAAATTAACGTGACAAACAAGTAGGGGACTAGGAAGAGAAGTATGAGGGCTGTAAGAAGAATATAAATGAAAGGGAAGGGGTAAGAAGAATGCATTAAGCAAGAGAGAAAGTGAAAGTGTGAAACAGTCTAGAATGAGTAGCAGAAGTTTGATGGAAGAAGCAAAAAGAGAAACAGAATCAGACAAAACAGAATTCAAAGGGCTCAATGGAAAGTCCAATTAAAACACTGAAAAGCAAGTGAAGTAGACAAATGTAGGCGCAACTATGTTATGAAAAGCACAAGAGTAGCAAAGTGAGAAGCAAACATATTGCAATTGCTTCTCTCTGCACGGTCGACGACAGCAAATAGCCCGCAGTCTGGCCAAACATGCGAAATCGGCTGCGTTTCGCGGGTTTTCAATACACAAAGCCAAGGACGACGATGAAAGGATTTCAATGGGGCGCTTAATGCACGCCAAATGCGCGCCAAGGACTCATTTCAGTTTGTGTTTGTCTATCCCTCTCACTCTCACTCTCTCTCACTCTACCTCTCTCACTCTCGCTCACTCTTTTTATGACCGCGCGCAATTACGAGCCAGCGAAATACAATGCACAAAATGTTTACGCTATTAACGCACAATTAAAGATAAAAACGGAACACAAAAGGAGCAACAACAACAATATGCATATATAAACATATAAAAGGACAATCGTTTTGGGGTCCTTGCAATTCATTAGGAGCACTGCGAGCGGGTTAAATGGATGGCATATGCAGGTCAGGTCGAGCCAGTGTCATAAAACCAATGTGTAAAGCACACACACACACACACACATACAGACAGAGAAAAGGTCAGTGTGTGTGTGTGTAAGTTTTGGGCGGAACGAGGCGTGTCAGTGGGCGAGAGAGAGGCTGGAACGTTGTATAAATATTGCAGCAGCGCAAATATGCGACACACACACTCTCTCTCTCTCTCTCTCTCTCTTTCTATCTCTTTCCCTCTCGAGAGGGGCTGCATGTCTGGCCGGAGAGGAGGGGGGCGTGGTCCATGAGCTGCCATTATTTTTGATTTGGCGCGCAGCGTCGACGTTGGCAAAGGCCACCAAACCAACAGTAAACAAATTAAGTCGAGCGTAAAGTGGGCCAACAAAAATGGCCCCACACACACACACAAAAGCCTCTCCCTCTCCGTGTGCGTGTGTTTGTGTGTGTGTGTGTGCATGCGAGCGTACAAAAATCGCAACAAATTAAAAGACGGGCAAACAAAAAAGTCGAACGAGCGTCGAGCCGCTGCAGTCGAGTGGACACGAATAATTTGTGAATACAGCGAGCAGCGAGCAGAAGCAGAAGCAGCAGCAGCAGAGGAACAGACAAAAAACAAATCAAACGAAAGGAGTCGAAAAGGTAAAGAATCAACAGAGAATGTGTATGGGGAGTGTGGGCGTGTGGGTGCGTGGGCGTGGTCGTTGAGCCGAATGTGTGGGCAAAGCGAAGCCAGCAATAATTGGCAACGTGGCAAAGGCAGGCCCAAAAAAAAAAAACCAAGCCAATTCAATTGAAATTTTGTTAGAAAAAAGTGTAAGGGAGGAAGAGAGTAACGTAGAACGCGCCTTCATTTGAATGCAAATTTGCTGGCAATTTGTGTGGCTTATTCGCAGGTGATAATTGGGAACAGGTGTGAAGTTTTACAATGTTTTTGGCTGCTATAAAAGTGAAATCTATGTGGGAGGAGCTTAAAACAGGAGCTAACATCTTGTGGGAACCAGCTTTCACATATATGTAATGAGAGTTGCATTGTCATTGTCATTGTCATTGTCATTGTCATTGTCATTGTCATTGTCATTGTCATTGTCATTGTCATTGTCATTGTCATTGTCATTGTCATTGTCATTGTCATTGTCATTGTCATTGTCATTGTCATTGTCATTGTCATTGTCATTGTCATTGTCATTGTCATTGTCATTGTCATTGTCATTGTCATTGTCATTGTCATTGTCATTGTCATTGTCATTGTCATTGTCATTGTCATTGTCATTGTCATTGTCATTGTCATTGTCATTGTCATTGTCATTGTCATTGTCATTGTCATTGTCATTGTCATTGTCATTGTCATTGTCATTGTCATTGTCATTGTCATTGTCATTGTCATTGTCATTGTCATTGTCATTGTCATTGTCATTGTCATTGTCATTGTCATTGTCATTGTCATTGTCATTGTCATTGTCATTGTCATTGTCATTGTCATTGTCATTGTCATTGTCATTGTCATTGTCATTGTCATTGTCATTGTCATTGTCATTGTCATTGTCATTGTCATTGTCATTGTCATTGTCATTGTCATTGTCATTGTCATTGTCCTCCTCCTTCTCCTTCTCCTTCTCCTTCTCCTTTTTCTTCTCTTTAGTCAGTTTGCTTTGGCATGTTATCGATACTTATCGACTAAGTACTTTAAATGGTGCTCTATTTGTAATATGGAACTTACGCCACAGAAGCTGAACCTTGACTTCAATTTAACTTCTTTCTCACAGGAATTTTGATGGATAAATGATTGGCGCCTTGCCTATCGATGGCCGCCTAATTAAGCTGATATCGGTTTCAGTAGCTGCGCTCAACTTAATCTAATTGATATCAATTTACGCTCTTGTGCTCTGGAAATCAGAAATAATTGGCATGCCAAGAGGTGAGCCGCCGAACCACTGATCCACACCCCATGCCACCGCCCAGCCACCTGTTGGCCCCGATTCGAATGGGAGCTGCAATCGGAGCCATCGATGAAGGCATGTAATGTAATCTCAAGCACTTGGCAATCAGCGAGGTCAAAGCGGTGGGTGGGCGGTGGTTGGGCGGTGGGGCGCATGGCTAATGAGATTGCGCTGCGATTCATTGCTATTAAGTAGATGCCATAATTAGTTGTGGGCGTGGATATCGCATTACTTTCCTCGCATGCTAATGATGTGTACGCTACGCCCCCAATGTCCCCAACGTCTACTGCACCACGACGGGGCAATTCAGTGATTTCTGAAAGCTGTTCTTGCTCGGGAGGAAAGAAATTTAAAAGAGACCAGGGAGTGGTGGGAGACGAGGGAGATGAGCGACTATAGAGGAAGATGAGAAAAGAGACATGATAAAAGAGAGAAGATATGAGGTATGACAAATGAGAGATGAGAGATGGGATAGGCCTACCTGTCTCTAAAGCAGAGAAGAGAAAGTTCAACATAAAGACAAAGGCGAAGGAGAAAGGAGACAAGAGAGACGTGAGAAGAGATAAAAAATAGGAGATGGGAGATAAGATATGAGATAGGTGAGATGGGAGAGAAGAGACAGGTAAGACACAACAGAGAAAAAGTAGCCAAACATATTGACAAAGCCACAGAAAGACAGAGAGAAAGCGGGACGACCCGAGAAAGATAGAGACGAGAGAGAGAGAGAGAGAGACATAGCCGTATCGCAGCTGGCGACTTGAAGGCGGCATTCACACTTTTTGGCAAATGGCTCAGCTGACCTCGCACATTCCTTGTCGTTCCCTCCCTCCCTCCTCTCTTTCACTCTCTCTCTCTCTCTCACTCTGTCGGTCTCTGCCTATCCTTCTGTCAATTTCTATCTCCCTCTGGCATTGAGCAGCGCCACGTAGACGAGGCGAAGCAGTAAAGTTTTCAACTCGGAATTAGTTTAGGGGTCGCACTTAATGTAGTTATGAAATTGATTATGAGAAACGCCAATTGAATCGAGCCGCCGCGCTGACTGCAACAAACCGTTGCAATCCGATCAACAATAATTGATAAGGGAAGGCGAGCAGCTGCAGCAGAAGCAGCAGCAGCAGCAGCAGCAGGAAAAACTTTGCACAACTCTCAAGATATCGCCCAAGGGACAGCAGAACAATGACAAAATCAAAATTTATAGCCAACAATTAAGTGGGGCAGGCCAAGCGAAAGGGAAGCTTATCAAAGGGGTTAGCTAAGGGGCGCCAAGGGTGCGATTATCGTGTTATTGTAGCTGACTGAGCAATGCAGCTGGCAGCTGGTAATTGGCGATGGCTAGCCCTCTCTCTCTCTCTCTTCCTCAGTCCCTCTCTCTCTCTCTCGCTCTGCCTCTTTGTCTGTCTCTGTCTGTGTGTTTAGGAATCTGGGCAACAGCAACAACGGAAAGTGACAGGAAATGGCAATTGAGATGCCACAAAGATGTCCGGAAAAGTGGGAAAATGGCAAATGCAATAAATAGTTTCAACTCAAAATCTATTTGTGGCCATCGACAGTTGCCGCCGACAGCGAAGCCAAAAACAGTTTTCCCTTCAAATACCCAAAATAGAAAAGTTGAAGCAAGTCGTCAGAAATGAGTTGATTATTTATGCATTTCTCAACACTAAATCCAATTAGAATTAAGCTGGGCTACGAACTAACCCAGCTGCAATAGTTATGCAAGACTAAATTTCTTTTAGATTTTCAAACAGAGAGAACAAAGAGAGCAGTTGTAGCTCTATACAACAAGAGCTCAGCTTGGGGTGAGGTTTCAAAATTAGAGGTAGTTGAGAAATCGTTGAACTAGTCACTCAACTTTATTGTTGATTTGGCAATTCTTTGTCATAGACTTAGTGGCAATGCTGTCATGAACTTATCCATGTAAATAAACTGAGCCTCACTGAAACAACCAAACCTTGCAGTTCTCTGTCTCCACTCGACAACATTTACATCTTTCACTTTTTTCAATTTCTTCAATTATGTTCTTGGGTAGATCCTTATGGACTCTATACCGCATTATTGCTTTGACTAAAAAAGTCTTCTAAAATTTTATTTATGTCAGCTTTAGGTCTATTGAATGTTATATTAAAGCATACATTCCTATAGAGCACATGTCTAGAAGAGTCTGAAGGATCTGGTTAATAATCTGAGTCAATATCATCATCCGTCCGTTCGTCTGCGTGTCTATCCTTCCGTCCGACTACTTATCTGCCCGTCCGACCGTACGTCCATCTGTCCGAGCGCTAAAATCTGGTTATCTCTCAAAGCTATCGGGCTGAAATCTTGAGTAAATTTTATTCTTCATGATTTATTTTTCGATAACTCATCTCCATTATCCCTTATCGATCCATTACCCATTATCGATCATAGAGAAGTAATTTTCGAAGATCATATACGTTAGCAACTATAAAGTTAGTTTGATGAATGGACAAACTCTTGTTGAACTTCTGTTGTCTTTATTTCTAATACTTTTTTAATTCCTCTCTAAAAATATCATTAAGTAGGTTCATCTAAAACTGAAGTTCAATCAGACTACTACTCATAGTCGAGAGCTCTACCAAGGACAATCACATCGGTTGCCCAAAATACGTATATGGATATGTATGCAAATAGAAAGAATCTCAGCATGATTCGGTGTATATCTACGAGTATCTACGAATCCCACACAGTTGACTAGAGTAATTTTATTAAATTTGTCCTTCGACTGCTTTGCCCAACTCGGTTAATTCTTGCGGTCCTGGAGGACAGCTGGCTGCATAAGAAACCACTTAATGGCGCTGCGCATCTGTTGACTATAAGGGCTGAGTTGGTTTTAATGTATGAAATGTGTTCATCTTAAATATCAACGTCAGTCAATTTTAATTTCAGGTTAAATTAAATGTGAAGTGCGCCCAAAAGTATGCAAAGCGATTTTTCATGCACATGCCAGAGGCGCGCTCGCGCTCGCGCTGCCTGTCACGGGCAGAGCGCTGGGCGGAGCAGGAGGCGGGGCACTGATTGCCGCACATTATCCCCTAGCGACAATAACAACAACAACAACAACATCAGCCAGGACGAAGAAGAAGCAGAAGACGAAGAAGGACAACTGCAAATGACAAGGCGCAAAAAAAGAAGAGAGAGAGGGAGAGAGAGGAAAAAAACAAGGACAGAAATGTCAGAACAGGAAGCAGCGACTGCAAATGGCGATTGGCAACTCGGGCAGCGTCTTCCGCTACGCCGATATATGTTATTTATGCGATACACACACACACACACACACACACACATAAACACACACACACACATGCCTGCATATGTGGGCATATATTTTGCAACAGGCAGGCAAGTACGAAAAAAATGAATAAATAAAACGCAAATATTTCAAGGCTCACAGGCAGTGAATACCCTGTGAATGTAACTGAGAATGGGTGTAGTTGGATTAAGAAAAAAAGTAGGGCATCTTCAGTAGAGCTACATATACTATATCAAACTACCCCATGCAATTCAGATAGAGGGTAAGCCCATCAAGGCTAACTTATAAATATGTAAAGGGTATTAAATTGTATAAGGTATTTATTGATATTGGTAATGAAGGTCTCTCAAGTAGTATCATTTTGGTATACAGACTCTCGAAATATGTAAGGGGTATTAAATTGTATAAGGTATATATTGATATTGGTAATCAAGGTCTCTCAAGTAGTATCATTTTGGTATACAGACTCTCGAAGGCATTTAAAAAATGCATGCTCTATAAACAGAAAATATAACTTTGAGACCTTTCGAAAGACTTTAGACGAAAAAAGACAAATTTGGCTTGAAATTTATGTATCTGACTGCAGGGCAAGTTTCCTAGCTTTTATAGTCTGTATAGAACGGATCAACAGCAGAGTTGACTTAACGCTTTCTGTCTGATTGTTCGTAAGTACGGTCTGCTTCTCCGTCTGACTAACCGTCTGACTAACCGTCTGACTATACGTCTGACTGTCCGTCGGAATATCCGTCGGAATATCCGTCTGATTATCCATCGACTGTCCATTTGACTATCCGTCGGAATATCCGTATGTTTATCCGCCGGACTACCCATCCGACTATCCGTCTCACTATCCGGTATCTCCGGAATATCTGGAATATCCGTCTGATTATCCGTCTGACTATCCGTGGGTCCATCCGTTTCTTTTTTCTGTTCTTACGTCCGTTCGTCTGTCCTTCAACTTCCGTTCTGTTCTTACGTTCGGCCGCCTGTGTCTCCGTCTTTCTCTTTATTCATCCGTGGTTTCTCCTAGTTGGCATTAAATTTAATTATAATATTTAACATTTACTCGATCGAAACTTTGCTTACTGAAGCACATCTCAAATTCAAATTCACCTTCAGGGTATCATCTAGTCGGTCATGTGCACCTGCCCGGCTTTCAGATGTACTACCTTCGAGTACGTAACTTCCCAGCAGGCACGAGCAGACACTAAAAATCAATAGGCCGCAACAGCGATATACCTATATATATACCCACATATATATAGCTTTACATATATACAACGGACGTATGTATCTGTGAGATACAAGGACACAGCAGGAAGGACAGCCCTTGGTATCTGCGGCACATGTGTTTTGTTTTGAAAAAGGATATGGATTGGTGATGAGCATCAGGCACCAGTTGCGCGGTCGTGTGTACTGTGTGAGCGCCTTCATGGCAATCTCCGGGAAGCCTGGGTAGGGCAGATTCGGCTCGCCCGACGAGCTGGACGAGGAGGAGGACGAGTGCGTCGAGTCGCCATCGTCGGAGCTGCAGCTGCCGTTGCAGCTAGATCCCGTCGAGGAGCTGCCGGCCGAGTCTCGGCCAATGTCACGTGTGCGACGCTGGGCGGCGCCAGCTGTTGCCTCGCTCAGCGTCGAGGCGCCGCTCTGACGGCGCTGTGTGCCACGCCTACGCGCCGCCTCCGTACGCTCCGTGCGCTCCGTGCGCTCTGTGCGCTCCTTGCTGCCAGCGCGTCCAGCTGGCTGATAGCGACGCGATTGCTGCTGTTGCTCCTGTTGCTTCTGTTGCTGTTGCTGCTGTTGCTGTTGCTGTTGTTGTTGCTTCTGCATCGAGTCGGAGGCATTCGAATGCTGTCTGTGTGGGCGGCGCGTGTGCGGCGTGGGCGTGGCCTTGCCACTGGCACTGGCACTGCATGAGCTCGTCTTGCGCAGCCGCTGCTGCTGTCCGCTGCTGCCGCTGGCGCTGGCGCTGCGTCGCAGCTTCTGCTGCTGTTGCTGCTGCTGCTGCTGATTGCCGCCGTCGACGATCACCGACGTGGGCGGCTCCTCGTTGGAATGCATTGGCTGTGACTTTAGTTTGTTGTTGCTTTTATTGTAAGTGCTGCCGCTGTCGCTAGCTGCCACGCGACGTCGCTGCCCATTGCCAGTTGCAGCTGTGGCAGCAATTGTTGCTGCTGCGACTTCAGTTGTTGCTGTTGCTGCTGCTGTCGTTGGCTGTTGCAGCATCTTCCGAGCACGTGTGTGTTCAAGCACAAGCAGCTTTGGTCATTCCATGTTGACTAACTGCCTTTAATGAGAAAAAAAGAAAGAGAGAGAGACAGCATGAGTGAGAGTAAACAAGAGAGAGAGCGAGAGCGAGCTAGTTATTGGCCTTTTAGCAGCAACAGCAGCGATTGCTTCATTAAAGCCGCATAAAGAGCTGTGGCTGTTGCATACACAACACACACTTAAAACACACACACACACATAAACACACTCCGACACACACACACATACTCATACACACATGGCACACACTTCACTTAAAGCTACGTGCAAAGTTTGTGAATTGATTTTTAATGCGGCGTCTGCCGAAATATGCCAAACTCACAAACACATACACCCACACCCACACACACACACACACTCTCACACACACACACACACTCTCACACTCACACACACGCGCTCACACTCTTGGCCTGGGTCATAAAAGCAGTTGGCATAATGAAGCCCAAACATAATTTATATGCGTGTGGTGTGCGTACCTATGCCTGTGTGAGTGTGTGCTTGTGTCTGTGTGTGTGTGCCTGCATGTGTGTGCGTATGTGTGGGCTGTGCGTAGCTCTAAAAATAATGAGCAGCATATTTGTTGCCCGCAACGTAAATTGTAGCATACTTTTCAGAGCAGGCGCTTGTTAGGCAAAAGTTTGAGTAGGTGAGTGTGTGTGTGTGTGTGAGTTTGAGAGGAAGTGCGTGTGCGTGTGCGTGTGCGTGTGCATGTGTGTGTTCAATCATTAATTACGACCCGCACATGTTTGTAAGTATATATGTATATATGAGCACGTGTGCGAAGCACCTAAGTATAACACATTAACTTGCCAAAAAAGTGCCACGTTGTGGTTTCTGATACACACAGAGGCAGAAACACACACACACACATGCACCCGTACACTCCAACTCACCCGTAAGCCGAGACGCATAGAAGCGTGTAGCAATTGTGCGAAAATTGGTTTATTGATAGGCCACAGCAACAATGCGTATAGAGAAAGGCATTAAGCTACTTAAAATGGCATTCGTATTTGCTAATTCGCCTGTCCGCAACGTTAATTAAAATTTTATCGATAGACGATAAACGATTGAGCCCGAACATGTAATTGTTGCGGTACAAATAACAATGATAACAATTTGCATAATAACAATTAACGCTGGCAAAAATATGACAACAAATTATGGCATACGCACAGTTAATTAACAAACGATAACAATTGGCAATAGAGCTGAAATGTTATCGATGGACCATGGAACACATCTATGTATGGGATATGACGATAACCAAATGCAATTAATGTAATTGCGAGAATATCATATACATTCTTTAGAAAATTGGTTTATGTTCAATCTGATGCTATCGATAAACAAAGCTATCGAATATTCAGAAATGAGATAAGCGTCGTTTCTAACCAAATCTATATTAAAAAGTCAGTGACTCCTTCATAAATCTACTCATATTTGTTATCGATAAATCGATAAGTCTATTATATAGACAATTATTCAAAACTAAGTGTTAAGTGCATGATAAACAGATTCAGTCATGAAGAAGTCAACTCCCAATCCTATAATATCTGTCAAAGCCTAATTAGATCTGCAATCGATAAATCGATAACTGAATGTCTAGCCAGCTAATATTGATTAGCTTACAATTTGAAGGACTGAAGACTTTAATAGTTGACATCTAAATAGATATACTTAAATTATATATACAATACTTAATCTAAACAGATACGTTATCGATAAATCGAAACAATTGTCATCAAATGAATCATAAAATGCAAAAACATTAACATTAAGCTACATTCAGGCATCCACCAGCCCCACCCCTCCCTCCTCAGTTCAATTCCAATTCTAATAATATTTACTATCGATAAATCGATAAGCTCTATGACATTATTAAGTAATTCATAATCGCTGCGGCGCGACCCAAAATAGTTCAAATATTTAACAAACGATTTATCAGTGCTAATGCAGGAAATTGTTTGTGTTTCCAGTTTTTGGATTAAACCGGCGCGACGAACCGGTCCAATGGGGGTGGGCGGTGTGGGTTGTGGGTATGGGCGAGGGCGTGGGTGTGGGCGTGGCAATGCGTGTTAGGGACATGCGGCGTTGACAGCGGCACGTGCCCTGCCACCAGCATAGACAAAAGCCAACGAAATCAACAATAATTAATCGTTCGCTGGCGCCATTTGTTTACAAACCGGAAACGGAAGTTGGCCCTAAGACAAAAGCAGCGCTGCCCAAGTTTGTGCGTGTGTGTGTTTGAATATGAATTTCAAATGTTAAACAAGCCAAAAGGGCCAGGAGAACACACAAGTAGTCAAGAAGCAATGAGGCGAGTAGAGCAACAGAGAGAAGGAGAGAGAGAGAGTAAAAGACCAAAAGAGACACGAAGAATGCGAGAGAAAGAGCAATACAATAACGAGAATAGCTATGTAAGCGCCTTGTATAATAACACAACGCACATATGTAAACACCCACACACACACACACACCTACACACACACACACACACTTATCCATAATTAAACACAAACAACGCGCAAAAGCAACTTGAGCAAATAAAAAGCTGCATGGCTTACACACTTCGCGCCAAGTGAGAGCGTGGCAGAGGCAGAAGAAGAAGAAGATAACGACACATACATAGAGTCATACGCACAATCGTAGTAATGCGATTTGTGCCGCAAATCAAAATGTCAGATTTCCATGTCGAGATCTTTAAACTGGCCAACAAATTTCGCATTTGATGTGGGTGCTGCTTTGGAATCTTCTTCGTCTACTTCGCTTTTTTAAGCTCGTATAGATTGACGCTTACTAGATATTCGCAACTTTTTCACTTTTCCTTCTTTTGCCTTACTCTTTTCCACACTTTTCTTTAGCTTAAGTCAAGTGTGAAGGTTTGATAGAAAAGCGAATTGAACTTTTTAAGCTATTAACTGAAGCTGAAAACAGGGCAACAAAAATGTTTGGGCTGACAGCAAAATACATATATATATATATATATATATATACTTGATCGGATCCAATCTTAACTTGACTCAATTTAGATCAATCCTTAAATTTTTGCTGTAGCCAAAAGACGTCGAGAGTTGCCACAATATATCTCTTAGCCAAGTGCAATTCAACTTAATTTTAAATTATTGATAACTTTTTTGATTGATGTGAAATCGATAAATATCGATATAAAGTGTGAGGCACTTTAGCATGATGGTTACATTTTAAAATCAAAAGTCGGCAAATAGCTTGTAGATGCTTCTAAAATATCTGTCAAGTTTCCAGTGTTGAATATCGACACCTCAATCATGAATTGTTGAATGTCGATCTTACATCATTTGTAAATAATGTCAAGCAAAAGTTACAGTGACAAAAATAATAATGGAATTACTTGAATTCCAGACTTCGAAGAAATAAGTTGTGCAGTGACAAAGTAAAATAAATAAAAAAAGTAAAATATTCGAAATAGAAATATATATGAAATTATTTATATATAATAAAATCTAAATTCTATTCATTTAACTGTGATACAAAAATGCAAATAACAAAGGTAAGTATATTGTGACCTTGGTCTATATACACACACTTTCATATGTCTTTACATAACATAGTATTCAGGATAGAGTTAGGAGTGGCTGTTTTGAACCATGTTTTGAATTGATCTGAAGAAAGGATTTAGCTCTAGCTGTCTTTAGTATAACAAGGTATCAATCATATCTATATCCTATATCATAAATAATATATCTATATCTTCTTTTCTATTATTTGAAAATGTAAATTTTTGCTAGAAAAGGTTGATGTAGCTAAAGTAATCATGAATCAGAAGTATATATGTTCAAATTATATATACAGAATATCGTAAGCAAAGCAAATGAAGGAAGGGAAGGAAAGGGAAGGCTTAAGTAAGTTTAAGTAGCAAATAAAGATGATTCAGTCAGATTTAGTCAAAGAGCTGGTTAGCCTGATGACATCAAATTTCGCATACAGCTTCCTTTGTTGAAGCACCTGAAATGTGCCTACTAAGATGTTAAGTAGTTTCAGATAACTGAATAACCATAAAAGAGAGAGCTTCTTTCAGATTCAAGTTCAGCCTAGGAAAGTGTAGTCTAACTAGTTGCCACTAAATTCTATTGCCCTATATACTTGTCCATTCTAGTTTGTTTTAGGATATTCCAGAAATAATTCCCAACTGAATACTTAGAAGTCCTTCCCCCACTGCTGTGCTTTTACCCACTCTCTGTCTCATGCCTCTTCAATTTCCATTCGCTATGCGCTTGAATCTATCAGCGCCCAAAATAAGAACTCTTCACAATTCTAATTCCCACAGCCCGCAATTAATTTGCAACTAATCTATTTACATTTCAACAAATTCCACTCATAATCTGTCGCTCACTCGTCCTCTCCCTGTCTCTCTCTCTCCCTATCGCTCCCCCTCTCTCGCTCTGTCTATGCAATATGACAGACATGTGTGTACTTAACTTTAAGCCCTCGTTTCAGTTGAAATAAAAAAGAGGAAAAGCTGAAAAAAAAAAAAAAATTTTGGACTGTTTTGGTCCCCCTCAATTCAGTGTGTGTGTGTGTGTGTGTGGCAACTGTTGGCCTAGTTCGGTTTGTTCTGGCATAAACAAGCGATTGACTTTTGTGGCACGTGCAAACATTAAATTGCTTATGTGAAAGCATATTTAAATTTGTAGCTGCTTTATAACTGATTATCCCCGGCTTTGTTGTTGCTTTAGTTTAGTTTCTGTTATCCCACAAGACCCGCTCGCGCACCCAGCTTCCTCAAACAAACTCGCAAAATTATGCAAATAGGTGCCGTCCCTCCGTCCGATGTCTGTCTGTGTGTGTTTTGCCTTTTTGACAGCTACAAAAATATATATAAATAAAAAAAAGAAACCTTCAGTCGGAAATAAATAAACAATGCGAATACGAATGTGAATCTGAGTCTGAATCTGAATGCGAATACGAATGTGTGGCATAATTTACTTTTAAATGTAAAGTCGACTCGCTTGCTGTCATTGATATGAGCCCGCCATCTCTCAGCTTTCAGCTTCACAGCTCACTCTCACTATCACTCTTACTCCCGCTCCCTCTGCCTCTCTCAGTCATTCTCCCTCTCTTGCAAAAAATTACGCATACGCAGCGTTGTGCACGTTGGCAAATAAATCAAAGCGAGAACAACGACGACGACACCGCGGCGCCGAGATTCCCGTTTTTCTTGTTGCTCACAGTATTTTTTCCTTCGCCTTTTGTTGCTTCTGCTTCTGTTTCTGCTTCTGGCTGGCTGGCTGGCATACTGAGATTTATGCTCGTTGTTGTTTATGAGCCCGGGAGCCTGAGAGTCTCCCTGAACCGACAGCAGCAGCCATAGCAGCCGCACATTAGCATAAGTCCACGTACCGCGCGCGCAAATAGTTCAGCTCCATTCCGATCGCCTTGGCTTTTTATTGCAGTTTTTATTATTGACTCGATATGCCATTATTATCTGTCTTTCAGCAATAAAGCCAAGGCCGTGGGTAGATAGATGCTGCTCGAATGGCACATCGCTTAAGCCCATTAGCACTTCAACTGAACTAGTCAAGGCTGGAGTGGAACAGCCCCTCACTCGGCGGAGCTAATGATCGCTCAATCCATAGGCTTTTGGCGATTGGCTCTCAGACTCGAGTGGCAACTATCTTAGACACGAGTGGCAGCTCTCTTAGACACGAGTGGCAACTCTTCCAGACTCGATTTGCAACTTTCTCAGACTCGATTGGCAACTCTCTTATACACGAGTGGGAACTCTCTTATACACGAGTGGGAACTCTCTCAGATTCGATTGGCAATTCTCCCAGACTCGAGTGGAAACTTTCCCAGACTCAAATGGTAACTCTCTCAGACTGGAGTGGCAACTCTCTCAGACTCGATTGGCAATTCTCCCAGACTCGAGTGGAAACTTTCCCAGACTCAAATGGTAACTCTCTCAGACTGGAGTGGCAACTCTCTCAGACCTGATTGGCAATTCTCCCAGACTCGAGTGGCAACTCTCTCAGACTGGAGTGGCAACACTCTCAGAATCGATTGGCAACTCTCCCAGACTCGAGTGGCAACTCTCTCAGACTGGAGTGGCAACTCTCCCAAGCTCCAGTAGCTAAGCTCTCAGACTCGATTGGCAACTCTCCCAGACTCAAGTGGCAGCTCTCTCAGACTCAAGTGCCAACTCTCCCAGACTCAAGTGGTAACTCTCTCAGACTTCAGTGGCAACTTTCCCAGACTCGAGTGGCAACTCTCGCAGACTCAAGTAACGACTCTCCCAGACTCGAGTGGCAACTCTCCCAGACTCGATTGGCAACTCACTCAGACTCCTATCCCTAGTCTTCCATCCACGTCTACTGCATACTCTTAGTGATTGGAGTCTTATATGACAACTCTCTCAGTTGCTCACTCAGACTCTTACTTCCTAGTCGCCCATCCACATCAACTCGCTCAGTAGACACATCCAGTGCTACTCAAGTAGTCTGCCTCTTTCAGTCTGCTTATTTGTCTATTTATTGTTTACTTATCATCTGCTTATCCCTCCTTCTACTTCAACTTGGGCAAGGTATGGGCCTATTTCTTGTTTCTGTTAAAGCACCATTCATTTTGTCTAATACACACGTCACTAATCGGAAGTCAAGGTCGAACGTCTACATGGTCAACTCCAAATTACTCTTAAGTCTCTGTACGAAGGAAACATCCTAGGGCTGATTTTCCTAGGCTGATGAATTATACCTGGGATCTATTCGTATGATTACTTCTCCGATATATTGTCTAGCATATTCTCCAATTTTCTTTTGCATGGTACTGACCGTTCCATCTTTGCTTGGTTAACTTGCCCTGCTCAGCTGTCTTATCTTCCTAGCTGCCCACATTTGAATCGACATTCTCAAGTGCTTACTACTCTCAGCCTGCTCGACAGATGATCTCTCCCTTCTTCAGGTTCATTCCTATTATTACTGCCCAGATATATTATCTTGGTGTTCACCTACTCACATTCACTTAGCATGCACTGGAAGAACCTTTCCTCAGCTATATTAACCAGCTTATTCCAGTTAGTTTCACTTTTCAATTATCCAGATTCGAACCCATCGAGAACCCATCTATCTCTAACTGCTGTCAGACTCATCTCTCACCTGCATCACTTCATTCTACCGCTCAATGGCCCACCTGCCCGGACTTCTCGTCTCTCCTGCTCTGCCTGTTCCTCCTTCCCCACCTGCTTCCTTTCCTAACTCCATCCCTATGGCCGAACGGACCTGCCCAACTGGGAACTCTGATGTATTTAACATTAATATTTATGATTGCTCATCTGTGTATACGAGGCGCTGCCGCTGATGGCTCCAGCTCCAGCTCCAGTTCCAGTTCCAGCTCGTATCTGGGCATTCGCAATCGCATTCGCATTCGCGTTCGACGTCTCATTTTCATTGCTTGCTTATTGCGCTGATTTTATTACGAGTATTATTTGTTTTCTTGCTGTTGTTGTTGTTGTTTTCTTTTTTTTCTGTTTTGCTTTTGCCTTTTGCTTTAGTTTGCTTTGTTTTTTTGTATTTCGCGTGGAGCATAAAAATACAAAAGCTCATTTTCATGCTCAGCAGCTGCCAAACGCAGAGCCAAATCTTTACCTTTAAATGTCAGAGTGAGAGAGAGATAGAGATAGAGAGAGAGAGAGAGAGAGAGAGAGGGAGCTAGGGGAAGTTTTTCTTTCATTTTTTTTTCCATTTCATTTTCCAATTTCATTGGCTTTTCGTTTGCTCTGTTGCTTTTCAGCTTCATTGAGCTTGGCGTCTCTTCACTCTTACTTTTTATCTGTGTGCCTGTGTGTGTGTGTGTGTGTGTGTGTGTGTGTGTGTGTGTGTGTGTGTACGTGTGTGTGCTTATTGTCATTTTAAATACACAGCAGTAAAATTCATATTTTTTATGCCATGGCTTTTATTGGCCATTCACTGAAGCACCTCGCAGTCAGTCACAGCCACGCGTCCAACTGTCCGAGGCGAAATGACGAGCATAACGGTAAACTGTTGGTGTAACTGTAACTTGTAGCTGTAAGCCGTTATCTGTAACTGTATCTGTAACTGTATCTGTAACTGTATCTGTAACTGTATCTGTAACTGTATCTCTCTGTATCTGTTGCCATTTATCTATATGCCTAACTTTGTTTAGTTTGCTTTAATGCAGCAAATTTCTATTGAATTAGCCATAATCTCACTCTATTTGATGTCTCTGTATATACATATATATATATATACCTATTGTGAAAGGCTTTAGTTCAATTGTATCTCAATTAGTTACACTATTCTGATGTTGACGTCTTCGCTTTGCCTTTCGAAGAGCCCAGAATACTCTTCTTCTTCTGCTAATGACATTCTCGTTCAGTCTCGATGGCTCGAAAGTTAAGTATCGATAGCCTTATAGTTAGGTATAGATAATTAAGACTAGTGCTATCCTCTCTTATTCCTACTACATCATGTTTACCTTTACTTTATTTGATATTTACTTATATTATATTTATGTAATTCTATGCTCATATCATATATGTATGTAGATCTTCTCTATTGAACTTCGGACAGTTGAAATCAAACAAAAGAGTTTGTATTTCAAATGCAAAAAACATCATTGACCCTTGACCTTTCTAGAGCATTGATAGATGATTTCAGGTCTCATTCACTAAGCATAGTTCAGTACTTATTTTTGACTTAAGATAACTTTCTACTTTAGCAACTTCTTTCTGAATAGGGAGAGAGAAAGAGAGGGAATAGGGAGAGAGAGAGAGAGAGAGAGAAAAAGATGCTTTGGGAAAGAAAGGATATCTTTACATGTTGACATAAAGGACTCGAATATCTATTATTCACTTAAATATCTTTACGAATACCTAGCTGTGTATGACACTCTCAATAACTAGAAGTAAGTAGCTTTAAAGATTCTCAGGCTAAGTAAGTAAGACTAAATTTAATTGACAAAGTTCAGTTCTTGAATTCATCAAATGTGGAGATGACAGAAAATCCAGCTATGTTATATATATATTACCTTTCTATTATCGATTACACCTTCCGCAAATTATAAAATTTAATGACAAAACCAATCAAATCATCAAATTCCAGAGAAGTCTTCTCTTCTCATACATAGCACGAGAAAGTTCCAGATAACTCAATAAATTTACATTACTCTTATTGCATGTGCCATCAGCTCACCTGCTGCACTTATGTAATTATGTGAATTGCAATCGTAATTTGCGTCGCCTTTGGATTGTTTACAAATGTGAAATATTGCGCATACGCCACGTGAAAACCGAAACATTATTCGCTTTTCTTTTGTTGCTTTTGCGTATTGGCGAGAACACACATTTTGCGTCAAGTCACGTCTGGCCACGCCCATGACGCCCACAGCGCCCAGAACGCCCACAACTTCCCCAACGCAACTCATTCAATCAACGCGTTTGGCGCACTTTTTAAGTAATGAGGACAACATCAACAGCCGCATCCACATCCGCCTTCATCTCCGTCTCTTCCTCTTCTCCTTCTTCTCCGCCTTCACCTTCTTGTTCGTCTTCGTCTTCGTGTTGGCCATTAACGTCGCGCCTACTTCACCTGCCGGCAGCAGCAGCAGCAGCTGCAGCTGTTAAATAATAAAAAAGCATCTAAAAGCTGCCAGCTTCATGATAATCTCAATCTTAAGCCAAGGCTGCTGCGGCCGCATTCGCATTCACACACATCCGCAGCATCCGCAGCATCCGCAACATCCGCAGCATCCGCATCGATATTGTAAATTACTTGCCCGCCTCTTATTGAAAACGGAATTTCTGAGCAGCTCAGCGCACATTGTGACAGTTCAAGGAGCATTTCCCAAGCAAAAGGAAAACCAAAACTAAAAGAAGCTGAAGAAAAGAAGAAAACAAGCAGAGCAGGAGGAAGAGGAAGAGGAAGCTGTGCAGATTACATGACCGAATCTTTTGCGAATCGAATCAATGCACAAATCGTAGCGAATGATTTGAAGTAACCAGCTCAAGTTTCTCTGTGCATTTGCCATAACTTAATATTGAATCTGAATCTGAATCAGAATATGAATCTCAGTTGCAAAAGTACAGCATTAACAAAGTTCATATTGAGTTAAGATCTATATCACCTGAACCCAATCAAAGTGGGAAATCTGGATGTAATGTGAATTGTGAAAATGTGAAAAGGAGGCGTGGCAGACCCCATGAAGTATATATACTTATAATATACATATATATTATATATATATATTCTTGATTAGGACGACGAGCTAAGTTGATCTAGCCATGTCCGTCTGTCCATCCATCCGTCCGTCCGTCTGTCCTTCTCTCTGTTCTTCTGTCTGTCCTTCTCTCTGTTCTTCTGTCTGTCCTTCTGTCTGTAGTTCTGTCTGTCCTTCTGTCTGTCTTTCTGTCTGTCCTTCTGTCTGTCCTTCTGTCTATCCTTCTGTCTATCCTTCCGTGCGCTGTAAACCTCAAAAGGTACAAACATCAAATTTTACATGTATGCCCGTGTATACCATAATATATATATGGTATATCCATATATATGTAGTAAAAGTTAATCATATCTTTTCGATAGCTCAACCAATTTCTTATTTAATCGATAGTAATCGATAATTGGACTTTGTTTTTTAAGCCTTATTTAAAAACAAATCTTTAAAGCTAGCGATTTCAGATTTTTTGTGTAAATTCGTGTAATGAATTCAAAGATTTACATATTTTGGATGCCATGCGCATATTAAGGAAAATAAATTGCATCACAAACATTGTTTTGTCTTTTGACAAACATATCGAAGTCTTATCATCTACTTTGAAGCACTTGATAAGTGATTCCCTTTGAAAGTTGACAACAATTTGAACTGCCTTGCCAGGGCATAAACCACATCCTGCCATCGGATTAGACGAGTACAGAGGCCTGCTTGGTCAGCAATGTAAGGACTTTAAAGTATTTATGCTTATGAATAATTGGAAAACGAGATTGAAATCGATTTGTAATCAATTAGAAATCATGGCAAAGACAAAAGGAATGCTGAGCGGGCGTAAATGGAATATTTGTGCGAATTAAAAGTACATTTATTAGTTCGATTTTTGGTAGGGGGAGGTGGGGAGCTGGCTGCCCCAATGACCCCCCCCCCCAATGAGATGCAAAGAATTCGAATGGAATTGGAATCAAATCTGAGCGTTTTGTTGATTTAATGCCCCGACTCGGCTCGGCTGAGCTGGATCCCTAGGGCAGTTCGCACAGCAAAGAGGTGTCTATGTATGTGTGTGTGTGTGTTTGTGTGTGTGTGGCAAACTAATCGCTCGTTCTGAGCGGGAACTCAAGTGTCTGGGCATTATACTACTCAGCCCTTTTGGGACAACGGCACGCACTCGGCTGCAGCATTTCGAGCCGGAGTACTGCGATATGTGCCCCGAAGTTCCCCATTTCAGTGGGCTTTCGGGCCCCATCCAAATGAATTTTTATGCAAATTCTTTTGCTAGCCAAGGCAGCAGTAACGGCAACGGCAACGGCAACTTGTTGCCACAAATTCCATGCTGAGGCTCTTTTGATGTGGGCATTCAGCTCAGCCTCAGTGTCTCTGGTTAAAGGGGTTTCATGTTTCGGGCTTGCCAGAAAAAAAAAAGAAGAAGTGAATTTCCTGTGTTGTCCTGTGTCCTGCGTTGTCAGTCAGTCAACAGGGGAGCAACTGTGCTCGTTCTTTTGGGCTCTGCCAACGTTGACAAATTAAACAAATAAGACAACAACAAGCACAACATCCACACAGAGTGAGTGAGAGAGAGAGAGAGAGAGAGAGAGAGAGAGAGAGAGAGAGAGAGAGAGCGAGGCAGGCGAACTCGTAATTCGATTTCAGTTTTGGGTCTGCCCCATCGTTGTTTGCTGATGTCCCCAAATACCCTGTGCCCATTAAAATTGCTTAACGACAAACAAAAAAGGCTTGGCCTGGTGCAAAGGCTCTGCCGATTACAGCTTTCGATTATACTCATATTAATTTGGGATTTTCCGAAACCCAAAACAAAGAACAAGTCTAGATCGAACTACTCTTTGGTTTTCAGTTCACGAATATGTATCCAAGATGCCACTTCTTAAGAAAGCACCAGGCAAAATCCAAACAGAATCCAACCGAAAAGTGAAAAGCTCCTTGAATCTGGATCGTAAATGAACTACTTTCTGTTTTCCAGTTCACGAGTTCCATGAATTAAATGGAATCTAGATCATTCACGATTTCTTTTTAACTTTCAGTTTATGATCATAAGTTACAGTTATTATCTAGAATTATTTGAATCAAAGCATTACGTAATTTTCTTCACTTACAGTAAAGCTCTACCTAAGTTAAGCCAAGTGATGAATGTAGATGACAACTGAACACTTGTTTTTAAAGAGAAGCCAAAAGCGATACATAAAGAAAACTTCAAAGTGTTCAAAGTAAACTAGATCCCAAACGTACAACTTTTGAGCTTATAGTTCTCGAGCTGAGAACTTAGCTCTGTGTGAAGCGAAATCCAAAAAGGAAACTTCAAACTAAATTTTGAAACTAGAGCTCAATGAACTGATCTTCATCTTAAAAATCCACTCAAGATTCCAGCTCTCTGGTAGGAAAAACATAAGGATTGAATATAGATCATAAATGAACTTTTGCTGAAAGCTCACGAATTGAAAATCTAGACAGAACACTCCAAATTAAGCTTGAATCTAGATTGCTAATTAGCAGTTCAGTTCATCTCAAGAGCTCTGCGCCTATTGATTTTAAACGCAATAACTTGATTCAAACATTCTCTTTCAATTCAATAATTTCTACAAAACATATGAGCTAGTTCAGTCCTGAACCATGTTCAATCTACCTGCCTTTGATCATATCAAATCATATTTGATTTGAAATCATATTTCAGTCATTCACCTAAATATTTCATTGCACGTTTTCTCACTCCTCATTACAGAGTATCTACCAGTCGTGTATGCTCCATGCCATTTCCTTTATTATTATTTTTTTTCGGGGAAATAACAACGACATGTATATTCCGTTGCGCCGCCAAACGTCTCAACGGAAATGCTTAGAATTTTGTTGACAACAAAACAGCAAAGAGACAGAGACCTGAGTAAGAGAGAATGAGAAGGAGAGCGAGACAGAGAAAGGGCGAGGGAGAGGGAAAAAAGTTTGTGGCCCAAATCGAAAAGCACACGAATGAATTTTCATTCAATTATCCTGAACATTTGCCCCCAACTTTCGCCTTCGCCTTCGTCTTCGTCTTCATCTTCGACTTGAGGCCTCTGTCCCCACGCTGTTGTTCGTTCTCGTTCTCGTTCTCGTTCTCGTTCTCATTCTCATTCTCGTTCTTGTTCTTGTTGTTATTTGTTTGGTTTGTTTTCATTTGTCTGGGGACTGAAACTAGCCCCCAAAACAGCACATGGGACGCATTCGCACTCGCTCTGCCTTGTGTCTCTCTGTCTGTCCGTCCGTCCGTCCGTCCGTCCGTCTGACTGGCTGTGCGGCCCATTGTCTTAGCTCTGACTGAAAATTCATAGTCGCTCTGTTTCAATTTTTGGCCTCTGCTCTCCATTGGCGCTGCCTCCACTCTCCCTTGGCTCTCTCACGTTCTCTGCTCTCCTCGGTCTCTTCAGCTGTTGTGTCCTCCCGTCCTGGCCGTCGGCTATTCTCCCGTCTCGTTGCCATAAAATTTCATTTTATCTCAAACAATGAAAACGTGTCGGACGCTCGCCCAGCACAACAAGTAACGACACACACACACACACACACACTTGCACACGCACACACACACACAGACACACACACACGCACACACCTTGAGAACAGCTCGTGGAAAACAGCTTTAAGGAAATCTCGTATATTTCATTTAATTCTCTTTTTTTGGATTATGTCCTCTATGCAGTTATGACAGCTCGCAGAGCTCTAGATTGTGTCGTAAGACTGCATTTATGTTATATTTTACGTTTGCGAATGAGCAAATGCAAATGAGGAAGATAAAGCTGTAGAAGTGGAATGAATAAACTGTAAGAAAAGTTAAAGATTTTGTAGTTTATTGTCAAACGTTAACGAATACAATGACAAGGCAGAAGTTAAAAAATAAGGATCTAGTCTTAAGACGAGAATCTATTGTCAAGAAGAAGAAGAAATGGACTATATTGTAAAACTATACGAATGGATTACTTGGCTGACTTGAAGGGAAGCATGATATCGTCTTAAAAGAAAGAAAAGCTGATGAGAATATAGATAAAGTCTTTCAATTCTCTTGTAAAACGTAAAGCTAATGAGTTTATAGATAAAGTGTTTCAAGCGTTTACGAATGCCTTACAAAGCAGAATTGCCGACAAGTCTAGCAAAGGTACCAGAAATGTCATTATCTTTTAGCCTACGCCTAAGAGCGTTTACCCTCAGTTCAAGTTGAACAAAAGTTCGTTTCACACTAAGTTCAAGTTGCTTTCTTCTTCTTCATCATCATGTTTAAGTAGTCAAAAGTAGTACAAATATTTGCAGTCATTTCATTTTGAAATGCTTTTCTCGCGGTGTTTTATGTTTGTGTTTTTGCTCTCAACTTTTATGCTTTCTTTTTAGATGTTCTTCTTTTCGGCTAATTAAGTTTCATATTCCACTTTGGAATTTCGTAAGTTCGTAATTTCGTGGGCAGATTTTATGCCCAATTTTCAGGCAACCAAAAAGTTCTGCTTTTAATTTGCGTTTTCTGCTATTTTTCCTCTCCTTTTTCTTCTCTCCCATCTGCATTTCTATTTGCCATTTCCCATTTCCCATTCTTTTTCACTTATGCCCCTTGAGCATTGTAATTTTGTTGCCTAAAGGTGCCAGCTGTGCAAATTAGATGCCATCTTAAATATGTTCTATATAAGACCTTTCAGAGTTGTTAAGTGAAAACGAGGAGCTTGCGTTACTTGTTGTTTCTTCCTTTTCAATGCTAGAGAGATGAATTTTCGAGTATATGTTATATATACCAGGGGCATGAGCTATCGGGTTTTACTATTTGAGACTACTAGTTGAGTTCATAAACTTAGATTCGGTTCATTCTTAAAGTTCATATTGCCTATTAATAAGACCTTTAGCTTTTAAAGTTAGACAGGTAAGGTACTGATAATTTTTAGTGGTAAGTTCTTTCTGCTGCTTGTCATTGTTTATCTCATCCTACAGATTATTCTATAAATTATGTGCTACGCCCATTTGAGGTGAATCATTGAGGCGTTGTCTTTATTATTGGGGGTCTATTATATTCAATCAATTGATCTATAGAACCAAAGGACGATAGGTAAGATGACAATGAGAGAGTGAGAGAGAGAGAGAGAGGAAAAAGAGATTTACCAGAGTAGATCTGTTTATCTATTTGTCTATTTTTCTCTCTTTCTGTCTCTCTCTCCCTCTTGCTCTCTCTCTCTCTGTCTTTCTCTGTCTCTTTTTCTGCCTCTCTCTCTCTCTCTCTCTCTTTTTCTGCCTCTCTCTCTCTCTCTCTTTCTCTCTCTCTCTCTCTTTCTCTCTCTCTCTTTCGATCTCTATATCTCTTTCTCTCGCTCTCTCTGTCTTTCTCTCTCTCGCTCTCTCTCTCGCGCGAGATATAGAATATCTCTTTCTCTTTCGCTCTCTATATCTCTTTCTCTCTTTGTCTTTCTCTCACTCTCTCTCTCTTTATCTCTCTCTCTTTATCTCTCTCTCTTTCTCTCTCTCTCTCTGTCTCTCTCTCTCTCTTTATCTCTCTCTCTTTATCTCTCTCTCTTTCTCTCTCTCTCTCTGTCTCTCTCTCTCTCTTTCTCTGTGTCTCTGTCTCTCTCTCTCTCTCTCTCTCTCTCTCTCTCTGTCTGTCTTCCTTTGCTCTTTTGCTACATCTAAGCTTACTCACTTTCATTCATACCTTCATATCCATTATAATATTCTATGTAACCCATACTCTATATACTCAATGTGTTCTATATACTCCATACACATACTTTATATATTCTATATACTCTATAGACTCTGCATTTAGTATAAGCATATTGCTTAGTCAGCTTTGCAATGCCTTTTCCCCCATCTCTGATTTACCTTTTGCTTTTTGTTATTGCGAGTTCATTTCAATTAAACTTTTCACAAATGATTTTGTCCACGGCTTTGTTGCTGTTGTTGTTGTTGCTGTGTTTGCTTAGTTGGCAAATTAATTTTTTATTTTTTGGTTTTAATTGGCCGCTAGGTCAAAGCGACAAGCGACGAAATTGCAAAATACTTAATTTAGAGCCGGAACAGAAATTGCTGTCATTGTCATTGTTGCTGTTGCTGCTGCTGTTGCTGTTGCTGCTGTTGATTAGGCCAATGTCCTGAGCACAAAAGACCAAAAGGCCATTAAGCGTTATAAGACGCGCCTTAAAACTGGCCTAATTGGCCGCTGTTCGCAGCGCAGCTGGCGTCGCAGCTGGCGTCGCTGCTGGCGTCGTCAAGTTTTGCACCCAAAATTTATGCTGCTGGCCATAAAAAGTGGCCAGAATAGCTGTCGAAAATATGCTAGCTATGAATTTGTAAATAGAGCCACTGCGAACTGTTATACACATAACTGTTATACAGACATGCTGCATGTCATTAGGCAAAATTTACAGGCAACAATGTCGAAACATTTATTCCACACAATTTGTCTGCCAAATTGCTCCTTTGTTTCTGGACATTTTCATTCCAACAAATTTGCACAATTTCAAAACCTGAAGCTGCAAATGCTTTCGACAATTTTAGCTGGATGGAGAGAGATAGAGGGAGAGAGAGAGAGAGGGGGTGAGAGAATTTATAGTTCTGAGTTATGGTGCGGGTAGGATTATATGTTATTTTATATACCATTATCATTACCAATCCCATTAGCATTATCCTTACGGTGATGATCATTATTAGGCATTATCATTATTATTGGCATTACTGCTATCATTCACCATAATATTTAACTTTTATTAATATTATCCCTAACTTTTTATTATCATTGATATTATTATTCGCTTATGCATTAGCATGAAGCGTTGACATTAGCATCATAATCATCATCTTTAGCATCATTATCGTTATCGTCATCATTATCATTATCATTATCATTATTATTAGCATTAGAATTAGCATTAGGATCATAATCATCATCATTATTAGCATTCTCTTTAACATTACATTATCATTATTATCATTATTATTAGCATAAGCATTAGCATTAGCATCATAATCATTATCATCACCATCATTAACATTAACTTTAACATCGTTATCATTATTATTAGCATAAGCATTGGCATTGACATTAGCGCCATAATCATCATCATTATTAGCATTAGTATTATCTTCCATTACATTATCATTATCATTATTATTATTATTAGCATAACCATTGACATTAGCACAATTATAATTATAATCATTATAATCTTTATTATTATCATTAGCATTAGCATTATTCCTATTCACTATCCCTTTAATGAGCATTAGCACTATTGCTATCATTCAGTTATCATTATCTTGATTTTTTGTTTGTTTTCTAACGAAATTGGAATAGTCTTGGATGCCATATATTAAAGCAATCTCATGATGTACCTATAGGGTCGGTTTCTTGCTGCCTTGGCATGTGTGGCATGCTGCAAACATATATACGTATGCTTATACATATGTGATGTGGCAAATTAGTGACTTGTTCATTTGGCTGAGAGTTGCTTGTGGCACTTGTGGCAGCTGAGTCGCCGACAGTTGGCTAAGCCATGTTCCACAGCCACAGAGCCCGAGGCTCAAGTTGTTGCACTGGCGGCTGTCACCTTGAGATCCAAGCAGAAGTAGCAGCAGCAGCAGCAGCAGCAGCAACTGCAGTGGTAACTGCAACAATAACAACAACAACAACTATGACAAGGCCGCCTGCCATGTCGCTGGCAACTGTCAGCCTATGGACCTACATTTTGACCTGGTCCAAATGCGACGCATGTTGCAACAGCAACAAACACAAAGAACTGTTGACCTTTGCCACAAATAGAGACCACGAGGGAGAGATAGAATGTGAGAGAGAGAGAGAAGAGAGGAGAACAACAACATGTTTGTGGCACTTGTCTACCCTTTTTGGCCTCGTCATTGTTTGCCCCAAAGCCCAAAACTGGCAATAAACTTGTCTATTTTAGAAGCACAAAAACTTGGAAGCAGAGACCATAAGAGAACGAGGGAGAGACACAGAAGGAGAGAGCATGACATTTTATTTGTTGCTGCTTCTCATTCTGCTGCTGCGGCTCAATTTGAATTAAATTCAATTTTTTTTTTCTCTCTCTCTGTGTATTTTGCGCATTTTTTTCAAGGTTGCAACTGCTGCAAGCAGCTGCGTTAGCGGTGACAGCCAGCGGCCATTAGACACCATGAAAATGGGCGCTAACAGCCCAGCTGCCACGCCCATATTGCCCATGCAGCCCACGCAGCCCACGCAGCTGGCCAGCCCTCACGTTTTTCGCATTTGCTGTCATTTCAGCTGCCTTTGGCCTGATTTTTGTACGCTTTCATGCGGCTGTAGCAGAAATATAAAAAAAAGAAGCACAAAATTGAGCAAGCGCGCGGGGAGTGCACGACTAGGAAATACGATACCTGGCGAGCTATGAAAGGTGCCTGAATTGAATTGGCAGATAAACTGCATTCAAATTGTGTGTGAGCTATAATAAGCAGTTGCTTATTGCACTTTGATACGTTTATCTATGAGGAATGGATAAAGTAAATCGAAATCGATAGTTATCGATAATGGGGATATGCCAAAGGTGGCTATGTAAATATGTATCTGCACGTCAAACACTATGTGGATGCATCATTGAAGTTCGGCTAAAGCGGTCAGTGATAGACCTAGAGATACCCTGCAAACAGCAGAGCCGATAGGCAGTCGAAGTGTAACCTATTTAACGGGTTATAGATGCAATATGGAAACTGATTTACATAGAAAATACATATGTATACTCCCTGTAGATTTTGACATCTTTGAGTTATGCCTAAATCGATTTTTATCGATACTAACAAAAAACTGACCTAAGAAGCTTTACTGGCAATAGCACTTGCCCTTGCATTTGTCCTCTTTTGCAAAGGTTGCAATCATCAAGTTCTCAACTTGATATAGCTTAGTTAGGGTAACAAGACGCAGAACAAGTCTGATGTTGATTGAACTGGGAGCTACTTGAAATTGCTTAACTGACAGCAATATATAAGCATTATTTCAATCACTTGAGGCATATATATATATATATATATATATATATATATATATATATATATATATATATATATATATATATATAAATATATATATATTCATCTTTGATCTTATGACTAACACATATTTATGATCTATGATCTATAAGCTCTTATGGAGTACATATATAAGTACATATATATATATATATATATATGATCTATGATCCATATACAATCTGCCTTTCTCTACACACAGAAACAGCCTGCTCTAACACGCTGTCCATGCATTCAGGGTATATATTATACAAAAAAAAGCTAAAAGCTGGCCCAAGTGAGCGACAAAGTCGACCAGAGGAGGACCGATAGAGGCTGGGGTAAGGGCAGAAGTAGAGGCAAGGACAGAGACTGGGGCATAGGCAGAGGCGAGGGCAGCAGCATGGGACGGATTTGCGTGGGCGTAGGCATGGGCGTGGTCGTAGTTTGCTGTTGTACAGAATGAAAAGCGTATGCCCGAGCTGCAATTAAGAAATTTGTCCGTTTGCCTCGCTGACGTTGCGTTGCGTCGCTTCGTCACGAATGAAATGAAATGCATTCAATTGAACAAAAATCTGCGACATTCACAAAAGGCGCAACCAGCTGCAAATAAAAAGAGAGAGAGAGAGAGAGAGAGAGGAGAGAGAGAAAAAGAACCAAAACAGAAATAATACAAATAATAAAGAATTCGAGGTAAATGAAACCTTTTGGCAGTCAGCGAGCCAAAAGCAACAACAACAGCCAACAAACAAAGCAAAATAAAATATAATCCCCATAAAAGGTGGACTCGTAATACGCATTTATGCCGAGCTCCATCGTGGAACTATGTCAACCTAAATAGCAAAAAGCACATGTCTCTGCTTCCTTTCTCTCTCTCTCTCTCTCTCTCTCTCGCTTTGACTCTTTGAGTTCCATTCAAGTTGAGAGCTTGAGCACCATCAGTCATTGTAAGTTGTGTCTCTTTTGCATTTGATAATTATGAATATACAAAGCGAACAGTTGAAAGCTGAAGCTGAGAGCTTCGCTTGTAAGTATATCTCCATTTCACTAGATGTACTTTGAGTTGTTTGTGTTACAGCATCAGATGTCAATTATTTCAGTTTGAGAGAACTTGAGAACCAAATAGATCCTGAGAGCTGAGAAGGTTGAGGGTAGTCCAAAGACGAAAACAAATAGACAGATGTATTAAAATGAAAGCTATACTAAAGCTATACAGCTATGATGTGTATAATAATAATAATTAACATGACAGAGTACATAAGATTCTATTGCCTAGGCGTCAACCCACTGACAGAACACTAGGCAATAAAAATGCCAAAGTTCTGCAATTGATGGGAAGCTCAAATGGTGTAGAAGAAGTTACAGACATATGGGAATGTTCATGACACTTATGGCACTTCTAAGTAGACTTAAGATTCTCCTATTAGCTATATAAGATAAGCATCAAATCTTGAAATCATCAATTGTGGGGAATGCTTTTGTTAGAGCTATCCATAAGCAAAAAGTAATATTCGCTCTTTATTCAAGCTGAATTCAAGTGACTTTGAGTGTAAGTAAGAAATGTATTATATACGAGGTCAGTTCAGAAAGTAGCGAGAATGTATTTGTGTTAGTTTTTCTAAAAAAGTAATTTTTTAATTTATGGATAAATATGGTAGCCTTTCAAAATAGTCCTTATTAAATATTGTATCCAATTCTCCAAACGCTTCAGCTCATTATTATTTTGTAAGCTTATTTAGCTGCTACTGCAATGCTGCCGTCATCTCGTTTGAAATATTTGCCTTGCTCCACTTTCTGGAATAAGCTAAGATCAAGGCTGAGTCATGAGCTCCCCAGCAAAGCAGCTGCCCAAAACTCGCATTCAAATTAGCCAAGCTCGTTTGCTTAAGCGCCAGATATGAGTAGCAATATAATAGTATAAAAAACTCGAGATTGAGTAGCCCGATGCAAGAATCGCATTACTTTTTAAACTGACCTCGTCCTTGCTATACAGCATCTCGGATGTGGATGTTGTATATTGAGCAGAAGGCATAAATATAACAAATTTTTTATTGCCTCTTGCTTTAGAGACTGTTCAGTCATGAACCTGGTATTGACGGGCTACTTCCTGAGGCCGTCCACTGAACTGTCGAAGACCATTGAGGAATTTACGACTGTTCCCAAAGTCAAAGCAGTCGAGCACAGAAAGATGTGAGGAACACTTGTGACCTATGCTCTGTAAGTTATATACAAATTTTTCTTACTTTGGAGGGACAAAAAGCTCAACATAGATCACTGCACCTTACTGATGGGAGTGCAATAGAGATCGTTCTCCTCACTAGTCCAGAGATCTTAAATATAATATGATTGACTCTAGCTTGAGCTTAAGCGAACTCTCAGTTCTCAGTTGCTCTCGCAGCAGCTACTTATATATTTACTCAGCTTAAGCTGCCTTCAGCTACTCAACACTCATACAGATATGTATAGCCAAAAGTCTATTGAGCTCTTTAAGCCTAGCATACCCCAAACTGACTGACTTTCAGTATCTCAAAATAGATTCTCAGTTTTGCTTGATTAACTTTGCTATTGCTGTTGGCTTCGAGTTAACTTTTTATGATAAGTTCGAGTCTGTATTTAATATATAGTTTCCATAACTTTTCTTTTCTGTAGTTGTAAAAGAGACAGAGAATGTGATAAAGAGAGGCAGAAGAGCGAGAGCAGGAGTTGTATTGATTGAACGGTCGTTGTCCTGTTGTGCCAGTTGTTTCAGTTCTCAAACGACGTGCGTTGCCTGAATGGGGAATGAAGCTAACTTTAGCCTGTTTGCCAGCCTTGCCAGCTTGCTAGCCTGTTATCTGCCGCACTTCCGGCTTCCGGTGACACTTCCACAACAACAACAGCAACAACAACACCACAACAACAACTAGATGTAGACGAAGCGACGGCAACAACAAACGCTTCCTGCACATCTTCTATGACATTATGGGCACTTGAGCCATTGCCAGCAGCTGCCTGCCAGCCATTTGTTTGGCCCATAAATGTTTTTGCTTGACTCTCCTCATCTCTCTCGCTCTCACTCTCTCTCTCTCTCTCTACCCATCTCTCTCTCTCGCAGTTTTTGGCATTGTTGAAGTTCACCCAAATTTGGCACGATTTATGCAGTGCCCAAAAGGCCATGTCATTTGGGTCTCAGTTAAAGCACAACAAAAGCAAAATGCAATGTGCAAGTTGATCGATCAAAGTATATTCAACTATCAGATACCCTGTATATCTAGAGTATATGCATGTATGCAGAATATTTGTTATTATAGCTAAAACTGAAGCTGTTAAACTGTGGGTAGTTAATTTTAGTGATCTTATATGATGCTAAAGTTTCAATAAGTGTCGATAGCTATATAAACATATCGATAGTCATTTAAGTATAGGAGGTATCGATCATTTGAATTGAAATAAGTGTTGAAGAACATAGAAGACCTGCTGCTAGGCTAAGATAAATCTTTAAATCTATTAAAAATATCAATCAAATTTCTATACATCTTTAAATAAGATTAGTTCGTCAGGGTTTTAGCGAGATTGTCGATAATTCTTATTGAATTGCCAACTTACCTCGTATATATGTCGACTGCATTATAGATTTGCTGTAGAAATAAATTTATTTTGATTTTTAACTCTGAAAACTTGGCTACACCCCTTCGATTTCTGTTTAGCATTAGCAAACGAAGCTTACATACTAAGCTTAAAATCCAGATGTTAAGATATGAATAGCTAAAGAAAATGTGAAAAGCCAGGTTTATATTCTATGCTGATCAGTGTTGATTGTTGTTGATGTAAGCCAAGCACACCTCACTTGATTAGGGCATTCGACTTGGTATTCAATACTATAAAGTTGTTGATATACTATATAATAATGTAGTAACAAACAGGTCTAAACTGTCTCTCGTTCGAATATGCACTGATTGTGCTCTCCCCTGAGCATCTTCACTTGTATAATGTTATATTGAATATCTCAAACTACCCCATTGCTGCAGAAATTACAGGGTACGATAAGTGCATTTTGCCACTTGGCTATGCCTTTAACTAGCTAACTAGACTTACAGCCCAGCCCCGCCCAGCACAGTCCCGCCCACCGCACTATGCAACACCATGCTACACACACACACACACACACACACACACAGACACACTCTATCTCACACACACACACAGACATAGTGATGCTGGCAGCTGGCAGACACCTGTGACGCTTGTCGCTGGTTGAAGTTCGGTTTGGCTAGCTCTGGTCATTTGGTCGGCTCTTGGTGGCTTTTGCAGCTTGTTGCATTTTTTGGTTGCAGGTTTCCGCTGCTGTTGCAGTCCCTGTTGCTATTGCTGTTGCTGTTGTTGCCGCTTACCGCTGCTTAAATTACACACACTTCCGCTTTCCTTCCTGCAAGCGGCAGCAGCTGCGTTTTGTTTGTTGTTGCCACACCCGCGTGCTTAACGCCCCCCACAACCCAACCCCTACCCGCCCTACGCCATCAAGTTTGGCTTCCTAAACGGGTTTTGTCAAATTGTAACCGGGGCAATTCGGGATATTCTCTTCGGGCCACTCACTCGCTTCCTGCATTTCATTTCATTCAGCCTAGTTATACAACTGTTATACAGACGCAACTTTCGTTGATGCTATTAAGCTTAACCATATTTTGCCCAACTTGTGCATTGAAATGTGTATTAAGCTGTTCAAAAGAACTGTTATACAGCTGTTATACTACTGTTAGACTTTATGTAATCCATGTGACACACTCAATTTCACAACATGATATTTTGTGAAGCGTATTATATAAGTATAATAGTTATACTATGCTCATGCAACTGTTATACAGACATGACTTTGTTAGATGCTATTCAAATTTGTCATATTTTGCGCAAATTGTATTTTCAAATGTGTATATCGTTTATACATACAATGCTATTTAATGGAACTGTTCTACAAATGTTATATAAATGATATACATATCATAGATGTACTACTACGACTGCATAACTCGTGTGTAAACTTTCATTTTAACCAAATGAATCTCAGTAATATTACATAATGCCCATTAAAAACAGTTACAAGCTGTTATACGACTGTTATACGAGCCACAGATTGCACGATTAGCTAACCTAAAGCACACTTTTATTACTCGCCCAAAACTGTTTTAGAAGCGAGCAAGTTTATAATCAGTTTAGGGCGTTCCATTCACTGTTATATTAAAACTCAACAGCTGTTCCTGCTGTTAATTCGGGCTCAGTAAATCTTATTTATGTCGCCTCGGGCCAAGGCTGAGGCTGCGGCTGAGGCCGAGACCGAGGCCGATGTCGATGCCGATGCCAGGCTGTCCAGATGAACAGCAGTTAGATGGTAGCCAAGTAGCCCTAGTCCCTAGCCCCTCTCGACCCTCTCGGCCCTCCAACTCCAAATGGTACATTCAATTACCGTTATACTAAATGCATTCCCGTGTCTGAGGTTTTGCGTTTTCTGCTTCTTTTTTTAGCACTCAACGCTCCGAGCGCTGCAGATGATGTTGGCCCCAAAAACTTTTAGCCAACTGGCTACGCATTAAGTGCCAGCTCCCAGCTCCCAACTCTCAGGTCTCAGGTCTCAGCTCCCAGCGCCTTGAGCCGATTTCTTTTAGCATCTTTTGCTGTGCAAAGTTTTTGCTGTTTCTTTTATTATTATTTGGTTTTGTTTTTGTTTTTGCTTGTCAAAAATTAATTAGGCTAATTAAAACGTTAGCTGGCAGCGCAATTCGACGAGAACTTCAAGTTCAAAGTTATTTCGCACAGTTGATTGAATGAAAACTTTGCCACCTGACGAAAAGCGAGACAAACAGCTGACAGAGCGAGACAGGGAGACGGAGAGAGAGAGAGAAAGAGATTTTGAGCATTGGCGAACAAAATTAATTAACTTGTCCTTGATGTCCAGCCACATTTGTTAGACGACCAACAAACGGCATTGCGTCTTTTCTTTTTTCTTTTTTTCTTTTGGCAAATGGCAAACAATTGGCCAAATCTGAAAACATAATTAAGACGTCTTTGGCTTTGGCCTGGGCTGCACACTTCGTTCACCTCCCTTCGCCACCTATTTTTTTGAGTTTTTTGAGCCCCTCAAGTCTTGAAATCAATTAGCGGCCATCACTCGAGCGCTGCATTTCGTTTGTGGCCAAGAGATTTGGGTCACATCGAGAAAGCAGCAAAAAAATTGTCGCAATTTAAACATTCGTTGCGTTGCCTGCAAATAGGCTTCGCCTTTGCCTTTCTCTTTCTCTCTCTCTCTCTCTCTCTCTCTCTCTCTCTCTCTCTCTCGCTTCATATTTTCTTTTCTCCCTTTTGCAGTTTTCCTTCTCGCTCGCCTTTAAATTTGTGAACTTTAAGCAGTTTTTTGTTCGTCTTCTTCCTCTTCCTTTGCTTTTTATTTCCACCCGCAGCCCTTGGCAAAGCTGCGTGTCAGCGTCGACGACTCACGGACTCGTGACAGTTGCAGCTGCTGTCATGTGCAGTTCCACAGGAGTGTCATAATTGTATGCGTGTGTGTGTGTGTGTGTGTGTGTGTGGGTATGGGTGTCAGTGTGTGGGTGTGAATGGGTGTGTGTTTTCATGGGCCAACACTTTTTGGTTGATGCGGTTTGTTGAAGATGCGCGTATGCAGTAGTTAAGCTCTGCATAGTTGAGCATTTACCAAATAGAGTATAACAGTTGGGCAGAGTGGCTTTGACTATAACTATTGTAGAACAGTTGGCTCTGCATAGTTGAGCATGTACCAAATAGAGTATAGAGTATAACACCTGGGCAGAGTGGCTTCGACTATAACTATATAACAGTTTGTAGAACAGTTTGCTCTGCATGGTTGAAATAGAATAAAATAGTTATGCAGAGTGGATTTGCCTATAACCATATATAACGATTTTGTAGAACTGTTGAGCATGCACCAAATAGAGTATAACGGCTGTGCAGAGTGGCTTTGACTATAACTATTGTAGAACAGTTGGCTCTGCATAGTTGAGCATGTACCAAATAGAGTATAATATTTGTAGAGAGTGGTTTTGACTATAACTATTCAACAGTTTGTAGAACAATGGGCCTTACAGGCTATGTACTAATTCATATAACAGTTTTATAAGAGTATTATTACAACCTTGTATGAAAATTTTGTATTGCTGTTGGCTTAACAGAGCTTATAGAATAATTTGTATAGCAGTTTTAGTTGAAGATCTTAAAACTTTATATCTTGCCGTTTACAACAGTTTGTTTAACAGTGAAAGTTAGTATACTATTGTTGGTATAACACTTAACCAGCATTGTACAGTAATGTTAAGCTAATATAACACTTTAATTACAATTATATGATATGCGGAATGTGATCACTAACTTGTGTTGGATCTATGTGATAGTTGTACAACAGCTTGTATAGCTTCTAGAATATATTTCCATATGTAAAATATAACACCTCCATTATGTTTTCAATTACTTCTGTAATAGTTATGCAGAACAGTTGTAGTGAACCGTACAGCTAACAGATAACAGCATGAGTATTCGATTTATGTTTTGTCTGATTGCTACTCTAACTGTTATACAACAGCTAAAAGCTGTCAGCCTTCCATGATCCGCCCAGTTTCAGGAAAGAGAACTTTCAAACGAATTAGCTGTCTGTCTCCCGTTTCTTCTGGCATATCAGCCAGCTGTAAGTCGGCTCACTGCTGACAGTAGCTGTAGCTTTCGATTACGCCAGTTTACATGTCCAATCTCTTACCCGATACAGCTTGATCCGTCTGCCATTTGACTTATACCAGAAATTTGTCTAGTTCTGGGAACCTGTCATCGCACTTGATGCGAACATGAAAAGATATATAACCATAACGCATGTAGCTGGAAATTGTGAACTATTAGATACGCTAGCTAGATTGCTTATGTAGCGCTTACGAAATATAGATAAGCTGCAGAGATGAAGCTGTAGAGATTCAAGTCCGATTCGGGTTCTTCAAGGAAAGTTAATAATTATAAGCCAATAATCTGTTCTACTGTTATACTGAATATACAGATATACTGCAATACGGTTATATTGTTAAACTGTTATATTGTTATACTGATATACTGTTATACTGTTATAATGGTGCACTGTTATACTGTTGTACTGTTATACTGTTATACTATCGAGCTGGCCGACCATCTAATTAATCATATGTCATAGCACACCGAGCGTTCTCTATGTTAGTGTATCAAAAAGCATATCATATATGAGTCTAGGGAAGAAGCTGACAGCTGAATGTGAACAAAGATGCGAATGGGAACGAGGATGAGGATGAGGATGAGGATGTGGATGTGCATGTGAATGTGGACAGCAGCAAAACTGCAAACAGCTAACGGGAAAGCGCTGCTTTGACACAGCAAGGACCGTACTAATACACACACACACACACGCACACAGCGCAAGAGAAAGAGAGAGATAGAGAAGGGGGAAGACGGAACGGGAGATATGTGTGCTCGTAACATGCGCACACTAATGCACACCTGGGGCTCTTGCATGTTGAAGCACTTTTAGCCACCTTTGTGCCGTTCGTGTGCTTTGTTTCTGGCGGAAAGGTCGCCATCAACCATCAGCTCCACTTCAGCCCCTCACTGGTCGCTGTCCCACGCCCCCTCCCCGTCCTCCTCATCCTCCTCTGTGTCCCACTTCAGCTCCAATGAGTCGACGCGTTTTTGGCAAACGCTTTCGTTTTGGCTTTGCACTTTTCGTTTTAATGAAGGCATTTAGCAATGCGATGTCGATGCCAATGTCGATGTCGATGCCGATGTCGATGCCGTTACCGTTACCGCTACCGATGCTGATGCTGATGCTGATGAAGAAGCCTGATTCACACACGTGTACACATGCACACATGGATATTGCTGTTGTTTGGCTGGGGACTTGACCTTAGGCCCCCACCTTTTAGCTGAAGCCAAAGCCAATGGATGCGAATGCCATTTGAGTGCTCAGGACAAATCAAAATTCAATTGATCTGGCTGTAGCGAGTGCCAGAAATCAACAGTTGAAGTGCCATTGACAGCTATCTCGACGAAATGCTAATTGATTAACAACTGTTATACACCTGTGATACAATTGACGTGTGCACCTAACAAAAATATCGTATATGCATTTGCGGACATTTGTTCGCTTGTAAGGCATACAATGAACACGCTGTTGCATAACTGTTATACACTTCTTGCACTTGTAACTGTTATAAATTATAATATTGATGTAGAGTAGATGGATTTTTCCACACTGTACATAACTATTGTGAAACTGTTATACGACTGTTAAACAAGTGATTAGTTCACGGGACCAAAATGCTATATGCCATAGCTGACACTAGGCAACAGTTATATGAGTAACTCGCAATAGCAAAAAACTTCAAAAACTGTTATACGAGATATTCAACCAACCGATTCAAGTAACAGTGGTTCCAGGTTCAGTTCATACATCATTGTTATTCTAGGCAACTCGCTGTTATACAACCACAATTCAACTGTTATACAATTAATCTTTGCTTCTAATCACGCGGTCTGCTCTTCGACATAGAAGCTCACTCCGCTTCTCCGTATCACTGTGCAAACTACGAAACAATTCAAGCTGGCCGCAAGCAAATCAATCCAAGAACAATGCTCAATGGGGCATTTGGGCGGTGGGGCGGTGGGGCGTGGCAATCAGTGATGCATTTATCAATTTAGATGCGCCCCGCAGCACTGATGCCAACAATGGATGCCAAGAGACTCGATTTGACACGACCGACAGACAGCCCAAATGGGCGTGCCACAATGATGGCTAACAAACCTGAAGATAGCGCCATGCCCTGCCACGCCCAGTTGCAACCACTAGCAAGGGAGAGGGCGTGAGAGAGGGAAATGGGGAAATGGAACGGACAACACTTCCGGCTGTTTGGAGGCAGCTACTAAAGCCCATTGCAATTGTTTGGCACAACAATGAGACAAGTCGCCTGCCTCTGTCCCAGCTGCTGACCCTGTTGCACCTGCCATGCTGCCACGGACAATGGCCAATTGAAACTGCCCCCTTGTTGTCGCCTCCCTCGCCTCCATCGTCTCCATCGTCTGCCTGGTCTCTAGAGTCTTCGCATGGGGTACGTTATAATTACAACCGCAGGCACTCTGCCGGCCCCCGGGTAGCTGGCATTGTTTGCTTCCATCGTCGAACAACTGAAATGCTACGGCCCTGGCCTTAAACACAAAAACAAGTGAATAGCAGCAGCTGTTGATGCTGCTGCTGGTGCAGCTGCTGCTGCATCTTCTACTCCCTCGTTATCTGCTTCTTCTTCTCTTTTCTTGATCTAACTTTAGATGTTAAGATGCAAAACGCGACTCGTCTATATATAAATTATAAAACTATGCAAATTGCCAGTGCAAGACGGAGAGAGAGAGAGAGAGAGAGAGAGAGAGAGGGAAAATCGCTAGAGAGAGCTATAAATTTCAGATAATGCATCTCTAGCGTGTAATGCAGCCAGCATTTGTTGCACATGTGTTATTTCTACACTGTTCACGAGGTGAAAGAGAGTATATTCATTGGGCTGACTATATTGACCTGTATTTTGATACAGATATTGTTAGCATGACAATTAATTGATATGTAACTGTTATACTGTTATAATATCTGTACTGAAAAATATATAGATATGTCATCAATGACGATGTGTTAAGGTATAGAACGTAATACTACTAACATTCAGCTGTTATACAACTGTTACAGTACTGGTTTACGACTGTTATACATATTTTACACTGATGTTATTAAGATATTATGCAACTGCTAAACAGATGATATACATTGAGTATTTTAAAGTAGTTTATTTTTCTGTTGTACGACTTTTATATGTTATATATATTTTATATATCTATTCTATTCCTGTTATACTGATGTTACATAATAGGTACTTTACTCATATGTTATGAAACTGTTATATTATATAATATATATATTTTAAGTAACTATTATACTACTGTTATACTGATGTTACATAATAGGTATGTAGATTTAGAACTTTTATATGACTGATATTTATGTGTTATAAAACTGTTATACAGCCAATCTGATACTATTTTGCAACTGTTCTACTGGTGTAACTTTATTGTTATGTGGTTTGCATACGTTGTGCGCAACTATTATAGAACTGTTATATTGCTGCAATAGTATTCTAATACAACTAATAAACGATTGTCATACAGATATTATTCAACTGTTATACTGTTGACGCTGAATTAGTATGCAGTTTTTATAGTACTGTTATACGCTCTGATTTGAAGCATTCTTAATAAAAGGCGAAGTCCTAGGCAAAAAAAAAGCCTTCCCAGCTATCTATCCAACACTACTTTTGTTGCCCTCTTAGTAGAGTATGATGCAGTTGCTTACACCCTTCTCCCATTTGTTTTCACCGTTCATATTTTTGCAAGCAGCTTAGCTGGCAAAAGTTGGCGTCGTCTAAGTACTTTCGTCTGGTAAACTACACATGGATGATCGATGCTGTTGTGGCATGCAACATATGCCACGCATACAGAGGCAGAGAGAGAGAGAGAGTTAAAGAGGTAGGGAAGGGGATAAAGAGTGAGAGACTACACCCAAAATCATCTCATATGAGAGCTTAAGCATCTACTGCCAGCTGCTCTACATAAAGGCTAACTAGTTTCCAGTTCTTTAAGAGTTTCTTAGATTATCTGCACTTTTTTCCCTCCACTTTATTTGCCATTCGGGCTTCACTTTCACTCTATGCTTGCTTTTGAAGTCCAATTTGCTAGCATTCATATTAACTTTTTGGGTATTTTGCTCTCCATGTTCACATTACCAAAAATTTCATTACAAACATACTTTGTCCTCCTCCATGGTCATATTAAGTCCATGTAGACTTTGGCTACTAAATTTTGCATAGTTAGAATACAATTAGCATTTGGCTGGCTTCCTTTGCAAATGTTTTGTTAACGGAACAAAGCCAGAGGACCTTCAAAATATGGACTCGTATCTGAGCGAGCCACAGACTTGCCCCAATCTCCCTCTATCTCTCTCTCTCTCTCCCTCTCCCTCTCCCTCGTGTTCTCTTTTAACTGTAAATTTCATGCAAGGACAATTTCGTTTCTAATTTTGGTTTTTACTTTTTCTCCCTCTCCTACTCACTCTCTCGTTCTCTGTCTCTCTCGATTCACTTTTGACTTTTGCCACAGAGCTGCAAGGTCAGCAGAGTAACAGACAGCTGCTGCTGCTGCTGCACGCCCACCTCCCATCCACCTGCCACACACCTGTGTGTGTGTGTGTGGGTGGCCATGTGTGTGTGTCCCCATTTATAACTGTCTGCTTTGGCTGGCTAAATTCATGTAGTTGAACTTTTTCCCGCTTGTTGCTCGACTGCGCTCGGTGCGCTGTTATCAGTCAAAGCAACTGTGGCAAAGGGCAGCTAGCAACAACAGCAAAAGACTAGAACAAAAATCGATAATTAGCCAACCAAAGTGCGGCCACAAAATGACAATCAATCCGGCAATCATGGTGAATGCAACGCGCCCCTTGCTGCTTTCCTCTCGCCACTCTCGACACTTGCAACACGCAACACGCAACACGCATTACGCATACGACACGTTGACAAGCAACAATTTCGCTGTTTGCATTTGTTTTGTGGCAATAAATCAAAATTGCAAAAATTGCAAAAATTGCATTCGATTTCGCCAGCGCATTAGAGATGGGCGCGTGTCTCGTGCACTCCAAATGGCTCACGAGCACGAGACAAACAGCATAGCTTTCAATATTTCAAATGCATCGATTGATTCTATATTTAATCTCACTCGATTTATCGATTAAGCAAACGTAAACATTTCAATATGCTTTCAATACACCAGTTTCTTACAATATTTGAAATTAATTGATTAATTCTCTATCCAACCTCAAACTCGATTTATAGATTTAGCAAACATGTACAGTTTGATATGCTTTTAATACACCTATTTCTTTCAATATTTGAAATGATGAATCAATTGAATCTGTGAATTGAAGTTGAATTTATCGATTAATCAAAAGTGGATATATCAATATGATGATTTAGATCAATATTATATGTGAATTTGTTGCATATCGATAAGGGAATCCAGATTATAATCTCAATTTTGTACTGTACAATCGGAATATATCGATCAAGGGCAGTCGATTTATATCAACAAAATATAGCAGAGAATATTTGCATCTTCCTTGATAAAGAGTCCCTTTCTTACTCTCCCTTTCCCTCTCCGTCTCTCCGTCTCTCTCCCTCTCTCTCTCTCTCTCTCTCTCTCTCTCTCTCTCTCTCTTTCTCTCTCTCTCTCTCTCTCTCTCTCTTTTTTTTATTCAGCTCTCTTCTATATCGATTTCGATAACCTTCATTAAATTCCCATCTACTTCAACTGGGGCCTCCATTAGCTCAGCTAGTCCAAACATTGTCCATCACTAACGAAAACATCGACTGGCCATTGATGTTGGCCGGCGAATCCGCTCGTGGCATATTTAAATAGGTTGCATTATAATGAAATTATTTAATGCTAATTAGAGCTAAGTAAACAAACAACCGCAGCACGACAAACAACAACAAACAAGCGGCAAACAAACGAACAACTGGCGACAACTGCGACAGCCCGCATGCCTGAATAATTCAATTGAAATTGAGAATTTTGAAATTTGAAAAGTTGAGTCGCAATATCGAGATGCCAAAGGCAAATGCCAAAATGTCTGATTTAAGCTCTCTTTTGTCTCTTTGTCTCTTTTTCTCCCTCTCTCTCTCTCTCTCTGTCTTCTCCGATTCTCTCATTCTCTAGGCATGTTCAATAAAACTAATGAAATTTTCTTAGCAACGACCTTCAGCCTGTCGGAAAAGTGTCGGCACTTGGAGGCATTGGCAAAGCCTCCGGTGGCTTAACATGCAATTCAATTAAAGTTGCATAAGGCCATCTCAAACGGAGGCCAAACAATGGCCGCCCAGCCGGAAAGTGAGAAGTCTTTTAGCTCACAGAATAGCGAACAATATGAGACCTTGCCGGATGCGGTTACAAAGCAAACAAACAAATGGACTGAGCCATGGGTAGCCTGTCAGCCAGCCATCCAGCCATCCAGCCAGCCATCTAGCCAGCCATCCAGCCAGCCATCTAGCCAGCCGGCCTAATAGATGCCCTGCTCTCTCTATTGATTTTCGTGACATGCGGCTTAAGCCCATCAAGTGTGAGATAAAAAACTGTCTTGTCTTAGCCAAATCAGAAGATGCATAACAGCTTCTCGCTAACAGTGAATCGTTGAGATTCGGAGATTACGATTCGTGTCGCGGCGCAGTCAGTTGGATTGATTAATCTGTTTAAGACTTTATACGGAGATGATAAGCTTTACTGTATTGTCTTTCCTATTATCTATTATTTTATTGTATTTCCTCCTCTCTTCTTCTGTTTTACCTCCTCCTTTCCTCTCTTCATCTCCTTCTCCCATCTCTCTTTCCCTTCGTTACCTGTCGTTGTATCTTATTTCTTCTCTTTTCTATCTTCTGACTTTTTTTTTCTCTTTGCAATCTCCTGTATTCTCGTTTATATTGGCTCTTTTCTATATTCTATCTTCTCTTTCCTTTCTTATCTCTTATTTCGTATCTCTTATTAATATCTCTATTCTATTACTAATTCTCAATTATCTCTTTCCTCATCGCTCCTCCTCTTTATTTTCTCATCTATCTTCTATTTTCCATCTTCCCTTATTTTATCGTTTTCTGTTTCCTCTTTGCTCCTCTCTTCTTCCTTTATTCTTCTCTCTTTCCGGTTCTTCTACCTCCAATCACCACTTCACTTCTTTCTGTTATTTTGTTTTCCCCTCTTTCTGTTCCTTCCGCATCCCTCCGCCATCCTTTATCCCACTTCTTACCTTCCTTCTTACTTTTCTTCTCTCTCTCTCTCTCTCTCTCTCTCTCTCTCTCTCTCTCTCTCTCTCTTTTCGTTTCATACTTCTCTCTTCACTCTGCTCACCTCACTTCCTTCCCTCCTAGAGTCTTGCTGTTTCTATCGAATATCTTCATCCGCTATATCCCTAACACTCACAGATGAATATCCAACCGAAATTTGACAGTTGCCAACTTGCGTGGATTCCATTCAGATTCCATTCGCGCCTTTCATACTCGTGGCCAATTGCGACAGCTTATAGGGTAATGCAAATTCATGGCATTCATGGCAGGCGTATTAAATTACATGTCGCTCAGCGCCAGCTACAAGTCAATTGGTAACAGCAATAGAGCTTCCCGGCCTCGTCCTCGGCCTCGGCCTCGTCCTCTGTCACGCCCCGCCCCGCCCCCAAACACGCCCACAGCTGCCAAGTTAAATGAAGTCAAAAATGTAAATTTCATTTGGCGCCCACGACGAAAGTCTGCGTCGCGCTGCGAAAGTCGAGACTCGAGATACGCAAACTTCTAGCCGCAACGTCTTGTAAGTCAGCTCCAACCAAAAATATACGCAATTAGGCTAGACGGGACTGTATACGTGTGTGAGTATGAGTGTGTGTGTGAGTGTGTGTGTGTGTGTGTGTGTGTGTGTGTGTGTGTGTGTGTGTGTGTGTGTGTGCAAGCAAAGCAGCTGTTGCTCTAGCTGGAAGGACATGAGCTCTGACTCTGTCGGTATGTTCTGGGTCTGCCACTACTTGCCTTAGGGGCTACCAGCAACATGTGCTACACACACCCACACACACCCACACACAGATACACACACACCCATACACACCCGCAATGTGTGTGTGCGCGTTTAATGGCAATTGCTGGCTTTGTTGCCAAAGCACTTGGCAAACAAAGTTTGTGCTGCGTCTAAGATTGCAAAATTAATTTGTGCAAATATTTTGCACGCGACCGCCTAGCAAATATACCAAACAAAATACCGCAATCCTTGAAAATGCTCAACTGCAAAAAATACCAGCTGAGCTTAGTTAAGGCAGCCGAATAGCGGAGCAATATGTTCTGGGTATTTTCGATAGTATATTTTTAGTATTGAGATTGCTAGCCTGGAAAGTGTATAAATAAACTATAGAAATACCAAAAATATACCACATTTTAAATACCAACTATTTAAATACTGCACACAACCGAGTCTTCGCTTCATAAGTTACAAAAAAATACACAGGAAACTGCCAAAAACAAAATATAATTAGTTAATACTACAAAAATACTATAAAAAATATAATTAAAAAAAATGCCAAAGAAAACTTAATAAACTATTTAAAATTTAAAAATTATTTTAAAATTAATTAAGGTTGAAATAATACTAAAGCGAAAAAATACTAGCACTGGACATACCGAATAAGCTCAAGAAAATACAATATTCAAAATGCATACATATAACAATTAACTACAAAAAAAGCTATCAAGCTACATATACAAATGAAACACAAAAGAGAAATTAAAACAAATTGACCAGGTAATTAATAAAGTATATCCGTAAATGAATATACCAACAATACAAATAAAAAATACCTAATCAGCTTAATATGTTACGTAATCAAAAGAAAAACCGAAGCGAAAGTTAATAGTCAACAGATTAACATCATTTTCAAAGAGCTACAAAGCCAGAAGCAGCCACCAACCAACAAACACCAAGAAACACCAAGAACCAGGAAACTTTACAAATTGCCAATACAAAAGCGAAGCAAAGTAAATAACGTAGAAAGAGAAAATTTACAAAGTGGTCAATAGCTGCCATTCAACGGGAAAATATACCAGCATAAAAAAATACCAAAGGAAAAAATGCTCACTTAATTGAGTCAACAGCATAAGTTGCAGCTGGAGCTGGAGCAGAAGGACAGTCGAACAAGGACACAGCACTAGCAAATGGATGTGATCACATTAGACTAATGAGCTAATGGAATAACCACAACTCATCCAACAATGCCAAAACCAATGTCCACGCTTCGACATTCCCATCCCAACACTATTGCCCGTTGCTCCCTCTCTCTCTCTCTCTCTCTCTCTCCCTATCTCTCCGCCTTTGCCTTTGGCCTGGCAATTAGAATCCTCTTCGGCGTCCTCGTAGTCGTCGTCGTTGTCGATTAGTCATTATTAACTTTGAATGCCAAATGAATGATTCATTTGCCTGCTGACTCAATGAGTCTGACAACAATTGTACGCCAAACACTAGTTGAGTTTTAAACTAATTTCGAATAGTCGTCAGAGGGTTATATTTCCAAGGAAGCAAGGCAGGCAAACTAAGAGATGGATTCAAGTAAATGTTAAAGTGTCTTTTATTCAGACTTGTATAGAAATGAGCAAAAAAGCGAAATGGTTTAACAGCACCTCAATATATCGATATATCGGTATATTTATATCGATGCTCAGCAAAAAACATCGATAAACGAGTGCTTGCTTCAAATTGAGCTGATGCAAGAAGTCTCTGCTGCATTTCGTATTTGTAAGCTCAAGTAAACAGCCCATTATCGATTATTTGAGTCTATCGATGGCTGAAAGTATATAACATTCCCTATGTTGAGTCTGCATTGCAAATAAATATCTGTGTAGTACCTACTATGGCTATAATAAGCACATTTTGGATACATATCAGCGATTGATAATTAATTTATCGATAACTTCAAGTTTGTAACATATCTACTTCATAGCTACATAAATATAAGCCCAAGCTATTTTAATAATTCCGCAATGCATTCCATACAATTTAATTAATATATATAAATACCTACATCAATCGATAACAAACATATCGATAACAGCTCAATTTCACAAAGCTAATTGCATGCATAATTGCGTCACATTAGCATTATCATCATTAGCAATCATCTATTTGTGTCCAAAGCCAGAGAGAGAGAGAGAGAGAGAGAGAGAGAGTATTATAGTTTGGTTAGAAATTTCATCTGCATCAAATGCTTTTAGCATATGCATTTTCCACTCTAGAGCCTGCATTACGGATCATCGGCTTCTAATTGCAGCTAATTATGGCTGACAACAAATTGGTTTCACGTGCTTATACAATATGTATAATATGGGCATATGAGTTAGCTAATGCATTACGTGGATGGTATTTGATATAGTTGACTAAACAGGGCAAAGTCTAACATATTGTATTATATAGATATATAACTACACCTAGTTATATATATACATCTTAAGAAAGAGTTTCAACTTTCTTAAGAACCCATAAACAAAACATTGTCTATAAACAGAGCTATGTCTAACACAAACTATTTATTTAGTTGTATTTCAAGGTCTACCTAGCTTTCTATATGATCCGTGTGAACTCAACTCTCTATGAAGTTCTAGTCTTACAAGTTGGTATACTTATTGCTCTAGACCAGAACTTTAGCATAACAAATGATAAAACAAAGTTACCAAAACCTCAGATTCTATTGTGAAAAAATATAGATAAAAAACTGGGAGCAAAAGAGAGAAGAGAATTTCGCATGAATAAATCATCATAAAGAGAGAAAAGTTTGCAATAAAATTTTCCATAAGCTACTTTTCATAAATCTCCAGCTGTGTTCTCCGCACACTATTACAGGGTATTTGTAGTACATCAAAGTAAAGTTCAGCAAACTTTGTTGCGACAAATTTGAACAAAACTCGCACTCGAAATACAACAAAATAAAAGGTAGTTTTTTTTTTAGTTACTTTGTTACGGTTGCGGTGGTTGTTGCTGGTGGTGCAGATAGAGAGTGAGGTGGTAAATAGTGGCAATGGTATGGATAGTCGGGATGGTGAGGACGGGGGCGCTTTGTTGGCAGCATGTGGCAGCTGCGTCATGGAAAAACTCGCGTCATTGGCATTGGCAATAAGTAAATAAATAAATAAATCATTTGTGTGCATAGCCAGCGATATATATCGATAAATAGAATTGGTGTGGGTGATGTGGTGGGTGGCTGCCTCGCTGGCTGCCTGGTGGATGGATGGGTGGGTGGTCAACAACAACAACAACAACAACAACAACAACAACAGCGGCAAGCACTTCACATGTCACACATACAACACTTGAAAGCAAATTGAACTTAGCTGGCGCTGGCGCCTTTTGGGCTCAGCTACCACACGTAACACATGGCGTATACTTGATATTCTGATATGCCACATGATATGTGCGAGAGCGTGAGACTGTGTATGTGTGTGTGTGTGCGTGTGTGTGTGTGTATGTCATATCTTGCGCTTTTATGACTCACTCACACACACAGAGTGAACTATTTTTAGCCAGAAACATTTAACAAAAGAATGAAATATATATATATAAATATATATATATGAGACTTGCCTTTAGCTCTCTTTATAAATATGTTTGTTTCTGAAAAGAATTTTCCATTTTCCATTCTCCATGCAACTGAAGAATTTCGAAACACAACAAAAAAAACCACACACAAATTGAGTGAATTAATAAATACCCTTTAAATCTGAAATTAAGTTTTTATGGATTGAATATATTCCCAAAAACTTTTTAGCTACAATAATTTAAGAGCGTTTTCAGCAAATACTAAGTATACCCCAAGTGTATATACATATGAATCAAACTCAATAAGTTTCTTTATTTGCAAAGCAATTTTAAGCAAAAGTAAAAAGTCATCTTAGTTATATACCCTAAAATAAATACTATAAACCAAAGCTGACTAGCATATCAAATTTGATAGTTCTAAAGCGCATAGAGCTCAAGTTCAATGGGAACTTCTATAGGAATTCGAGCAGTTTGTTGGTTTGCCTTAACAGAATCTGACTTAAAATCAAGATGAAAGGAATCATCAAATATATATATGTATACTATATGTACTATACTATAAATACTGTATGTATAGATACTCTATGTATAGATACTCTTCTTAGTCATATGCCCTCTTGCCCACTTGCCTCCAGGGTATTAAAATTATTTTTATGAAAAATATATATGTATTTCGAAAAGCAATTTGGCTTTTTGGCATGCCTGGCTTTTCCTGCCTGTCTCGCCAGCCTTTGCGCCTTTCAAGTGTCCATCAACATATTTGACAAGTGCGCTGATTTACCCCAGCACCCCGCCCCCGCCCCTTGGGCCATCCCCTCAGCTTTGCTCCACCGCGTATACCCTATGCAAAGGCAACAAGCAGTGTGGCTGGCTGCCTGTGTCTGTGTGTCTGTGTTTGTGTGTGTGTGTGAGTCATTATTTGGTCATGCTTGCAATTTCCGTTGTCCCATCCCTCTAGCACCCACTCTCTCTCTGTCTGTCTCTCTCTCTCTCTCTCATTCTCTCTCTCTCATTCTCTCTCTCTCTGTCTCTCTCAGGTGCCATCCATCTATGTAGTTGACTCTGCTTTGGCTGTACCGGAACACGGAAGCTTGTCCAATGTCAGGGCCTCCTTTGCCGTCCGCTTTCGCCCCTCGCCGCCAGGTGGCGTCGCCGCTGTCCTAATGAATAATGCAACAGATGAACTGACAAAACAGATGAGCAGCCAGCAGACCATGCCACGCCCTCACCCCGACACCCAGCCGCCTTCTGCTGCTCTTCAGCAGCATCAGCAAACTTTGCTCAATGAAATATTTAAATCGAAATGCTAAATGCTCTCTCTCGCTCTAACTCTATCACTCTATATCTCTCCTGCTCTCTCACTCTCTTCTCGTTGTCTCTAACTTGAGCAGCAGCTGTCGCAAAATAGCTAAAAAAAAAATGAACAAAATATGAACAAAAGCAAGTAAAAGTGTTCTAGGCGGGAGTGGCCAACTAAGAGATAGCCTAGAGGGCATGGAGGTGGATAACTAAAAACTGTATTACTTTATCATTTTCTATGCATCAACAGCATCTATATCACATATTTGATGAGCCTAGCTCTAAACACTTACAAGATAGGCTTTCTAGGCTAAAAATACGAAATCGATTTTATCGGTATTATGAAATCGATGATTTGAATCATTTGAATCACGATTGTTTTATAAGATATAAGATAAGACTTCATAACATACGGACTGTTAGATAAACGGATAGATGGACGGATATAATAGACGGATAGATTGACGGCTTGAAAACAGGCCAAATCGACTCAGCTCAGTCTTGAAAAAATTAAGTTATTTATGAAATCAATCACATGCCAGCAGCAACCTTTCTCTGCAATTCTCAGTAGACTTTGGTTGACTTAATGAGGCTTTTAGTGTGAAATTATTCGAAAGAGCTTGAAAATAATTCAAATTAGTTAGTATTAAAGTAAATATATAAACATATATATCAAGATTTATAATGGAGACTACTTGGATGAGTATTTGCCTCAGAGATTTAGCTTGGCTGCTAGAAAAGCTTGAGTATTATTTTTAGTCAAATGTGAGTATATCTAATTGTAAATGGGATTTAATAACTGAGAGATGCTTATATATATAATGGTGTTGAGCGCAAGCATTTTTAAATTGTTTTAGGAAATGTATATATATAATATATATTATATATATATATACATATATAGATAGAGAGAAAGAGAAAAAGGGGAAGAGAGATACATTTCCTAAAACAATTTAAAAATATATTTATAAATATGTATACATATATAGATAAAGAGATAGAGAGAAAGAGAAAGAGGGGAAGAGAGATACATTTCCTAAAACAATTTAAAAATGCTTGAGCTCAACACCATTTTTTTTATTTTTTATTTTAATAATAATAATTACTCAAAGTTCGCCCAGCCTCTTTCATTCTTTCTCTCTCTCTCTCTCTTTTCACGACCGCTCCTCTCTGCCCTACTCAATGGGGTTTCTGTGTAAGCAAAAACTATGCTAACATTGTGCATTTAGCACAATTAATCAAATATTTTTATTGAATTCTTGTGTGGGGCTGGCAAACACACAGCTAAACCCAGCGACAACTGTTGGGTTAAGCTGCCATATCACATGACAAGAGAGAGGGAGAGAGAGTGAGAGAGAGAGAGAGGAAGTAGACCGTGGGCTGTTTGGTATCTAGGGGCTGATGACCATAGGCAGCTGGTTGAGCCTTGGGCGCGTTAATGGGCCGGCTGACAGAGTGCCAAACAAGCGAATGCTCAGCGAAATGATGAATGACATATTAGAGTGTGTGAATGTGTGTAACTGTGTATGTGTGTGTTTGCCTGCTAAAAACATTGTGTGAAAGAGACAGAGAGGGAGAGAGAAAGATAGAGAGAAAGAGGTCGAGTCATATTTGCTTTTGGCTAAAAAGTTGGCGACGCGCTCATGTCCAGGTCTGTCATAAATCGCATTTGTGCATTTGCATTAGATGCAGACCGTTGCTTCGCATCAGGCAACAATGTCAAAACTTACAACAACAACAACAAGAGTAGCAACAACAACAACAACAACAGCATCAAACATCAAATCAGCTGCTGTTAGAGACTATCATCTAAATGCAAATGCCAGCCTAAGCCTTTATGCAAATGTTCTAGAACTCGGAATATGCGAGCGCATTCAGCATATATAGATATAATATATATGCATACATACATACATATATTCATATGTATATAGAAATACTTATGCGCACTCGACTCGGGCCATAAGTAGAATATGCACTCTGCCAGCCATGCATATTGCATTAGCTGCGCCCTTTGCCTAGGGCAGAAAGCAGAAGGCAGAAGGCATCAGGCACATTGCCATTGCCATTGGCGTTGCCTTTGACTTTGGGCCTTAGCTTTGGGCTTTAATTTTGATTTTATGGCCTAATGCGAGCACTGAATATGAACAGATTAAAACACATACACAGTGAGAGACAGAGAGAGAGAGAGAGAGAGAGAGAGAGAGGGTGACATAGAAAGAGAGATACACACACACACACAGCCAGTGTTGAGTATCTAGTTATATTTTACTGTGTATCGATAAGTTATCGATATATTATACATTGATAATCAAATACAGGCTAGCTCATAATTACACACTCAACTTTTAGTCACACACATCTTTAAAATGACTATCAATAAGTTATCGATACCGATATGCACATCAAGCTAAAAAACATTATCGATGAATTATCGATAATACATTTACATATACTTTTTGTTACCTTTTTTTGTATTCGCAAAGCTCCATAGATCAATCTAGATTTTTTTAGATGCAACACACGCTACAATTTATCGATAAATCGATGGCTATGCGATAACTTACTTGCTGAAAAGAGAAGAGAAAGACAAACAAAGCTTATTAATTTTTTTTTTATTAAATACTTAGAGTAAGATTGAAAGTCTAAAAGTTATCGATAATTGTGCAATTGAGTTGTTTTATCTCTATTTTAAGTCTAAGCTCTTAGCAAGCTAAACTTGATAATGGAAACCAAATAAACAAATTTCATAGTTGATATGTGCAGGACAATCATTTAGAATTGTTATCGATAAAATGGGTTTTTTGAAATGGGTTTCATAAAATGAAATTATATTTCTACAACATTAAGCTAAAGCTTCCAGCACTTGCTGCTCCTTGAGCTAATCGATAACTTAAGAGACATTTATCGATAACAAGCGACAATCACTCCTCTTTGCCTCTTTGCCTCTTTGCTTAATGGCGTAAAGCCACCGCACGTTAATTGGATCATATGTCAAACATTTTCAGCACAGAGCTTGCCTCTGTCCTATCTATTTCTCTCTTTCGTTCTCTCTTTCTGACTTTCTCTCTGTTACACACAAAGAGATTATCGATAACAGTCGCTTTTTGTCAGCCTTTGTGTGCTGCTGCTGTTTTTGTCGGCAGTCGGCTGGCGCATCCTCCTCGTAGTCTTTAAATAACGTGTGAGTATGAATGTGTGTGTGTGTGTGTGTGTGTATGTGTGTGTGCCTCGCTTACGCCGTTAGCATCAACTCTGACATCGCTGTTTTTGCCATCAACTCATGCATCTTGGCGTCTTGTAACGCTTCGCTAAGCCCTTTGTCTGCCACACAAGTGCAATGGCTGTGTGTGTGTGTGTGTGTGTGAGTGTGTTCGTGTTTGCTGGGATGTGTGTGTTTCACGATTTATGTATTATGCAGGCTTGTCATTTGTTTGTTTATAGCGCGTCGCACGTCTGACATCATTCAATTGAGACGAAGGCGCCGACAGCTCTTTGAAGTTGAAGACTTTAATGTGAGTGGCAACAACGATCATCTTCTTACACCCCGGTCTCGCCGACTTTCCAGATATCTACGAGCGACTGACATGACTTTCCTTCTACCTCCTCCGTGTTAGCTCTACCTCTAACCCTATCTCCCACTACTTCTTCTCCCACTCTCTTCTGTGCCCCACTTATTAGCTCATCGCTTTAATGACTTACTTCTGACACTCTACCTCTCTACGTCTTACCCCCTAGTACCCACCTCTTAAAATATCCTCCTACTCTCATCTCGCTACCTACGTACCTACCTCCCAGTTCCTACTCTTTCCATTTCATTCCTTGTCTTTTGGGACTACTTGTCACCACTACATAGCTTCTATCTTTTAAGACCTCTTTTCTCCTACCTCGTAGCACCCTCGTTCCTGTTTACCCCTGACCCCTAAGCACCTAGCTCTTGAGGGTCTAGTCTCTACCCCTTAAGTCCTACCATCTACTCCCGACCGCCCACATTTTACCTCCTCTCTCTCTTATTCCTGCTCCCACTCCTTTACCCTTTCTAACCCAGCCAGTCACCCCGTCCTTAGCTAACGCTAAGCCTCGGCTTGATGTTTTTGAAGGGTATTTGGTCTTTGAACCTATCCGTTCCAGTTCCTTTTATATATTTTTAAACGCCATCCACTCACTACCGCAATTATTATTTTGTGGATGGCGACCATATGCTAATCGCCCTGGCCAAAAAAACAAGTTCATCAAAGGTCTATAGCTTGCGTGCCCACAGAACACTTTGAAAAAAAAAAAGAAATTAAAATTTTGTTTCTAATTTTTTGTTGGCTATTTTTTGAAAACTTTGCAAGTTTTTTTTTTTTTTTTGATTTGAGTTTTCTGTTGTTGTTGTGCAAAGTTCATTGTTTGATTTGCGGGTTAGCCGTGACGAGGAGGAAAGGGGTCAGGGGGCAGGTGCTAGGAGGCTGGATAAACGAGAGGCCCAGTTTGCAAAGTAAACAAGTGGCAAATGAAACGACGTCGACGTCGACGTCGACGCTGAAACAGACTACGCGGCTGAAAACTATTAAAAATGATATGGCTCTCCATGGAAAAGGGGGAGGCGGCAGAGTGTAGGAAGGGGAGATGGTAGAGGTGGGGTAGAGGCGAGGTAGAGTCGGGTAGAGGCGGGAGAGCAACGCAGCATGGCAGGCAGATAGACAGACGAGACAGCAGCAGCAGCAGCCGCAGTCGCTAGCCGGCGGCCCTTGCATGTATTATGCATATGCAAAATCACACACACACACACGATGCTACACACACATTCATCACACACATGCACACACCACACACATGCACAGCACGATTGATGTGTGTGCAGAGACATCAACTTAAATAACAACAACAAACACAGGAGGCAGCTGTAAAAAATGAAATGAAAAAGTAAAGAGTTGCAAAAGCTATTGCAGCTATGTGAGTAGGGCGACTACAGAGATACCCTGTAAATGTTGTAATGTTGTCGAGCAATATATATAGGAATTGATTTATATGTATATTCATGTTTAACTACTGCTAAATTTGGCATTAGTTGATGTTAAATGTTGTCCTTAGCTAAAAGAAGTGAGCTTAGGCTCTTTTTCTCCTTCTCTCTCTCTCTTTCCCTCTCTTTCTCTCTCTCCCTCTCTCTCTCTCTCTCTCTCTCTCTCTCTGTTTTCACCCAACTGGGTGGATTTGCGTGTTGGCAAAATAACTAGAGATTTCTATTTTATATCTTATATTGAGCATTGTTTTGAACATTTTAGCTGCTTTCAAGTCAACTCTAAATATTCCTAGCTGAACAACTTTCACTCATTTTCCACTGCTAAACGTGAAAGGGCAAGTTTTGCAAAGATGAACGTAAACATCTACTAATTACTAAAACCAATTGTGAAACTCTTTTGAGAAGTTCAAGTACTTTCAACTCTAAGACTTTCACTCATTTGAGGTTTCGCAACGAATAGCATTTAACTCTTAGTGCCGCAAAATTCTGCCAGCTAACAAATTCCAAACCAAATCCACTTATACGTCTTCCAGTTTCTCACCTAAGCCCTAGGCTAAACACAGCCCCGACTTTTGTGCAGTGTATGCTCCATGCCATAGTTAGTTTACCTTCGTTTCATCCACCCCACACACGCTCACACTCTCGCATATATACCCCATGGCGTGCAATGCTCAAGGGGTAGCTATAAAAAAGACCGGAGAGAAAATTGTGCTGGTCATTGCGTAAAATAAAATAACGCATACGCAGCGTAGCGTACGGGTTAAGGTAAAAGCCCAGCGCGTTGTTGAGGGCGCAGTTTGTATTGCTATATATACATATATCTATGTATATATAGATATGCCTTCTCTCTCTGTCTGTTTCTCTCTCTCTTGTTCTCTCATTTCTCATTTTATTTATTGCAGCTGCAGGCTCGATGAACATTTATAGTTGACTCGGCCGCTTGAGCTTGGATTCAGCCAGCTATCGGTCTTCTATATGCACATCTATGACCCATTTATGTTCATCCATTCACGCTTGACACGCGACAAAAGCCTTGAAGCAGCATCCACCCAACAGCCAAACAGAGCTGAGTATCAGAAATTACTTTAAAAATCCTTGTAAACTTTATGTGCCATTCAAATTGATTTTCAATGCAGATTTCACTGAGCTCTTCGGGCGAAAGGACTAGGACTTGCCTTTTATATGAGCTGTAACTTTTCAGGCCTTATCTTAATGCTACTGAAACTAACTGCATGTTAAATATAACTTTATTAAACTGATACATAAATCAAACACGAACATTCCAATCTTTATGGTTTGTAACGAATTTGAGAATCAAAGATTTTGTTTAGCTTCAAGCCAATCTGCCTGATAAGACTTACTAGGTACTCTAAATATATGTTAACTTTATCATAATCACAGCTCTTATAGCTCTTTGTAACTCGCTTTGTAACTAACTACATGTTAATCTTATGTTCCATTTACAAATATTTAACTGAAGCTTTACAGCGCAATTCATAGACTTTGCAATGAAACTCAAGTTTGATGTTAATCTGCATGTTAGGATTTACAATTTAGATTATATATTTTACAAGCAAGCTAAAACACAGCTAAGTCAGTCATCAGCTCAAGTGCTAACTAATTGACAGTGACTGTCAAAAAGGCAATAAGATATACGGAATTCAATAAGCTCAGCTCAATTTATGACATTACTAAACTACCTGTTAAAGTTTAACATTAACTTGACATTAACTTTCGTAGAACAACTCTGGAATTGAATTGAAATTCAGGTTAATATCTAATTCATTGCACCGTTAACACATGATCCGCAGGTCAACAGTTAATGGAACTGTGCGAGTGAGATGGCGCCAGTGAACGAGACAGCATGAGCTTGACAAATGCTGCAGACAGACAAGATTAAAGCGTTTTTAAAAAGCCAGCGCACGAGCGCTGCGACAACTTGAGCCAAAAATAAAACACAAGCTCCAAGCCTCGGACTCCACTAGCCAACCTAGGACCACCCCAGTGGGGCCACCCCCATGGACCACCCTAGACCCAGACTCTTCTATACCCTGTAAAAGCACAGAACAAACAGCTGACAAATGCGTTGTCCGTTGGCGTCTAATTTGTTTTTCTTGCAAGTTTCATTTGGAAAGCAGCTCAAGTGAGGCTAGGGGCTAGCGGCTAAGGGTGGGGGTTGGTGATAGGGGGTTGCAAAAGCAAGACCAAACAACCCAAACCAGTGCTTGTCATTGTTGTTGTTTGGTTGGGTCGCAGCAGCAACAGTTTGTTGAATAAGCAGCCAGACTACGAGGGGAGAGGGGGAGGCTCGGTTCGCTTAGGGGTTGCACCTACACAAAAAATAAAAGAGAGTAGAAACAGCAGCAGCAACAGTGGAATACAAATGCTTGGACAATGTGTTTATTTAGGATAACTTGACTGCCTGTTTTTCGTTTTGTTCTGTTGACAATTGTTTGCGTGGGGGATTGTTGAGCGTATGGACGCAGGGGTTGGGGTAGGGCTCCGGCTGGGGGTGCTCCAGAGAACCGCCCGCTGGCCATGCCCATAGATCAGACAAAGCGAAGAACGAAACATATAAAAAAAAAAAGAAATGTTGCCCTCGACCCCCACCACGCCCACCAACCCCTGCCACGCCCCCCGCCCTCCAGCTTAACCCTCTAATGCCGCCTCACACCCCCGTGCGACCTTTTATTGTTGTTGCAGCATTTTATTGTTGCGGCAAATTAATAAGCGGCACGCGCTGCCTGCGTCGCAGCCGGCGTCGCAGTCGCCGCATATAAATCAACGCCAGCAAAAAGAAGCAGAGAAAAAAAAATAAAAGTAAAAAAAAAATGAAAAAAATAAAGAAAGAAATCACAGTAATTAATTAGTGTGTGTGTGTGAGAGAGTGTGTGTGTGGGTGTGTGCGTGTGTGTGCTGCTGGCTCATAAATTAATTGCCGCCCCTGCCTTATGCCACGCCCCCCATCAGCACACCGTGCCCTGCGAGCCCAAGCGGCAGCCACTTAATCAGAGTTTTTTTTCAAAGTTGCTTTTATTTCACTCCACGTGTGTGTGCGTGTGTGTGTGTGTTTGTGTGTGTGTGAGTGTGCTTACTTTCATTTCCCATTTGCCATTTGCCACTTTCCACTTCTTCTTCTTCTGACTTTACCCCACATAAATAACGTAAGGAAACAAATAAATGATATCCCCTTCAGAAGGCTGACAACTAGCTGACTGCTATGAGATTCCTGCACTTCAGCTTTCGACAGGCAGCAAATTGTGGCTCACCTATGGGTTAAGGCAGGTGGTGCAAGGGGGCAGAAACATATTCTGAATTGAGCTGTAAATTGAACGCAGCTGAATTATTTTCGATAATTGCATAATTAATAAGTGAATGCAAAATACAATAATAAATTAGCCAAAGGAAATCAATTTGGATGCGGTCAACGCTTTGGTCGGCACGCACTAAAATGATGGCAAATAAAATGAATGGATAGCGTATAATTTAGAGGTAATAAATGTTTCATTAATGATACTCTTTGAATGCGCGCAACAGTGTGGTCTACTCTTTATCTCTCTCTTTCACACAGACACAGTTTTGCCATCTCCTATCTCTGTCTCACACACTCTAATCACATCTTTCATTTACTCTAGAGAGAGAGAACCTTATGAGTCTGAATAGATCTCTTTTTCTCTCTCCCTCTCTCTTTTTCTTTCTTCCTCTCTCTTTTTCTCTCGCTCTCTCTCTCTCTCTCTCTCTCTTTCTTTTTCATCTCTCTCTTCTTCTCTCACTTATTCTAATCCCTCCATCTTTCTCTAACTCTATAGAGAAAGTCTCTATATATGTACATATTCCTCTATATATTCCCACTCTCTATGACTCTGAATGATTTTCTTACTCTCTCTCTCTCTCTCTCTCTCTCTCTCTCTCTCTCTCTCTCTTTCTCTTTCTGTCACTATCTCCATTCTCGTTCTCTTTGTTTTTTCTCTTTGTTTATTTCTCTCTGTCTCTCTCTCTCTCTTTCTCTCGATCTCCCTAACTCTATCATTTTCTTCCCGTCATTTTTCCAGATTCTCTCAGATTCCCTACAAGCTCTCTCTCCTCCACTCTCTCTTTCTAATAATCGAGTAACCAATTTCCCTCTCAAACATCATCCTTAACATCCTTTGCCATGTCCTGACCAAAGCCTTTCGCTTGTAATTTGCAGATGCTTTAAGCAATTACCAAAAGCCCCACTAAAATTGAAGAAGGGAAAAGCGGAAATAAATAAAACGCTGCCTAATTCAGAGACTGCCTTTGCCTAAGATCATTAGCGCTAGCTAATTGGCCAGCCACACACACACACACATGAGAGAGAGAGAGAGAGAGAGAGAGAGAGAGAGGGGGGATATATGTATGTTACATATAGATATTTTAGGGTAGCTTGGCAAACCAAAATCATCTCACTTAGCAGGCAATGCCTCAACCCTACCCCCAGCCCCACCCACTCGGCCTGCCATTGTGGAGCAGCAGGTGGCACAGGCAGCGCGCCGCGAGCCAAATGCTTTAGCTTTGAGTTATGGCAGCAGCACACATGTGGAAGCATCTTTTACTCCTCCTCCTCCTCCCCCGCCTCCTCCTCCTCCTCTTCCTCCTGCTGTTGCTCTTCAGCTTATCTGTAAGCCTCGCTGGCCCATCTCCTGCTCACCTGCTGCTTCACTTCTGACCAAGTCTCGCGTGTGTGTCCATGAAAATCTGACACGCATAAATTTTGCAACTGCCTCGGCGCTACTCGAGTAACGGACAAAAAACGAAAACGGAAACGGAAACAGCGTAAAGCGGAAGCGCACGTCTAACAAGTTGCCCCAGCAGCAGAATTCGCAGAGTCGCGCCAAATATGATTAGCGCCGCACGGCAAGTGGCCATCAGCTTGCTTTGTGCAAAGGAGAGAGATAGGGGGTGACTGAGACGGGGAGTGAGCAGGTAACATATTCCAGCTGACAGGCAACATATGCAGCTAGCCCCACACACACACACACACACACATACACTCACACTGATAGAAACGAACAGGATTTGGTTGGGCTATTAAGATTGGGTTCTGCTTTCGAGCAACAAACTAGCCTGCGCCCTCTGCGCCTCCTCTCTCTCTCTCTCTCTCTCTCCCACTCCCACCCACGACTCACTATTCGCACACACTCCGCACTCTCTTCGTCCTCTCTTCATTTCCTTCTCGCAAACAGCTTGAATCGCTGCCAAGACGTCGCTAGTTCACTTCCATTTGTGCAAATCCATTGGGCAACATGCATTTGGAGTGCAATGGGGTATATTGTTTTGTACATGAGCATACGCAATGCAGCTCATTTCATATAGAGGGTACTTTTTGTCTAATTCTTAGTTACTATCAATTAATTACTTGCTTGAAAACCCTGTTTATCTACTTATTAGAGTTTGCCCTGTTTCACACCATCTCTCACAGGGTATTTGTTATGCGAGCTCTTTTACATGGCAACTAGTTGCTCTCTTTGCCTACTGCTCAGCAGGCACAATAATACCCACTCTTTTATTGGAAAGAGGGTATATGCTTAACTAGTGTATATAGTATAAATACAGTTTGCTATTTACAGGGTATCTAGCACACACTTCCAACTGCCCCAACGCCCAACTCTAATTGCCTATGGCACACAATCAATCAATCAATTGCATATTTCGCAACTCATGTTCACATACAATCATTTGACAACAGGGTAGCAGCCAGTCGTGCATCTGCATACATGTTGCTCTCTCGTGATTGCCTTTATCCCTTTTATGCATTGTTTTTGTTGTTGTTGCGGTTGTTGTTTCTCTTCTTCGTGTTGTTTGCCTACTTTTAGTGTTTACCCAGCGTCGCATAAAAATAGCACAGCAGCAGCAATCGCTGTCGCTGCTGGCGTCGCAGTCGCCCCATTGCATTATGCGGTTGTCGCCTGCGGTCTGCGGCTGTCTCTTTTGCACTTCATTTCCCCTCTGCCCGCTGCGCTGCTCTGCTCTGCTCTGCTTGCTGCCTGCTGTCGGCTGCCTGCTGCCTGCTGTGTGTGTTTTGTCGTCTGCGTAAAGGCTTAAAGTATTACAGTTACAGTTACAGCTAGTAAGCTATTCCCCTCGCTCTGCATGACACATTTTTGCTGTCGCTCTGCTCACTCCCCAGCAGCAGCAGCAGCAGCAGCAGCAAGGCTAAGCCAAATGTTGACGACGACGTTTGCAGCTGCTTTTGGATTTCGCTTTCGCTTTCGCTTTGCTCAGCGCAATATGAGCAACTTTGTTTTTGTTTTTGTTTTTTGCTTTGCTGCCGCCGTTGTTGTTGCTGGCTGTTGACTGCTGCTCGCAACAAATTGCTGTAAGCTGTGAAACTAATCCCTCTACTCCGCCATTATGCCCAACTCTCTAGCTGTCTCACTCTTGCACTTGTGTTTGACTACTTTAGCGGATTAGTTTTGAATATTGTATATATGTATGTATGTGTGTATGTATGTGTATATTATTTTTTGCTGGCGACCATTTGACTTGCTTATGACTACAGTTTTATTTACTGTCTTCGAGGCGTTGCTGCTCTCTCGCTCGTTCCTACTATGTATGTATGCATGCTCTCTTCTTCTTTTATTTAGGTATTTTCTGATCACGTGCCTCGCGCCATTTCGTGCAAATTTCTATTGCATACTTTTAAGCGGCCGCTAATAAGCAACTCAACAACGAATTGCTGCTGTTTTTGTGTAGCTGTAGCTGTTGTTGTTGTTGCTGTTGTTGTGGTATTTACATAAAAAAGGCGTTCACACTGCATTCGCATAAATTTCATTTAAGTGCTTTAAGCCAATTTTCTGCTTAGTTTGTTTATAACTCGATTTCTAGTTTGTTTGTGCAGAACTTTTTACTCAATTTAGTTGAAGCAGATCATCTATGAAAAGGTTTTGGGTCTACATAGCATATTACTATTGTCATTGAATATTTATATATATTTCTTGCATTTCGTTGCCTTAAAAGCGAACTTGTGCTTTCAAAGCGTTTGCTATCGATATTTAACGATATTATCATTTATAACTATCATAAGATATGTAAGTTTCTAATCAGTTGGCTAGAGAAGTATAAACAGGTATTTGAATATATGTATATAAATACCCTACATAGTCGCCAATGCCCAGTAAAAGTGCTCTTGTCGGAAATGCCCGACTAAGAGATACCTCGCATTTGTGTTTGTTTTAGGGATAATTGAATTAGAGATACAAAATAGTGAATTTTGATAATCTACTCGAAATAAGAAGACGATTGTTCAGTAATATATAGATTGAAGAGAAACCCTATTGATAGAAAAATGTCACATTAGGGAGAATTTTCTTTTAACTTTGATACACTTTCATGGAATATGTATATGTATACCTTAGATATATGTAGTTTATATCTAAGGTATATATATATAAATTCCATGATAAACTTGAAAGTACATCAAAGTTAAACGAAAATCCTCCCATATGTGACTTCTTTCTCTCCATAGGGTATCTGCACGTCGAGTTAAGCTTGTGTCAAGCCTGATAACTTGGCCACAAAATGTGTAAACAGCGAAAAGAGGTCGCTTTATCGCGTTGACTGTCAATGCCAAGCTGACGGCTGTTGGCAAGAGGCAAGTGGTGCATGTGCTGCATGTGGGGCATGTGGGGCATGTGACAAGCTGCAACCGCAACAACAACAAAGACAGGTGAGGGGCAGGTGCATATGTGCACAGAATGGCTGCCACGACGGCAATGATGATGATGATGATGATGATGACAGCTCAAGTTGTCGCTGTTTATTGTGTGTGCCACGCCCCACCCTGTACAGCCCGGCCGCACCTTTACGATTTGCTTTCAATTTCATTTTGTGCATTTCCGTCAAGCGGAAATTCGCGTAAATTTGCCGGCATGTCCAAAAAGGCGGCGGCGGCAGAGTGGGCGTGGTGAGGGCGCAGCACGGGGGAGGAGGCGGGAGGCTTGGGCAGTTTGTCGTGCCGGAAGTTGATGCAAGTCTAGAAACAAGTGCCAAATGCCGGAAGCACAAAGGCACAGCACACTAAATAAAACAGTGGAATGGAACACACACACACACACACACACACAAACACACACACAAGCACACAAGCAGAGAAATGGAGACGGAGATGAAAAGAGAGGAGGAGAGGGAAGGAGTCGCAGTCAAATGACATTTTCCCGCCTCGACATTGTGTCGCTATGGAACTGGTTCCGGAGCTAGTTCGCCAATTGCTTTACGGATTCAATGAGCTGCACATAATGTGCGCTCGTCAGTTGATTGGACAGACGCGCTCTGAGATCTTAAGTGTTGTTTGTAATGCGATAAGAAAGTTTTAAAGGCGAATGCGAAAAGAGGTGGAGAAACATGACTGAAATGAAGCGGAAATGAAACAGCGAATAAATATTTTTATGGGCTTTAATTCTTTAAGGAACACTTCCAAAAAGAATTCCGCATGCGAATGAGGGAAGACTCATTAAAATATAGTGCTGCTGCATAAAGGTAGTCTCTAAATATAACTATGCTTAGGAACCACTTGAGATATCAAATCGTTTTAGTATTATTGCAATATACCATTCTATAGCCCCTATTTGGTCCGTTTGTTCGACTGTGTAAGACTTGATGCCTGATTTCCTACTATTTTTTCTGCCATCACCTGTCTTTCTCTCTCCCCCTCCCCCTCCCCTTCTTCCCCTTTCCTCCTCTCCCTCTCTCCCTCTCTCTGCCTTTCACTCTCACTCTCCTTCTCTCTCTCTTATTCTCTCTATGCCTTTCCCTCTCAGTCTCCTTCTCTCTCTCTCTCTCTCTCTCTCTCTCTCTCTCTCTCTCTCTCTCTCTCTACCTCCCTCCCTCCCTCTTTCTCTTTCACTCTCTATCCTTTACTCTCTCCACCCTCTCTCCATCTCTCTCTCTCTCTTTCTCTGTCTATTCACCTGAATTGAGCATCGTCTCTCGCTCCCTCGACAGCTTTTCTATTTACCCTTTCACATCACTCACAAATTGATTTCTCTATCGAACCAAGTTATTTTCCTAGTTGCTGCTGCACTTAGCTCTAACCCAACGTTCGGCTAAGGGTTATAAATAGCTGCAGCATATGAGAGAGGGTCTTGCGGGGGTTAAGGGGTCGGCTTAGGTTGAGGGCCACTTAAACTCGATTTGTCGCCATCACGTGGCCAATTAGCACGCAATGCACATAAAAAGAGAGAAGAATATAAAACAAACAAGCAAAAACAAAACAAAGCACAAAATAGAAATAAGCAAATGCCAACACGTTGACCAGCTCTATCAACCCGAACGTCCCACTCAGTCCCAGTCCCTGTTCAGAGTCCTGTTGCATGTCTGCTGGCCATTGGGACTGGACAGAAGTGTTGGAGTCGCATATCGAGGCACTTCAATCACTTCATCATAACCCAGAGAGCTAAGGCCAAAACGTAGGCAACATAAAAACGCCAAATGGAAATACGCAAATGAAATTGGGCATAAATTGGGTAGAGTGAGAGAGAAAGAGAGAGAGGCGGAAAGCTTAACTGGGCGATCTATTGGGGCTTGGGTTCGTATTACTTGAACCTAATGGCAAAATAACGAATAAAAATTGAGTGAATTGCCAACGGGGGCCGAATGGGTCTGGGCGAAAGTATGAAAAAGGGAGGCACGACAGGCCAACCTGAATGAAGTCAACGGGAAAGAGCTTATCTCTGCCAAAGGAATCATTGAACAGGCTTAAATTTGAGAGAAGAAAAAAAATTGTAAAGCATTACAAACAGTTCTAACGAGGTGGGGTCAGAGATGGAGAGAGAGCAGAGAGGGGGAGCAGAAGAGAGAGAGAGAGAAGGCTAATAGAGCTTGAAGGAAATCTACTCATCTATCAAGGATGAAAGCAATTGTACTTGGATTATTTACAGATAAGTTTTCTAGCTGCTACAACTTTATCTACTGCGTGTAAACGAAGTGAAGCGGGAAGCTAGTAGAGAAAACGGAGAGAAGCGAGCTGTGACTAGAGTGAGAAGCGAATGTCAAAGGAGAAGTTGACAGGAAGCAAAGGGTAGAGAACTAGAAGAAAGAAGCACACAGAAACAGAAAGCTGTGATGAGCAAGTATCATGAGAGAGAAGTAATAAGTGAAAAGCAAGAAGCAAAAGGCGAGAAGCTGAAAATGGAAAGCGAGAAGCGGCAGACAAAAACCTAGAAACGTAGTTACAAATGAGCAGAGAGAAGCATAATTCCCGAAGTTGACAGAAAGCAAAGAGTAGACAACTAGAAGAAAGAAGCAAACAGAAACAGAAAGCTGTGATGAGCAAGTATCATGAGCGAGAAAAGATAAGTCAAAAGTGAGAAGTTAAAGGCGAGAAGCTGCAAATAATAAGCGAAAAGCGGCACACAAAGACTTAGAAACGTAGCTAAAAATGAGCAGAGAGAAGCATAATTTACGTTGCCCAGTACATATTGCTTCCAGAGAGCAGAAAACAAGAAACTTTAAGCAAAGAAGAAAGAAGCGAAGAACAAGGAAGTAAAACTGAACCAAAAACAAGCAAAAGTGAATAGCTAAAAGGGTTTAGCAAGCAGCGATTAACTCATTATTCAGTACCAAACATAAAGCTTCTCTCTTCGCTTCTCACTCAACTTCCACATGCTGCTTATCGCTGCAGCTACAAAAGCATTTCACTTGCTGCCTATCTCCTAGGACAATGATCACACTTTGCAGTAAGAATTTCCTAGCCCAGTCCCCGTTTCCGTTTTCCCCCCAACGAGGAGCCTTGTGGGCCGCTGTCTCGCCTCTTCTGTAAATGTATGCCAAGTGGCAAGAAAGCCGCGAAGGCTTTTGGCATAATGAGCCACTGCCTCTGCAGTGAGACACCAACAGCAAAGACCGTTCCACATTCCACATGCCCCGACCATCGTGGCCTCGACAATTGTTTCGACCTTGGCGGAAAGACCTATCCTAAAGAGAAAGTCTCCTTCGCCTCCTTTCCTTCCGCTTCACATTCGTTTTTATGTTGAGCTTTCATAATTTTTCGCATTTGTATAAAATTCGCATATCTGCGTTCCATTTAACAATCGCGTGGGCGTGGCAGCAGGCATTAAAAGAGCTTTGCGCCTCCTGCCCGCCCTTTGCACCTGACAATAAAATTAATTAAAATTCAATAAATTGACGCCCAAATGAAACATTCAAAATGAAAAGCGGAGCTCAACATTCAAATGGAAATCCGCTCTGGGCTCCCAAATGGGGGTAGTTTGGGGCATATTTACATTTCAGCGCTTTTCTGATGGCATCTGAGCAGGAGGAGGTGGACGGGGAGGGGGAGGGGAAAGGAGGAGGCGGAGGCAGAAGAGGAGGGAGAGGCAATGCTGGGTGTCAGCTTATGTTAATGCTCAATTACAATTGTTGTCCTTGTTTGAGTTTCAGCTGAAAATTCACTGTATTCCCATGGGTTCCCGGACCCCGTGAGTCCGGGCTGAGGGCGGGTGGTTGGGTGGTTGGGTGGTTGGGGCCCAATATAGGTGCAAATGTATTTACATTGCGCTCGAAAGCGAATCCAATTGCTGACATAGCAAAAACAAACTCCTCTCAATTGACTACAGTTTTATTATTATTGAATGGCAATTAAATGATATTAGATTCTAGATAAGTCCCAATTGAATTTAGAGAACATTTCAATGTTCAATGTATTTTGAGAGCAGAAATTTAGTAAAAAAAAAGGAAACTTTTTTATTTCTAGAATTAAAAGCTGACATTAGCATGAAATGCATAAAGGTCCCTCCTTCCCAGAAATCTCGAAGTTGGATATCTTATTGAAGACTGAATAATGAGATAACCAACCACGAGATTTCTGGGAATGAGGGACCTCAATGACTCTTTTCAGCGGAAACAATTCCGTTTTAATAGAGCTAAAAAGGCCTACACTCAGGATCTAGAAACATTGTAAGATTTATTGAATTCGAATTGAGCATGAGCTACGAACTCTATGATATATTTTCCAGGATCTTAAACTACTTCAAGGACATCGCTCTGACAAAACACTAGCCTAACAGCATATCATCTCCTATCACTTTATAAGCATATATTTGCTTTTCAAAATATTCCAAAATTCTAATTCTCTCTCCCTACCTCTCTACCTCTCTCCCTCTCTTTCTCTCTCTTTCTCTCTCTTTCTCTAGTTCTCTCTCTTTCTCTCTTACTCTCTCTCTCTCTCTCTCTCTTTCTCTCTCTCTCTCTCTCTCTCTACCTATCTCCCTCTCTTTCTACACACATAAATAGCTGGGTAGCGCCACTTGGGCTTATTTTTTGCTCCATTTGCCCTTGTCTAGTTGTATATCAATGCGCATCGTTACACTTAAGCCCCAGCACAGCCCATGCTCCACCTATAGACAACCCCACTCTACATGCCCTACCTCGACAATCAACAGTATGCTAGTTCATTGTTATTTATAAATTTTTTGTATTGTTGTCGTTGTTGTTGTTGTTGTTGTTGTTGTTGTTGCCCAATCGAAGTGCCAATAAATTTACAGCGTCATAGACAGACCTAGTACCAACGCCCCTCCGTTTGTAGCACGGCCAACCCCTCGCCCTTGTAGCGCTTACGCTCGTGGCAATTGCGGGGGCCCATAAACAAAACACTCAGCAGTGCACAGGAAATAAACAACAACAGCGGAACAAGTGTGAATGCTCCAGTAGGGAGTGCTCAACGCTGAGATAGTCAGTCTATGGGAACTGTACGATGTGTGACCAAAAGGTGGAGGGTTCTATATTCAGAAGCAACTATAAGACTCTTAAGAGATTCGATAGATCTTAATTGACATCGATAGTTATGGATGATTTGAAGCTTAGAAAATGAAGTCTATCATAGGTAGGAACAGACTGTCGAACAGATGGATGGACAGACGGAGAGACGGTCGAACAAACGAATAAACGAGTAAAGTTTTGAATAGAGGGACGGTAGAGCGGATGGTAGAGCGAATGAACACACGGATCGTGGGACGGACTGATAGGCAGATTAACAGACCGATGGAGGTCAGAGGAACGAGCAAGGATTTCAAAAAGGAAGTCTACTATGGGACGGTTGCATGAATGTACAAATGAGCAGATATAGTCCGTGATGAAGGCACAGATGGAGGTACGGGCGGAAGGAAGGAAGAGTGAATGAAGACATAGATTATGGGACGGACGAATGAATAGATTAACAAACGGACGAAAGGAGTATCGGATGAACAAGGACAGACGAACGGCCCGTCGAAGGTAAGGAAGGATCCATCCACCTACAGACAGACGACAACTCTCAGCTGCATCCTCTGCTATCTGTTGCATAGCTGGAAGCAACCCAACATGCCCTATTCACTTAATTCCATTCAACTTAGGGTATACACAGTTTAGCAGGCAGCTACAAATTATTTTTATTTTCTACGATTCTTTCTGAGGGTTGGAGAAGTTTTGAGTGGGTTATGAGAACCAAAACCAAATGCAGGTGGCTTTAGATAACAAAAAAAAGAAAGTATTTGTATATAAATAAATAAATGGCAAATAAACTGCATTTAAGTGGAAGGACATGCCTAGAGGGGATGGAGCTGCGTGCCAGGACTAAGGGATGGGGGTGGACAGTGGAGAGACTTTGCCTTATAGGCAGCGCTCATAATGATGTTATTGTTGCTGTTATTGTGGCAGAGGCATACGCCAGCAAATTGAATTGTTGGCCAAGTGAGGGAGAGAGACAGACTGACAGAGAGAGGGAGAGAGAGAGAGAGAGAGAGAGAGAGAGGGAAGACAGAAGGTAGCTCAGCTGACAGCGAAATCAACAAGCAAGCATTTCAGGCTACCTTGTCTCTCGCTGTCTGTGCGCGTGGGTGCAAGTTCTTGTGGCAACAGTTGTCCCAACCAAATGCCAACATGCACACATACACACACACGCACACACACGCCACACTTGGCTAACAAAGTTAGGCAAAAAAACAAAACAAAAGTTGAAAAAAAAAACGAGAAAATTCTTTTGGCAACAACAAGCGCAAAAGAAGGAAATTGAAAAGCCTGCAAATGCTTGTGGTGTGGGTCTTTATGGGGAAGCTACATGTGTATAAGATTGTCACACATACACACACACACACACACACACACAGAGCACCTACAAACAGAGCACAGCTACCTCTCAGTTTCGATTTGTGAGTTTTGAAGAAACTTTTTTTTCTTTGCTTGGCGACAAAGGCATTTCGAGAGCTTTTCTTTGTTTTTATGTGAGTGTGTGTGTGTGTGCTTTGTGTGTGTTGTGCATGCGTGTGCCTTGTGTGTTTGTTTGTGTTTGCTCTCTTGTGGAATTGAACTTTGCTGGCTAAGCAGCGCGTTACTAATTTGAAAAGCAATGCGTTTGCCTAAAAGCAGGCAACGCTTTTTTGGTTAAGCATAAGGAAATTGTTTATACAGTGATCATTCGATATGTGTCACACTTTTTTAGTCATAAATGCATAAGACTGACTGAGTAGACTCTAAATAAAAAGTTAATTTAAGTAGTCAAGTCATTCAAGTAGTCAAGCCTTCAATGTATCAAGCAACAATCATTTTTCAGCCAGTTGGTCTATCAGCAAAACGTCAATGAATCAGTCAGTCTGTCTGCCAATCAATTAGTCAATCAGCTAGTCAACGAGTTATAAGTCAGTCAATCATACCATCAGACTGCCATCAATCAGCCAGTAAGTCAATCACTAATCAATAAGTCAATCCGTCTTTCAGTCATTCAATGAGTCCCTCAATCAATCTATTAATCTGACAAATGTCAGTCGATCTCTCAGCAATTGATGATATAGTAAGTCAATCTGCCATTCAATCAATCAAAAATGATTGGCTGAATCAGATGTCAATCTATCAATAAATCATTATTCAATCATCAGTCAATCAGACTTCAAACATTCAATCATCTGCTAATCAAGCATCTATCAATCAGTCAATCTTTAATCGGTCAATCCATCTGTCATCGGTCATTCAGTCAATCAGTCACCTATTCTCACAGTCAGATATCAACAGTTGACAGTTAATCAATCAGTCATCAGCCAGCATGTCAACTTATCAGTCAATCACTCATCAGTATGTCAATCTATCATCGGTCAATCAGACATTAACGAATAAGTCAATCTGTCATCGGCCAATAAGGTCAATCAGTCATCAGTCAGCGAGTCAATCTATCACTCAAAAGTTTGTCAATTGTCATCATTCAGCCACTCGATGATTAAAAAATCAGCCAGTTCATCAGTCAATCATTCAGCCAGTCACCCACTCACACAATCAATCAGCAAAAATAATCAATACAATATCTTAGATATTCCCCCTGTCCCGACTTCTCCTTTTCCCTTGTCAATGATGCAAAATTGTTAACACTGAAACACTTCGGAATGGCATACGAAATATGAAACGTTTTTCATTTTGAATATTAAAACATTTCATTCTGACAGATTTAACATCTACTCAGGCTTTGCGCTTGCTGCGTTGAGTGAATCTAATACCCAAAATATTTCTCTTTTTTGGTGATAGAGGAATAACCAACAACAAAAAAGAGAAAAGGAAATCATTCAGAGCCCACCCGCCTCACTCTGGCAAAGGACTCACTGCGATCCTGTCTGAAACATTGGTTGACCATATTTTGACAACTGTTACCGCAAAAACAAATAGAACTAAAAATGCCATAAAAAAAGGGGAAGGGCAAGGGGTAGGCAACATGGGCGGCGGGAGGGGGAAGGGGGGCATGGGTGTGGGCGTTTGTGGCGCAGAGAAGCAGAAGAAACAAAAAATTGGACGGCCAGCTGCGGCATGTGGCATGTGGCATGTGGCATCCACTTGTGGTTATTGTTGTCAGAACTTTTGCTTTTTGCGTACTTGCGCCACTTGCTGGCTGTTATTTTAACCAGCTAAATGTGGACGTGTGAGAGTGTGTGTGTGTGTGTGTGTGTACGAATGTGTGTGTGAGTGTGAACGTGTGTGTGTGCTGGCCAAGGCTTTGCTTACAAATCGGGGGCAAGGCAAAGAAAAACAAGAATTACTTTTATATTTAACTTGAACTGAATATGAAATACTCTAGCATCAACTGTTAGAAACCGTTATACTGATATAACACATTATTTGCTTAGCAGCTGATATAATATTTTAGGAATTATGAACCTTTTATAAGCTGTTATACCAATATGAACTGTTATACAAATGGCTAAAAAACAAGCTGTTATACTGATATAACACATCATTCGCTTAGCAACAGATATAACATCTTTGAATTTAGCTAACTGTTAATAGCAGTTGTACCGATATGAGCTGTTATACTGTTAGCAAAGTTTTATATAACTGAGCTGTTAGTATGTATGTGCTATATAGATTGTATTTACTGTTATACACTGCAATAAACTGCAATATTAGTTGTTCTGCTACTTGCATATGCTATAATATCCCATAAACTATTATTCTGATATAAACTTTTATATTATTTCCTAGATGCTATACTGCTAGTAAAAAAAATAATAATAAAAATCTTATTATATGCATATTAGTCTTTCTATCATTTAATTTGTTCTACTCTTATATCCACCATAAACTAAGGTAGCTTATCAAATAACTGCTTATATAGAACTAAATACTCCTTCTGATGTTCCTCGTATCTGATGTTTTATCATAATGAAATATGCTTCATTGGGATAAAGCTGAGAGCAAGCTGTTGTCAGTTGGGTTATCTAGGCATGTCACAGCTGTATAATAGATTGTTTCACTCGAAACTACCTATTTACCTGTCCTTTAACAAATATTATCTATAAATGTCTAAAACTACTTTACTTAGTTTTGATCGATGGTCTATATCTGTTATCGGCTTATCTATGTGTAAGTGTTCTTTGACACTGTTTGAATAACGGAGTTTGTGAATGTTTATTTTGATACGATTTTATTTTATATATGAAAAATCAAAATCATAAATTCTCCTAGTCTTTTATTATAGTATAACAGTTTGTATAACAGTGTTTATAACAGTTTGTATAACAGTTGCAATTAGTCAAACTTCAATTGAAATTCACATTTCCTACATAAATATCTAAAAACTTCTAGTCTCCTCATGTTTTCTTGTAGTTTAACAGTTTGTATAAAAGTTGAAGTTAGTCAAATTTCCCTTTAACTATCTAACTTTGCTTTCAGTAACTTTCGTATAATATTTATCTCTCTCTCTCTCTCTCTCTCTCTCTCTCTCTCTCTCTCTCTCTCTGTCTCACACACACGCAAAAACACAATCTACTGCTGCTCTGCGTTAAGTTAACCCAAGTCAATTCAAACTTTCATTTCCTTAACCCATTCCCAATTACTCGCAATTCCATTGATTCCCCGCAGACAGCCTTCAATTGCTTTGCAATTCGTATTTGAATTCGAATTTGTATAATTTCTCAGTCATATATCATTATATCCATTCGCAACGAGGTCGACAAAGTCTGAAATAAGTTTTTCCCTAACTCGCTCTCTCTCTATCTATTGTCAGTTAAATTTAATTAACAAGCTCAAAAATGAAAACTTTCGCCAACAACTTTACCTGCGCGAAATGTAAGCTAGTGCCGCGACCGTGGGCGCTACTGCGACAGGAAGGGGGGGCGGGGCTGGCAGAGAGGTGAGGCGGGCAGGTTGGCCAAAGTTGTTTTATATGTAAGCATTTTGGCTGGAATAGTTGCTCGAACAAGTTGCACGCATTTCGTTTGATCTGCCACCGCGAAAAACATTTCAATAAAAACACAAGAGGGGAAAAAAACCGAAATTCTCAACGAGCAGCGGCACAAAAAATGCGAGAAATTAAAATTCATAAGCTGTCTGCGTGGCGCCATCTATGGGACGGCGGGGGTAGCTTCAACATTTTCGCTGACATATTTTGCAAAGGCATTTAAAGCCAGCTAGCGAGGGGTGGGGCAGACTGTGTGAGCGAGTTAGCTGACGCTGCAGAGTATGCCATCTCTCTCGCTCCCACTCTCCCCCTCTCTCTCTCTCTGTCTCTCTCTCTCTCTCTTTCACTCACTCTAAAGGGCTGTGCTTGAAAAATTCATAGCTCTGCCTGTTGGAGGCTGGCAAAAAGTTTTGCACACAACAAAAATACAAACACACGCAGCAGCAACACACACACACACACACACACACACCTATACCCACACACACACCTCAGCACAGTTGCATTTGTTGCCTGGCCATGGGTGCAAAGGCCAATTTTGAGTTTGAATATTTGAGCTGCTAATTAAAATGTATTCGCGGTTAACAAAACCTGCACACGCCAAAGCAACAACAACAACAACAACAACAACAACAACAGCAGCCCAGCTTCCTGCTCCAACTCTGACAAGAGGCGAGAAAATGAGCTTAGCGAAGAGAGAAAGAGAGAAAAGTGTTTCACAGGCTTCGCATTGAAGCCGCAAATAAACACAAAAATGTAATTGCAAGCAAATTCGTATGCGACTGTGTGTGTGTGTGTGTGTGTGTGGGTGTGTGTACGGGTGTGTGTGTGTGTCAGGGCCAATGCCAATCATTTACAGTTACAATTACAATTACTGTTACAGTTACAGTTCCCGTTACACATGGCCTCACAAACAGCAAACAAGAAAATGCCAATGCAGCGGGGGTAGGTGGGGGGATGTTGGCTGGGGAAGGGGTAGGGGGAGGGGGGGCTGATAGTCAGCAAGGGGCATCACAAGCCTCTACAGAACTCAGGGCTATGTACAATGGTCAAACTGTCCCAGCAAGAGCAGAAGACAAAGAGGGAAACAGAGACAGAGCCAGCCTATGGCTGGGGGGCGGGCTAGGGGTTGCTTCCAGCTGAGGAAGGGCTAGGAGGGTCAGTTGACAACAGCTTGACATTCAGTTGGCAGAGCATGTTGCATCATTTAACTACAAGCGGAAATATGCTGCCATATTGAATTTGCAAAAGACACAATGCAATGCAAGGCAAGCCAATGCAGCTGAGCTAAACAACTGAGAGTCCGAAGCATATACAACGAACAGAGATTACAACTAGAGTGTGCGTATGTGTGCGTATGTGTGCGTATGTGTGTGTGTGTGTGTGTCGGAAATGGTTGACAGACTGTTGTAAGTGCGTCTGGCCCATGTAAGCAGTTCAAGTGCAACTTCAACGTAAGCGAACGAAAAGTAACGAGAGGACTTGAAAATTGAGGAGGAACTTTTTGGCAAAGTAACGAGAGGAAAAGGAAATGAGCAAGAGAACTGAGAACTGAGAACTGATTGCAATATGAGATGGATAAGTATTAGCTGCAACTCAGTATTACAGCAACAGGCGAGTAGAGATAAACAGAGAAAGATTATGTAAAAGTTAGCGAACAAAGTTGGATATCAAATTTAGATATCATATTACAAAGATTGCAAGAGATTGATGAGCAAAAGCAACGAGTAAGCTGAACTAATTGGTATCAATAGTAAGAGAAACTGAACGAGATGATAGACAAATACTTTCATCTTCTCCTAATCAAACTCATCAAATATTAAGACAAAGTGCCAACAAATGACTGCAGCGAGTATTCAAACAACGAGTAAAAGCTAAAGCAAAAGACAATTAGAATGAAATGAAGCCAAAAATAAATAAAATAAGAGCGTGAAATAGGAAAGATTTGGATACTAAAGCAGCAGGCATGACTAATTGCTAAAGGCTCATCTATAAAGAGTTATGAAGTAACGAGTAAATGTAAGAAAACCAGCGAGTGAGCTTAATACAGAAGCGGCTCAGAGCAGAGATGCACACAGCGTCAAAACATAGTCTAAACACGCTCAAAGTGTAATTCAACGTTAGCGAGTAGAAAAGTAACGAGTAGCAATAAAAATGATAACTCAAGCTACAACGAGTACAATGAATGAGTAACAGCTTTAAGATATAGTGATACTCGGAAGAAGCTAATCAATATCAATTCAGATTGAACGAGTAACTCACTCAACTCACTCAATGTAACGAGTAGGCTATCGACGAGAAGAAACAAATAGGAGTGCCTATAACTTCAATGAGCATATAGCTTATATAAGCAATTCATACCCTTTCCTGTTCAACGTCAAGCACACTTCAGCTTCATTCACAGTAGAGCTCAGCAAAGAGAGCAAACAACTAGAAGAACCTTTAACGAGTGCCAGCAAACAAACGAGTGCAAGGCACTGCAGACAATCTTAGAGCAAACATGTAACCGCCATACCCCTTCCCCCCCATTGCACTCCCCCTGTCTTTATTTGGGCCCTCTCCCCTTCTTGGCATTCGTCAAAAGAGTAAACGAATTCGAATCTCACTCAGCTCCATCATGCAGTTAGATGTGGCAAATGCGGGCTCGTGGGCCAGGCGACGGCGCTGGCTAAATGACATGGCATATTTCAAGGTAAACATTTCGAACAAAAAAATACCAGCAAATACCGGAAAATACCAGAAGAGACGTGGAAGAAGAAGCAGAAGGGAAAACAACTTTTTAACGAATTGCTTTGCACCAGCTGCAAAAATTCAGCTTCCCCTCACACTTCTCCTGCACCACCCCTTCCCCCTCTCCATCACCCTCTCTCCCCCTCTTGCTCTTTCTCTCTCTCTCTCTCTCTCTGTTGGCAAATTCTAATTGTGTAATTAATGAATTGCCTCTCATGCAACCACCCACCCAGTGGAACCACCCCAAGCCCAACCACTAGCACTCGCCACCCACCTGACCCGCATTTGGCGTAATTTTCATCCACTGGCCAACGAACCACATGGGACGTTAATTGAAATGCTCGTTGGGTGGCTGCGTCCTTGAGATCGCCAGCCTCCAGAAAAGAGAAAAGCAAACAGCAAATGAGTCAAGCCCCAGGGAGTGCACGACTGCACATATACCCTATGTCAACTCGCATTTCTAATTAGCAATTTGCTTTAGTGCCGAAGCCATTTAGTAGCATGGTGAGTCAATAATGTATCATAGTAAATAGATAGATAACTTGATAGACTAGCGCATACCCTATACTGACGAGAGTATACCCAAAACTAAATCTAGATACACTCTTTGTCTGCCTAGAGCATAAAATTCAGTTACAGTTTGAATACATCGTATATGCTAATATACCCTCTAATTGTTGTCGAATTACAGGGTATGCGAAAACCACAAAAACATGGCACATAAAATCTTGGAACTGCTTGCAGCAAAAACCGCTGCACTTGCATTTAATCACGCCACAGCGAGGGCAGCACCAAAAGTTGTTTTTACAAATTGAAGATCGTCATGAGGAAGAGGGAGAGAGGGAGAGAGACAGAGCAAGCAAAGGAGAGCGAAGTAGAGAAAAGAACACTGACACAAAGAGAGAAAATGAGAAATTGAAAGGAAATGAGACAGGGGAAAATGGGAGTTTATAAGCCTTTAAAAGTTTACAATTTGAATAAAAATTGCATGAAACTAGCAAATACTTATTGATATAAATATCTAGGTCTACCTATAAATCAGCTCAAGAATAAACAAAAAGTATTTCTCATGTTCCTTAAATTTCTGGCTTCTATAGACAGACAAAGTCAAAATTGTTGCAAAATATATGATATATATGAAATTTCAGAAATATTTAAAAGTAATTCTATAGCCCAGCATTTGACCCATATATCATCTCATCATTATATATATTATAGATATATATTCCATATGTATATGTGCTTCAAAAGTGAAAGTTTTTCATTTCGAATTTTTGGACATTCTTCAATACAAAACTCAAGTCAAAGCTTTTGAGCTTTCCGAAAGAGCTTTTCCGCGATAGAGCCAAGTGAGGCGCAGCTTTTGAGTTTGTGTATTGCGACAAATTCTAGAAGCGACCCGCGCATAACCAGCTATAACCAGAGCAATGCACTTTCTCTCTCTCTCTCTCTCTCTGTCTTGCTCTCTCTTTTTCACTCTCTTTCTCGCTTTCTCCCTGTCTTTTGCTCTCTGTTTACAATTGTCTGCTAGTTAATTTATTTGAAAATCCATTTGTTACCTTTGGCTCGACTCTGTTTACATCTACGCTTCGATATCGACATATACGCTATATATATATATATATATATATATATATATATATATATATATATACATATAGATATATACACGATTTTGGCTTTTGTTTTCGTTGTGCGTTTTACATTTACCGTTAATTCAATTTGCCTGCTGAACATTTCGCTTGACTCTTAGATATATGTATGTAAATATCGATATATATGAATCGATATCGTATATATACGTATATATTTTTGGTTAAGTCTTAAAGTTAATTTAAACAAACAACAACAATTGAATTGTTTATGTAAATTTGCTAACCAAATTCAAAATCAAATTCAAATTCTATAACAATACAATTATTTGTATAAATCGTCTCCTTCTCTCTCACTCTCTCTCTCTCTCTCTCTCACACTCTCTACCTCTCTTTTTATATACACATCGATCTATATATATGTATATGTATATGTTTGGTTCTGCGTGTAAATTCCACAAAATTAGTTCATCTTGAGTTTATCAAAGTTCAACTTGATTTGTTTTCTTTATCTATATCGATCTATATATATATATATATATATATATATACTATACATATACATGTCAGCTATACTCTATAAAGGAATTGGACACACGAAGTTGAATCCCATATTTTAAGAGAGTTCAATTTTTAGCAGAATGCGTGATTAATAATTTGTTTATAATGAATTTTATTGAGAGTTAAATAGTTCATAATAGACAGACATATAAATAGATATCAATTTAATGGATCTATCAATATAAAAACAATGAACTGTTTAACACCCAATATTGATTTTATTTGTAGATCAATTGTTAATCATAATACGATATATGTACACAGTGTATAGACGATATATACAGATGGGAGAGAGAGAGAGAGAGAGAGAGAGAGAGAGAGCGAGTGAGAAAAATTGAAGTTGAGCACTTGATTGAAATGAAAAATTGAATATATATTTGCGCTCCCAATGGATAACTCTCTTTACTTTATTATTTATTCCTCATATATAATTTGTATATAACTGATCTCTATTACATACTTTTACTAATTCCTACATAAATATAAATTGATATAAAATAAATGAAACTCTAGTAGACCAGTAGGAATTAGAAAAAATAGCGCTATAGTTAACTATCGATACTTAACTAGAATGTTATCGATAATTTACTTTAGTGTCATCCATACTCAACTCGAATGTCATCAGATGAAGAAAAAGAGTACTTCACAATTCAAGATCTACATAGTACATTTTTTCCGAATATCTTGACAACTGAACGTTTTTCATATAGAAAAATAATTCAAGTAGGAATATGAAAGACATTTCTCTTGATATAAGAACTAAATAACTGAAACCACTGAAATTGTAATTATTTTGATATGATAGATATTAACACATATAGATATATGTATATAGGTCGAAATTGAGCAAAGTAGGATAATGAAAGATTTCGAGGTACACATAGATATAGGTACATATAGATGTAATATATATATAAGCAATGAGTATATATTTAAGATAGTATATAGATCCGCTTATGGAGAGTAGTTTACATATATATTTGTTGATAGTTAGTATGTAGTAAGGTATATACATACCTATTATATATTATAGTAGAGTATATATAACACATACAAGGCATATATATACTACCTACTATACCATAAACTTATATACAGTCCCCATATATACTCATTACTATATATGTATATACTCTATACAGCTATATACGAGTATATATACCATATACAACTCTCCATTAACTGATCGATGTACACTCCCCATACATATACGAATTTCTCTTCCCAGCCTGGAGATGGGGCTCTATGCTGATTCTTTACTCAGCGATCGTTGCTAAATGAATGAAAAGTTTCAGTGGCACATGGTCGAAATTCACACGTCTTGGCCTATATATATGTATATATAATTATATCTATGTATATATACGTCTATATCAGCTAGTGGGGCATTGGCGGAAGAGGGGCGTGGCAGTTGGCGGGAACAATTGCCCGTTTCGAGTTAATTTAGTGAATTATCGCAAAAATCGAACAAAAGGAATTTTTTTGTTTTCCCCCAAAATTTTTGTTATTGTTGTTTGTTTGTTGTTGTTGTTTGTTTGTTATTGCTGTTGTTGTTGTTGTTGTGATTGTATTTTGTTTAGCTTTAGTAAATACTTGAAAATTTAATGCCGTTTGGCCAATAATTAAGGCAGCTCGCGTTGTTCGACTTTTCAATATTTTTATCTTGCTCTCATTATGCCAGACGAAATTAGCTATATGAGCTGAGGCATTCGATTTGTTTAACTCTGAGTGGAATACAGAACAAGTTTCGTAGCAGTGCTCTTCTTATAGAGCAATAGTAGTAATACAATAAGATGTTTTCCAGAGTCATTTATCATATGGATGTCTTGATCCGAAATCAGAAGACACAACAGCTTTGGAGTCTTTAAAATTTGATTAGGCTTCATCAAACCACATGAACATCTTACAAAATGCTGAAAGAACAAGGCTGCCACGCCGTCTTCTGGAACACTTACAAAATATTTACTTTACAGCGTATGGAGTCGTCGAGTATACCCGAACAGCCATATGCTAGCTTGCTTTGCTTCTTATATGCATTTCCAATCATCTTGTTGCCTTTTCTCTCAATCCCTCTCTCCCTCCCTCTCTTTCTCTTTCTTTCCCCTCGTCTCTCTCTCTCTTACTCTGTCTCTCTCTCTCTCTCCCACTAGCTAGCAAATATTAATCATACGCACAGTTAGCCAAAAATTGATTTGATATGAACGAAACGCACATAAATTATTTGAAAGATTGAGCGCAGCCTGTGCAGCAAAATCAATTGAGAAATCGCACGAAAGAAAGGAAAAACAAAGGCGATTTCATGTCAAATACAAAAACTCTCTACTCTACTCTCTACTTGAGCAACAGATGGCGCCACCCGTCGCCTCAATTGACCAGCAGCAGAAAAAAACAAGCCGGAAATCTTTCGAATCTGCAATTGAAGCAATGCGAAACAGGAAGTGCCCCCGAAATAAAAAGGTTAACACAGCAACAACAACAACAACAAGCGAGTAGCCCAAGCAAAGCAAAGCAACGAAGAGAAGATGATGAAGAAAAGGAGAGGAGAAAAAACTAAATAAAAAAGAAATGTTAACCCGACATGAAATTACATTAAGCGTAAAATTTAGAGTTTTATGATTCGCTTAACAGAAAAAAAAAACAAGTTAAAGGTAATGAATATATATTTATATATATTTATCACATTAAGAAACTTAAACAAAATTTTAATTCCTTTTAAGGCTCAAATTGATTTTCATATTTCTTACGATTCCTTTATGCCTTCAGTAACTCTTCCTTGTATGCTTAAATTGTAAAAATTGTCTTTCCATTCCAAATTTTGGAGAATAAGTGGAAAACAAGGAAGAACATTGCAATCGAGCATTACCAACTGAATAATACTCATTTACGGCTCAAACATAACCAGATCCATGTTCCGATTTGCCACGCCCCCAATATGCATACATATATACGTCATATCTAATTGGCTTTGGCCTGTCAACCCGAGTATACATTTCAAATTTCAACTCTCTAGCACTTCATCTAACATGGTTTCTGGAATACCGAAAAATTCATTTTCTGATATGCCACGCCTCTAGTGGGAGGATCGAGAAAATCTTGACACTTTATAATTAGAAAGTATACAAGAGTATATGTGCCAAATTTCAAGTCCCTAGCTACAAAAGCACACACGCATACACGGACGGATGGACACACGGACGGACGGACAGCAAGACGGACATTGCACAAAATCATTATACTTAATTCACTTTCGTGAATGAGTATAGAAAATAGCAAGCTTTTTTTGCAAATTTTCTGGGGATCCCCAAATTTGTTTAAGAGTTCTTTCAATTAAAGTGCAGCTCTTAACCTCAAACATCTGTTACGTTGTGCTCAAAGTCATTTGCAATTAGGCTCTCAACTTAAGTTTGCAAGAAGGTCAGCTTCAAACTTCATATATATAGCTCTATATAAGGTATATAGCAACTGTCTCAAGTCTGCTACCAAAATCTTAAGTGATTTGTATACCAAATACTCTCGAAGCTTCCAGTACTTTACTGTTCGTAGCCTTGGAATCCCTGAGAATCTGAAAAGTTACGACTATAGCTAAGCATATAGCATAAGAATTCTATTCTAATCCCCTTACTTAAAAGATGTGTCAAGCTAATATACCCCTCCTTTGCTTTCATTAACAGAGTATAGAGCAACATTCGTATACCTCAGAGCAATTCACATAAATCTGCACCTTCCACAACTTTCAAGTTCTTCCCAGAAATAGTCGATTGCGGCACTTAATCAGGGTTCGAGTTTCGCACACAAAATTCTAACCACATCTTCAAATAACCAACTCGAATCCATAGCTTAAAAAGTTTTTGTTCTCCAAGTTTTTTAGTTGCTTTAAGTTTTCGCATTTGTGGTTTTTACACATTTTCATGGCTTTTCATGGCCTTTCGTTTAGAAATAGCTAAAAAATTGTGCAAAATTTTGAACAAATTCAAACTATTTGCAACTTTTGCTGCAGCTTAAAGCTTATTGATTTTGAGAAGTTCGAAGAGTTTTCGAGCAATTTTGGGAAATTCGAAAACAAAACCAATGCAAATTTAGCTCAAGGTCAAAAGCGAATCGTAAACCAAAATATTTAGAACAATCAACAAAAATTTAATATATTGAATAGTTTGATATAATTTTTTAAACAGATTTAAAGAGATTTAAATATTAAAAAAAAAATTCTAATATTGAAATTTGAAGTTTAAGCCTAAAGATCTCTAAACTTTTTCAATAATTTATAAAAAGCTTCTTTTAAATATTCAAAATACTCATTTTTTTGGGCTCTTATCAACAAGAATTTTAGTTTTAAAAATTTTAAACCAATTTTAAGGAATTAAAAGTTTATTTTTTGTAAAATTTATACAATTTATTATCTCAAAACGTAAATGTTTTAAAATATTCACATAAATTTCTTAGAAACTTGAAATCTTTCACTAAACTTTTGCAATTTTTCGTTGCTTTTCGCACGTTTCACAACACTGACCTTTAGCTTTAGAAGTAGAAGTAGCCTTTAAAGCACTAAAAAAAGATGTAGAAAACTCAAATCACAAATCCCAAACAAACAAAAAATCACTCAAAAATGCAGCTGAAAAAGTGTTTAAAAATTTAATAATTTTCTTCATTTCAAGAATTTACCTTTTTTTGGCTCTCTTTCCACTTTTGTCTATTGCCTTCTCGCTCGCACACACAAAAAAATTTGTAATATATATTTCTATATATGTGTGTATATTTGTTTAATATACAAACAAACTTTTCAACTTTTAGTATTTATTTATTTTATATCAACAACAACCCAAAAAAAAAAGACAACAAAAAAAAACGGCAAGAATTTTCTTTGAGTTTTTCAATTTCCTTATTTTTTGCGCGCCTTTAACGATTTTCGAAAAAATTTCCAATTTTTGAATTTTCAAATTTTTCTAGAATCTTTGATCTATACACTCACACACACACACACACACAGTCACACACACACTCAAAAAACGTTATTTTGTTGCTTTACTTTGACTTTGAATTTGTTTGGTTTTGAACGCACGACTTCAAGTAACGGAACTCGAAATCGAACTCAATCGAGAGTTGAACGGTATTTGAGTTAGTTTGAGTATTGAGCGCTTCTGATTGGCTGTCTCCAAGAAGTAACAACAACGCAATGTTATCCGCTCGGAGGCTGAACGCCTACTGGTCGAAGGCAGTCGCTGAATGCGACGACAACGTTGCGCGCCACGCAACGCAACGCGTGAACAGTGGCAGCGACGTCGACTGTGGCAGCGACAGCGACAGCGGCAGCATTTGGCGAACAGCGTTAGCCGAAGAGCGCACGATGTGCGTCGTTCTCGCTGTCGCAGTCGCAGTCGCTGTCGCCCGTCGCTGCCGCTTTGGCTGCTGCTGCTGCTGCTGCTGCGCTTTTTAATTGCATTTCAGTTGGCAAAAAGCGCAGCAGCTTTTTGGTCTGTTGGTGCTTGTCTGCGCTTCATAAAATATTTTCCTGCTGAATAATTTAATGCAAATATAACGCAGTCTACACAACGCACACACACATGCACATGTGTGCATATGTGTGTGCGTGTGTGTGTTTATGGCGCCCAAAAACTCTACAACAGAAACACGCACCGAGCACGACCTTCTTCTGCTTCAGGTGGACGCTCTCCAAAAGTGCCTCCTGGAATGCTTTGGCATTCGGCGCTCGTCATTCGGCGCTCGCCATTCGGCATTCGGCTTTTGGCGTTCGTCGTTCGTTGTTCGTTGTTCGGCCAGCGCGTCGGCTGCCTCGTGCCAGCGCTTTCCAGTCTCATTTGTGCTAACAAGTGGGGAGCAACAGTTGAAATGAATGAAACGTTTTCAATGGCAGCGACGCCAGCTGCGACGCTGGCAGCGCTGCTCGACTTCATGTGTTGCGCGTCTCTAATACACCTGCTGTGTGTGGGTGTATGGGTGTGCTGTTTGTGTGGGTGTCTGCTTTCCAGGCACACGCATAAGCAGTTATTCGCACTGTTGCGCTATCATGCGTATGTGTGGGTGTGTGTGTGTGTGTGTGTGTGTGGGTGTCTGGGTATGTGTGTGTTTGCTCGTCTCTGTGCGTGTGTGTGTGTGTGTTAAGCAGCAACTAATTTTTGTTAATCACACCTTAATTACATGAACTTGACACCGTTCTCGATATTGCCATCGCCTGCGATCTAACTGCATGCATTTAACATCAATTGGCCTGCTACCGTTATTTGCCATGTGCATGTTTGTGCTTGCATGTGTGTTGTTGTTGCCTCTCTGTGTGTGTGTGTTTCACTTAATTACAATTCGCTGCAAGCTTACCAGCAACAACAATACCAAACCGCAGCTTCTTTATATGCACACACACACACACACACACATGCAGGCATTGCAGCAGGCTCGACGCCAATGTCGCATTTAATGAACTCAGCCAGGCGACAAACGTAAAAGAAACGTTTAGCTCAAGCAGGCGCTTGATTTATACGCAATATCTCTACACAGAGCCTGCCTATTGTAATATAGGCTAAGTAAGGATAAGTAAGCTAAGTAAGAAGACATTTCACAAATTTCTATTGAAATAACAAAAGTTGTTTTCGTTGGGCTGGGCACGCGAGTTGCTGCGATCGCACGCATCGCTTGCTCGTGCCGAAGCCAAAAGTATTCAAGCACAATTCAATCGCATTTCTTATTCTATTTATGGCGTTCGTAAGAAAATGCACGATATTATAATATATGTATGTATGTATGTATTTAAATATACATATGTACATATTTATGTGCTCGTGTGCACATGAAAAAAGCAAAGCTGCCTGGCGCTGATTACGGTGTGATTTTACTACACGTTTTCTTTAATAACTTCTGTGTTACTTAAACGATTGCAATGAAATTTTCAGCATTTGATTTAAATATTGTATGAAATAAAAAGCATGCCATGAAAACTATATAATCTGTTATATATCCATTCAATATGCAAGTAAACTTTTATTTATTGACCATTGTGATTTTTTAAGTCTGTATTCCACATAAAAAAAAAATCAAAATTGTAGAAAGTATTTGTCAAAGTTACTGTAATGCAATAAAGCTTCTAATCGCTTGTACGGAAACGCAAAAACTTATCAAGGCAAACTTGATATGCGTGTGCTATAGTCGGACCTCTAATAAAAAGTCAAGGTTTTAGAACCTACAGGTTCCGAGATCGATGCGTTCATGCATGCAAATAGTTGGAAATACAGACAGATGGACGGACGATTAGGCAGACTAGCAAGCGAAAAGGTCTATGCGAATATAGCCTGTATATATCTATGAACCCTGAATTAATATTTGCAACTGGCTAAAAACAAAACAATAAAATTTAATTTTTTTATATAATATCTCTTCACTCGCACAATAAACACGTCAATGTCAATCAAACAGTTTTAAATGCTCAGTTATTGAATAAACGCTTGTTAGAAATATATTTTGATCAGAAAACAAATATATATTTATATATATATATATGTGTAATATCATCTGCATACTTATATATCATCTATATATGTAGCTAGGATAAGAAAATTCTAATATTATGAAAAAAAAAAAAAAGGATTCCTTCTCGCTCTGTGCCCTCTGCAATTCTCTTAGCATGCACAATTTCGACATCTGTGTCGCCTGTGCCCGCACTTCCAATTAGAACTAATCAGCAAAGTGTTTGCTTAGCGGTTAGACCCCGTGATAAGACAGCAGCAGCGTCAACAGCAGCATCAACAGCTGCTGCCCCAGCATGGCCACAGTCACGCCCCTGGCCCCGCCTCCGCCTCCTCCTTCACCGCCTCCTTCCGTCTTGTTGTCGTTAGCAAACTCATCAAAGTAGTTGCCATAGATGCCAAAGGTCAGCAGCTGTGCGTGGCTTTTGCTCAACTTCAGCTCCACATGTGTGGCGCCTGTGTCTGCGCCCTGCCACGCCCACTCAAATTCGGTGGCCTGCAGCGCGTAGAGCGCCTCGCTCAGCGTGCTGGGCATGAGCAGACGTCGCTGGCGTTGCACGAATTCTCCGCGAATTCGCAGCCAGCTGAATGCAATGCCGCGACTGCTCGCCGTCGGCTGCTCTGCCGGCGTCGCTGCCAGCTGACCGCAGCTGTGAACGCTCTCGTTGCGGCACGCAAATAGACCGCAAAGTCTGACCACACTGTACTGTTCCTCCTCGTAGCGCCGCTGGCCCACAAAGACGCCCGCTCGATAGCTGTACTCCGGCGGAGTCGCATCGTTTGGCAGCTCCAGCTGCAGCTCAAAGTCGCAGCAGAGATCCTGCTGGCAGAGGCGCTGATGCTGCCTGCTGCCATTGAGCAGCGGCACCAGCCAGCTGGCAAAGTCCTCGAGCTGCGGCTGCTGCAGCATCGCCAGCTCCCTCTGCGCTGGCCCCACCCGCTCCCCATCCAGCTCCAGGTCCAACTCCGACTGGGGATAGCGTGGCACACGTGCCAGCAACAGCTGCCGCTGGCCAACCTGCGTGTCGCCCACCATGCGACGCACAAGGGCGCCGCGACGTCCTGCGTAGATGCCACTGCCGCTGATGCCGCCCTGGGGCAAGCTCGCGCCAGCTGCCAGCAGATTCACATTGTTGGCCCACGCCCAGCCCTGTTGGAACTGGCTAGCTGCAAGAGAGTTGGGAATGAATGAATGAAAATTTAAAATTTAAATTGCCAGCTAAAACAATTACAAGGCACTTGCAAGGAACTTACTAAGAACTTACCAGCGACTTACAAGGAACAAGGAACTTACAAGGTACATACTAGGTACTTACAAGGAGCTTACATGGAACTTACTAGGGACTTACTAGAAACTTACAAGGAACTTAAGAGGTAGTTACAAGGAACTTACAAGATACTTAAAAAGAACTTACAAGGAACTCAAGGGGTAGTTACAAGGAACTTACGTGGAGCTTACAAGAGACTTACAAGGAGCTTACAAGGAACTTACAAGGTACTTGTTAGGTACTTGTTAGGTACTTGTTAGGTACTTGTTAGGTACTTGTTAGGTACTTGTTAGGTACTTGTTAGGTACTTGTTAGGTACTTGCTAGGTACTTACAAGGAGCATACAAGGAACTTACAAGGAACTTATAAGAAACCTACTAGGAACTTCATTAGTATTGCTGAGAGGAAAGTTGTTGGACATTTTCAAAACAGAATTCATGACTTCAGCTACACAGTTACAATGAGCTTTCCCAGCAGTATATATACTTACAAGGAAGATGAAGACAGAAACATACAATAAACTTTGATTGAATACAAGAAAAGACTTTTGAGAGAGAATCACAGAGCAATCGGTAGACTATTATAAAAAAAAGCAATGCAAGGAAGAAGTTCTTGAAGAAGGTAGAGTTACAAGGCAGTTAAAAAAAGAAATAATCGATTCTTACAAGAAATTTTCAAAGTTGTAAAAAACCCATGAGGTACTTAAAATAAATCTGAGAATTAACAATTTGCAATGCAGTCAATAGGAATGTTCAAGGAAGTTACAAATAACAAAAAAGTTACACAGTATTCAATTGATTTTTGCTGTTCAACCTAAAAGTGACTTTCTGAGAATTTTACTGGAAGGTAAAAAGAAGGTTGTGAATGATTTACAAGGCAGTCAGAGATAGTGGCTAAAATCAAGCTACAATTTAACAAGAAAAGGAAGTCAGCAGAAATATTAAAGAACAACTTCAACGAAATGTACTGAGAACATCAAATGTCGATAAGTTTAATAAGCAAGACAAAATACCAGGAAAGTAGTTCGGAGCCCTAACTGATAAGAAAATCTCTTTACATAATAGAAGAGAAGAGTAAACAGAAACCCTTTCTCTTTAATGAGATAAGAGGTTCTAGTGAAAAGCGGAATGCAAAAATAAAGCCAACAGATTAGAGCGGAATAATCCAAAACAATTTAGATACTCTGTTATCAAAGACAATATTTATGAAGTGGACACGTCTAGACGGAATTGCACTGATGTATGTGCAGTGCACAGGAAATTGCTATCATTGTCATTTCTATAATTGAGATATATATAGGGTATAGTAATTAACTTAGATAATATGAAACAATAAAGCAGTAGTTGCAGAGGTAGCCATACAGGGTATCTCTAAGTCGACTATAAAATTCTAACACATAAGAGACTGAAGAAAAGTACAGGGTATACCTATGTCAACTATCTGACAAAATATATAAATTACATATAAATACAGGGTATTTTTCTGCCGGACATATGAATTGTGTCAGCTAAGAGACTATATATAAGTATAGGTTATATCAACTCGTTAAGTTATATTATTCATAGGACTTTTAGTCTATCTACAGCATATTTTCGAGTCGACTACTTATACTTTACTTACACTCTAAGTAAGGGGTATATCAACTCTTTGAGTTAGGTCAGGTAAGAGACTTCAAATCTAATTGCAGGGTATTTTTTAGTCGACTACTTTTATTATTACTTAGTCAATAGGGAAAACTTTAATTCAACATTTCCGTGAAAATTGGAGCTTCTGACATACATATATAAATACAGGGTATCTTTGAGTCTATTAATAACATTCTCTACCTATTTTAATATTTACTGAAATCTGATCCTAAGTTCAGTCTGAAGTTTAATAGTCAAATGAAAACTCGCTCACGGGTGACTTTGAAAACGTCATTATAGGGTATTTGTGAGGGGACTACTTTGTACTACTCTCACTTCTGACTGGACACTAGTCCAAGTTGCCCGTAAGTATGGGCAGCTCTGCTTTTACGATTTAATATATATCTACAGGGTATTAGTCATTATACCCCCCCCCCCCCCCCCCCTCACCTGTGAGAAAAGGTAGCTCCGACTTGAACATCTTGGTCACAATCAAATGCTGAATGGCGTAGCGCTCGACGAGCTCCTGGGCGGGTGTGTAGAAGAGCATATCGAAGCAGATGAAATGGCCGAAGGTCACATTGAAGTCCGTCCCGAAGATGGCATATTCCGGCTCGCTCGTGCGATTCAGCTGCGGCTCCAGATACAGATTCCACTTGCGATAACGCGACACCACCGCACCGCTGCGATCCAGCACCACATTCGTATTGTAGAGCCGATAGCCGCGGGCGGGACAGTCGGCCTCTCGGTCGCAGCGCTCGCGCTCCTTCACATTCAGCAGCAAGTAGCTCTGGGCGGCGACAGCTGCGCAGGCCAGCTGCCTCAGAAACGCGGCCACGCCATCGACAGGTGCAACCACAATGGGGCAGAGGCTGCGCCGCGATGGCGCCGGCACCGCCGTCAATTGCAGCTGACTGTTCAGCGTGCCCTCCGGAAAGATCAAGATGTCCGCTGTGCCATTGGCAGCTTCAATCAGCTCCAAATATGCAGCCAGATTCTCCTCGAGCAGCTGCTCGGAACTGCCACCACTGACCGCCGGACGAAACTCCACCACGCCCGCCGTATAGTACTCGCTGGTGGCTGCACCACAGCCAACCACAGCGGCACACAGCAATTGGAGGAGCAACAAGCACTTGCCACACATGATGTGCTCGACAGACTGCGCTCGATACGATACGCCTCATTCACATTCACTCCCTCTCTCTCTGTTGCTCTCTCTCTCTCTCTTTTCTATTTCTATCTAATCGTTCGTATCGGAGACTTCGGTTTATGGTCACCGTCTATTGTTATCGTTTCTGGCATATGTGAATTATGAAACCATTCAGACTAAGCGCTAGGTGAGCATACTTTTAGGCTCTCATGATTAAACTCAATACTTAAGATCTATGGAGCGAGGGCTTGGCCGGCAATCGATATCAAAGAGCCGAACTTATTCTATGTATACCATAAGCTGAACTAGTTCCATAAACTGAAAGAGTTGTATATTTTCCATAAGTTTACATAGTTCTACATTTAAGTAAGCTGCAATAGCTCTATAAATACCATTAGCTGAACTAGTTCCATGAGCAGAAAAAGTTACATATACTTATGCTCCATAAATGTAAATATTTCTATACAAGAAACAGTTACATATACTAATGCTCCATAAGCTTAGCTAGTTCTATACAATCCGTGAGCTGAACTAGTTCTATGCATGCCATATGCTGATCTAGTTCCATAAGCTGAAAGAGTTATATATCTTCCGTAAGTTTCGTTCCATAAGTTTTAGTTCTACATTTAAGTGAGTTTCAATAGCTCTATAAATACCATTAGCTGAACTAGTTCCATGAGCAGAAAAAGTTACATATACTTGCTCCATAAATTTAGCTAGTTCTATACAAGAAAGAGTTACATATGTATACTTATGATCCATAAGTTTAACTAGTTCTATACAATATGAGAGCTGAACTAGTTCTATGCATGCCATATGCTGAACTATATTCCATGAGCTGAAGCAGTCCCATAAGCTATGCGAGTTTTATATGTATATTCAATAAGTTTAACTAGTTATATTTTTAAAATGAGCTTAACTAGTTTTAAGCTAATTCAGCTAGAGTTACCCATGATGAGCTGAAGTAGTTAAATATATTCCATGATGATATATCAAAACTCAGTTTTTTAGAAATATATGAAAAATATACATATTTAATACACGTCTCAATCTATTGCCCCCATGGCTTGAGTTGTTCTTACTTTAGTCTTACTAAGTTTTAAAAGCTTCGCAATAGTTTCCTCAATGTCTTTAAAGCCATCTTGCTCTTACCCTTCTGCTAAAGTCCTACCCCGCAGTAAAAATCACAAAAAAAAAAATTCCTTCTAATTACTAAGGTTAACTATGAAGAGCACAACAATAAGCATATACAGCCAATTGCCAAAGAAACGCAACTCGGCTGCTCCATCGCCAGTGGGCTTATAGCCACATTGTAGATCCTTCTCCGGGGTGCCGATGCCATAGGTACAAATATCATCGTAGTAATTCCCATAGATTGCGAATGTCAACAGGTTAGACACTGACTCGGTTTTAGCCAGTGCAAAGCGAGCACTCAACAGATGGCTGAAAAGAAGAAGCAATTAAGGCTTTAGTATTCAGTAAGCAGGATCAACTGTTCCTCTCTTGACTCACCTTTTTTCCTCCTCCTGGACAGACCACTCGAACTGCGATGGCTCCAGGGGCAACAGATTGTCCCGCACACTGTTCGGCGTCAGCAGAAACTCGTGAGACTTCGGATACTTGGCCTCAATGAGCAGCCGGCTGAAGTTGCGATTTAGTTCTGTCGCATTCAGCAGCAGGCCGCAATCCTCAATGTTGGGTCCGCTGCAGGCAAAGATGCCGCAGTTGCGCACATAGTTGTTATCCACATCCTGTTCATTGCGCCAGCCATCAAACGCACCCACTCGATAACCAGAAGCGCTTTCCAGGCTTGCTCCTGTCTGCAATGGACTCCACTCCAGCTCGAAGTGACAGCACAGCTTTCCATGGCAAACATCCTTGGTCGCATTACGTTCCTGCTGCAGCCATACGCTCTCATAGAGTTCTAGGGTATCATCTCGTTTCATCACGAAGCCTGAGCTGCTTCGGTCTGGACTCTGCCCAAGTCTCTGCTTCTGGCTCTGACTCAAGACAAGTCGATGCGCCTTAACATCCGACCTCTGGAGCTTGGGCACCTGGGCCACATAGATGCGACGCTCCCCTTCATCCAAGTTCATGACGCTAGTGATAGTTCCCTTCCTTCCATTAAAGATTCCTGTTCCAGTACTGCCGTACTCCGTGTGACTGGAGCCCGCAGCTAAAAGATTCACATCGTTGGCATACGACCAGCCCAGCTGCACTTGAACGGCTGTAGAAGAGGAAAACGGGATACTCACTGAATTCAATCTACTTTCGCTCAAATTTAGCTCACCTGTGAGAAACGGCAGCTGAGAGAACCACATAGTGGGAAAGACAAAGTTCCGGATACCCTGATTCAGGCGCATCTCATGGGCCGGCGCATAGAATAGAATGTCAAAACAAATGAAATGGCCAAAGGTCACATTAAAGTCGGTGTCAAAGCTGACAGACTCCGGCACGAAAGTGCTATTCCTTGGTTCGCCATACAGATGAACCTTGCGATATCTGGAGACAACAGTTCCATTCCGATCGAAGACCACATTCGTGTTGAAGATATTGTGACCATTAGGAGCACAAGGACGCGTGTCCTCGGGCGTGTCGGAGCAGAGCTGCTTCTCATTGATGTTGATCACAATATAACTGCTGACATTACGAGACGCACAGGAGATCTCGACAAGGAACGGTTCATAGTTGTTGGCGGAGGGATCGTCCAGGCAGGGTGTTACCTCCGCATCGGGCGACGGCACATAGCTGGCCGTACTTAGGCCATTGAGAGTCATCTCAGGAAAGACCATGATGTCTACTGCGCTGGCATTCGGCGAGTTGATCAACTCCAAATAGCCAGCCAAATTGTCAGCCAGATTCGCATGGGCGTCGTTCCCATTGGCTTGACGAAACTCAACAACGCCGGCCTTATAGAAACTTTCGCTGGCCGATTCACGGATCGACGCCTGCGAATACCCAACGTACGATTAGCCGCTAACGCTTATCGGGGCTGCTAACCCACCTGCTGACTCAGCCTGATTCCAACAGCCAACAGCAGCAGCTGCCACACTCTGCTAGCGCTAATCACATTCTTGGCCATTTGGATTCGCTGTTGCTGCCTTGCGCATCGGCTAATGTGGAACTGGGACACAGTCGGCGATACGGAAACTCTTTTATAGTGAAATCCAAAAACAAAAATCATCTATCTAATCAGCACTAGCAAAAACTAGCAATACACAATTTTCCATAGGGTTCATAGAGCTCGCTGGGGCAGATGGAAAACTCACTTCTTTCCGAGATGTCTAGGTCTAACTTATCATACTCCAACTTAACATACTACGTATCTCAATATCATGCTATAAAGTAACTTATTCGAACCTTACTACTCTCGTCCCATGCCAAATATATATGAAAAGCTATATCATCTTTGATCTGAAAGATTTTGATCTGAAAGATCAAATATAATATGACATCTTAAGTCATCTGGACTGATATATAAGAGCATTTGAGCTTCGGCTCGTTAAATATCATTGATATATGATATGATATGATGATCGTTGACCCATGCACAGTGCCTCCAAGAAGTAGGCAAATACTATAAAGCTTATATAGACATCAATAAAAGATCTATTGGGGAAGTACTTTCCCAGTTAACTAATCAACTCTATTTAACTGACAATCTTATTTGTATAAGTTAATAGGCGATATAAAATATCTCTCTAGCGATATCTTCGTTAAGCTTCACACTTCCAATTATAGAGTATCAACAATTTCTTGTGTAAATCAAATTTTTATAGTATCACCCTTTTCGATGTTTTCATGCGTATGGCGAATGCATAAATTGATAACTCAGCTATTTTTTTGGCGCTTGTACATTGGACAGCAGACCAAACTATTTAAGCAGCGATTTCGATTGCCTTTACCCATATATATATATATATATAATATATTTTATTTGTGTGTCAGCTATCAGGCTACAGTCCAATTATCCGATATAATGGATTTATGATCGTTACGGGTGTCGATACTCTCTCTTATCTTTGTTTTTTTTTTTTTATGGATGTCTATTAACTGTTCTTATCAGTCACGCCCTCTAGGGTAAGTCATTGAAACTATTTGACTGCAGCAGCTACAGTTCCAGCTTTGATATATATAGGGTATTGGAATGATATGGTAATTATTGTAAGATAAGGGAAGTTTAATGACAGTCAACAATATTATATAAAATGCAAATGGAGTACATATATTTTTACAGGGTATTTCCAAGTCAACCACTGACATTTATAAGCATACTGAATGGCTTATTCCAACCTCATATAAACTGACTCATCAGAGAGGTCAGCTGCTCTCAAAGATCTTATGTATATTTTACCTAGAGGATATTTAAAAGTCTACTATGATAATTTATTTATGATAAAGTACAGTTTTCATTTATAGATGCGGATGTTGACGCAGATGTAAATATGGCAGAGAGGTCAGTTCCGGCTTCGAGACCTTTTACACAATTACAGGGTATGTCTAGGTCGTCTACTGAAGCTTCGACTTAACCAACTTGTTAACACCTCAACCTGTTTATCGAGATACAGATAATACGCGTAACTCTCACTATTTCTCCCATTCTAATTCACTCGCTCTCTCTGGCTCTCTCTCTCTCTCTCTCTCTCTCTCTCTCTCTTTCTCTCTTTCTCTCTCTATATATCTATCTCTCTTTCGCTCTTTTTATATTCGTGTTTTTTATTTATACATAGAAGCGAGGACTTATAGGCATTATATTTGCATACTTTTAGGCATATTTCTTTTTTTAATTTATTTAAAAGATGTATTGACATAAATAGAGACAAACTTAGTTAAACTACAAAATAGGTATATATAGCCTATCTTCAGTAGCTCTCTAGCTTGTGCGTTTAATTTAATATTATGATCCTTAAAATGCATGACTTATGACCAAACAAAGATCAATAAGTTCAAGCTCTGGCATGTATAGTCGATTATGTCTTCAATAAAAGTAAAAAAGCTTTTTCCCTTTATTGCTTCAAGTCAGCATAAACTCTGGAGGCACGCTTTAGTTGCTAAGATAGAATATGAAACCCACAGCCAGAAGCAAATGAAGCCACGTGCCGAAGAAACGCAGCTCTGCAGCGCCATCACCAGGTGGCTTATAGCCACATTCAATATCCTTCTCCGGGGTGCCCGTACCATAAGTGCAAACTTCATCGTAGTAATTTCCGAAGATTCCGAAAGCTAATAGGTTGGACAGCGACTCGGATTCAGCCAGTGCAAAGCGAACATTCAACATGTGGCTGGAAGAGAGAAAGAATGATTTGGTTTCCACCAGATTCCATTCGCAGTGTAGGATCACAGACTCACCTGTTCTCTTCCTCCTGGATAGACCACTCGAACTGCGATGGCTCGAGGGGCAATAGGTTATCCCTTACACTGTTTGGCATCAGGAGAATCTCCTCCGACTTCGGATACTTGGACTCAATGAGTATTCGGCTTAAGTTGAGGCGTAATTGTTCTGGACTCAACATATATCCACAGTCGTCAAGGCTAACGCCACTGCAGGCGAAGATTCCGCAGTTGCGGACATAGTTGGGATCTACATTTGGCTGATTTCGCCAGCCATCGTAGGCACCTAGCCGATAGCCGAAATTGTTCTTATTGCCTACTTCGGCATCCAATGGGCTCCACTCCAACTCGAAGTGGCAGCATAGTTTTCCATGGCAAATATCAGCTGTCGCGTTGCCCGCGAATTCCTGATGAAGCCATGTGGTCTCATATTGCTCGAGGTAGTCCCGGGTCATTTCGAATCCTGAGCTAGTTGTCTGGGTCTTCTGTTCCGGAGTCGGTTCCCGGACACGTTTCCGAATCTGACTAACGGCTCGTTGCTGTCGCTTTGGCTCTGTGTCCTTATACTTGGGGACCTGGGCCACATAGATCCGACGCTCGTTTTCATCCAGTTTTATTACGCTCGTGAGCGTTCCGTTCTTGCCATTGTAGATTCCTGAACCGGTGCTGCCGTACTCTATGCGACTGGCACCAGCTGCCAAAAGATTTACGTCATTGCCATAAGCCCAGCCCAGCTGCACTTGTACAGCTATAAAGGAAAGTATGGAAAACGTGGAGCAAATGAAAATAAATAGTGCGAGAGACAGTATTATAATCATAATATGAATGAGAAAGAGATGAAGTAATTTTGGCAGATATTAACAAAACATTGGGCTTTAAAATCTGGAGAGTATTAGCTCTACCATACTAACCTGTGTAAAAAGGCAGCTGCGAGTGCCATTTAGTTGGATACACAAAGTCCCGAACGCCATGTTTCACAACCAACTCAACGGTGGGAACATAGAATGCGATGTCAAAGCAAATGAAGTGTCCGAAGGTCACATTGAAGTCCGTGTCAAAGGTGACGACCTCCGGCAGAACTGTCGTGTTCCGGGGCTCATTCAAATACAGATGAACCTTGCGATATCTGGAGACAACAGCTCCATTCCGATCGAAGACCACATTCGTATTGAAGATATTGTGCCCATTAGGAGCACAAGGACGAGTGTCCTCGGGCGTATCGGAGCACAGCTGTTTCTCATTGATGTTGATCACAATGTATCTCTTGACATTACGAGCAGCGCAGGAGATCTGCACAAAAAAGGGTTCATAGTATTCGGCCGAGGGATCGTCCAGGCAGGGGCTTGCATTTTTCTCGGGAGGGGGAACATATGTAAGGGAATTCACACTATTGAGTGTCATTTCAGGGAAGACCATGATGTCCGCCCCAGTGGCATTTGGCGAGTTGATAAGCTCCAAATACCCTGCCAAGTTATCAGCCAGATTCGCGGCCAGATCGGTCCCATCGGCCTGACTAAACTCCACAACGGCGGCGGTGTAGAAGTCCTCGCTGGCCGCTTCACGGAGGGTCGCCTGTAAAAACCAATCAGTCGATTAGATGAACAGATCTGAATTGTGAATTTTCCTCGAACTCACCTGATGACTGATTTGCACTCCAATCAACAGGAGCAGGACCAGCTGCCACATCTTATCAGCTTTTATCATAGTCTTGCCCATTTGTTCTGTATCGGTTTTAATTAAATGCTGCCTCGAGCCGAGTCAAATGTTCAACTGCGCTATTGTCGACGATGAGCAATCTCTTTTATAATACCCGAAACTGTAGAGGGAAACTCATCAATCTAATCAGCTTTAACAATAATATTAAATCTTGTGAGTAATCAAACTTATCATGAAATTAGTTATTCTTTATTATTCAAGATATGGCACTTAAAAGTAATATCAAAAAAAATCTTATCTAAATATTTCGGCTATATCATGAAGCTATAATTCAAAGACGATCGATCCCACAAGGCAAGTACAATGTGCATAATATCTAAAGCTTATAGACATCATTCAAATATTGTTCAGTGTAGTCTTATGAAGTGAGAAGAGTGCTCTAAGGTGAGGTGATCGTCAATGGAACTTGGCTTGAGTGTGTTGAGGCATCCGATAATGTCACCATATTGCCATATGTCGTTGATTGTTGATGAAGGCTCTTCGAAGTAGTCTTTCTGTTCTTGGAAGGGTCTGTCTAAAACTATTGTTCCATATTGATGTCATCTGTCTAATATATGTTCAAGGTAAGTGGCTTAACTTTTTTATTTGAAAAGATGTTTCTATGTGTAATAGGAAAGGAAAAATACGTACGCTTGACTCTGCTTGATACTTTGATAGCTTCTGTGTTAACAGATTTCAATGACATTTGTTGCATTTGATTATCAACTATTGAATATTTGTACATTTTGTCAAAAATTAAATTTTTCCAAGCAATTTCTATAGCCAATTTGGTACAATTTGGAGTCGGAATCGAACAGCCAATGTCGATTATTGTCAATTACCTCAAAAACAAATATCAAGTCTCTATCTCTTTGAGGTTCTGACATCGAAGCATTCATATATACAGACAGACAGCAAGACGGTCGGACAGAGAGATAGACAGGACGGACGGGGTCAATCCACTCAGCTCGTCATCCTAATCAGGAATATATACACTTTAAGAGGTCTGCTACGACTCATTATGCCAGTTACTTACATTTATTTTATAAAACCGATATACCCTATTTTAACTTTATCAATGGATTCAGGATAGAATTAAATTGATCCAAAAAACAATATTTTCAAACCTGCCACTCCCCAATTAGCAGACTAAAAGGCCTTTGTGTATATTAGTCTAACATTAATTCAACTCTATCAGTTTAGAGCAATCTATAGCGAATGTCATCAGTAACTATTGCATGAAACTATAAGGATCTAAAACTTTGGAAAATCTACGATATTAGTCAAGCGTCTAATGAGCATAGCTATACAAATAAGATATGTTCATCTGACGCTGGTAGTACTTAGTATATATTTCAAATGTCAAATATGTAGATACTACCTCTAACCGCACTAAATGAGAACAATTCAAATAAACTTACTTTTCATAAGTATAGTCGTATAGGGATATCGAATCTCGCCATACATTCCATTTTCAATAGATTGAGTCCAATAGATGATTATCTATATTTTACTATACAGAGCTTCAAGTTCCCCAAACATATTCGAGAGTATTCATAATATATATTTCCATGGGACATTAATCATGCTATATATAGCCCAATTAACCTGATAAAACATTAATGACATTTAATTTGTATTGTTGCTCTTATCAGTCATATCCATGGAAACTCAAAGATCAAAACACCTAGAGTTTCGATAATGGAGGTTTATCAATGTAATTTGCTAAATAATAATAAAAAGACCCCAAAAATTTAATCTATTTCATATTCTATTAGCCCATAGGAAGCAGAACAAAGTCTTTGTTCACATCGAGCCACATTTCTTTTATTAACGGTGTATAAAGTATAAAGTTCTATATGCAAAGATTAACACTTAAGACCTATCCCAAGACTTAACTTCTTTCCCTTTTCTTGATTAACGTACTTATCAAGCTAAATACATTTTCAATTCTTGAAATCGATCTTAGACTTTACCACCTTGCACATTTACCCTTTAAAAGGATCTGTTTTTCATTTAAATTAAAAAAAAAAAAAGTCATTAATTTCTAAGGCAGAATACGGTGCCCAAAGCCAGCAAATACAACCAACTGCTGAAGACGCGCAACTCGGCAGCTCCATCGCCCCTGGGCTTATAGCCACATTCAATATCCTTCTCCGGGGTGCCCGTTCCATAAGTGCAAACTTCATCGTAGTAATTTCCGAAGATAGCGAAGGACAACAGGTTGGACAGCGACTCGGATTCAGCCAGTGCAAAGCGAACACTCAACATGTGGCTGGAAGAGAGAAAGATTGATTTGGTTCCCACCAGATTCCATTCGCAGTGTAGGATCACAGACTCACCTGTTCTCTTCCTCCTGGATAGACCACTCGAACTGCGATGGCTCGAGGGGCAATAGGTTATCCCTTACACTGTTTGGCATCAGGAGAATCTCCTCCGACTTCGGATACTTGGCCTCAATGAGTATTCGGCTTAAGTTGAGGCGTAATTGTTCTGGACTCAATATATATCCACAGTCGTCAAGGCTAACGCCACTGCAGGCGAAGATTCCGCAGTTGCGGACATAGTTGGGATCTACATTTGGCTGATTTCGCCAGCCATCGTAGGCACCTAGCCGATAGCCGAAATTGTTCTTATTGCCTACTTCGGCATCCAATGGGCTCCACTCCAACTCGAAGTGGCAGCATAGTTTTCCATGGCAAATATCAGCTGTCGCGTTGCCCGCGAATTCCTGATGAAGCCATGTGGTCTCATATTGCTCGAGGTAGTCCCGCGTCATTACGAATCCTGATCTGGTTGTCTGGGTCTTCTGCTCCGGAGTCGGTTCCCAGACACGTTTCCGAATCTGGCTAGTAGTTCGCTGCTGTCGCTTTGGCGCTGTGTCCTTATATTTGGGGACCTGGGCCACATAGATCCGACGCTCGTTTTCGTCCAGCTTTATTACGCTCGTGAGAGTTCCCTTCTTTCCGCTATAGATTCCTGAACCTGTGCTGCCGTACTCTATGCGACTGGCACCAGCTGCCAAAAGATTCACGTCGTTGGCATAAGCCCAGCCCAGTTGCACTTGGAGAGCTTTAATGGAGAGGAAGAGGAATATGAAAAAGGAACTAAAGGAGAGATATTATAATAATATGAAATAGAAATTGATAAACGAAGACAGTAAGTAAGAGTATCTGTCAAATAGCAACCCAGTACCTGTGAAAAATGGCAGTTGCGAATGCCACTTAATTGTATAGACAAAGTCCCGAACGCCATATTTCTCGACTAACTCAAGGGTGGGAACATAAAACGCAATATCAAAGCAAATGAAATGTCCGAAGGTCACATTGAAGTCCGTGTCAAAGGTGACGACCTCCGGCAGAACTGTCGTGTTCCGGGGCTCATTCAAATACAGATGAACCTTGCGATATCTGGAGACAACAGCTCCATTCCGATCGAAGACCACATTCGTATTGAAGATATTGTGCCCATTAGGAGCACAAGGACGAGTGTCCTCGGGTGTATCGGAGCAGAGCTGTTTCTCATTGATATTGATCACAATGTATCTCTTCACATCATGAGCAGCGCAGGAGATCTGCACAAAAAAGGGATGATAGTATTCGGCCGAGGGATCGTCCAGGCAGGGGTTTGCATTTTTCTCGGGAGGGGGAACATATGTAAGTGATTCCATGGTATTCAGAGTGATCTCCGGGAAGACCATGATGTCCACCCCAGTGGCATTTGGCGAGTTGATGAGCTCTAAATACCCTGCCAAGTTATCAGCCAAATTCGCCGTCAAATCATCACTATCGGCCTGACTGAACTCCACAACGGCGGCGGTGTAGAAGTCCTCGTTGGCCGTTTCACGGATGGACGCCTGCAAATACCCATCTTGAGATTAGCTGCTAACTTTTATCAGAACTGCGAGCCGCCTACCTGATGGCTAATCCCGGCTGCAGCCAACAGTAGCAGCAGTGCCTGCCACAGCCCGTTAACTCTTGTCATAGTCTTGGCCATTTGGATTCGATATCTCGATTGCTGTTTACTGCTTCAGTTGCTGCCTTTCGACTGGGGCACAATTGCTGCTGCAGAACCTTTTTTATAAAGTGAAATCCACCAGCCCAAATTCATTTATCTAATCGGACCTAGCAACAATATTGAATACCCTACTCGAGGACAAAACCAACTTGTGTTGAAATATGTGACACAAAGTAGTAGACGTCTCGAGCTCTTGACGCTCGGAGTCTAAGAAATTTAAGTGGAATGGAGAATAGAAATTTATGGAAATATAAAATAGAAATTAATTTAGACTTTCTTGAGTTATATTATATTGACTCCAACTTCAAGAAAGTGTAGAGTATCAATAAGTAATTTGATCAAAAAAATAATAATTTGATTAGAAATTTTGAATATTGTTTATTGACTGATATTGATTTTATGACCCCCATTTAAGATTTTATAATTGCAATTAGACATATCGAAAATATCAATTTGATATCAACTGAATACTTTTCGGCTTGTAGATTGGATGGCAGAGCATATGGTTTACGATTACTCTACTATACTCGCGTGAAACACACTTCAAGGTACAGTGCAATTATCCGATATAATGAAATCATTGCGCCCGACCTCCTTCTACAGTCAACACGTTATCATCAGCATATGTTTTTATGGAACCATATTTACTGTTTTTTATCAATGATATATTTGTTCTCTTTCTATTTATCAAATTTATTATACTATCCGCGTTTATCCAATTTGGTTTAAGTGAAATTACTATTTACTATTTTAATGGCTTAGTAGTCATTTTGGATCTATTTCTAATATATTTTGTAAGTGCATCATGTTATCCGGATTTATCCGTCCTTATCTAAGTTTATTAAAATTGAATAATAATCCTGTTTGGATCTACTTTAATTTAATGGCTTCTGTTCCTTAGCTTATATTATTTTGTACTTTATCCGCCATTATCCGGGTGTTGACATTTTCATTAAAATAAAACGCTTAGCACTTTAGAATATATTTCCAGCATATATAAAGGTTGTTGACAAATATATCATAGATTATTATAGATGCAGACTTATCCGGCTGTAACAATGTGGTCAAATGTGTAGTCAAATGTACCTATTATTAAAGTTTATCCAGTCTATTTTGTCCTGTCCTATTTTATCCATACCTATCTGATATTATCCATTCTATCCGTTTTGGATACACATTCTCGCAATGCTCAAGTCCCAGCACACTTCACCTGTTCATCAGATACCAGACTGAATTTAGTACACTTAAAGAGTGAATAAAAATAAACACACACATAACTGAACTCAACTCTTTCTTAAAGCGAAGGAAAAAAATACCAATTTCTGTGCTTATATAAAATTAAAAAATAATGTTTTAACATTTCTTGGTCATATATTTTAAATACGAAAATTTACCCAAGGGAGACGAGCCGTGTGCACACAGAGAGAGGGAGAAAGAGATGGAGAATGGAGGATGGAGAATGGACGGGAGGGAGAGATAGGGTGGCTGCTCATTTTATACGAAGGCTGCCATAAAGAAGAAGCGAACGGTAAAACACGTTAAAAGGTAAGACGTGAAGGCAACAACAACAACAACAATAACAAACAACAACAACAACAAACAACAACAACAAAAAAGGCAAACGAAGGCAGCTTCATTTAGGCTTTGGCCCCAGCCTAAGTCCCTGCTCCACATATGCATAACCAAATGCTTGAGCTGTGTGTGTGTGGGTGTGTGTGTGTGTGTGTGTGGTTGGCAGCCGGGTCAGTCGTATGTGTGTGTGTGTGTGTGTGTGTGTGTTGCTTGTTGCTACTTATGTTTAAGCTTTGTATTTAAGCTTTTTGCACGATTTCCTCTAACAAATGGATTTTCACTTGTTGCCCCCATCTATACATGCATATCTTATATGTACATAAATATATATATATATATATATATATATATATATATAAGTCAGTGTGTGTGTGTATATTTTTGTTATGTAATCTGTATGTCCTTGTTGTCATGCTCGTTTTTTCTAGATGCCCTTCATCGACTCACTTCAGTCGTCGCCTGCTGCTGCCACACGTTTTGCTGCTAACAAATAATTTAATTTCTTTGGGGCATCTTTGCTATCTCTCTGTCTCTGTCTCTGTCTTCATCTCTGCCTCTGCCTCTGTCTCCGTCTCTGTCTGTGTGTGTGTGTGTGTGTTTTCGCCTCAGAAGTTGGTCAAACAAGCTTAAGCAACCAACTCGCATTTGTGGCTCGAAATGTGCGCCCATCGATGCTTCACATGGCAACCGCAGCAAATTTCATATTCCTATTTACAGTTAATAATCTTAAGCAATACATTGAAAAATGAAATGTATGATCGACTGGCAAATACCCTATAAGCAATACTGAAACTGACATGGGGAACATATTTGATTGTTGTTAAAATAAATAACATTTACTTTGCTTATACTTTAAAAACGTTTACTTTGCTTATACTTTAAAAACGTTTACTTTGCTTATACTTTAAAAATTTTCTTAAAGCAAATCAATTTTTCCCCAAAAAATCAGGATGCCCGAACATGTGTCTGCTATATTCCAGATTCTAGCTTTAATTATATATATATATATAATAAAAATAGCTAAAATATTATAGTTTATCGAAACATTAATCTTACAGCTTACAGAGCTAATCTTACACACAGAATTCATGAGGTAGAGGTGAGTACCTCTAGAGACCACATAGACCCTTACCCAAACCGTCTACCTAATACCTAAGTACCTAAATGCTTTTTTAGGTACTACAGTCTATAGTTCTGCTAGCATCGCATAATAACTAGAAACAGACTCAAACGCCTCTACTTTCAAGACCTACCGAACCGCATCTTGAGTTGATATTTATCTAATGAATGTTGATAGTCGATCAAATATTCTCTTGAACTTTAGCTCGGATACCCTATAACTCTTTCTGCCTCTAAGCTATGCATCCTCTGTGTTCGTTATCTTCAATAGTCCTTAAAACATATATTGCATTAATTTTCGTTTAGATTATGTTAAATCAGCTGAGCAAAAGTACTCTGACGAAGGAATATGTAGTCCTTGCTCAGAGAGCTCTTGTCCAGCTTTTGGGTAATCAGCTTTTTGGACAGATTCTCGAGTAGAAAGGATGCTTGGCTAGCTGCCTAGTCTGGGGAGTCAATGAGACAGAGTTATCCTGCCCAGCTTATCCAATACCTGGGTAAACTGCTGATAGTAGGTTCCTAACCAATTTCTTGGCCAGCTTCTTCGTTCTTGCTGTGAAAGTTATTTGTTCAGCTTTTTTAGCTTCATGGTTTCGTTACCTTTTTTTGAGGAGTAGCTCGATCAGCCTCTGAACTTTCTTTCCTGTTACCTTGTTACCTTGGTACTGACAACCAAAAGACTGCCAAGACTATTGAAGCAGCTTAGATTATGATCACAATTTCAATTTGATAAACAAAATTTGAGATTAAGATTCTTTCTGGAGATTCTTACTTTAGTTCCACATTTAAATATTGAACAAGATCCGATGGGAGATGCAATGGCTATAGAGAGAGCAATAGCTATAGCACTAGGAAATTGAATCTGAGATATTAACTTATGCATGCGATTCCTTTGATCTATATTCAGGCCTCAAAATAACCCACTAAGAAATGACGAACCCTATTAGATATGCAATTAGCTGAATGTTATCGATAACATAAGCTGTCAGTAATACAACTATCGCACTAAAATATCAGTCTTACTTGCTCGACAATATTCATTGATTTCTCGTTTCTTAAGCAATTTTGTATTCATTGAAAGTCTGCAAATTTTAAATATTAACTTAAATCAATTCGAAGTGCTATATAAATTGTTGATCCAGGCAAATGCAGAGGTAAAGGCCTTAAAGCATTTTGCTTCCCATTTTACTCGGGCAAAGGCATCGAAATTTGCATTAACTCGAGTACGATGTGAGCTTAATATAAGGCAATAAACTGTATTTTTTTTCTCCTGTGCCTGCAAGCAAAATGGGTTAAGGCAGCTTAACAGGCAGATTGACACACACACACACACACATACACACTCACACACACACAATCACTCACACACAATCACTCACTCACACAAGCGCAGCTGAATCACTTGAAGTGAAGGCATTTTGTGGAAGGCATTTCATGTGGAGCCAACTTAAGTTGACATAATATGCACACACAAAACCCCATCTTTGTCATCGTCATCGTCATCGTCATCGTCATAATATCGATATACACACCTTATGTGATGGCTGGAATGTCAACTCTGACCGCAGGCGCTGCCAGATTTTTGTCTGCTTGATTAATTGCAGCATGCGACGGAGCTGAAACCATTTGTTAGAGCAACGAGCGAATGCCGCCCATTTACAGCCACGCCCCCGCTACCCAGCAACCCGCCCCCTGCCCAGCTATGGACAAACTAAAAATATTATTAATGATGGCAACTCTGGCGGCAGTTCTCAGTCTCTCAGTTAGTCTGCATTTGACATAACTCATACGATGCGTTGTCTTTCCTCAACCTAAACACCTCTCTCTCTCTCTTTCTGCCCCTCTCCAGTCCACACAGAGCTGAGATTTATGCGTGTTACCCAAGGGAGCTGGGCATGTGGACTGCGGTATGTGTGTGTTTGTGGGCCCTGTGGTGTATTGACTGATTAATTAGCAGCTCTTAATGCCAGCAGCAAACGAATTGCCGAATTATGAAGCTTCACCGTTTAGCTAAAACCCACAGAGAGAGAGACAGACAGACAGAGAGAGAAAGAAAGAGTGCGAGCTAGAGTGCTGTGTGCATGTTTGCCTAATCCATGTTCATAAGCTTTGCGAACTAGCTTCGAGACAAGACTTTAAGCCACTTGACATGTGTTTACTTCAATGTGTGCTAAGACTTTTCTAAATAGCCAACAGTTAGGCAGACAAACGGACGGACGGACGATCGTACGGACGGACAGAGTAAAGAGATAGCTTAACTTTTCATATTTACTATGACATTCTATTACTATGAATATTTAGTATAGGTTGACCAAATATGAGTGATATATTCGATAACTATATCTGTATATACTATATTACTATACCCTATAACTTTATATGATTTAAGTTCTGGATAATTCGACTTTTGATTGCAATAATGATGATTATGGGCATGATTTATTTTCTTATATATTATTTCTTAGCGAAAGTTCATCTCAAGATCAGTCATCATGGAGCCTGGGCAATTCGTCCTATAGTAGAAACGTTTCATCATGATTAGTTATATATAGTATAGTATCTATAGAGCCTAGGCAACTAGTCCTATAGTGAAGACTTCTCAATGTGAATAGCAGTTATAGAAGTCTAGGCAATTCGTCCTATAGTTTCTTCATGAATATCTTATATATATAATATATATATAGTATAGTAGCTGTAGCGCTATAGGTAAAGGTTTTCATTATGTGTAGTTATATATAGTATAGTATCTATAGAGCGTAAGCAATCCGTCTTATAGCTGAAACGTTTCAGCATGAGTAGTCTTTTTGAATTCATCATCGTTCAACCAGACGAAGATTGTTAAAAAGTGAAGAAAGTATGGCAGAATTGCTGCACTTAAAAGTTCGAAATTCACTTTGGCTCCAAGAAGGTCATTCAAAACTTGGAGCCTATGCCGAGATGTTAGTTTGCATGGTATGGTAGCGGTAGCTTCAAGGTATGTATGTACCCATTTATTGTGATATCTATAAAAGCGAAAGACTTGACTGTAATATATAGTTTCTCCTTCAACACAGCTAGCTCAATTCATTTTGATTCCAGGAACTTCATATATCCATATGGTAGGTAGAAAGACTTGACTGTAAAATATAGTTTGGAAACTAGCTCGAAAGCGACTTAAGTCAGCGATAATTTTTCGACCTTTACCAACTCTGATGTTGTATATGGTTTTTTAAGTAGACTGAAATAAAAACAAATGTTGTATATGGATTTTTGAGTAGACTGAAATTATAATCTGTCTAGTATAACTCAGGCTGCAGGATATCTCCCAGTCGATATAATAGTCGAGCATGCCCAACTAAAGTTCACTTTGTTCTGCTTTCTTAATGCTTATAAATTGACTTTCTCCATGAGCACTTTTCATCTTTTCCACAGTCTCCACACATTATGCCAACTTATTCTGTCCTCTCCCTCTCTCTCTCTCTTTATCTTCCTTTTCTCTACATATCCTCTTCCATATTTATTTGCCTCTTTATCTTATTATATTTGATTTAATTAAACTTTGCGCAAATATATTGCTTTTTTTGCAGTCCCGGCCATTATTTAATGTTGATTATCAATTTGCTCCGGCATTTTTAATACACACACACACACACACACACACAGACACAGACACACTCAACTGTTGCCTGTCTATCCTCTACACACGCACAGTGATAAATATATACTGGGAAACCAATAAAGCGCTCGAAGCTGAGTTCATAGCTCGCTTGTTGTGCCATGCCATGCCATGCCGTGGATGGAGAGACTAGCTGATTTATAGACATATGCCTCAAAGCGCCGACCTGACCTGACCCGACCCAACTCGACACAACTCGACGGACCTACACCTGCAGCTAGTGTTGTGAACTGGACCTGAACCTGGGACCCAGCAGCTGAAACTTTTGCCCCCTCAACATATGCCTCTCTGCAGGCGTTGTTTAATAAGTTTCAGCTAAGTGGACAGCGGACGGATGGTGGATGGTGGGCGGGGCAGGGCAGGGATATGGATATTGGAACAAACTACTCGTAAAGCCAAACGATTCGCGCTTGCCTTTTGCTCCTTTTTGAGATTTATTGACATATAAATTTAATACCTAGCCCCAACTGCCGAACTGCCGAAAGTCCAAACATTGAGCGCCGGATGAGCAAAGTTTAGGAGCAGTTGATTGAATGCGCTTTACTGCTTGGATTTCCGTTAGTAAATTGGAAAAAACACTAACTATATATATATATATATATATATATATATATATATACATATATGTAGATATCGATATATATATATATACATATATTAATAGAGAAGTCGAAGGAACGCATTGGCATCAAGTCGAAAAAATGCACAGATTTCGTATTTAGTTTAGGCAGCTACGATTTTAATTTTCAATTTCCCTGCATGCATAGCTGGGCATTATTGAAGGACGCCAACAACAGCACTTGCTCCACACAATTTACCACGGCAATCATACACACACACACACACACACACACACACTGGCACACACAGACACAAGTACACAGAAAAGGAAGCTACAAATGGAAAAATGGGTGAAAATTGAGTGCAGCAACTGATCGACTGGCAGTTGCCTTGTAATCATTGACATGGGCATGCAACCAGTGGGATAATCTTTGGTAGCTAAAAGAGCTATTAATCTTTTTGATGGAGATAGAGCTGAGTGACGTCAGCTCTATCTCTTAAAGGTTAAGTGATCGATACATGCGTTGCGAAGGACGGGTGGATGTATGAGCAGACGGAGAGTTGGATCATATACACTATTCTACTAATCCATATATCTATATATTCATGAGGTTACCATATATTTATCTATTGATGTATATGTGATAGTCCATTGAGCTACCTTTCATATCTATCCATAACACATCAGTCTAATAGTCTTTTTATCTATTATTTATCCATCACATGTAAACTATCATCATCTATCAACTTTAATCTATCATCTATTATCTATCTTCCATCATCTATTATCTATCATCTATCATCTATCATCTGTCATCTATCATCTCTCATATATCATCTATAATCTATTATCTATTATCTATCATCTGTCATCTATCATCTCATATCATCTATAATCTATCATCTATTATCCATCATCTATCATCAACTATCTATCTATCATCTATTATCTGTCATCTATCATCTATAATCTATCATCTATTATCCATCACCTATCATCTATCATTTATCATCTATAATCTATCATCTATCATCTACCATCTCCTGTCTATCATCTATCATTTATCATCTACCATCTATTATCTACAGCATACCCCACTCGATTGCTTGCGTAACTACAAGGTAAATTCAGGGAAAAAAAACCAAATTGAATGAAATGACAGCAAAAAACGACTGCAATTTCCTGTGGCGCAGGTTTCGCTTTTCTCTATATATAACTATATAAAAATCTTCTATTTCCTACCATACCACTCCCATCTCCCTACCTCTCACTCGCTCAGGCTTCTGCCCATACTCTTTGATTAGCATCAAATTATGGGTCATTCATTCATTCGCATATTCGATTTGGCATTGGTTGACAATGGTCTGAGTAACCAGAACTCAACTCGACTTGCCGCAACTTCATTATCAATGCAATTCTCATCATCGGCGCCATCATCATTATTATTGAGCTGATAAAGAGCTTTGAACATTTTCAATGTCAAGCGTAATGAAAAGTTTTGCACTTGCAATTTCTTATGGTTGCAAAAAATAGAAAATCATTTCGTTTCGCTTTCGTCCTTCTACGTCGATTTCACCTTGACGCCGTGTCGCCTGTCTGTTTGAATAGAAAGAATCTGGATTTCTTTACGACATTAGTTCGACTCAATTTTGCAGTCGAGTCAGCTGCATAGCCCACACACACACACACACACACACACACACCATACCCAAAAGCAATCCAATCGAGCCGTATCGTCGTCTCGTAGCATATCGAATGGATTGAAAATTTTGGTGCCGAGCACAAAATGCCTTTGCCATAGAACGCATGACAATGTCAACTTCAACTATGAATGCCAGTCTGCCTGCCACGTCTACCGGAACAGGAGCGAGCTCTAAGCAATTTGACAAATGAAATTAGTTAAGGGCGAAAGCAGGAGACAGAGAGAGAGAGAGGGAGGGAGGTAGAGAGAAAGGTAGAGTCACTCTACAGTTCCATAATAAAGATTTCTTTCTTAAGCTCTCTCTTGTATAGACCTTGCTCCACTTCAACTTCTTTATCAGGCAACTGTTCCGTCGCCCCAAAACACAGGTCGCCCTCTCTGAACCGCTCCTGTGCTCAGAAGCTGCCAATGCAGAAACCATAAGTCAAGCTGCACGGCGACAGACAACGAGAACGGAAAAAAGAAGAAGAAAAATAAGACGACAAACGACAAGTCGACTCGAAATCCAATTCAATTTCTTAGCTCATGAAACGCCGCCAAATGTCGCGACATTACCGAGCAGCCCAAAAACTCAAACCCTTCTTCTCAACGCCACAGAGGCAGCACCCTCCTGCCTGCCATCGACAGCCGCAATTCAATGCAGTTCAGTTCAGTAAATATTATGCTAAATTGAGATAATTTGTTGCCTGATACTCACCACAGAAAGAGAGGGAGAGTGAGAGGGAGAGGAGGGTAGTGCACGGTAGAGGCAGTGAAACCCTGGCGAATTGTCGTCCTTCGCATGCTGCGTCCTTTCACACACACACACACAGAGTGAGGGAGTCGACAGGATGGACAGACGGACAGACGGACAGATTTGCATGTAAATTCGTTCGCGTTTTATAGTCGCAAATTTTTGCTCGATTTTGCACATTTTCTAGATTTCTATCGTAATTGGCGGCTTGTTGTGGCCCATTCACAATAATAAAAAAAAAGGAGAGGAGATGAAAAAAAAACTCCCTCCAGCTCTGCCTCTCTTTCCTTCCGTCATTCTCTGACTCTTTCTCGCTGCCGGAAGTACGAGTATCCGTATCCGCATCCGCATCCGCATCCGCATGCCCATATGCAACATTTTGCCATGACTATTGCTTGGAGCGCATGGACGTGGCGAGAGGGGGGGGAGTGGAGCGGAGTGGAGCGGAAAGGCCAATGCGTATATACTGTTGCATATTATTGAAGCACGAATTACGTAACATACTTTTAAGCGTAGTTGGCTGACAGACAAAAAAAAAAAAAGAATATCAAATTGGGGTGCTCTAGCTGGGATTGCATGACGAGCTGATATCCTTTTCAGAAAGTTGAAATGGCTGAACGAACGCCAGACTCTCAAAATGGAACCAGGCACAACTAGCTTTCATCTCTCACGGATCGTGTCTAGACACGGATGCGATTTAAACGCCAATAAAAAGGCGAATGTTTCTGATCTGCAAGAGATGAAAAAAAGAGGCACGAGAACGATACTTAATACTTGATATCTCTAGCTTTCAATGGAGTTACTTGATGACATATCGATAATAGGGAAACGTGATGAGCTATCGAGCAGCCAATATATCGATGGTCGATAGGTAGGTATATATCGACATATATCGATTATAGACCGTCTTGATGAGAAAGAAAACGTGATTGACTATCGATCAGCCTTATTTTCTATTGCGAGTTCAGTTTTCGATTAGTCAAATATCGAGAATTTGTCCATATATGTATATCAATAACAAGTAAATATCGAAAAATGTGTACTGCTATCAATCAGTTAAGTTATCTATAAATATATTTATTATAAGGAAAATTATTTAGGTATGGAATAGAATATTAAAAACAATAATCAAATTAACCGATATATTTTTCGGTTTTATATACATTTAAATTTAATTTAATTAGTAATAAAAAAATAAACAAAAAAAAATTAAAAAAAAAATCGTATGCGTACTAAATATAATACTCATCTAACAGCTTTATATGTGTGTCGATAAATATCGATTTTCACAAAAATATTGAAAAATCTATTAATATATAATCTATTCCCCTTCAGTAATGTCTCCACGTATATAACATTTTAAAGCTCATACACCTCTCCAGGCGCTTCTCATAGCCAATTTGTTATTTCTTTACTACATTTGTGTGTTAAACAATTTAAGCCAAATATTTATGAACAACTCAACTGACCAACAGAATTTCAATTAGTACAAAGACTTGCAGATGACAGATGGAGGGGTTAGGGGCTATGCTTTTTTGGATGCTTGTCGCTAGAGGGGACAACGTCGTTCGAATATTTTGTGCATGCTATGTACCATAGTTAAAGCGGACAAGCGATGCAGAGCGACGGCGGGGAGTCGAATGTAAACGTTGCATATTTTGTAGCATACTTTTGTGGGCTTCAGCAAGACTGCCAGGCGTTAAATTGTATAAACAAGTTTAACATGAGGGGCAATTCGTGATGGAGTTTAAGGAGGGGCGGGGCAGGCCAGGCGACAATGTCTCAAAGTCACTGACCCAAAATTGTGCCAAGCCAAAAAAAATAACAGAAACAAATCGTCTGAGGCAATCGACTGCAGCATGCTCGCTCAAAGTTTTTTTTAGACAAAGCCGAAATTTGTTGTATTTCTTAGATGGGGCTAGGATTTATGGGTATATCGATGAAGTAGCTTGACAGTAAGTAAGACGCCTCCTAAGCCTGGCTACAATCGATCAAAGTTAGACTGTCCTCCTAGGACTAGCTAAAGTTGATCAAAGTCAGGCTCTCCTCTTAAGCCTGACTAAAGTTGATAAAACCACACCTATCTGGCTTTATCAACATAAGACAGTCTTGGGCGGAATATTTAGTAAGTTAGCTCTCGAATTTTGAGACTTCAACAACAATTAGCTTATATCCGATAAGAATATATCACTTTTAGTCAATCATAAGAGGAATCTACAATATGTTAGCTATAAAATTTGAGAGCTCTAGAGTTTTTCCAATTCGTCACGCCCTATCAGGGTCTTATATGCTTAGGTAATACAATCAATACTACTTATATCATAATAATAGAGTAGCTCAACAAAAGCCCAGCTCTCAATTGCAATTGAGTCTATAGCTCTCAAACTGTAGAAGGTACAGTCTCACACGATTCAACCCGTAGACATATCTGCCATAGGTATTTGATCTTGAAGAGTAGTAGGGTATATTTCATATTTCCATTCAGCTATGGTAGTGTAAGGTAAGGTAAGGTAAGGTAAGGTAAGGTAGTATCAGTTAGATCTTATATAGTAAAACGAGAAGACCAAAAAAGTCTATATACCAAATGTCAAATCTCTTGTAATAGACATGGGAACTTGGGTACATGAAAAGCACAGCACAGAGGCACATTACACAAATCCAATATGCTCTCTTTGCACTACATGAACGAGTATTAAACAAGAGCAACAACAACAACAGCTCCGCTTGCCGAAGCGTACCCCGCAATCATAATAAATTGTGGGGCAGGCGTCAGTCGTGTGTATAAAATAGTCATTAAAAAGACAAGGCTCCAAAAGGGGAGCAAACACACACATGTGTGTATATGTGTATGTGTGTGTGTGTGTGTGTGTGTGTGTGTGTGTGTGTGTGTGTGTGTGTGTGTGTGTGTGTGTGTGTGTATCTGTGTCTGTGTCTGTGTCACTTTGCACAATGCAATTAATTGTTTTGTTTATCAGGTTTATCAGACGCTTCACGCTTGATTTGGCCAAACAAAAAGGTTCCTTTTGGCCAATGTCCAGGCCGCACTTTTGGCCATTAGTTGTCATTACTTATGACTCCATATACAAATGTTAAGCCCCCTCCTGACCGACCTCCATCCCTTCCTCGTCCAACTTTCAGCCACCTAGCCTTAACCACCACAATATGGTCTTGTGGGCTTTGGCCTTTTGGGCCTTCGGGCTTATTCGATTAAATTAGTCATCAGCAAAACGCTTCATTGATTATTCGGTTTTTCGATTTTTGATTGGGATTTCAAAAGCCACAAGAAGCAGAAGATGAAGAAGAAGAAGAATAGGAAATAGCAAATTAGAGCTGAAATTGATACGGTTCGTGTGTTAATGGCCTACCCAGAGGTCGTTATGAGAAGCTCTAGTAGAAAACTCCATTTGCGTTCCAGAAAATTTTTCACATAGCAAATTTTTGCTGCTCTACAGTCACAACTGAAGTATAGACTTTAAAAACCAACTAAGGGTGGTTCCAAAAAATAAGTATCAGTCAGTGAAAGCTGCTATAGAAAAGTCGCCGTGAAAAATTTAAAATTATTTTTATATTTGTTATCAAAAGTGTTTTATACTTTTTTTTTGTAGAATTTATTTTTTTATTTATATATATATATATATATATATATATATATATATATTTTTTTTTTTTTTTTTTTTTTTTTTGAAAGGTCTTGAGTATTTACTCCACATAAGGCAGTCGAAAGCAAAACTATAAACTCTTGATATAAATATTCCATATTTGCATTTATTTTCAGTTTTTTTATTAGAGCACAGAAAATAGCATCTTAACGCATCTATTTGTAAATTGTCCGAAATCGATTAAAATCGATATCTAACTTTAGTATTGGATTCTAATCAAGTATACTGAAAAGTAAGGTAGATCAATTTGTGCTCCAATTAGTTCGCCCCTCAAAATATCCAACAAATGCATATCTTAGGGTATCTTTAACTCGGGTACACCCAAATCCGAAATCGATTAAAATCGATAACAAACTTTCGTCTTCGAATCCAATCAAGCATACTGAAAAGTAAGACAGCTCCATTTGTGCTGCCCTCAAAATACCAAACAAATGCACATTTTAGGGTAATTTTAAGTCGGGTATGCCCAACTTGAGCATACCTAGTTGCTATGTTTTGCTTTCTACTTTCTTGGTTATAAGATAATGACTTTCAGCTAGAGCACTTTGTAATCTGTTATTAAAACCAGTCTTCTACCAGCTACATTTGCTAGTCGGGCATGCCCGACTCGAGCACATTTACTTGCTTTTAATAGAGAGTTTGTGGCGAAAGAGTTTTCAATTTTGTGGTAATTCTGACATTTTTGTGGGACGCAAAGTTTCATGCATGCAAATTTTCATGCTGGCAGCGAATGCTGCTGCTGTTGCTACTCCTACTGCTGCTGCGGACAATTGTATAGCCACAATGGCAGACAATATATGTACATACATATATACCCAACACACCCACACACACACACACACACAGTTGGCACACACGCGCACGTAATGCGCTTTTCAAAACTAATATCAAAATAAGGCACGTGTGTGTGTGTGTATGTGTGCGGGTGTGCATGTGCGTGTGCGTGTGTGAGTAAAGGAATGCAATAATCGAGGCGAGAGATGGCATCAATGCCAACTGCCAGAACGAGGACAACTCACTATTATAATACCTTAGCAAATGTGTGTCTATTGTTCTTTGAACTGCTTCGGAGTAGAGACAAAGACCATCCCTTTATAAACTACTTCGATAAATATAAATATAAACTACTTAAATATCCAACTCTAATGATTATATCAATAAATTTTTTAAGTTTTAAATTTTTAAAATTTCTAATTGTATATAAATATTTATGTATATGCAAATTCTGTATGTATATACATATAACTCATATGACATCAGCAATATTATAAATTTATCAATTTTTTAAATTTGTACAAATATTTTTTAGGCTACTCCTGTTGATATGTGTATAACAATAATACTGCTCATGGAACATAAGTAGTCAAATTCTGTTACTTTACAATAAATATGCAGTTTGTCTTAACGTGTGATATTTACTTGATTATACCTATCGATAAATATCGATATTACATTTTTATTTTTTTATTTTTCTATATATATACATATATATAACAATATTGTAGTTGGCTAATAGAAATTAGAGGGGATAACCCTATAGGTAACTATCTATACTATAAAACGATACGATAAGGCTATCGATACTTAAATTTAGTGTTTTAGAGACTCAAATAGAATGTCATTAGCAAAAGAGAAAAAGAATTCAGTTAGTTCGAAAGGCAAAACTAAGTCGTAAAAATCAGAGCAACGTAAAAAGTTAAGATATAAATTTGAATTAAGCATTTCACAATATATTTATCGATAATTACAGATTTAAGAATATTAATCTGATTCACTTTTCATATAAAATAAGTTAAATCTAGGTCCTCTTCTTTTCATTTACTTTATATATTTAACGATCAATGCTCTTTCCATATATAATTGTTAATGTAAACATCAAACTAAGAGACCCTCATCAATCTACAACTATGCACTTCCACATATTGATCGATAAATATCGATTTTAAATTTATACACAGATGCTCAAGATATCATCAATTTCAGTACTCAAATTCTTATCCCTCATGCCTTTTACAGGTCAACTGCCAGTCGATCACGCCCATCTGTAGCACATTTACTTATTGGAATAATAAACAATTGCAATTGCATTATTTATGAATCGCTGACGTCAGTGAATTCATCAAGCATAATCAATATACTTAATAAAGAGCTAACGCCATTGCAGCTCCGAGAATGGCCGGAGCACTCAACAAGCATTCACAATAGACACGAGTTTCGTCTTTTGCCTGACAAATTCTATTGCCATTTCTGAGAAGCATGAAACACAATTGAACTACAAATTCCAATTAGATTTAGGCAGCTGTGAGACTCGATGCCAATTAAAGAAATCAAATTTGAATAGGTATTATACTGAAAAGTGTTGAGGATTTAGCTTTGACAACAATAGAAAATAGCAACATTTATGAAATTTGTTACTTTTGGACTCCTTCATCAATTCATCAAAAGTTTTGCATGCCACGCCCATACAGAGTCGTGTCTAATTGGAAATTTTCGGCTTTTGTTTGCTGCATAAATGCTAAAATTGCTTGTCCAAATAAGAGCAACATCAGCAGAAATTTCAATAAAACAAATTCTATTTGATATATTTCAATATTGCCAACTTCATTTCAAAGCTGCAGCTATGCCATTGTGTTGTGGATTGGCATTGCGAACGCATTGAATATGCATTCTGAATGCAAAAGCTGGTATGCCTTTAATCGAAGCGTGAATATTGGCGCTTAATTGACTTTTGTGAATCTTTTTCAATTCTGTGGGCCATGTAAGGGATCTATTTTGCACCAAACTCTCTCTCTCTCTCTCTCTCTCTCTCCCTCTCTCTCTCTCTCTCTCTCTCTCTCTCTCTTTGTGATTAGATATTGAAGAGTGTAGTTTTGCTTAAATTGAATAATTTTGCAACTAAGTAGTTGAGTTAGTTAACACCCTGATAGAGACTCACTTCATGGCGCAGTTCACTTTGCGTACGAGCAAATGAGCTGGCATTTGACCAAAAAATTATTAATTTTTTTGACAAGTATGCTATTTTTTAAATAATTTTTACTAAATTGGCATATTCCATTAAGTAACTCAGCAGCTATATATTATCGATAGCTTTAACAATTGTTAAACTATAGTTAATGTAAATACTATCACTCTAGCTGTGTCACTGCGCTTTAACGCCTTACGAATCACTTCATGACTAAAATCTACAATTATTTTGACAAATTTGTTAGGTTTAAATCATTTTCACTTAAATGGCACATTCTACTTAGTAAATCAGCAGCTATAAATTATCGATAACTTAAACAACTGCTAACCTAGAGTTAATGCAATTACTATCACTCTAGCTGTGTCAGTGCGCTCTAATGCCCTGATAGAGGCAAGTAAGCTGCCAGTAAGCTGCCAGCTTGGCTAAAATCTTTAATTATATTGACATGTTTGTTAGATGTAAGACAATTTTTACCAAAACGGCACATTCCATTAAGCAACTCAGTAGCTAAAGTTTATGTTTAACTTACCCAACTGTTGAACTAGAGTTAATGCAAATAATATCACTCTAGCTGTGTCACTTGTGCTACTCATTTGAAGCTGTTGTAAAATTTGAACTCTCAGCTTGGCTTGGTGGCTGTAAAAGCCAAGTTGGAATGAAAGCAGACATTTTTATGAGCTGAGCCACAAGGTAATGCTCATGTTGTTAATGTGTTGCAAGTTGCTGTTGTTGTTGTTGCTGTTGTTGCTGTTGTTGCTGTTGTTGCTGTTGTTGCTGTTGTTGCTGTTGTTGCTGCTGTTGCTGCTGTTGCAAGTTGTTGTCAGACGAGCACAAAATTGTCAGAGGCCACACGTAGAGTAAACGTGTTGAAAATGCTTTGTGTAGGAGTAGGTATGTATGTGTGTGTGTGTGTGTGTGTGTGTGTGTGGGTTATTAGGGCAATGCTGTGAGCTGTGAGCGGGTTGTGCACGTGCGATTATTGCGCTGGCAATAAAATGATTTTCAATTGAATTTTTGCGCAGTTGCTGGACGACAACAGCTGAATTTATGATGAACTTTAATATACGAAAAATAACGGTAAATTTATATAAACTTTGTTCATTGTTGTTGTTGCTGTTGATGTTACTGTTGTTGTTGTTGTTGTTGTTGTTCATCTTAGCACACAAATGCTGAAGATTTTGTTGCTGTCGCTGTTGTTGTTGCCTTGGCACCTTGTGCGTGTGCATAAAAATCAAGATTTTGTACGCGACGTTGACTTCATTTGGTTAGCATAAAAAACGCGTAAAAAGGAAGAGAAAAGGAAAGAAAAAAGTGGAAGGCATAATGCGAGCGAGGTGGGGGGTTGGGGCGGGAAGGGGCGGTGCTGTGTTGGGAGGTGATTTTTCTTTTTGCTTTTGCTTCTTTTTTTGGTCAGCGCCCCAAAAAGCATGCAACATAAAGTTAAAATCTTAAAAGGCGCCCCATATTGTATGCACAATACAAACACAACACACACACATACATACCAACACACACACACACACACACGCACAGGCACACGCACACCGGCACACAGTCAAGCTGAATGCGGCAAAGGAAATGAAGAAAAACTTGATTTATTTTTATGTGCTCAACGAGCCAAGGAGCGCAGGGGGCGCCTTTTTTTTTTGGTAGGCGTGGCTGAGCCAGGCAGGTGGCCATTCATACAAGTGGTACGTGCGTAATGACCAGGGACACACACATACACACACACACACACAGAGAGAGATACACACATACACGAGCTTTGGCGCACTTGAACTTTGAGAAGTTTTCGCATTGCGTATACGCAATCATATCTCCTCGTTGTCTTTGACTCTATCTCGCTCTCTCTCTGTCTGTTTCGCTCTTGATATCTCTTTATTCTTCTTCTGTCTTTTCGTTTTGGCTGCTTGTTTTGTTATACATCTTCAAGCTGTGGCACATTCACACACATACACACTTGCCCATACTCTTCTTCGTCTTCTCTTCCACTTCCCTTTTTTTACCCGTCACTCTCTCTGCAACTCTTACTCTCATTGTCTAAACTTCTTTTACTTTCTCTGTCTCACTACTTGTCTCTCAATCTCTCACAATTGTTCTCTCTTCATCTTTATTTCTCTGCATCATTATCTCTCCCTCAGTCTCACGCTCTCTCGCTATTTCAATCCATTTCAATAGCTCTCAATCTGACTCTTTTTCTGAGACTCTCTCTCTCTCTCTTTCTCTTTCGCTTTCTCTTTGTCTTTCTCTTTTTCTCTCTCTCGCCCATATCTCGCTCCCTCTCTGTCCACTCTTCTCTCTTTATTTTCTTTGGTAGTTCTCTCTCTCTCTCTCCCTCTTTCTTTGTCGTCCTTTCTGTTCTCTCATTTTCACTAAATCTCTCCTCTCGCTTTTACTCTATCTCTGTCCATCTCTGTATCTCTTAATCTGTCTCTATATACTGCTCTCCCCTCTTTCTATCTATCTCTCTTGCTCACTCTCTCCTTCTCACCCACTTTCTTTCCGTCTCTCTCTCTCTCTCTTTCTTTCATTCTCCGTGCCATTCCCTTTATCTCCGTTTTTTTTTTTTGTCACTCATTATACTATATATCTCTTTTTTCTTTCTCTCTCTCTCAAACATGTTAATGTAGTCTTGGGGTTTCCGCTCCTATTTTTTTTCCTTTGGCTTCCACTTTGTGTACGTGGACAAGTGACCCGAGGGCAATGCGAACAATGCGAACGTTGAACTTGAAAGCAATTGGCAAACGTAATTGATATATCAAGAGCGTAAGGGCAGCGGCATCAAAAGGCAATAAACGAATATACGGAATATTGCAAATAATTACTTAAGAAATAAGTTTGAAGCAAGTGAAAGTGCAACATAATTGTGCTCGACCAGCTGGATACTCTGTAGTTGGGAGACTACCTCAAACTGCTTCGATATATATATTTATAAGTCAGACAGGCAGACAGACAATGAATACATTTGATACTATAATACTATCGATAATTATCGATATTCTATGCGCTATAGTTTTGACTTACATTTGCATATTTTAACCCAACTGTAAGAAAGTACCATGTCAATAACCTTTTCAATCGATATACAACAATCGATAACATCACCAACAGTAACGCGCATCAAAAGACGCACCGATACATATGCCATATACCGATATAAACGATACAAACTATTATTGTCACATACCTTTCCTACGCAGCAATATGCCCGCTTTTCCAATACATTTTTCTCGCAATTCGATTTATCGAAACGCTTCAGGCGTTGCAATTTAAATTTCTTGAATTTAAAGCCAATCAGAATTTTGAAGCAATTGAGAAGCAATTCAAATTATCAAAGCGATTCAAATGTAATAAATAGTTGTAAAACACTTCGAGTTGAAATTCGCATTTGATTTTGAGCAAATATGTAAACAATTATGCAATTGAACTTAATTGCCTCTGCTATGAGAGGTTATGTCCGATTTAATGATCTAAATTAAACTAAGTGCATTCCATAAATGTTCAAAAGTCAATAAACTTTACACTTTGTTACTTTTTAGTGAAATATGTTGAGTATATATGAAAGTTATGTACAATATGGATTAAATTTTGAATAAATAAGGTTAGGCTAAATTGGAGTTGGAGGATAGATAAGGCGAGATTGGTCAAGGAAAGATTACGTTAGATTTAGTAAAGCTATAGTTAAGTTACTTTATTTATATTAGTTTAGGTTACAATTAATATTAAGTTAGGTTAGGTTAGATGCAGCTAAATTAGATAAGATTATATTACACTCAGTTATGTAGATTGGCTTGAGGTAAAACTAGATAAGGTAATGTTAGGACCTGGTGAGTAGAAATGTTGAGAAATAGTTTAGATACATATAAGTTGTTTCAGGCTTTGAATATATAAGGCTAGGTTCGATTGAACTAAGGTTATGTATAGAGCTATATAGGGGCAGTTAGGTAAGATAAAGTTAAGAGAGCTTAGATTTAGTTGAATGTTGAATTAGTTTGATAGCTTAAGCCAAGATAGGCAACATAAGCTAAGACTAAGACTGCTCTTGAGTACTTCATTAGCTAAGGATAACAAAAAATCTAAGATTGAACTAAGACATTGCCTTTCCATAAGACAACATTAAATAATGTCAAAGCTGGCTGCTGAACTGATTTGAGAGTCGAATCTATTAGTTAAAGAAAAGTTTGGAATAAGAAATATGGCTTGCCCTATTGAAGTGAGAAATGTGTAAGATAAACTCTGAAAGTTAGGAGAATATTTTAATTGCCAATATTCATGGCTAGTTTTTCCCAAGATAGACATAAAGTTAACTCTAGGCGACTATTGTCTAATTCCTTTTGTGCTACACTGAGCGAAAATTGCAATAGATAAACAAAAACATGAGGTGAATGCAAAATTGATTTCCCCAACTCTGAGCGATGGCAGAGGAAATATCTCAGACAAAAGAAATATGACGAAAGGAGTACAAGGATGTGGCGAATGCCTTGCAGCATAATAATAATAATATAAAAATATATATGAAAATCAAGTAAAATCATTTCCATTCAAATTCAAATGGCATGCCGAGAGGGCGGCAGGTGTCAAGGGGGCGTGTCGCCAACTGAAAAGAATAAAACGGGGAAAACGGGAAAACTGAAAGCTGAAAACTGATATTCAATTCAATCAGTTCTAACCCACACTCCAGGGAGCAAGAGAGAGAAAGAGAGAGATAAGAAGAGAGAGGAGAGAAGAGACAGGGGAGCAGAAATTGAGGTGGAAGCCGACGGGCAACAATGCCCAGCTGTGAATGCCACTGCTGGGGGGCGCTGGGTAAGGGGCCCCGATTTGGGGCGCTGAATGGATTGTCAGACTTTTTGATTTTGTGGTCGCCATCGTCGTCGTCGTCGTCTTTTGCTCCGTTGTTTCTGTGCGCTGGACGGGTGTTGAGTACTTCACGATTCACAAGCAACAACATATATGTATCTCTTGGTTGATATTAAGTCAGCCCCAGCTCCAGCTCCAGCCCCAGCACCAACCCCAGCCCCAACTCCACGCCCTAGCCACTCCGCGTGCGACCCTTGCGCCATGCCAACATTGAAAACATTTCACTTTGCCAACTCGGGGGCAACTTTACAATAAATTTCAGCAAATAAATCAAAATGTAACAGAAGCCGAGCGGAATTTTCAAGCGCCAGGTGCCGCTCCATAAAAAAAGAGCCCAACTGTAGGTGAACAGCATTGGGTACTCAGAAATACCCCGTGTAGACCGTGTAGGTGAATTTGAAAATATGTTTCAGTTATCCTTATTTATATCTATACCCAGATCATAGCCATATTCATACTTTTATACTTTTATCCATATCCATATCAATATGCACGTTCATATCCAAATCCATGTACATATTAATAACCATATCCACATCCGTATCCACATCCATAACCATATCCAAATCCATAACCATATCCATATCCATATCCATATCCAAATCATATTCACAAAAGCTTCCCTGCCCATATCCTAGCATTATCTGTATTCTTGTTCTTATTATTATCCTTAGCTTCATTATTATGCTCAGCCTTAACCCTTTAGTTATACTTATCCTTATCTATTTTCATATCCCCATCCCCATCCCTAGATTACTATGCTTATTACTATGCTTTTTTTATCTAATCATATCCTTATTTTTATCCCAATATTGATTATCCTTTTCTTTACCTCTATATTTGGATCTATTGTTATACTTATTCTTACTTCTATCCTTATTTTTATCCTAATTACTACACATAATCGTTGATCTACACTTTTATACCTAGCCCTATCTCCACCACAATCTCTATAGCTATTGCTATCCCTATCGCTATCCCTATCCCCACTACTATATTTTTTCTTACATCTATATTTATACTAGCTCTTATTCATATCCTTGTCTCCGTACAGACCTATCCCAATCCCTATCCTTTGACTTATATCCATTAATATCCTTATCCGCATCTCGGATAAATGATTAGCATTAGCATCCCCACTCCCACTAAGAGTGGTCAAATGCTGCATATAGACCGGCATGTACTGCCCCTCACATAGGCTATTTAACAGGGTATAATAAAGGCAAAAGCTGAGACACCATTGAAGCTGGAAGGCGTGGCCGCAAAACTGAGCCCCGACGACGAGCAAACAAAACGATCCGAATACAACAACACCAATAACAACAACATCAACAGAAAAAGGAGGAATAATAAAAAACAGAACAGAAAAGTTTTTGATTTTTGTGAAAAATGTTTTTCGTTTTTGTTTTCGTTGTGTGAAAAATGAAAATGTGCTGGCAATGCCAATGTTAACAGGGGGTAGCTAAGTAGGGAATGGAGGGAATAGAGGGAATGGAGAGGATAGGGAGGAAAGGAACACGACGTCCAGGTTCACAATGAATGAAATGTGATGGCGTCGACAAGCAGTCAGTTGTGGGCGTGGCAGACGGCTGCCCATGAAGTTTGTTTGCCCGCCAGCTGGCTACAGATGCTGACGAGGGGATGGGAAGGGCGAGGCAAGCGCAGTCGAAGCAAACCGGAAGGTTGGGCTAAGCGATGAGGCAATGGGGAGGTGTGTTTGGGGCTCCTTAGAGCCCATTTTCGGGGCCACACTAATTGACTTTTTATGCGCTATATCTCTCTAGCCAGCCCAGCCCAGGCCAGCCCAGCCCCATCTCACCTCTTGTTGGGCAGAGGACTTAGCTAGCTGCCGCCCACTCGCTGTGATCTCTGTTGGCCAATGGCTAAAAGTGAACTTGGCCCGCAAAAATGTTGGCAAAACTTCAGCTTCAAGTAAAGCGCACAACAAATGCCGCCTCCAAATGTTTGAAATGCTCCCCAGAGCAGGCCAAACTTTGGAGGGGGAAGGGGGCGTCCTCCACTCTAGTTGGGGTTGAGCGTGGGGCTTGCAGTGGCGAGTGTGGACAATTACCTTGATGACAATTTAATTAGATACAGCGAGTACACAATGGAAATCATATTAGATGAAGTTCTGTTCGCATTAGCGTGAATAGCACGAAGAAAGCTAACTTCGAGCTGTTAATTAGGCGAGCAAGAGCAAGCAAGTCGGGCAGAACTAAAGTAATAAGTAGGTATACGAAAAGCTGCTTAAAACTAAGTTACCGAAAATTTGACATCATTTAAAGCCAAATCAGAAAAGTTCTTTCAATAGAGACTCCAGTATATAGGGTGACCATATAATAGCCATACCAAAAGAAATTGCAATAAAGCAAAACCTAGTTGGGCTATTTCAATATTGCTAACTTAATGTTACATCTACATCCCTGCCATTGTGAATGGATAAGCAATATTTATGGACTAGCTGCTTTGACTTCTTGAATACTAACTGTCATGCTCTACTCTACACCAAACTCTATCTGTATGATGAGATAAGATACAAAAGAGTTCACTTATTTAAACAACTTTACCACAAGTTGATTGCACTTTGATGAGGGCTGACTCGACAATAAAATGCATATTGCCTATTAGGATAACTTATGCTAGAATAACATATCTTATTAAATAACTCAATACTAACTTATACTTAGACTAGACTAGATTTATACTAGAATGGCATATGCTGTTAAATAACTCCACAGCTGAATATTATCTTTAACTTCAACAGCAGCAAAAATACAGCTATCGCAAATAGTATCATTCTTGCCTGGTCACCCTATACATACAACACATTTATGACCAAATCTGAATGAGAATAAAAAGTTGTGCTATCACAAATGAATTCAAACTTATAATGCACTAACTGAGTCAAAGTTCCAATTTGAATATCATCAAAAACAGCCGCCAAGAGAAACTGAATTTCTGAATTTCATCTCAACTTTTTCTCTCATTTAAATTCGCTACAAGTCTTTGCATGGACGGCTTGGCTTGATTTTTAATCTAGATGGATTTGGCTAGATAGCCGCCCGGACAATTTGCTGAGTGAATATTTTTCTTCTCTATAAAGTTGCCAAATATTTTGTGTAATAAAAAGCGATAAAGAAGAGTGCTCCGGTGAGGAGTGCGGGACTGAGAGATATACTGTTCGAAATCTGGTTATCTAGAAATCTAGATATGGTTGGGATAGCTTGTACAATGTGAATCAATTGATATTATGTCGTAGCGAAATTTTGAAAAGATTTCGATAATTCGAAAAAAGAGGAGCTACATCTAAAAATCAAAGTCCCTAGTCCATAGAAGGTTACGAGATCGATGGGTCGCTAGAAGCGGTCGGACAAGTAATAAGACGGATGGAAAGTGGGATGACAGACGGAAGGATTGACGAATGGATAGACGAAAGGATAGATGAATAGATAGACGAATGGATAGATGAATGGATAGATGAATGGATAGACGAATGGATAAACGAATGGATAGACGAATGGATAGACGAATGAGTAGACTGACGGAATGACGAATGAACGGACAAATGGACAATGGATGGGCAGACAGTTGATAAACTCTTTGGTTGATTCTAATTAAGAATATATATGATATATCTTTAGTTTATATATTTAAAGGAGTATATGCAGCTAATGACGTCTTTTCATCTCTCCGTTTGCTTGTTTGTCTATCTCTTAGCTGTATTATCATATTTTCTTTTTTGATAAACTCTTTAGTATTTTACTGTTTATACTATGCTAAGCAAACTATGTCGCTTTCTTTTCATGATAACTTGATTAAAATAGACATTTATATAGATTATAATTGTGATACCATAAACACATTCAAAATGGTAATGAAGGTAGAGGAAAGCATCACAGACACTATGAGTCGGTATTTATCTGTTTGAATGTCTCTCCAACCGTCACTTTGCCTATTCGTTCGTCGAGCTGTCTAGCTGTCTGTCAGTCGGTGTGTATCCATCGGTTTATCCATCCGTCCGTCTGGATGGACATGTAGGCACCTGTTCCTCCTCATAAATGTCTTGATCTTATGATTTCTTATTGGATATTTGTTGGATATTGGATAATAGATACAATATCTATTATCGGATAATATTATTTTATAATTATTATTTATCGGATATACAATTGTGGATGTCTGTCTATCCGTCGGCTAATCCATCTGTCTATTTGTCCATCCGTCTACCTGTCCCTTCTCATAAATGTATTTATCTCGTGATTTTTATTGGGTATTTGAAAATGGATAAATGGATATTAGATATTGGATAGTGGATATAATATATGTTGAGTATTAAATGATAATTGGATAATAGATATTTGATAATGGATAATAATATCCGATTATTACACTGCAATAACGACTGCACAATTTGCTTAAATCACAGAATAAATAGAAATCCCATGTCTACCCCCAACATTTTGAGCTGTCAAACATGGAATTTCTCCCAAGAAGTTTGTCAAATCCCGTAAGACAAACCTTATTTGATGTATGTATATTAGAAGAGCTCTGCACTCATATTCAAGATTAGTCAAAGTTCATTTCAATTATGCGAAGCCTAATTGGAGAGAGCTCAAGTTGAAGCGAATGGAAGATAATTCACAATGGCTATATCAATAAAAAGTGTGGAAAGTTTGAAGAGCTTAATGCTGGAGCACTTGAGGGCACGACGGGACAGGAGTTCTGTGGGGGAGGCTGCCTTGCCTGACTGTGATGTATGGGTGGGGGTAAGCCTTGACTCGGTTCGCCCACCTGTCCAATTGCCAATTTTCAACCATTCAGAGGCGTGGCAATGCAAACAAATGAAGTTAAAGCGCGCAAAGTGAGGTCGGGGGAGGTGCGAGATGGGTGGAAGGGGGGCAGCTGGCACAGCGTGCGTCCAGCTCCACTGACAGGCGGTGCGCAGCATGTGGCATGTGGCATGCGGCATGTGGCCAGCATCCACGGCTCACCTTCAGCTTCAGCCCCCCCGTCGCTCGCCTCCTTCGCCTGCTTCGCCTGCCTCGGCCACCCTCTGGCCTTGTGCAACAGCCTCATTATAAATAGCGGCGACTGTTGCACGGCAGCGACGCCGACAGTGACGCCAACGTCGACGCTCTGGCTACCTGTTGGAAATGCAAACACGCGGCTTTGCAACCAGCAGCGACGCTGGCAGCGACGTCAAGGCGCACGCGCTGGAACCAACTCTCCACACGCAACAAAACATTTCATGTCGTTTCGTTTCGTCTCGGCTCCCCTCGACGCCCCCTCAAACTCCACGCACGCCCCGCCCCTGGCCTGCCTCTGCGCCCACACTCTCTGGTCACTTCCAGGCTGAAGCGACGCTTGGCGCAATTTTTGAATATTCTGGAAGCCGTTAGATGCAGTTAATGCTACGAAATAAAGTTTCGCAAACAACTTTTCGCCTGCAGAAAATTTAAACTCTTAACAAGAATTAGCAAAAAGTTGAGATGAAGCCCTAGTGAAAATAATGCGGATAACTTATTTAGTATGATTTATAGAGTTTGAATGAAATAAAAGTTTGCCTTTGTAGAGTTTCATTGGCATGTTACCAAACGTCTCCAGGCTCATAACTGAAGCATGAAAATTCTTGTATAACTATATCATACGACCATAGAAACTATCAATCAAGTAAATTTTCACTTATCCAGACATATATATATATAAATACATATAATATAAAATTGGCAAAACTGGCTGGATAATAAGATCATAGCAGCCGATCAGTGCACACTAACTAGATTAGCAGTATCACTTACATAAAATATGTAGGATAGTATTTATAACTAATTACCAATCGAATAATATCCGTTGTATAAGTCTAGTTGCGAATAGCTTGTATGCTGTGTAATAAATAACAGTGTTAACCCAGACGGATAATAGTTGGATAACATATTTCAGATGCATAACCAAATATTACCAGTCGGATAATAATGACAGTCGAGTCACAATAGCCTATCTTTACTACACATGCCGGATAAAGCTTCTCGGATAGAAATCACCAAATATTACCTTGTAAATATGTTTAGTCGAAACTGCACAACATTCTCCGTCTTCCAACATTACTCGGAAAATACATATTATATTGTGCCAGTCAAACAATACCACTGTAACAAAATTGGATAGGACTATCTGGGAAGTATACGCAAAATAGTGCCCACCGAAATTGGTAGTCAACCAGATATTTATTGTCGGTTAGTATCTATTGCAAGATGACTGCCGGATAATAACAAAATAGAGAACAAAGTTGATAATACTAGTTGGATAATTACAAGTAGATAGATATCAGTTGGATAATAACTGCCAAATATTAAGCGCCAGATAATATTATTTGGATAACAATTGTCTGCTAATCTCAGCTAGATAAAAGATTTATTGTTCTACACTGATTTACGGCAAACAAGTTGAGTATTATCTTACCCCCCAAAGGTTTCATGTCAAATTGATGTTTATGGAGCTTTTTCATTTATTGAGATACAGACTTATCTTATCCGCATGTGAGCTAAAAGTCATTATCTAAAAAAAAGTTTTAAAAATAGAAATTTTTAATATTTTTGGTATATTTCATTTTGGTTTAATGTAGCTGGAACAAGAGCGCCAAGAGCAGGAGGCCCAAGCAGGAGATGGACTCAATGCCAACAGCCGGGCTGCGAGCATTGGCCACAATCGGCTGCAGATGGTCCAGATTGTGCGTGGTGGGCACTTGGCTGAAGTAGTTGGCCCAAATGCCAAAGGTCAGGAGATCATTCTTTGGCTGCAGCAGCTCCAGCTGCACCTGGGTCTCGGACAGCAGCTGAGCAGGAGGCGTTTCGGTCCAATTGAACTGCGACACGGGCAGCGGCATCATCGAACCGTCCAAGGTGCTGGGCATGATCAGCCGACGTGGAGCAGCAGGGAACACAGCCTCGATGCGAATGCGCTCGAAGTAGTAGCGATTGGCCACATTGATGTGGCTGGGGAAGATGCGTCCGCAGCTGGCCAGCTCATCGTCCAGGCAGGCGAAGACGGCGCAGACCGCCTGCTCGCTGCGATCCACCAGTATGAAGGTCGTCTCATTGCCATAGTAGACGCCGAGGCGGTAGCGATAGGCGGCGTACTCCGGGGCGCTTGCGATCAGGCGACGCTCCAGCTGGAAGCTGCAGCAGAAGGCTCCATGGCATATCTCCTGCGTCTCATTGACAAAGTCCTCCTGCAGCAGCTCAGTGCGAAAGATATCCAAGTTGTAGTCCCTGTAGGTGAGCAGCCCGGTGAGCCGAGCTGTGGTCAATTGCGGCTGAAATGCGGGCAGCACTTCCGGATCGGCGACTCCGCCCAAGGAACGCTTCGGCAGACGCGCCTTGAGCAACTGCACCGTCGGCTGCTGGTAGATGGCCGCCACTTGGCGACCCGAGCGACCGGCATAGATGCCGGAGCCACTTGTCCGTGTGCTGGGCTTGCTGGCATCGGCGGCCAGGAGATTCACGTTGTTGGCAAACGCCCAGCCCTCCTGCAGCTGCAGTGAGCCCAGGAACGGCTGCTCCGAGAACCAGTAGGTCGGATAGATAATGTCCGTGATATTCCGCTCCAATATCAGCCGCATGGCCGGGTCATAGAACAGCATGTCGAAGCAGATGAAATGGCCGAAGGTCACACCAAAGTCCGTCTCGAACGTGGATAGGTCGGGCTGTCGCATCACCGCCGTCGAGTAGTATTCACGTCTCCACAAATGGGTCTTCCTATAGCGCGATATTACGCGTCCGCGTCGATCCAGGACAACGTTCGTATTAAAACGCCTCACGCCGGAGGCGGGGCACGGATTCAGCGCATCCGAGCCGTAGTCCTGGCCGCACAGCTCCTTCTCCACCACATTGATGACGACGTAGATGTTGCGGGCGCGAGTCGCGCAGGAGATTTCGACGAGGAACAGCTCGTAGTCGGGCGAGAAGCACGGCGTTATCTTCTTATCCGGATCTGGCACAAATGTCGCATAATCCTGATTATTCACTACATATTCGGGAAAGACGAGAATGTCTAGGTCCGAGGTGTCATTCGACTCGAGCAGCGCTACGAAGCCAGCCGTTGCTTTTAAAACCGTTTCCTTGGTGGTGCCAGTCTCAACCGCATACTCGACAACTCCAGCATTATAAAAGCTCTCATCCGTGGCCAGCGAGAGCTGCAAAGGCAGGCATATGGCCATGCAGAGCAGTCCAGCAGCTAGCGAGTACATCTTAAGGCAATGGCCTAGTTAAGACTGAAACTCTTCCCCATTTCATAGGCAAAACGAAGGCTAGCCAAGTTAGTATTATATTATATGATGATATGGCCAAAGTCGGGGACCGGTTTCGTCTGCTTTTGATAATGTCAGTGACATTATGTTATCTACAGACTTGTAAAAAAAAATGATGGCTTGCCAATATGCGCCTTAAGATTTAATATCCTCATTTTTTGTTTCTTTTTATAATTATTATGGTCGAAAATGGTTTATTCCGTTATTTTCTTTGTTATCTAATTGCTTTGGTTATATTATACAACAAATACATAAGTATTTTTTTAATGCTGATGCATCAAGTGAATAAGAACTTTTTGAATATTTTTAGCCGTTATCTTTTCATTTGAATTAAATACTATAATTTGCATATACTTAAAATACCTATGATTAATTTTAGCTACAATGCATATACGTTAAACATTATTATTATTATTATTTCCTTTTATGAATTTATTAAAATTATATGTTTTGTATATTTGTTTAATTTACGCTTTCTTTACCTACTTTAATATATTATTTATCTGTTAAATTTGAAATTCAAACTAAACACTAGCTGGCAATGCTGCACAGTATATTACTTTTTTTTGGTATTTTTAGTAACACCACGCCACCTTGCCCGCTATATTTGAATGTCGTTCAATTTTTGCAAATAAAGAGTTTTTCTTTCATCTGGTAATGCTGTGCGTGGTATTTTTTTGCCACACCTTGCCTGCTGGGCGATAACACAATTTTAAAAAATTGTTATCGAACCAACGATAGCTGCGCGTTCATTTCAGCTGTTCAAGAACCAAAACAAAAATATAACAGCTACAATCACATTAGCATTAGCATCCCCAGCAGCGGTGGCCATAACAGGCGCGCAGCGCAAATAATTAACAAGCCGAAATTAAGAACAACAAGTAAATAAGAGGCACGCAAGAGCAACAAATTGGCAACACATGCGAACTTACAAATTGTGAAGGTCATTCCATGTAAATGCACTGACCAAGACAAAGCGAGAGCGAGAGCGAGAGCGAGCGAACGGCACGGCAACTAAGCAGAAACGAGTGAGATAGAGAGAGAGAACAGCAACAAAACTAACAACAGGCAGGTTTGAGTTCTGAGCACGTGTGCGTGTGTGTGCCAATTGTTTGACTATTAATTAATAATTTATTCCACTGAAAAGTTAAAATAGAAACACAACGCGGCGTGACACAACAGAATTGATAGGTTGCCAAGTTTTCACAACTTAAGCTAACTAAACGGTAAGTAGCTGCCGTCCTTGGCGCTCACACACGTGCGTAAGTGTGCGTGTGTGTGGTCGTGTGTGTGTGTGTGTGTCTTTTTAGCTCAAGCGCGTCTTATCAGCAAAGTGCCGCCAAGCAATGTTTAATGCCGGCGGGTGATAAGATGCAGAACAACGCAGCTCATCATTAGACAACAGTTTTTTAAGCAATCAACTGACCCACTTACGTCTACCCTCTCACTCTCGTTCTGACTCTTTCGCTCTTACAGGGCCCGCCATGGCGCTAAATATGAAGGCTCTGCTGGCCATGCTCCTCGTCTTCGTTGGATGCTGCAGCAACGTCGTCTTCTTGGAGCTCATCATCCAAATTGATCCGGGTGCTGGCAACCTGATCACATTCTCGCAGTTCGTCTTCATTGCCCTCGAAGGTCTGATCTTCACCTCGAAGTTCTTCACGGTCAAACAGAACATCGCCCTTAAGGACTACGTGATGCTCGTGGTGCTGTTCTTCGGGGCGAACGTGTCCAACAACTATGCGTTCAACTTCAATATACCGATGCCGCTGCACATGATCTTCCGCAGCGGGTCGCTGATGGCCAACATGATCATGGGCATCATATTGCTGAAGAAGCGCTACAACCTGAGGCAGTACAGCTCGGTGGCGATGATCACGGCGGGCATTATTCTGTGCACGCTTGTGTCGAGCGGCGATGTCAAGGACAACACGCACCCCACTCTGAAGGTGGACACCTCCTTCTCGGACTTCTTCTGGTGGAGCGTGGGCATTGCTCTGCTCACGATCGCCCTGCTGGTGACGGCCTACATGGGCATCTACCAGGAGGTGATCTACAAGCGCTACGGCAAGCATCCCAACGAGGCGCTCTTCTACACACACATGCTGCCCCTGCCCGGGTTCCTCATCATGGCCAGCAACATCGCCCAGCACTGGAGCATCGCCGTTGCCTCCGAGACGGTGGCTGTCGCCCTGCCCGTGCCCGGAGTGAGCTGGACGCTCAGCTTTCCGCTGATGCTCTTCTACCTGCTGTGCAACGTGGTCACCCAGTACATCTGCATCAGCTCCGTCTACGTGCTGACCACGGAGTGCGCCTCCCTCACAGTCACCCTCGTGGTGACGCTGCGCAAGTTCGTCTCGCTCCTCTTCTCCATCATCTACTTCCGCAATCCGTTCACCCTCGCCCACTGGCTGGGCACCGTCCTCGTCTTCATGGGCACCGTGCTGTTCGCCAATGTGATCAACCAGCTGAAGGATGCGTACCAGGCGCGCCAGGCTAAGCAAGCGAAGCTGAAGACGGGCTAATCCAGACACGCCCCCCTCTAGCGTAGCACCCGCCCCTTCAATTAGAGGTCATTCGTGCATGCCATTGATATTGCTGTCCCGCTCGCATTTGTGTGTTGGCCGCGCTCTTCTTCTTTGTTATTTGTATTTTATAGTTTCAGTTACCGTGCTTCAGAATCTATTGTACATATATCCTTTATATTGTATATAGATAGTTAGTTTAGCCAATGCCAACTATTCGATACCCTGTAAGTCAAGCCCCAGGCACTGTAGGTGCTCGTTACTCATGCCCCCCACCCCCGTAACCCCGTACTCCTGTACCCCCCGTACTCATGTGACCTATGTCCCGCTCTATGTAAAATCTCTGTTTTTTTACTCTAAAGCTTAAAAGTAATTTTAGCAAAATTTTTTTATAATAAATAAAGAAAATTTTAAATTTTTTCAATAGTGACATTGATTTCTTATCTTCGTTATTCTCCGAATAGCATATATTTCATTAACTTATGTTTTTCTTCTTTCTCTCTCACTCTCCCTCTCGCTCTTGATAACTATCATAGAACTTTCTCACTCATCTCGATTCTATCTAATATAGTTCATATCACCCTTGTCTGCCTCCTCTCTCATTTCGTAATTTTCTCTAGCTTTCTTCCAGTCTTTTGCTCTCTATGTCTCTCTCTCTCTCTCTCTCTCTCTCTCTGTGTGTCCTTCCGTCTCCCTATATTTCTCAATCTCTCTCCCTTTCTCTCTCCTATTTTAAACAACTTATATATTTTCTCTCCCTTCCCTATTTTTAATATTTTCTCTCTGCTTCCACATCTTTTTTCTACCTATATCTGTCCCTCTCTATTTATCTCTGTATCTCTATTCTTCACTCTCTTGACCACTTTTTCTCATTCCATCCTCTCATCCTTCTCATTCATTCTCTTTCTTTCTTATCTTTCCCCCTTTTTCTCTCTCTCTTCTTCCTTCCTTCTCTTCTCTTGTATATCTTATTATATATCTTCTCTCTCTCTCCATTTCGATCCTTCTGACTCATTCTCTTCCCCATTTTAACTGTCTGCTTCTCTTCTTTCTATCTCTTTCTTTCTGTCTCTCTTCCTCTCTTATTATAGCTTTTTTCTCTTCGCATCAAATATCAGTTCATCACGTTCACTTTCTGTATTTCTTCTCGTTCTCAAAGAGCAAATAGTTTTGTTTCTCTCTCTTTCCATCTATGCTGTTGTTGTCTATTGTCTTTTCTTCCACAGCTGTTGAAACACAAATATTACGTTTATTATGTGAACCTGAGCATTCCAGGGACTGCTCGACTAGCCTATACCCTGCGCTTGAATAGAAACACTCAAATAAATTATATGACATTTTGTTCAAATTATACATATTACTTTTTTTTATATATATATTTTGGATCTATATGCCTAGAACTACCTATAAATATTATAAATACCAGATAGTAAAAGAGAAAGTACATAATTTATTTAAGTTTCGCCCAACGTTCAATATACCCTATGTGATACTTCAAACAGCATATACATATAGACATACATACAGACGTAATATTCAAGACCTGGCCATGTCACCTGTAGGCCTCTGGGCTCTACTCCCCCGTGGGGGCTACAATTTGGTCTCAGTTTTCAGTATTCAGTTGCTTCGAGAGCGCCGCAGATGCTACGATTCTAGAATTGTGCCCTATTTAAGCAAGTGCATTCCAAGCCCAAAGTAAATACAAAATATGGGAATACAAATTTTTAAATAAAATACTTTCCTAATGAATATTTTTTAGAAAAAAGATATTATATATAGATAACTTTTGTATTTTTTTAAGTTCTTTTGAAATAGTTTTCAAAATGAAAGTTGAAGTTAAAATGAGAAATTTTTATTAAATTTATAACAAATATATAATTATAAATTGCATAGATTATTAAAGCCACGTTCTGTGCTAAGTGGAATTTTTGCGTCTGAAGTTTTTTTGTTTTTTTTTTAAATATGTAGAACCCATTGAAACTGTACTTAACAGCGTGGCAAAGCCCATAAAACATACATAGATATCTGATCTTGTTCTGGACATCGAGCTGAGTCGATATCTGATTCTCCGCTAGTCCGTCCGTCCCTCTAAGTGTGTATCCGCCAATATGGACACAGCGATATCGGAAACCATGAGAACTAGGGGCGTGAAATGGAACAATCAACTTTTTTTCCGATATACCATATGCAGTACTAGTTGATCATGTTGATTATCGATAAGTGATCGATACATCATTTCCGTATTATAAATCAAAATCGATAGTCTGAGCTGTTTTTTAAGTATAGCTTGATTACCATGAAAAATGCTGGAAAAAGATCAAATTTACTGTATGAGCTTCTATAATAAATACAAAGATTTTTGTATTCATATTTCGACTTTTTGTAAAAGTGAAGTATTTAAAGCAATATTTCAACTACTACACTCTTCATATATTTCCTGATTTGTGGAGTCCAAAACTTAAAAATTTAATTAATAAAAAATAAACTTTATTCTCTATGAAAAGTTAAGAAAAACCTTGCGAATGAAACCAGTGTGCCAGAATGATAGATATAGTATCTTCTCCAACTACTACTTGGGAGTACGTGCCCGTTTGTAGTCTGAATTCTTATAACTTTCATTGATTGTCTTCGCACTTTACGTCACATAGAGTATTTACGCTTGGAGAAAAACTCTTGAGCTGAGTAGAAAACTCAGTCAGATGTGTTGGTCTCACGATTGCAGAGCTTTGAGGACGTAACTTTCCAGAAAACGGAGTACGTTGTGAATTTATTTCAAGTTAAAACTACCAGAAATTATATTTAGACAATATAAACACAAATAAATGTCGGGCGAGATATAGATTCAAGCTAAGACGTTAAGAATTCGTAAGATGTTCTATTTGAACTCAGCTATTAGTGTAAGAATCGTGCTGAAATTCGATATAGTGATGGGCTTTAGCTAGAGCTGTGGCATATAACAAACTCAGTTTGATTGGATTACTATAAACAATTACTCTCATGTTATATAGTAAAAACAAAGCGGTGCCAAGAAAACTCAGTAAACAATTCCATTCATTAAACAAGTTTCAATGACAAACAAAGATTCAAGCGATGTAGAGATAGCTTTTGGCTAACATAAACATATGACATATAAGCAACAGAATTGGATCGGTTTACCATAAACTACAATTTTGATATAATATTGTCCAAAAGAGATACCAAGCAAACTGAATTACAATAATTGAACAAGTTGCTGTGACGAACATCAATTGAATCTGGTAAACATATAAAACTCGCGAAATGTTCTATGTGAACTCATCTACTATTGCAGGAAATTAGCTGAAATTCGGTATAGAGATGGGTTTTAGGTACAGCTGTGATATATAACAAAATGAGTTTGATCGATTAACTATACCCTATAATATTCATAGAAATTAGTCAAAAAGTGCGGAAAACAAAAAGAAATTTTAATTTGAGACGACGTATACCCACTAAAAAGCTGTAGCAAATGGTGTTTTCACGCTATACAATCAAGATAAAACAGATCTTTAGATTTTACATAGTATTGCTATAGCCTAAGCCGTAGTCAATGATGTGATGGGTATCTACAAATCTAGCAACTATTTTCATTTATTCTTAGCCTTGACAGACAAAGCTAAACAAGTTCCATTTTCGGTTATGACCGACCCAAATCTGTGAAACAATGTAAACATCATATTAGATCTATCTCACATATCTATATGGCTTATGTGTCAACAGCTCGTAAAGCTAATTCCCGAGTAGGCTTTTCCTAAAAGTAGTTGAGCTCACTTTATATAGTTCGACAAGTTGTTGTTTATAGGACATCAATATACTTATGTCTATAACTGTCTCTTTTTAGTTGGACATATGTAAGATCTAGCCGAAAGATTGCTTTGAAGTGTCTTCGGGGGGTACCTTGATCTATTATCGCATCATTTATTTTATCAGTTCTATCAAACATCACGAAAGTTGCTTCTTCTTCTGACATTTAAATGATATTATATTTCTGTATTTTTGTTAGTTCGTTGAGAACTCTTGGTGAGAAGGTGTGAAATTGATGAGGTTTTTGCTCACAGCTCTGAGAACTTGGAGATCTATAGAGTTTGATGTCTAGATACCAACTTCATCTGCATCTTCGTCTTCTTCAGCTACTTGAAACCTTAAAATGGCGATCAATGTGAAGGCCCTGCTGGCCATGCTCTTCGTCTTCATTGGATGCTGTAGCAACGTCGTCTTCCTGGAGCTGATCATCAAAATCGATCCGGGTGCCGGCAACCTGATCACATTCTCGCAGTTCCTCTTCATTGCCCTCGAGGGCCTGATCTTCACCTCGAAGTTCTTCACGGTGCGGCCGAAGATCGGGCTGCGCGACTATGTGAAGCTGGTGGTGCTGTTCTTCGGGGCGAACGTGTGCAACAACTATGCGTTCAACTTCAATATACCGATGCCGCTGCACATGATCTTCCGCAGCGGGTCGCTGATGGCCAACATGATCATGGGCATCATATTGCTGAAGAAGCGCTACAACCTGAGGCAGTACAGCTCGGTGGCGATGATCACGGCGGGCATTATTCTGTGCACGCTTGTGTCGAGCGGCGATGTCAAGGACAACACGCACCCCACTCTGAAGGTGGACACCTCCTTCTCGGACTTCTTCTGGTGGAGCGTGGGCATTGCTCTGCTCACGATCGCCCTGCTGGTGACGGCCTACATGGGCATCTACCAGGAGGTGATCTACAAGCGCTACGGCAAGCATCCCAACGAGGCGCTCTTCTACACACACATGCTGCCCCTGCCCGGGTTCCTCATCATGGCCAGCAACATCGCCCAGCACTGGAGCATCGCCGTTGCCTCCGAGACGGTGGCTGTCGCCCTGCCCGTGCCCGGAGTGAGCTGGACGCTCAGCTTTCCGCTGATGCTCTTCTACCTGCTGTGCAACGTGGTCACCCAGTACATCTGCATCAGCTCCGTCTACGTGCTGACCACGGAGTGCGCCTCCCTCACAGTCACCCTCGTGGTGACGCTGCGCAAGTTCGTCTCGCTCCTCTTCTCCATCATCTACTTCCGCAATCCGTTCACCCTCGCCCACTGGCTGGGCACCGTCCTCGTCTTCATGGGCACCGTGCTGTTCGCCGATGTGCTCAGCCAGCTGTGGGCGGCCTACAGGCTGCGGGCGGAGCGGCGCCACGAGGCGGAGCCGAAGACCGTCGAGTACAGTCGGATATGAGGTTGGGGGCTAGGGGCTAAGGGCTAGGCAAAGACATTTCACAATTAAAACGATTTCAATTAGGATAAGAAAACAAACTGTTTTTTTTTTTAATGGGACTCACTCAGCAAATAGTACGTGTATGTATGTGTGTGTGTGTGTGAGTTTGTATATATGTATGTATATCTTTATATATATGTATATATGAGTTAATACTTATGGAAATCGGAAAAATCGTGTTATCAGTTCACACATTCGCTATAAATCGCACATAAATGTTAAAATGTAAATTTCAAAAGAACAGAACAGGTAAAAAATATATAGAATATATAATATATGAACATAAAGGTTATCTCATAAAGGTGTTTTGAAGCCATATAAAATACACGATTCGTATGACAGCTGGACATGAAGCCGGAATATATATATGCACAATAGGCATATATATGGCAGCCGATTAACGGTTGGCAAACAATCAAGTACAATTAACCTATTGCTCATCCTTGTCCTTGGCACCGTGCTTCAGGATGCGCGTGAATTCCAGATAGTCGAATAGGCCATTCTTGATGGGCGCCTCCCGATACATCTCATCCACCTGAACAAGACAGAGGGAGAGAAAGAGATATTATGGATTATATATTCAATTAGTTTATCCCATTATCAACTCACATCCTCATCTGTGAACCGATCGCCCATTGTGGTGAGCAGCTCGCGCAGTCGATCCTCTGGAAGCACGCCCATGTTCTCCTCGTCGAAGCAGCCGAAGGCATTCTTGATCACATCCTCGGGATCGGTGCCCTGCAGCCGCTCGCCGAAGAGCGTCAGGAACATGGTGAAGTTGATGGGACCGGGCGCCTCGTTCATCATGCCATCCAGATATTCATCGGTGGGATTTTTGCCCAGCGAGGCGAGCATATCGTGCAGATCCTCCTTCTCCACGAAGCCATCCCGATTCTGATCGATCATATTGAAGGCCTCCTTAAACTCGGCAATCTGTGCCTGATCAAACATGGCGAACACATTCGATGTGGCGCGCTGGGCGCGCTTCTTTGTCGTTGCACGACGTCCGGCGGTCTTGCGAGAGGACATCTTCTGGCTGTGTGTGTGTGTGTGTGAGTGCGGCGTGTGAATTGGTGATGTGTGAGTGTTAGCTAGAAGATATACAGAATATACATATTAGCTGCAATCGAGTCAGTTTATGTCTATATATAGCCAAAACGTTGCAGCTGCGGCGCTACTGCCACAGCCAAAGCCAAACTGTGTCAACAGCAAAAATGAATGAAAACTAATTGATGATGGACTGCTGAATACGCTGTAAGCTGCTGAAGTACACTTTATTATATATAAAATCTTTAAAAAATATTAAATTTCAGCTTAAGTGTGCAAAATAAGTTGTTAAAAACAATATACCCCTGTTCACTGTGTGTACAGGGTATAGAAAACAGATACGCACACACACACATACACACATGTACGAGCGAGTTATGTGTGTGAGTCATGCAACCAAAATGGCAAAAATGACAACGTCAACGGCTGACTCCAACTGTGTTTGTATGCCTGTGTGTGCGTGTGTGTGTGTCGCCATGTATATGCATGTATGTGTGCTTATCAATGCGGTGTCATTTGCTTTCAATGAATAACAAAAAGCAAACACACACACACACACATATACATATACAAGCACACACACACACACACAGCGGCTCAGCCTCGCTTAATTAAAAGCCCATAAAAGGAATAAAAACAGCGCGACTTATGTATGCATGTGTGCGTTTGTGTGTGTGTTTATTTACACAGGCAGCTGCCTGCTGCAAGAGCTGCCGCGCCCCATTTTGCAGCCCAACACAAATGGTCTGCTTTAACGAATTCCACGTAAAACACTTACAAAGCGCAAAACTGTGGTGCTTCTTTGCATTTTTGTTGTTTTCTTTTATATAGGGCTCCGACGCTGACTCATACACACACAAACGCATACAATTACAAACACAGATATTAACAGAGCTGAGCTGAGCTGAGTAACTGTATTGCACCAATAGATTTGTATTTGTTGCTCTATTTTCTTTTTTCTTTTTTTTTTTTTAAATAAATAAATTTATATCTTACCAGCTGCCGGAACGTACGAACGTCTTGTTTTTAATACTTGTAATTAAACTGTTGCCGCTGCTGCTTATTTGTTGTGTTGTTCGCTGTTTGCACAGATGACAAATGCTTCTGATATCGATATGGACGATAGCTTTTATATTCGATACGTCAAATGCACAGCCAGGTCAAATGCTGCTCTCTTCAGTATGATAGTATTTTTATCGTTTGGTATTTAATCGTTAACAGCTGTGACACCTAATTATATACAAATTTAACGAGAAAAACAAAAAAGTTAGTACGCACAAATTTTATAGAATAGAGTCCGAGCTAATTAATTTGCTTTAATGTTAATTTAATGAATATATAATTTTTTCGATTACTCAAAGTGACAGGCATTCCTTGCCAATGATGCTATCGATATTTATGTAATTTAATAGGGCTGCATCAACTTAAAGCGGAATTTTTGAAAACGAAAGTAAATTTCATTTTATGGGCTATATTAAAATCTATGCTTATTAAAAAAGAAAGAAATGTTGAAAAATCTTGACCCACATATTTTATTACCAATTCGCATTGCCAACTTCACTTCTGTTTGGATACACTCGTTTTAAGCTGTTTAGCTTTAAGTGTGACCAGCTGCCAGTTGATCCAAAAATGCCACACTTTTACTACTTGCCAATTTTGCGGGTTACCTGCCATAACGAGCTCAGCCACACTGACGACAGTGGCTGAAATTCGAAGCGCAGCAAATACACACGGCGACGCAAGAAGGGCCAAAATAAACAGCAACAGCAACAGGGGCAGTCGACAAAACGGATTTATTAAATGCACATGCATATTTATTTATAAACTTGTTAGCGTACGCAAACGTGTTACAAATGCGCTGCCGCTGCACTCGGAACGCCGCCGCATCTTCTCGTCCGTGTTAAGTGTGCCCAAGTGCAATTATCGAGCGCAGCCGCCTGCCGCCTCCTTCGTTTGTTGTTGTTGTTGCTGTTGTTGTTTGAATTTGTTGTTTTTGGGTGCTAATAGTTTGTGTGTGCGTGCGTGTGTGTGTGTGTGAATTTCTGCCAGTTGGAAATTCTATTCAATTCTGTTGCGGAAATTAAGTCGCGTATCGCCGTGTCTCTGTGTGTGCGTGTGTGTGTAATAGAAAAAGGTGAAACAAAAAAAGGCGCAGTTGCGGCTGCCGTTGCCGTTGCCGCAGCCGCAGAGCCGCGCACCGTAGCATTCGTATGCAAGAATTGTCGCTGTCGTCATTATTATTGAGCGTCGGCGTCGCCGCGTCCGGTTTAAATTCAATCAAGCGGCAAGCGAAATAAAGCAAACGATAAATTAAATAAAACATTGCCAACGACGCATTGTTGTTATTACGATTGTTGTTGTTGTCGTTGCGCTGTTGTTCTACTGCTTCTTCTTCTGCTTCGTCGCTGTTGTTATTGCCTTTTAAACGAAGCTTTTTGCCGCCCAACTACCTCGCCCGTTAGCTTAACGAAACTCGTGCGAGTGCATTCAACTCAACCAACAACAACATTAACATTTACAGCTACAACAACAACAAGAACAGCAGTCAAAATGCTGCAGTCGCTGCTGTGAATTAGCATACGGAACTGAACGAAACTTTTGTGTTAAGCTTAAGCCGACTGCGCCGCCACCGCCGCCGCCGCCGCTGCTAACCACAATGCTTGCTAACGTGCCGTCAACGTCGAGTGCTGTCTCTGCCTCTGCCTCTGCTGCCGCCTCTGCAGCTGTCACAGCAGATAGCTGTGATGAGCGCACACGTCTGCTGGGCAGCGCATCGACGCCAACGCCGCCGCCGCTGTCGCTGTCGCCGTCACCGCCAAAAACGTTGACGCTGCCGCTGGTACATGCAGCGACGCATCCGTCCCGCAGCAGCAGCAGCAGCAACAACAACAATCACAGCGGCAGCAATAGCAACAACAACGACAACGATCTGGAGGCCAGCAACAATAATTACAACAACAACGACAACAATCGCAGCGATGTGGACGACCTGTCCGAGGAGACGGCCACCACGGCCGGCGCGGCCGACTCCAGCGATCAAAGTGATAAATTCAACCGCCCGCCCACCCACAATCAGAAAAAGCCCAAGCTCAGCAAGCTGGGCACCAAAAGCGTCGGCCTCAAACGGTACGAAAAGCTTTCCAGCCAATCCAATCAAATTCCAACTGAGAGTTTATTCCTTATAATCACACACACACTCTCTCTCTCTCTCTCTCTCTCTGTCTTTGATCCCTTTTGCAGCGTGTCGTTCGGCTCTTCGAAAGGCTCCATGGTTGAGACTTTGGTGTTTGAGACGCCGACGCCGCTCTCTGAGCACGTGGAGCCGAGCTTTGGTTTCGATGCGGCCGACGCCGCTGCTGCGGCCGCTGCCGGCGCTGCTGCTGGTCAGCCGCTGCTGGCAGCAAATGCAACAGCAGCGGCGACGCATTTACCGCTAATCGGCAGCAATTACGCCACCTACGGTGACTATGCAAAACTAAATATGGACGACAGCGGCATCGAGGTGCAAGAAGAGTGAGTACAAAAGAAACGAAAAAAGAATAATAATAATAATGAAGAAGAAGAGGATATGAATGTATGTATGTATGCATGTGTATAAAGAGAGCACTAAGTAAGCAATTAGTGCAAGAGAAATACGGATCGTCAGTGCAATGACTGAGCGTGACGTCAGAGCTTTTTTTTAATGGGAATCTTAACGTAGTTGATGAAAGAAAGTTTGATGGAAACCCTCGGAACGTTGTTTAATTAGACAGCTGATGATGGGAACCAAAAACTTGAGGTTGGAAATTAGTTGAGTGCAAAAGGGAAACGGAAATGAAGATTCGATGAGTGCAGGAGTTGACAGTCTCGTTAAGATGAAAGAATTTGCAATTTCTCGGTAATTGTGGGAACTCGTAGCTTAACGAAGCTAGTATGCTGGAAATGAAGACTCGATCGGAGCAAGAGTTAGTAGTTTCGTTAAGATAAAAGAGAGTTTGACGAAAGATTTTAAAGAAAGACAGATTCTAGTCGCTGATGGGAGCTAAACACTTAACGAAATGAGGTTTCCATGAGGGTTAAATGAGTAGCAGTTGGCAGTTTCGTTAAGAAAAGAGAGAAAGGATATGAAGATTCGATCAGTACTTAGTGCATGGGAACTAAACACTTAACGAAACTGGAAACTGATTAGGTGAAACGGAAATAAAGCTGCGATTAGTGTGGAAGGTTTTAGATGATATCATTTGAAAGAGAGACAATCTTTCGTCGATGCTAGGAAGCACAAACTCTACGAAATAAGAGTTGGATCAGTGAAAAAGTTGGTAGCTTGGAGTTGATAGTTTCGTTAAGATTACAAAATTGGAAACTTAACTGATGGTAACTTAAAACTTAACGAAACTTCACACCGATTAAGTGGAACGGGAATAAGAACTCGATCCGTGCAGGAGTTCATAGTTTCGTTAAGTGCAGAGAGCTTGCCGTATGCAAAGTGCACAGAGCAGAAACTTTCCTCACGCGCTCATCTCTCGTTCGGCAGCTGAACAAAAAGTTAATGAACCCATTTTTTATGCAGTTCGCTTTTCACAATGCGCTTTTGCCATATGAATACAAAAGAACGTGCTCTTTTGTTTAATGGATTTGCTCTAAATTGGGATTCTACTTTTATGGCGCATTAAAAGACAAAAGATCATGAGAGTTACTTATTTTCATTTTGTTTTGGCAGCTTTCACTTGAAAATAAGCTGGAGATAAGCCTAAGCCAAAACCTCACACACACACACACACACACATTCCAATTGGCATGCATTGAACTCTGCATAAGAAAAAAAAAACAAACAACCCCCTGCCCAAAAGAGAGCGAAAAAGATAAAAACCCAAAACTTTTTTAAATCGATAATTACGTTGGAAGTTTAAAAGCAGCAAATGAACTACATCTGATAAGACAAACACACACACACACACACATGCATACACTTGCACACAGACATGCATACACACAGGATGCGCTGCTCTGTTTACTTAAGCCGCTCTCTTCATTCCGTTCTCTCGCTCTCTCCTCTCTCTCTCTCTCTCCCACTATTCTGTTACCCATGCCCAATTTGATTTGCCACCACCAACAAACAACTCCAATTGGAGTTTATCCAACTGTTTTTGGCTCTGCGCCGGCGCTGCAGTTGCGCGTTCTCAGTAGCATCAGCCGTTGAATACCGTTAAACTGCGCTGCTGCTGTTCTCGTCGTATTCATTGCTTACATAATGTCGCGCTGTGTGTGTGTGTGTGTGTGCATTTTAAAGCATGATGTAGGTCAACTTCATTTGGTGGTTGTTGACCCACATCTTTTCTTTTGGGCTCTGCTTAGGTGCCTGACTGTCTGTCTGTATGCGTGTGTGTGTGTGTGTGTGTGTGTGTGTGTGACTGTTGTCTATTAACTGCGCCACACCCACGCAACGCCTTTTATAATTAAAGTTCGCCCCATGTTAAGCTGTTTATCGATAACTTGAATCGCCCACGCGCTTCTTATTTTTTGTTTTTTGAAATTTGTGGATTATTGCGTGTGGCCTCATCGATAAGTCCGTCGTTGTCCGGCATTGTCGATAGCACGCAGCGCTTGGCGTTGCCAGAGTTTGCACTTAGTTTTTGTGACCTTTCCCGCTTGACTCGCTTCCTCTCTCGCCCTCTCTCTTTCTGTCCCTCTCTTTGTGTGCGTGTGAGCTTTAATTTGCCGGTTCGTGCGTTTCAAGCGCGACCGCGTGATGTCATCGAGCGCCACTTGCTGCATGGAAACATTCTTTAGCTGGCGAACTGCCGAACTACAGCTACTTAATTTCAATAGAACCGTTAACTTTTTGAAATGCTAGAATTGAAATACCCTGCATAGGCTGGCAGAATGATCGTTGGCTTAAGAGTGAGAGAGCGGGAAAAGAATGAGGGAGGAAGCGAATGACAGCGGGAGAGAGAGAGAGAGACTATGGGGAAGATGTAAAGAGAGGCAGCGATAGATAGAGAAGGAATGATGTACGGAGCGATAGATCAAAAGGGAGAGACAGATAGAAAGACACAGAAGGAGATAAAGAACTCTTTCTTACATAGTGAGAGAGATGAAGATATATAGAGTAAATATAGGTAGACAGAATATATACATATATATGTATATACATGGAGAGAGAGAGAAACAGCGATAGACAGATAAACAGTGAGAGTTTGACAGAGAGAGAAAGAGATATATAGATAGGGATAAATATATATATATAGATAGAGACAGATAGATAACGTATTTATAAAAGATAGTTAGATGGAGATAGAGAGAGAGAGAGAGATAAAAAGAGAAATTGAGAAGTAAATGGATAGATATAGAGAAAAAGCGATAGCTGGAGAGGGAAATAGATAGGATCAGCCTGTATAAAGAGAGAAAGAGATAGGTAGAGAAACCGAGAGGAATATGAATATATATAGATAGATAGAGAGAATGATAGATAGATAGCAAGATAATAAGATAGGAAGATAGATAGAGAGGATAATAGATAAATCAGTATATAATTAGATAGAGAAAGTGAGAAACAAAAAGAAAAAAAAAAAGCTATGTAAAGTCTATTGGAAAGTTTGATCAAGATCTATTGAGTAAAGCTCTCTTCTTCTAAACGTTACATCATGGCTAACAAAATGTATGTACGCACAGCATCGAGAGGGCATAGAACAAGCGAAGCATAAGAATAGCCAACACCATTTGCTGTTATTATTGATTATGTTTATGAGATCGAAGATTGAAGACTGAGAATGTGAATGTGAATGTAAATGTGAGAATGTGTGTGAGAATGGGAATGTGAATGAGAATGAGATGAAATAAAAATGGTCTGTGCTTGAGGTGAGGTGAGCTGATGCTGCGGGCATTAGCACAGTTGGCCCGGATGCTGGGCCGACTGACCCCGGCCAGTGAACGCCTCACCCTATACCCCACCCCCTTCCCCATTCACTCTACCCTCTGCTGCTGTTTCTACTTTATCTTGATCTGGCAGCGCTTGCCTTGGTAATTTTCAAGTGAATGTCTTGAAATTCGAGCACCTTGCGCATGTGTGTGTGTGAGATTATGAGTGTGTGTGTGTGTGTAAGCTTTGGCTATTGTGAAAGTACATCTGCATTCGTTTGTGTGTGTGTGAGAGCTGTCAGTCAGTCGATTGATTTTCCGGTACCCCATACACTTGTCAAGCATGTCAGCAGGAAGAGGAGGAGGGGAAGGAAGAAGAAGAGACGGCAGCAAAAAGTCAGCCATTGTCACATTTTGTGTGTGTAATGTTAACGGTAATTGTGCCGCTGGTCAGTCGCTCAGTCAGTCAGCCCTATTACCTACATACACACACACACACGCACGCTGTACGTGCGCTCTGAATAGTTTTTGTGGCGGCGTCGACAACAATAGAAACACACACGCACACACACAGAGATACATTGTTCCCAATTGTCAGCATCAGCGCGTCCGCCCGTCTGGCAACCCTGTTTATTAACTGTCAAGCACAACCGAAATAATAATACAAAAAAAAAAAAACGAAATTGAAGAATATATGAAAAACAAAACAGACGCGCGCTACTGCGCTCGTTGCGCTACACGTGTCTGTGTGTGTGTGTGTGTGTGTGTTAGTGCCGCCCCCCACCTTCTGCTACTCCTACCCACCCACATCTGGCACCCCTGGCTTGGCACGATTTCCATTTATCAGTCAGCTTCCCCAATGGCTCTCCAGATTACCTTTTATATAGTTACGTGTTTATGTTTCTTATGTTATTATTTTTATTTTTGTTCACGTTTGTGTATAACAGCAGTAGCAGCAGCAGCGGCGGCGGCGGTGGCGGCAGCGGAGAGCGCTGGCAGAAGCAGCAGCAAAGCGCGCGAGCTCTTGCGTAGCGGCGCTCGCGCTCTCTTCACATTACTTTGCATTTTTGTGAGTGCGCAAAAAGAAGAACAAAAACAAAAACAAAAGCAACAACAGCAGCGGGAAAAAAAGTGATGTCATGTTTGTTGGTTTAGCAGCGTTGCCAGATGTGGCACGTTGGCGTTATTGTTTGTTTGTTTGTTTTTGTTATTATTACAATGTGCGTTTATGTTGTTGCTGTCGTTGTTGTTGTTGTTGTTCATCTTATTGCGCATCTGCGACAACAACAACGCAAAAACCGTAAACGGGAAATTGGCGCAGTTCGTTTGGTTCTATTGTTGTTGCCGAAAAACAGCTGCCAAATCTCCGAAATTGCCGCCTTTTTGTTTCTGTGTCTGTTTGTTTTTGTTTGGCCAAAAGATTATTGCGCGCATTTCCCAATTGGGTTTTTCTTTTGTTTACGTTTACTGCGTAGCAGCCAAAATTTATTGAAGCAAGTACAGCAACTGTTTAGAGATCAAAATGAAATTTTTGTTTGAATTTCTAATTGAAATAAATAAAATAAGAAAAAAATCGGAAATGTTTTTTTAAAATTATTTATACATTTTCTAGAATACAAAATTTGTATTTTCCTATATTCAATTTTGTGTTTGCTATTTAACTATATTTATTTAGCTTTATTTGGCTTTCAAAATTACATCGCAGTTAATTTCCAGTTGGAATAGGAAATTCTTTGCTAGGTGGCAACCTTAGCGCATGAACTTCACAGTTGGAGAGCGCGCGCTCTGGCTCTCTCGCGCACTCTCTTAGTTAGTGCGGCTCAGCGCTACGCGCGCTCCTGCAAACATTTGTGTTCGAGTGTGTGTGTGTGTGTATTGTATCTTTTACTTTTTAGCAGCAAGCTTGCAAGTTTAGCTAGGCAAACGCAGCGACAACGCCAAACAGCCAACAACAAACGAGAATTACGTGCGGGGCGCTCGTTCGCTCATTGCTTGGAATTCGCCGTATTCTTCTGCCACTCGTTGTTATTGTAAATTTTCAAACTTATTTTGTTACTTGTTTTCATTTTTTTTTTTTGCTGTTGTTTATGTGTGTGCGTGTGTTTATTTGATTTAATTTGTATTGTCAAATCGTATTCCGCGTTTGCTGAGTTGCCTTCAACAAACAACCCCAGCAGCCGAGCGCGAAACGGCCGAGAGAGATAGATAGAGAGAGAGAGTCGAGTAAAGGGCATAGACAGCCAACACAGTTCGGACGGACAGACAGCGGTTCGGTTCGCAAAAGTAAAACGCGCGTAGAATCACTGGAAGAGGAAGCAGCAGCAGAACGTTGAAAACACACAGCAGCAGCAGAAGAAGAAGAAGCAGCAGCAGGAGGAGCAGCAGCTGCCGAAAGTCAAATTGTCAAGTGCGTGAATTATTTGTTAACAAATTAAATGCCAGCTAAATGCAAAGTGACAGCAACAAAAAAGAAAAGAAAAAACGAAACGAAACGAAAAACAACAATTGCAAAAGTCAATCGTGCGTGCCAAAAAGGGACACATAAACACACAAACACGCATGCACACACCTACACAGTTAGGCAGCAGTCAGTGCAAGTGGTTGGTGTATTAGTAAGAGAGTGAGAAAGAGAAAGAGAGAGAGAGAGAGAGTGAGAGTGGGGGAGAGAGAGTTGCTGTTTGCACTCACAACACCCACCGCAGCAGTGTTGGTAAATGCAAGCCTTTTTCTTTTACAAATGCCCAAAACATTATTGAAATGCCATGGCAAAATAAATATAGCAAAGCAAAATAAGTAATAAAACACTGTGAAAGTAATTTGCGCCATTGTTGTACAGTGTAATTCGCCCCATGCCCATACACACACACACACGCACACACATACATACACTCATGCTGTTACGCTTAGCCAGTTGCTGTTGCTGCTGTTGTCCATGGTGGGATGCGCACAGTGAGTTCATCGCAAAAAATAATACACACTAGCGCCCCCTTCAGTTCTCCTCGCTCAACAGCCAGGCTACGATTTGCCCGCCAACGCCACTTCACCACCCCATTTGCCACTCCCCACGCTCACACACACACACACACACACACACTGTCTCTCTGTCACTTGCGCGCTCTCTCACACAATGTAGCGCAGCTCTGCTAATGCTCTGTGAACGCAATTAAAATACACTGGCCCGACTAGCGCTTATTAGTGTGTACGTGTGCGAGTGTGTGTGTGCTGCTGTTGCCTTTAATAGTGTGCGTTAAAATATAGTGCCTTGTTTGTACATAAATTAGACATAGCTTTAAGTTTGAACGGTGTTCGTGCCCATTGCGGCGTTGTTATTTCTATATATATACATATATCTATATATATGTATATTTATATACATGTTTGTGTGCTTATAATATAAATTCTATAATATGGCCATGTGATCGCATCTTTGTGTGTTTTACAAATTTTTGTTGAAAATAAAATGCCGACAGCGGCCGCAGTTGCCGTCGACGTCGCCGTCGACGCAGCAGCAGCAGCAGGTACGCGCGCCGCAATGCAGCGCTGCTTTAATAGCATGCAATACAGTAAAACAAAAACAAAAAATTTTTTTTCCAATTGGCATGCAAAATAAATTGCGGCTGCTGGCGCTGTTGCTGTTTGACGTCAAGTGCAAAAATGTTCAATTAACATTTCGTTCAACTGTTAATTTCATTTTCCTTTTTTCTTTTTTTTAAACGTTCCGCGCGGGTGGGGCTTATTCACTGACATAAATCTAACTCACACACATACATATATGTATATATATACATCTCTGTACATATGTATGTGGCACAGTAATTTGTTAAATTAATTTACGCTGCTCTCAATGCTCGCCTGCGTGCGTGCGTATGCGTATGCATGTGTGTGTGTGTGGGTGTGCTGTGACGTCGTCCCAGAACTAATTGAAAGCTCTGCCGCGCTGCGCTGCTTTGCCGTCTCAACTTGATGCGCTCATCGCTGTGCAAGAACTAAAACGGCAATAACAACAACAGCCGAGCGCGTCTGGAAAGGGGAAGCAGCAGCAGCATAGAGAAGAAGAGGCGAGGAAGAGCAACGGTGCTCAAGTTCGCTGCATTTGCTTTCCAACACCTTGCACTTAGTCGCCGCTATCTCACTCTCACTCACACGCATACTCCCACTCGGCAGAGCAACAAGTTTTTAGTTTTATTTCTGCTTTGCTGTGCTTGTTGTTGTTATTGTGTTTTACTCTAAAGGAAGTTTATGATGAGCAGACAGCCCACTAACGTGCGCCCCCTCCTCTTCCTCCCCCTCTCTTCCCTCCCATCTCTGTCTCGCTTGTACAGCAGCTGGCACTTGAAAACTGAGAAATGTACAAAAAAAAACTTGTTTTCGTTGCTTGTAACTTTGCTTGTTCCTTTTGTCGTGCTGCTTGTTACAGTTGTTGTTACCGTACTTGTTGTTGTTGCTGCTGTTGTTGTTGTCGCATTCGCATATCAATTTCGGCACATGACGTAAGCTTCACATGTTCAATGAGCCGCCAACAACAACAACAAGAACGTAGTTCGTACGTTGAATTTATGAAGTGTATTTGAAAAGTAAACAGATAAAACAACTTGGCGCTGGCTGATGAAATCGTTTTAGATTCAATTCGTTTCGATTTCCATTCCCATTCGCTGCGCTACAGTATTCAGTCTACAGCTATGATTGCTATGACGTATACCCTGTAATTAATATAAATTGTCTATAAATAACTGTTACGCTAAAGTAAAAGCTATTCATATTGATAAGGATTGAAGTGAGTCTGAGAGTTTAGTGGTATGTAGCAATAGAAATACCCTGTAAATGCTGAAATGTGTTACTTTTGATAGTATATAGAGAATGGAACGTTTGGAATTGATGATAACTTAAAGGAGTTGAATTATTTTTATATAGAGAGCCATATAGAGCACTACAAATATCCTGTACTTGTTGAAATATGTTACTTTGAACGTTATTTGTATCTATAATGGATGAGAATGCAAAGAATCGACTTAATTTTATACAAAAAGTCATTTATGTAGAGTGCCAAAAATACCCTTTAATTATGAGCAACAAAGTATATTTTATACAAAAAATATACCAAAATTGTTTATACCTAAAGGTGGATTCTATTGGTGGCAGACTTAGTCTAATACCCTGTAATTTATATACAGCAATAAAAGCTGCAAACGTTAACAGGCGACATCTTCGACCTTATCAGGCATACATATGTATAAGATTTCTAATCAGTGTTCATATTTTAGGCGCTGACAAAAATTGATTCAATTGACTCATTCAACTACGTTAATAAAAAAACTATATACTTAAATTATATTAGATTCAAATAAATAGAAAATAGATATAAACTGTGTCTGTGATACCCTGTAAATATGCGAAGTACATTAAGTATAAGGGCTGACCTTCTATGTAGAAGAATTCCAATCTATTTCCATATATTGTAGAAAATTTACCGGCTCTATAAATAGCTTCTGCTTATCACAACCTCACAGTGTGAATTATCATGCGTAGACAGCTTATAGAATAATTCCTAATCTCTAAAAGTCCAAACATATGACAGCAACAAAATGTGTAGAGAAATCGAGGCATAGTTTCTTTGGAGTAGAACTTAAGATATATGCCCAAGATATGCATAAGAGAATAACTCTTGGGTATATATCAATATATATGCCCAAGATATTAGGGAATAACTCTTGGGATATACACAAGTCTTGAGTCTAGAGTAACTGCTAGTCTATCATGCTGTCTATATCTCTAACCTTCAACTGCGTAACTTGTTTAAAAACAACTTTTGAGCTTCTTTTCGATGAACAAAAGACTAAAATGACTAGCAAAAAAAAAAAAAAAAAAATACCGAAAGAAACAGTAGACGAAGAAGAAGAAGAAGCTGATGGACAGCGGCACACACAAAGAACTCCAAAACGAAGAACGTAGATCGTTGATCGTAGATCTTAGATCACATCTGGCCAAAAAACAAGCCCGCAACAGCGTTAAATAGAGCTAAGAATATTGCTTTGCGGCTCGTTTCGGGTTTCCTGGAACCCCACAAGAAACATAAATGAAACGAATTGAAAGAAAAAGAAGTAGAAGAAGCTAAAGCAGCTAAAAATAGAAACAAAAGACTTTTGAAAGCAAATAAAACAAAGCTTCTTGGGAAGTTTTTTACGACTCGAACTAGTTGCGAATTATTATGATAAAATGGGGCGTCGCTTCGCTCAGTGGCAGGCCAGCTAATTTGCATGCATGTAACGTGGGGTTTACTTGACTTTAATGGGTCTCTCGTAATATTATGCAACTGCATGCATATATATAGTATATGTGGCAAAGGGGCGACGCCTTTTGTTTCAACTGAGTTATGAGTCATAAGTTGGGTTTTTTATTGTCCCATGTCCCTTTAGCTCTACCCTTCCTCTCTACCCTCTACCCTCCACCCTCCACCTCTTTAAAGTTTCTTTTTCTCGAAATGAGGTCACATATCAATTAGTTGTAGTCGCGCTGTTGTGCTGGCAGGGCAGCGAGCTCTGATATCATTCAATAATACCTTCGATAATATGTTTACAACTAATAGAATTCATTAGCTGAATGCAAAGTTCTTGTTCGCTTTCAATGTCAAATCAGAGACAGTCGTCGCTAAACTTGTCAGCTCTACGTCAATTTCAATTCCACGTCCAAATACTCAATATCAAATTGTATAACTTATTGCATATGTAGATATATTTATATATATTTTTTTAAATTTTGTATAAACAATCTAGAATCGTGAATCATTGGCCTTATAGTAAATATAAAAGAAAATCATTTGTTTATCTGAGAGATTTGTGGCTTTTCTTGTTTTCATAACTAACTCAAGTGTATGCTCTATGAAGTCCGGGTAAATATATTCACAATCGAAAACATACGTCATATACAAATTTCAGTTGTTTATCATATATTATATGTTATTCCTTTATTTTCCGTAACCTGTTTATCATCTATTCTTCGTTTCATCTCTCTGTTCTCTATCTTGCATCTTGATATTGGTTATCTGCTGTTCTCTATCCGCTATAATTTAGTTTTTGTATCCTTTATCCTCCATCTCTTATCACCAGTTCTTTATCCTCTATCTTCTATATTTTATCCTCTATAATGTACATATGCTAGATACTTTATCCTTTTTTTATTGCCTATCATTTAGTCTCTATACTCTACCCTCTATCATTAATTTTACTATCGCTATCCTCTATCATCCATCCTTTATCCTCCATGTTTCATCATATTTATTTTCTATCTTCTCTCCTCTATCCTCTATGCTCTAAACTCTATTCTCTTCTCGTCGCTTTCCTCTATCTCTCTATGATATATTCACTATCTTCTATCATCTATTCACTGTCTCCTATCGTCTATTCTATATGCTCCACTTTCTCTCTGTTATCCGTCATCCACTATCCTCTATCCATATTTCATTCTCTCTCTCTCCTATCCTCTATCCTACATGCTCCAATCTCTTTCTATCTATCTTTTATTTCCCCCCTTCCATCTATCTACCTCTGTCTTTTTTAGTTATCCCCATTTTTCTATACTATGTCATCTTCCATTCTACAAAATACTCATCTGTCATCTTATCATATTTAATTTTTGACTGCTAACTTCAATCTTCGATGTACTCTATCATAACCCTCTATGTATGTTTCTACTACAATTCCCAACTGGTTTTTGGCTCTGCGCCCTTTTGTGCATATGTAAAGTTGTATCATCTACTACCTCGGGCATGTTTCTATGCCAAGAGCAACACCTTCTAAAAACAAGCTGTAATTCGCAACTGGTTTAGGCCGAGTCTTGCCTTAAATTAAGCTTGAAGAGTTGGTTAACGTCGCCGCTGTCATTTATAGCGCAAAGTCACGTTCGAGTCGCGACGTAATTCGATGAAATAGTGAAATAATGAAACACATTAAGATACCCTAGGGATTGCTATGTTTCCTGGAAAGGTAGTTCAGGGTCAACGACACTCTCTCTCTACTTATATATATATCTATATCCCTCTCTTTCTCTCTCTCTCTCTTTCTCTCTCTCTTTCTCTCTGTCATTGTATAATGATTGCGACAATTTGTGGCACGCGCTATAATAGTAAAACTAGTTGAAGCTGTAGCTGGGTTTTGTTTTGCCTTTATTTGTTTCTATTTTGAGAAGCTCGTCGAGATTTTGTGGTCTCGCCATGTCAATTTCCATTTGTGGACGAAATTCAATTGGAAAAAATTTAATTGAAAAGTTCAAATCGCTGACGCGACGCGTTGCGACACAAATTGGCAAATGACTTAATTCAATTGACATTGAATTTAATTGGTGGGCAGTCGGCAACAGAATTTATGCGATGGCCCAACCAACTACAAAGTTTCGATTTCTAACTTGTAATATTTTTGGGGGGTTCAAATACCGCCAGACAATGCGTAACGGGAATTTAAGTCAAGTTTTAACAGAGGAATTCGTAACTGAAGTGATGAATTTAATTGTGAATCGATTAGATCATAAGAAACTTAATGGATATATATACGATTATAATGATCAGTCAATGATAATGACAATACAAATGATAATGAATGTAATAGTAATAATGTTAATGATAATGACAAGAGAAAGGATAATGATAATCATACTGATAATGCCAATAATAATGATAATGGCAATGACAATGATAGGAATAATGACAATTACAATTACAATCATAATGATAATAGCAATAATAATGAGAGGGACAATCACATTGTCAATCAATAATAATGCTCATTACTATAGCAATGACATTCCTAATGGCAATAATGATACTGGCAATGACAATAACAATGACAATAGAAATGATAGGGCTAATAATGACAATGACAAACACATGAAAAAAAATTGCTCATGACTAGACAATGACTTTAATAATGATAATGATAGTAATGAAGTCAATGACAATGACAATGACAATGACAATGACAATAGAAAATAATGCACATGACTAGACAATGACTTTAATAATGAATATGATGTTAATGATGACAATGCTAATGATAATAGCAACGACGAAGGAAAACCAACCAAGGAAAACCATATAATGCTGACAGAGGGAAAACCAAATAATGCTCATGACAATGACAATAAGAATAACATTAGTAATGCGAATATTAATGAGAATAACAATGACAATGACTATAGTAATGAGAGTGCCAAAAATAGTTATAATGATCAATAACGATGTGAATAATCTTACCCACAATTATATTATTTATAGTAATGATAATAATAATATTTAATTAATGATTTCCTTCTTTTTTTTTTTTTCCTTGCAGATCGGAGCGTTCGATAGTGCGCGTTTCAATTTACCAAAGCAGTCAACCGCAACAGATTTGTCCGCCAGCCGAGTATACATTAACGAGTTTTTCAGATAATTTAGATAATACGTTTAGTAGCTACAATTGTAACATAGACTTTACGCAAATGGCGGCGGCAACGATGCAGCCAACCGTTGGCCTGGGACCAGCCTATGATAGACAGCAGAGGTGCTTAGCAAATTACACTCTTTTGTACGTTTTGCAACACTATTTTAATCACAATATTTTATAGCACTGATTCTGGTTGGGATAATCCGTTTCGTCCGGGCGGCGATTTGTCCAGAGAGGCTGATGAAATTGTTAGCATGATACGTGGTAAGATCTGCAAATGTGCCCTTCTCTGCAATTCTCATCATCCATTTTCCCCCATTACAGGCGGCAAGCCCATCACGCCCACAGAGGATCGTACAATAGGCAACGGCAACGCACAGCATGGCGACGATAACTGTAATGGCGCTACTGCAATAGGCGAGACAGTTACCAAAACAAATGTAAGCGAAACCAAGGGAATATGACGAGAGAGAGGGCTAGAGAGAGAAAGGAAGAGAGCTAAAGATGGACAGAGCTGGAGCTACAGAAAGAGACAGAGAGAGGGCGAGAGAGAACGGAAGAAAGAGCTAACGAGGAAGAGAGCTAGAGCTACAGAGAGAGAGAGGGGGCTAATGAGAGCAGGAACTACTGAGAGAGAGAGAGAGAGAGAGGTACAGATGCATAGAGAAAGAGAGAGAGGTCTAAAAAGAGCAGAAACTACTGAGAGAGATAGCAAGAGCTGGAGGGAGAGACAGAGTAATTAGGAGAGAGAGAGAGAGAGTGAGCTACAGATACAAAGAGCGACGAGGGTTAAGGAGAGCAGGAGCAACAGAGAGAAGGAAGGGAGAGAAAGCTGCTGATTCATAAAGGCAAAGAGATGTACAAAGAGTAGAAAAGAGAGAAAACTGCAGACTCTAGGAGCAAAAAGGGGGAGAAAGAGCCAAATAGAGCATGATTTACAGAGAGCGAGGTAGCGCTATAAAGAGAGAGTTACGGAGAGAGAGAGAGAAAGAAAGATATAGAGGTCCTTGTGAAGCATATAGCTAATGTCTAAAATAGATTAATTCGTAGCTCGATTTGTTTCGGAAACTTGAAAGGCATTTATAGAGGATTGCTCAATAATTCCATAGTCGTTCCAATTTGCTACATTTAAAAATCTATCATTACAATGTTTATCTTAATATGGAGGGTGCGAGTATTGACACTAGAGATGAAATCATCATCATCGATATTTGCAATTGTTGCAAGAATACATTTATATAAGTATATAGTGCAACTATAAAGCAGATAAAGATCTTACAATTGCTTTTATGTAAATAAAGATATAGCCAGATATAAAACAGATAAAGAAATACACTTTCATATAAGTAAATAATTACTTTTCTGTAAAGACTTGCGTCTCTTGCTTGTAGCTCTTATAATCGCTACAATTTACCTCACTTGAATTTTGAGTACCTATCTTAGACTCGATGAATTATGCTCTTTAGTCAAGATAGTCTCGCTGAAAAGAATAAGACTCTGTTTCTCTCTCTCCCTCTCTCTCTACAACTTCCTCTCTTTCTGTCTGTCTGAACAATAGATGTTCTCGTTACTCTTTGGAATGAATTCTGATCGTTGCACTTTACTCGCCATGTTTACTAATCTTGTCTCTTGTTTTCCAATCTTTCGCAGCTCTCGCAGAATCAGGCGACAGCACAAAACGGTACAAATTCCCACGGCAGCAAGGTGGCCGGCTCGACAGGAGTGGGTGGAGCTGGTGGCAATGGGGTGGCAAGCGGAGCGGCAGCTGGCAAGGGGGATAGCAATAATGGCGTCACTTCGCTGGCTCAAGTCTCAAAGCAGGTGGTGCCGGGACCAACATCGGCTAGTCACGTGGTCATCGACGAGAAGAAGAACAAGAAAAAGGGATGCTGTGTGGTGCAATAATCAACGAGAAACGAGGAACAGCAAACAGCGAGCGAAAGCAGCAAGCAGCAAAAAGAAAGGAGAAAGAGAAGCAAAACAAGAAACAGAAACAAACTCACACACAGACACAGAGACGAAACGCCAGAGACAGAGAGAGAGAAAGAGAGAGAGTTGGAGCCCAGCTTGGACATATTGGGCATATGGGGGATACTAGGGATACTGTATGTGGGGCGTATCATATTTAATGTTAATGTTAAATGCTAATTTTTTGAAGGGGGGAAAAGTAAAACGAAGCTGTTGATATTTTGAATGCTGCTGCATGGAGAAATTTGCTTTGCTTTTACAACAAACACACACAGACACAAGCAAAAGCAAATCAAAAGTATACAAATAAATAGGCGAACAGTAAACGAAACACACACACACACACAGAAACACATAAAATACCTTAAATCGAAACGAGACGAAAGCTCTCTTAACAGAACAGAACAGAAATGAACAGAACTTAACAGAACCAAGAACAGAATGTAATGTAAATGTTAGCAATGTTAGCAGTTGCAGCAGCGCTAGCGACAACTGTTAGCAGCTGTTGCTGTCTCACTCATACACACTCAATGCCCGCTATAGCTGTCGCTGTCTAAGCCACGTGCAGTTGCAGCTTAAAATTAATTTAAAACAAAAAAAGAAATGAAATGAAACAACTATGATATATACCTATAGTACATATGCATATATGTATATATCATATATATATATATTTATATATTTGTTAGTCTGGATATATATATATGTGTATATGTATATGTAAAGCCGATGCTACAGCAATTCAACAGAGCAAATGATGCTGATTCTATATATATATATAAATATATATATTTTCCTTTATAAATATTTTTTTTTTTTTTTGTAATGTAACTCGACTTTATATACATACATACATAATATATATATATTATATATATATTTTTTTCGTATATGTAAAATTAGATCAGCTTTTTAAAGAGTATTTAAAAAGTCGATAACAAAAGAGGAAAATAAGAACAGAAACAGTTTTTGCCTGCATGCATAACGAGACGGAACAGAAAAAAAGAAAAAACAAAAAAAAAAACAAAATGTATTTATTTTTTATTTATATGACGATGAAAATAATGAAATTAAATTAAATGTTAAAACCTTAAACAAAATATACAACAAAACAAAAATAAAAAGAAAACAAATATACACGCATACATACATACATACAAAATATACATATATACAATACACTCTATAATACACACACACACACACAAACGGACTTACACTCTGTAATTAGCAGAGCGAGAGAGCGTTAAGGCAGAGCTTGCAAAAGCCTAACGGCACATTTTCTGCAGTTAGCCCAGTTGAACTTACGTGCATGAATTACGCACAGAATACAGCATGCATTGTAATGTCGCGCACTTATAACTTTCGTTTTACTGGGCTCGCAGCTTGAACTTTCATTTAAGTATATTTTAACGAAGGCCAGACTTTAGGTGCCCCACACACACAAACATACTGTGTGTGTCTGTGAGAGAGAGAATTTCCTTGTACTGTAGGCAAGCAAGCTAAACAGAAATAGATGCATATGTGTGTGTATGTATATCACACACAACCCACCCACCCAAAAACACACGCATATACAGATACAAGTTACACACACACATACGCACTGCAGCCTAGTGATATTTGTGCTTATGTAGCGGGACTTTTTTTCGCTAGCCAAATAGAAAGCTAAACCAAATAGTAAAACAGAAACACCGATGAGGACCGCCACCCACACTAACACACACACACCAACACCACAGCAACACACACACACATAGACACAGCGTAAGCATTAATGTGCTGCATTTGGTAAATGTAATAATATTATTAAAAAGAAACGTAATAAAAAATAATAACTAAAATAAAAAAAAATAAAAAAATAAGAAATTATATGTTATAGCGAGCCCCGAAATATGTGCTAATTCAAATTTCCAATAAACAAAATCAACAACAAAAATCAAAAAACTTTAAGCAAATTTAAAAATCAGAAATAACACTAAACAAAAATAAACAATGCAAAAAACATGAAATCAATATTTAATATTGTATATTTCCGATTCCAAAACGCAAACAAATGTTAAGTTATTGTATAAATCCTAAATAAAAAGCAAAAAACAAAAAAAAAGAAAAAAACGAGCAAAGAAAAAAGTAACAAAGAGAAATTTTTATTTGCGTAGCGCGCTCTTGAGCGCGAGCAGAAAAACTGCGCAGCAGACTTCCAGGCGTGCCTTAAAATAGAAAGCGAATGCGTAGTAGAGTACGCAGCTGATTTCCAGGCGCGCCTAAGCACAGAAAACGAATGCGTAGTTGAGCAGAAATTCTGCGCAGTTGACTTCCAGGCGCTCTTCAAGCCTGCGAGAAACTCCAATTGCACTGCAGTGGCAGCGGCTAGTGTGAGAGCGCGTCAAAAGACTTCCGCTTTAGGAGTATTTCAAAGAAGAAGAAGAAGCAGACAGCAGGCAACAATAATGCAGAATGACTGCGCAATAACCTTTCACCTTTATCTCCATCAATTCAATTAGGTAAGCGAATGCACATAAAATCGTGCTAAGCGGCCATTTGAAAAACATAAATAACGTTCATTTTAATTAATCTTTAGTGCCGAAAATAAGAAAGAGAAGTAGAAGACAAATGGGCTCAACGAAGCTGGAATGCTCTTACAATGGGGAAATGTTAAATGCAAAGAGAAACTTCAGTAATATGTGTTTAAGCATTTTAATAATGTTGCTCGAATGTTACTGTTAAGCAGGGAAATTTATAATTGGATCATTTTGAGTGATTTTAAATTTTGTTGGGAATTGGCAATTTGCACTGTTAAAAGACTCATTCAACCGTGGGCACTATATACAGGGTAATTGTGTTCATTGCAGACTTAGAATGGTTATTTATGTGTTGAAAAGAAAAAGGGAAATTCCCTTGCTAATGATATTGTGTGTATGTATTAATTGGGGATTTTCATAATTAGTCTCTGTCTCATATAGAATTTGGGAATTTACCAATTAGAATTCAAAGTCAATTAAGGGAAAACCACAAAAAGGCTGTTAGAAACTGGAAATGAGAATTTAGGAAAAAACCAATGTCGTAAGGGAATACTAACATTTAAATAAATAATCAAATCAAATAAAGTGCTAAGATGGGAAATATCGACAATGCAAATAATAGTTTTAAAATAGACTTTAAAAGAAAATATTTTCAAATGATAATTTAACAATAAAAAAAACATTTGTATAAGGGAAATTTCAATAAATGAGACAGGAATGGGAATTTCTATAAAAAGTCCAAAGGAATACAAACATGGTAAATTTAGCTTTAGAAAGGAATATTTAAAAAATTAGTAATTTACTGGAAAAAAAAATAAAAGAGACCTAAAAAAAAGTATCATAGAGGGAAAAGAAACATGATAAATGTAACCCACTAAAATTGAAATTAAGATAATTAGCTTAAGAGAGAACATACAAAAGTGCCATTAAGGGAAATTGAAGTATGGGAAATGTAGCTATATTAAAGGGAAATTGAGATAATTAGCTTAAGAGTGTCTTGAAGGGAAATGGAAGCATTGATAACTAACCCATATGAAAGGGAAATTTATATAATTTGCTTAAAAGAGGATATACAAAAGTTTCCTGTAGAGAAATGGAAATGGAAATTTTACCATAAACAAATAATTAGACAATTTGCCAAAGAGAAAATGTACAGAATTAGGATATTTATATATATTCAAGAGGGAAATTATGGAAATTCGAAGATAATGTGCTACATGCGCATTGAAAAGTATGCACACACAATAATATAACTATACTCTTAATATAATATGGGGAGAGGAACAAAGAGCAGTTTATTGTTCTATTTCGATTTCGAATCGAGTTCGTTTTCGTTTCGATATCGACACGAGCCGTCGATGTGGGCAATTTCCTGATGCCAAAAACCTCTTGCCACAACTTTCAACAGTTCGATACGAGAATTTATAGCAGACATTTTTTTTTTCGTTTTTGTTTTTTTTGTTTTTTTTTTGGTTTAATTTATGAACTTAATTCGAAAAGACATTTATAACAATTTATCTGGATTTGCGTTTGTTTTAGACATTTATATTTATTTGTTGTTGTTGTTGTTGTTGTTGTTGTTATTGCTTTTTGTGTGTTTTCATTAGGATTTTTATGCTAGATTAATTGGCAGAGCAGCTGTCAATTTTTTAATTGCTGCGCCTAAGCAGCAGGCGGAAATATCGAATCGAATCGAATCGAAACGAAGCGAGGCAAATTGTTAGTGTGTCCATTAAAAAGTGCCCGACGATAGTAAACGCACACGCACACGCAAATGATGTATTACTCATAGAAGAAGAAGAAGCAGAAGAAGCTGTATCTCTACATTCAAATATCTATATATAATAGCTAACTATCTATATTTCTATCTCGCTTCTAATGACCAAAACTTGTTTTAGCCATAATCCACGACATGACACAACGGACAGTGGGTGACAAAAGTTGTGCCACCAAAGTGTATGAATAACAATATAGAGAAATATATGAAAAGTAGGGTACAAATGTATATTGTATATAGAGTTTATATAAAAACAATTCTAAATATCAAATTTAAATTTAAATTAAATATGTATATGTATATACAAAGTCAAACTAGATCACAATCCAAGCAGAAATGAATAAAGTCGCTTCAGTTTTATCACAGCTACAAAGCTTTTTAACTTTGTTAGGGTATCTGCTAGTCGATCATTGCCAACCAGCACAAACTTATTCAAGTATGCTTACAACTCATAGCTACAGGGTATTTATGGCCACACCCAAACACTCTATTTACGCCTAATGCAGCCATTTACTTTTGTCACTCACTGTGCCGCACCTGCCGCACCCTAATGAACCTAATTGCCGATTGCGGTTTATCGTGTGGCTGCAAATTATGGCAGGGCAGCGACGGCGACTGCGACGCCAGCAGCGACAGCGACGCGCAACAAGAACAATGGCGTACACAAAGAATGAAGAGCAAAACAGCGAAGAGCCGAGAGCTGCCATCAATTGCGACATGTGTAAACACGAACAATAATAGACGACAACAACAACAACATAAGAGTGTGTGTAAGCATCACACAAATACACGCGCACACATGCATATGTAAATGAGAGCGAAAAGCAGCTTAATTTATGTGTAAAACAAATCACAAAAAAAAACAATTGATTCGAAGCTGCGCATGCGAGGCTCACAAACACACACATTCACAGGCGTATGTATGTAAATGCACACGCGCACGCCGAGAGCGAGCGAGATAATTAATACATGCGCATGTCTGCCTAACTAACTGTAAGCAACGTCTCATTGGAAGAAGGGAGAGAAGCGTCAGTTGTCACGCTGTTGTCAACGACGCACGCGCCAGCTGCCGTTGCTCTCAATGTGTGTGTGTGTGTGTGTGTCTATATGTATGCGTGCTTTTGGAGTCGCGCTGTCTGGCAGTGTAAAACCTTTTGGAAGTGGAGCAAGTGTCTTCCATTGATTGAGAGCTTGACGTTAATATTTGTGTGAGTTGTGAGCAAGCTTTACAGAAGGCTGAGCGCTGCTAAGCGTATGTATGTATGTACATATGTATGTATGCATGGAGTGTAGAGTGCTTACAGCGCGGCAAATAAATTGAGCAAAAAGTGTGAGTGCAATGGAGTGCGCAAGCCTGTTAAGTCGACTTCATGTTAATTAACAGCGCAATCGAATGACATTAACTGTTAACCGCTTATTGAGTGTTGATTGAGGATATTTAACAGCCAAAAACCAGCTTATTAAAGACTTTGATTGAATCTGGTGATTTGTATTTTAAATGCCGAAACTTTAATTCAGCTATTTTTAGAAACACAGAAACTCGCTTTTTTATTCGTTTATGATATATATATATATTTTTTTTTGAGCGGAATTCTGCCAGCTGCGCGGAAAACTCAAATAAATTAATATATTATTTAATAAATAACTCTTAAAATGCGATTCGTGCTTGATTATAGCATTAGCTATTTAAATTATTCTTACTTTGGGCTCTGGGAACCGGCAGTAAGCGCCTGGCCTGGCTTTATTTATAAGTTTAAATACACACTGAAGTTCATTCTTCTTCTGCTGCGACTGCGACTGCTTCTTCTTCTTCTTCTTCTATAATTAATTTCTTAATATAATTAGTATTCAAATTATAATTAAAAATTAAAACAACCAGAAACAAGAAACTAACATCACAATCCATTTTGATGGCGTTTCTCTAGTCATAAAATGGCCAAAAAAAAACTAGAGAGTTTATTAAAGCCATATTCAGCATATTCATTGGCGATTTCGCCAGCTTCAATTTCATTCGTCATCCGAAATTTAATAGACTCCTTAGCTCGTAAAACATATCAGCTTCATTGTTCTGACTCGACTTGGTCAGCTTAATATTTCCCTCGATTCTCTGGCTTTAGAATTGTGGGTTCGACTTGATTTACAGCTAAGATTGATGCTTTTAACTGAATATTTACGACATGCAGATGAAGGAGAATACTTTTTTATTAAATGGAAATATATATGTATTAATATTTATATTTAGTTTTGACTAACAATCAGTTGATTAGAATGTTACTCAGAGAGTGAGTCAGTCCATTAGAAAGTCTGGCAGTCAAGCAACTAGTTCATATGGCATTTAGTCTATTAATCAGTCCTGCAGAGCTCAATCAAGCTTTCAAACATGTCAATCAAGCGTTCAACCAATCAATTGAATGGTCTAACAGTATTTTAGTGCATCTCACAGTTAATCAATCAATCTATTAAATTGGACTCACAATTAGGCAGGTAATAAATCATATTCTGTCAATCAATCAATTCATCTATCAATCAGTTGACCAATCAATCGGTCAGACAGCCAATCCATACATCAAGCAGTGAGTCAGTAACTCTGTCAATCAATCAAGCATGCACAGTATATGTTAATCGTTTATCAATAAAGTGCGCGGATTACTTACTACATCCTTCATCATTCATCATCAGCCAGCTCATATGTCAGTCAGTGAGTAAATCAGTCTGTCAATCAGTTAAACTGTTTCTACGACAGTCAATCAGGCTGATTATATGCTAAAAAGTGAGTCAGTCAATCAATCAAGCAATCAATCAGCTCATCTCCTGATTTAAAAAATCAATCTTTCAGCCAGTCCATCAATCAATCAATCAGTTCGTCATACAATCACAACAAAATTTATTATATCAATTGAGATGTATGATTGACGTATGATGATTGATGTTTGGGCAATTATATCATTCATTTATAACTAAGTACGTAGTATGTCTTAGTCGAGCTTAACTTTTTGCTGTCAATTCCAATTTTTATGTTATATTTATATAAATTTATCGATTAATGCCAAGCGGGAAGACAAATTGGCGTTGTTTTCTAAACATTGAATTAAGTTATGAAAATATGGAAGGCGGGTATATTGATGGGACGACAATATAGGTAACAGAGTGGCAGAAAGTTGGCATTGGAATTATTGTAAATGAAACGCAAAATGATTCCTTTTTCGATAGCTATCGATAAAAATCGATTTTTTCAGTGCATAATCCAAGAGCTATAAGAGCTAGAGCTATGAAATTTGGTATATAGCTTCTTCTAGGGCTTACACAGCCTAAGTATGCTTCACTTTTCAGATATCTTAAAATGACATGATAGATAGATACCCCGTAATAGGGTATCTCTCAGTCAGACAATACAAACTGTGAACACCCGAGAAGTATTAGAGCTGATATATTTATATCTTCTTTTAGGGTATACACAGCTTAAGTATACTTCACTATTAAGATAACTTAACATGGCATGATAGATATATACCCTGTAATAATAGATAGAGACATATAGATAAACTGAGATACTCGAGAAGTTTCAGAGCTAGAGTTATCAGACTCGGTATATAGCTTCTTCTAGGGTCTACACAGCTTAAGTATATTTCATTTAGCAGATATCTTTGAATGACATGATAGATAGATACCCTGTAATAGGGCATCTTCCAGTCACACAATACAAACTGTGCATAGAGTTATCAAATGTCGTATAAAGATTCTTCACTTTTCAAATAACATCAAGTTGAGTGTTTTATAGTTACCCTGTAATAGGGTATCTGCTAGTCAGTCCGTCACTCAGCTGAGCTGCGCATGTGCTGCACCTGCCGCTGCTGCTGCTGCTGCTGCTGCTGCTGTCACCGCGCCCCAAACTCAGCAGCTGAGATCATTGATGACTTATATTTCATATGAACTGGTTGCCCAATAACTGAATTATGATATGGCCACGAGATGTGTGAATAGAACGGAGCAGAGCGCATGCCTGGCTGCCTACACGCGATTAGAGCTGGGATACACCTACCCGAAACATTTATGAAAATACTAAATAATAAATGAAAAATATATACAACAACAAGAACAAAATCAAAATACGAATACTATAAAACAAGCTAGAAAAATATTAAAATGAAAAAAAAAAAAAACTTTACGTTTCGGGGTAAAAGCAAAACGTGTTTAGCTTTCTATTTAGCTTATGCAAATCGCGACTTTTGGTTATTTATTTGTAAGCCATTATAAATATATGCAAAAAAAAAAAAAAACAAAAAAATCAGATATATGGAAATACAAAAATAAAAACAATTTGCGTAGAAAACACACACGGCTCACATAAAAACGCCATAAAAAGGAGCAAAAAAATAGAATTTGTTGAATATGCATAACCGGTAAAAGAACCAGAACCAGAATCACAATCAGAACCAAAAACCTGACTACGACTCGGACTTGGACTTGGACTCGGACTCGAGCTTAGATTCAGATACAGATACAGATAGAGATCCAATTGAGCTGCCCAAAATGCCCAAAATATCTAAAATGCCCAAAACTCAATAATATTTTCTCTACCTATCTCTGTCACACTTGCTCTCTCTCCTTCTCTCTCCATCTCTTTCGTTCATTCCAATTGTTGTGCCTGTATTTGTATTTCCTTAAGCTCAATTTAGGCTGTGTTGCTCAAACAGCAGCTATGGATGATAGACTTGAATATACCCGCACCTGACCAAAGCTCTTTGCTCTGAATTTCTCACTCTCTCTCTCTTTCTCTGTCTTTTTTTATCTCTTCCGCTATCTCTATATATACCTCTCTTTATGAAAGCTTTTGAAAAAAGGGTTTAATGAGAAGAGAAAAGGATAGAGAGAGTGAGAGACAGAGGGAGAGAGAGAGCGAGTTGGAGACAAGGAAAAATCAATTAAGATAGCTAAATATATATGTAAAGCTTGCAGCATCCAAAGCAGTTTAGATCTGAAGCATTTAAAAAGCATTCATTTAAAATATCCGTTTTGAGTTAAAGCAAAAGAGAGAGAGAGAGAGAGTAATTCAAAGAAAGTCCTACAAAATAAAGCTCAGTTGGAACTTGTTTGTCAAACTTTTTCAAAAGCTTTTACAGGAAAGATATAGTTTTAAAATATTAAAACGATATAAAGAGGGGATAAGGAATGGAAGGCAGGGTAAACACAGAAGCGGAGAACTAAAGTGAAAGAAAGATAGTCACAGTAAAGATTAGAAAGAGCTTTCAAGTAAAACTTTCTAATATAGTATAAGTTTGTATACATTTTACATAACTACAAGGATCAGAAAGAGAGAAAAAATCATATAAATGCAGATAGACGCAATGCTTTTAAAGAATGCTTTATATTTAATAGAAATAATGAAAAAAGCTTAGAGAGCTTACAACTAAAGCTTCCAATACAACTGATGAGTGAATACGAAATAGCTTTAGATATGAATGTACTTCAAAGCTCAGCTTATATTAAAATCTTTAGACTTTTATGTATGTTATATACCCTTCACACTCAAACTACGGGACGGGTATACAAATTATATGCCCAGTTAGATATTATTTATGGCCTACGACCCATTTGACAAAGACGAAAGAAACGACAACATCGAGCAGAATAACAAGTTATCCAGTTATCGAATTTCATTTGGTTGGATCTTCTTCTTTGAATATGAATAGAGTGCGAGGGAGAGCGAGAGGGCGAGAGGGAGAGAGGGCGAGAGGGAGAGAGGGAGAGAGGGAAGATGTAGAAACAAAAATCATAAAAAGAATTCATATAAAATATCAATTATAATAATTTAAATTAATAAGCCAGCGAATGCCCCAAATGTGACAGCTAAAGCCAGAACTGAGCTCGCGGACTTGGGAGAATTGGCAACTGGAGCCGCGACTCGGGAGGCATATGAAGCATCCAAAATCGCATTGATAGAATAGACAAAGTCAAGCTGCGATTTGCATGCATAAATTATTTGATGGTCAATTTCAATGAAGTATGAATATCAGTCAATTAGAAGAGAGGAAGAGAGATGGAGAGAGGGGGAGGGGGAGGGGGAGAGAGAGAGAGAGAGAGAGAGAGAGAGAGAGAGAGAGAGGAGCGAAACAATGCAAATAGGAGAAGTTTAAGTTGACGGAAGTTTAGGGAGCTAGAGGATGTAGTAGTTAAGGCTGTAGAAGAAAGAGTAACAGAAAGTGAGACAGAGAGAGAGACACAGATAAAGAGTAAGTAAGAGAGAGAAGCATAGTAAAGACATTTTGCTCCTTTTCTTATCTGTTAGTAATACCATTGTAAATTTCCTTTGAGCTAGCTTATTTCGACTGTTTGAAAATCTAGCAGAAAGAAGCGAAGCAAAGCGACTCAGAAAAGTTGAGATAGATGTTGCTCAACTGTGTTAAGGATAGATATGTATATATTATGAATTGTTGATGACAGAGCCAGAGAAAGAGAGAGCAAGACAGAATGAGAAATAGAAAGAGAGAGTGAGAGAAACGAGAAGTAAAGAAGCTGCGCAGCTGTTCAAGCTCTTCTTATGTCTATATACAGCTGTGTTCATGAAAACAGTAGTGCGACTGAGCCCTAAATGTTGAAGAGCAAAATAAACACAATATTATGTAAACGATTTCAAAAGAACAATAGATTAGGAATGAATCATTTGTTTTGGTAGAAACTAAGGAGCATGCGCACTTTAGGGCTTAAGAGAGAAAAATCAATTAAATATAGTTGTTTATGAAAATATTATTATTATTATTATTAATATTTCTTTTTTTATAGAAGTACTTAAAGTAATACAAAAAAATTATTTAATACTAGCCTATATGTGTTTAGCTTTTTATATTTATAACTACATACATATGTTAGCATTAAGTTCTTGGTGATACCTATCTATCCATCTATTCAAAATCAAGCAGAGGGAAGCGCAGGAAGTTAGGCTGAGATATTAATTGCTTGCTAGGGTAAATGGACTTGAGTACTCATGGAGTACTTACTACTCAGTCTATTCTTGATTCAAGCTACTTTAGACTCAAGCTCCCGACAACAATCTAATACTTTGAACTAACTTACTATGCTTCTCGCTGCTTACTACATACTCGATGCAACTGTTTTGAGTTTTATAGCAAGCTTGACTTATTTAGTCTTGCATATGTATATATCTATATCCAGTTTGAACAATTATCATATTTTATATATCTTCTATTGATGTCTAAATCTATCCCCTTCTTATATACCAACATGTTCCATCCATTCAAATTCTATGTCAACTCACATCAAACTGAAATTTCTCTACTCTTTTCTGCTTAATTTACATAGGTTCTCAGAAATTGAAATATTCTAAATTCCAGATTTCACAGTTTCTCCCAGCTCCCATCTATCACAGCATCTGAATTTCAATTGAAATCACATCAAAGATTCGTGAATCTGCCGCAAATTCTACGAAATTGAAAAACTCACTTTAGATTATCATATCAGATTGGATTAGAAATGAAATCGTCTCATATGCAAATATCGATACATTATCGATAACATATAACAATTATTGCTCTGTTTTCGCATCGATTTGCATTCATTTCGGAGCAAAAAGAAAGTGTTTCTTATTTCCCTATAAATTACTTTAGCAAATTAACAGATCTTCAAAGCAACACAAAGACAACACCAAAGCAACAACAACAACAACAACAACAACAACAACAACAACAACAACAACAACTCAATTCAACTTAGCTCAGCTCAGTTCGACTTGTTACGCATCGCCTTTGATATACGCCGAATTCAAAGTTTTGTTGTTGTTTTCATCTTCATTTTTTATGTTCGTCTGTCGATAGATAATAAAGAAGGCAATTAAAACGCGCGGATCGATAAATTAACAATTATACAGAAGAAACACAACGAAATGAAACGAAACGAAACGAGACGGGACGGGATGAAATGAAACGGCACGGAACGGAGCGAAACGAGATTTCCAAGAAGTTGACTTGAGATAAGCATCTTGATTCGACTTGAGATCTATGTAAAATTATGTAAAGTTCAAGGCGTCGACGACGACGAGTTGTGGATAACGATCGAATCATCTGCTAAATTTGTTGCCCATGACTAAGGCGAGGAGAATTGAAGAAGAAGAACAAGAAGAAGAAGAAGAAATACAAATTTTAAAAGGGGAAATCAAGTGGAAGGGCATGAGAGGGAGAGAATGAGATAAAGGAAGAGAGACAGAAGGAGAGAGACAGAGAGGAGTGAAAGAAGAGAGTGAAAAATATTGGGAGAAAGAAAAGCAGAGAAACAGAGATATGTGGGCGAAAAGTGAAAGAGGTGAATAAAGCGAGAGAAGGGGAACAATGGACAACAAAAGAGAGAGAGAGAGAGAAAGAGAGAGAGAGACAGAAAATATTATTGGAAAAATTGTACGAAAAACGGCGAGAAAAAAGTGTAAGCATAGGAGAAAGAAAAGGAGAAAGGAAGATACAGAGAAAGCGAATAGGAGAAAGAGAAAGAGACAGACAACAGGAAAATAAGAGGGGTAGAAGAAACAGAGAGAAAAGTAGAGACATAGAAAAATAAGGATAGGAATGAGGAGAAGGGGAGGGAGAGAATTCGAAAATAAGAAAAGGTAATGCTAGACACACAGACAGAGAGAATAAGACAATAAGAGAGAAAAGGAGATAGAGAAAGTGAGAGTGAGAGAGAGAGAGAGAGAGAGAGAGAAAGAGAGAGAATCAGAAAGGGAGAGAGAATAGTGAGACAGTGAGAGAGTGAGTGAGACAGAGAGACAGCCAAGGAGAATAAAAGATGCGAAAAACGAAAAAGTAGATAGTAGTAGAGAGATAAGATGCGAAAAAAAAGGATAGAATAAGAAAATCAGAGAAGAGAGAGAGAGAGGCAGAGAGACAAAGACAGAGAGAGGGAACAAATGAACAAAATCTAGACACCTAGAAAGAGAGAAAGTGAGGGAGAGAGAGAGAAAGAGATAGATAATCCAGAGATAATCAACCAGACGTTAAAAGACTTCTACAGCGCAAGTGATGGGAAACAGCGTGAGACTTCCAGTCGCCAGCATAATTGAGCGACTTGTCGATGTAACTTCGTTGGCTCGTGGGAAAAAGGTTGCTGCGATAGTCGAACACACACACACACACACACATTACAGGTATGACAGGTGGGCCGAGACAGTCCTTGAGCAGTGCCATAAATTAGCCTTAAGCAACGGCAAACAATTCGGAAGATCTATTTGATGAAGACGAAGAGATTGTTGGGGCTGAGCTGAAGAATGGTTCCGACCGAAGCAATTTGTTGATGTTGGTGTTTTTTTTTTGTTTTTGTTTTTGTTTTGGTTTTGCTTTTTCTTTTGAGTTTCCCAATAACTCGTTTGCATAGCGCATAGAGATATGAGCGATAATGGACAATGGATATATGCAGAGTGAGAGAGGGAGAGAGGGAGAGGGAGGGAGGGAGGGAGAGATCGATTGAGATATTTAGTGAAGACATCAGTCCGCAACTGTCAGTGGGGCGTGTCGAATGAATTTGTTTAATCTTTAAGGTTTCTTTTTTAGCTTTTTGTGTCTAAATGAAGAAGGTGAGGAAGAAGAAGAAGCAGAGGTAGATGAAGTAGAGGCAGACGAGGTAGTGGTAGAAAAATGAAACCAAGGCAAAAGTCATCATTTGAAGAGCGTGAAGAACGGCAGCATCCAAACACTCAGCTCCAATCGGTCTGACAAGCTGCTGAAAACGCTTAACGTTTTCATTAATTCTGAATGAAACGAAAAAAAAAAAACAAACACGATTTTGAGCTACGATTAAAGCTCGATTCCGAATATATAGTTTTATATATAGATTTGAATACCAAATGACATTCATTCAGGTCGTTTTTTGGGCAATAACATTTATGTTTCGCATAAGCGGATTGCGGCGTATCCGTTTCGATTTGGTTTAAGTACGCATTTGCTAAATGGTCTGGCTGTGAAATTTGGCAACGTTGCGTGAATTCTTAAGGCGTTCTTTACTGAGCGTTGAAAGGCAAAGTCTATTTAGGGTTTTACGAATAGAATTTGATATACTTTACAAAATTGCCTAAGGTGACACATATAATAACCTAAAAGTGAAATTTGGCAACGTTGCATAGAGTTTGAGTTCATCCCTATAGCAATCTGGATACAGCTGCTACTTAGTTCTATGGGATTTGGATTTATATTAACAAAAGTGCCAGAGCAATGGTATACCTTATAAATTGTCTCTTTGTGAAATTGGGCAACAGCGCATGGGCATTAACTTTTTCATTATTGAAGTTTGACAAGAACTACTTGGTTTTCTTTTGGAATTTGTGTTCTGTTTGTTTGTTAAAGGGCCTTAAAAATTTTTCTTTGTGAAATTTGACAACAGCGCATTGATAAACCTGAATAAAATCAAATATCTAGGTGTATCTTGAACATTTTTTTTAATCTTAGCCAAAAAAATTGCGCTTAAATTGAAATGTCGCAATCTCTCTGCCTTAGTGAAATGTGGCAACAGTGTATAGCCTTTTTGGACTAACTGTTCAACCAGAGAGCTTAAGCAATTTTGAAGAGCGTTTACTACAGGTGCTGAAATTTGACAACAGCACCCCAAAGCTATATGCTTTTATAATACAAATTTGGCAACAACGTCATGCCATAGAATTTCGGCAACAGCGCCGTATGACGGTTCAAACCGTGTACTTTGCGCAAATAGACAGCAACAGTGCATGCCCCTGAAAACAGACAACCGCACACTCTGACCCCAAGAGCAAGATGAACGGCTATGCCCTGTGAAAACTGGCAACAGCGCCGCCTGCTCGCTGATCTGTGACAAAACAAGGAAAATAGAAGACGAATATTAAATATGTTTTTAAAGCGTTTCATAATAATAAAAATTATGCTAGACTTGATTAAGAAGAAGGAGAAGAAATAGAAGCAGAAGGAGAATGGAACAAACAGTTCAGCTGAGATCTGCATCGGAAATGAGGCGCAGGTTGATAAATGTGATAAATGTGAGAAGAGGCCGAGAAAACGGAACGGCTAATTGAGCGAAGGTTAAACAAAATCGAGGAATGCATTAGCATAAAACAACAGAGTGAGCTGAGGAAAGGTGGAAGAATAATGAGAGAAGAGTGAAGCAGGGGAAGGTAAAGGGAATAGGAGAGCAGAAGAGCAGAAGGGAAGAGAATTCTGGTCCAATTTGTCAAAATTGGCGTTGGTGTTCCCTTTGTAGGGTATCTAAGGGCGGAGATCGATGGGCGTGTAGAACTTGGCTTCAGATAGTACGAAACCCATTCTTCAAAAAACGCCTAAACTGGTCTTCGAAATGGACTCCCAAATCGAACGAATGTCGCGCATATATTAGCGCATGTTTTCCAATAAAACTGAAAAAAATACAGCAATATTGTACGCTTAAAAAAAATAATGAATGTTAGGCATAGATATACATATATATATAGACATATATAGATAGATAAATATACATATATGTATATATATATATTCAATAAAAATCATTAAACTTAAACGCGTATGCTAATTCGTTGATGGCGGTTTTCTAATTTGTTGTCATCTAAACGCACACACACACATGCTCATCTATATGTATATATGTTACAAAACCCGATTTTTTAATGGCCCTTCAATGTGCCAAAGTCTGCCCAAATACAGTTACATCTATCGCAGAGCGGCTGTGACGGTGGCTGAGGCTGAGGCTGAGGCTGAGGCTGCCCCAACAACCCAACAACCCAGCAACCCAATGGCAAATTCAAAACAAGCAGACGGTGCGTGTGGTAGAAGTTAGTGATGGAGAGCGTAGATACCCTGTAAAAGATATGTAGACAATGTATATATACATAATGTATATATACATATACGGAATATACATATATTTATCATATATAACTTATATACCTAGAAACATCCATATAGATCTCCGCTTATCTCATATACCCCTTAAGCCATATGCCATAAATCATACCATATATCTATATACCTATATACCTATATACCTATATACCTATATACCTATATACCTATATACCTATATACCTATATACCTATATACCTATATACCTATATACCTATATACCTATATACCTATATACCTATATACCTATATACCTATATACCTATATACCTATATACCTATATACCTATATACCTATATACCTATATACCTATATACCTATATACCTATATACCTATATACCTATATACCTATATACCTATAAACCTATATACCTATATACTTTTATACCTTTCTATCTATATTTATATATGTTTATACCTATGTAAGATATACTACTGTTAGCTACCGAGTTCCTATAGGAAGCTAGGCAGCTCATATTATTTTTGTTTATTAAATTTGAAGCGATAACAAAGCACAAACAGATATATGCTATATATGATATAAGCCAGCCATATACCAAATTTCAGCTTCACTAGAAGCTGAGTTCTTAGGGACTGTTTAGCCAAAAATGACATATTGAAGGGACTCTTTTAAGCTTTTCTAAGTTTTCATGGCATATTAAGTGTGCTAGCATATTGCATCATATATTATATATATCAGCTGATCATACCCCATTTGATACGTTTACAGGGTATTGGCGCACGCAACGCGTTGACAACTGTCGACGTTCTCGCCATGTCCGCATCGGCTTGGGCGCTGCGGTTCGTTGTCCGGTTCGGTTAGGTCTTCTTTTTTTTTTTTCTTTTTTTCGTATTCTTCTTCTTCATTTCGTTTTTTTGCGAGCTGTGACGCCGACGGCGCTTGACTTGGGCTCTAGCAAAAGACCATATATAAGGAAACAAGAAGTGGAAGCGTTTGTATTTATTTGTTAGAACCTGTGCGCAACGCACCTCTCGCTGCGAGTCTCAGAGTCTTCAATTTGCAGTTCGACTTAGGATACCCTCAAAATACAATCAAATAAAACACACACAAAATAAAACATGAAGAGTTTTGTAAGTTTCAAAAATATTATAAAAAGCTAAAAATAAAATTTTAAAAATATGTTTTTATAAGTGTTTAAAGTGACAAAAGTAAAAACTAAGAAATGAAAATATAAAAAAACTCTGGTGAAATTTTTTTTGAATGTGCTTTAAAAAATTAAATAGCATCAAAGTGCTGGAATGTGTTCTTAAATATTTTTTTCACTAAGAAAAAAATAAATAAATAAAACTCTAAAAGCTGTGCCCAAAACTAGCTAAAAGTCCTTTAAAAAATGCATTTTTTAGTTACAAAACTTCAATTCAATTATAAAAGTAATCGAGTTTTAAGTTGTATAATCCTTAAACAAAAAATCGCTAAGTATAATATATTTTTTTTTTTTTTTTTGTAAATATATATATTAGAAATTTTTTTCTGTCTGTTTTTGGCTATTTTCTACATGTTTTTCCACTTTTTTTCGCCGGCATGCTAATTGACATGTTCAGCCAGTTGGTAGTGCTTCCTAAAAAATTCCAGTTGTACGAGCTCTTTAATCTGCGATCTAAACTTTGGCCTTTTTTGTTGCTTTGTTATTTGCTTTGCATGCGTTCACTTTGCTAATTGATTTCATTCAAAGTGTTTCGTGTGTGGGACACGCGCAAGCAATGTGAGCGTCATATGCCTAATTGCATTCGCTTGCTTTCGCGCTCACACACACAGACGCACGCATGTATGTACATATTAAGTTCTAGGCGCTTGCCTGCTCACTCACAGCATGTGCAAGTAAAGAGCGTGGAAGCGCCGTGACACACACACACACGCAAAGAGCTTCCAGCCGCCCTTGCCTGCTCACACACACACGCACAAGCTTCGTTTGTCTGGATAGAAAACAGTAAATCGTGTCGCGAGCGAAGCAAAGACAAAGCAATGAGCCGCAAACATTGGAAAACGATTTAAGCTCAAGTCAAATAAATCAAAACGCATTAGCAACACCAACAACAACAACAACAACAATGAGAATGACAGCAACAACAACAACACAAATAGCTCAACGCGCGAGACAAAGTGACGGCACGCCAAGGCGAGCGTTTAAAGACGCCAACAAAACGCCAGCAAAACGCGCGCGCACGCCATCAATTTGATTAATTGCTGCGACTTTAAACGCCCGTTGATCGTTTTTTCGCTCATTTTTTAGTGAATTCAAATTTGAAATGCATAAAACAAGTTGTGTGACACTTGTCACAGACCACGAGCCACTTTGCCCGTGATTTATGCAGCGCTCGTTAAAATAATATTACGAAAAAAATCTCAGATCGCAAAAACAAATCAAAACACGACACAGATTTCTATACATATTCCGTTTTATATCTATTTTTAAGTGTGTTTTATCTGCTTCGCTCTTAAGTGACAGCTCGCACACAAAAACGTGAATATACAAATCAAGCAATCAACTAATCGTATAAACTAACCATTCCCCCCTTCTCCTCTCTCTCTCTCTCTCCCTCTCTCGCTCTCTCTCATATTTTGGCTAGCAGCTGGTTTTGTGCTTTGTGGCGTTGGCCGTCGCCGACGTGAAACATCTGACAGATCGCAATCTGGATCTGTTCAAGTATAATCCGGGCGATATCTACACCCTGCCCGAGGACATCGATGAAGATAAACCCGCCGTGCATTTCGTCGGCGATGTGATGAAGGCCAAAACCGAGAAGCTGCAGAACTACAATGCGGGCAAAAAGTTCAAACTCGAGTAAGTCGATACATTTAGATCGCATTTAGATCGATAACGATCGATTGTCAGCGAAAAACAGGCTATGTTAGTTTAAATTAGCTAAATTTCATGTTATTTATATTTAACACATTCGGCTTGCGATCGATGACAACAATTTATTATTATTGCGCTTTTATTTGGGTTATTCCCACAATCGATAACAATCAATTGCTGATATATTGGAAAATCATTTTATGCAAATACGAATTTTGGTAAAAAATTACAATACATTTGTGGTTTTTTTTTTTTAAATATAATATATTAGAAATATAATATATAATATTATAGAAATTGAAATAAAAAACCATGCTATTAGCGGAATTACATCAATAAATTGATTTAGGAGTTATGCCTGTCTTTATAATTAAAAAGTAAAGGCGTTCCATATAAAAAGAGAATAGTATGAGAGTATTTTAAACAGACTTTTTTCAATTTGGTATAACTCCATTTCGACTACGAATAGAGTAATAAATTAATTAGAAATTGAGAACAAGTTTATGAACAAGCTTAAAGTTTAAAATTTTGATCAATAAACTGACGTTATTTCAAATTGCTATTCAACTGCTTGAAGTTGGTATCGATAACTAATCGATTATGTCGTCTAAATTGAAATTAAAAATTACCGATATATAATCGATAACAAGCTGATAGTTTAGTTATATGATCGATAAATTAGCATAATATCGAATTGCATTTTAATTGTAATCGATAACTAACCGATTATTCCTTTTAGATTGAAGACCCAGAACGGCATTGAGGTCAGCAGCGTGGGCAAACTGAAGGACGACAAGACCTTCGTGGTGAGCGGCTCGTACTCGTTCACCGGTGCCGACGGCAAGCGCTACAAGACCCGTTACACGGCCGATGAGTTCGGCTACCATCCCATCACCGAGCTGGATCTGGACCTGCCCGAGTAAGTAGAGCCCGTGACTTGATCGAGAGAACAGCTCAGAGCTACAATGCCATCAACTCTATGCAGTCCACAGCCCCTGACTCCTGCCGGCCCGAAGCCAGCCTCCGACCTGAGCAGCCTGCTGGGCAACAAGAATCGCTTCCAGTTCCTCCAACAGAATCTGAACAACGAGCAGGGACCCCTGCGCGGCAGCGGCCAGAGCGGCGACGACTACAGCTACAGGGCACCCGGCAGCGACAGCGACAATGCCTACGGCAATTCACCTGACTACAATAACGGCTACGGTATCGGAGGAGGCATCGGCTCCGGCAATCCCTTCGGATCCGGCAATCCCTTCGGCCCCGGCAACTCCTACGGCAGCAATGCCAACGGCAACGGCTACGATTACCAGCCACCCGCAGAGCCGTCACGCCTCTACCTGCCCACGGCATAGGCTGGGGGGACTGATCCCAGTCAACCAGTCAACATAAAGGAAGTCCTTCCGTCAACAAAAACAAAGCAAAACATATCCCCTCCCTCGACCCTAAGCCCAAGTATTTAGTTTTAAGCGCAGAATTCCCCACAATCAACAATTTACAAATAGCAAAATTATATATAGATCTATATATACGTTATATATATATACTTTATATATATACTATTTTTTTTTATCATCTTTTAGTGTTATATGTATACAATATATCCTTGCAATCCCAATTTCCCCATCCTCGTACCTGCCCCCCACGCCCCCTAAGCCAACCTCCCGAAAACAAAACAAAACATTAGACGATGCGATGTGAACATGACAATGAATCTATATATGAATATATATATATGTATATACACTGAGTGATATTAGTAGTAAATAAAATGGCTAAACTAAAACTTTTTGATGTGACGTATTATTTTGGAAGAGTGATTGGGATTGTTTGGGTAAAGTAAAACATATTTAACTAGGTTTGTAATGGAACCGGAATCTCGCAGCAGTTGACGCTACTTTTGATAGGCAGTTGATAGTAGCTTTACAAGCTGCTTGTTAAGCTCCTGGTAACTGGATGAATTAACTTAAATTGTAATTTATCCATATCGTTTGTAGCTCTATTTGTAGAGCTGTTTCTCACCAGGTTTAAGAATATTCTTGGCTCTAGAAACTGTGGAAAAGATAGCTTTTTGCCTCTACCAGCAACGCTTGCCACGCCTTTAAAAGGGCGCATTTACATGTCTATCTGTATTGAATTCTCCAAGTCTTACAAGCAGCTCGTAAAGTCGCCTATTCAGTATGCAATGAGTATTATTTAGTAAAAGTTGTATCTTTCTCAATTTAATATTGTAAAACAAACAATTTACAAGCTACTTTTGGGCTTAGATGAAAGCCTTTAGAAACTAGTTAGACTTGGTTTACAAGCTGCTTGCAAAAGACACTTAACATTAAGTAGGTGAGTATCTAACGATTATCACGATACTTTTCCCATTTTACTATTAAGCAAACGTCTTAGAAACCATATAAAAGTCAGTCAACAATCTACAACTTGCTTGAAAAGTGCCTTGTAAGTATGCAATGAGTGTTAAATGTTTAGACAGTCGCCTACAAGCAGACTTGTGTTTTATTATCATTTTCGGTTATCTCTTAGTTAAAAAAAAATAATTTATGTACAAACTTAAAGCTAAGATTTAGGAGCTTGGAATTATATATGTTCTGATTTTGGATCTTTTCACGCTCATATGGATTGAATATATACATAGAGGATATATCGAATCTAGTGCAAGATCCCCTCCTACAAGCTACAACCGGATTACCAAGTAGAGCTTATATAAACTTGCTTTCTATATATGTCTTTCAATCTGCTCTTCAGCTGTATGCAGTTTGAGGTCTTTAGTTAGGATTATGGAACCGTAAACGTGTCAGGGACAGTTGCTTGTAGACAGTTGTTGAAGTATCCGATTCTGTATATAAACTTATATACAATCTGTATAAAATATTATATCTAAGATCTTATTTCTATATAAATCGAATATAAAAAGATTTTTGATGAAATATGCATGGAATCTATATAGAGTTTACATTTAAGATTAAATATCGTACCTATCCTTATATAGATACAACTTTCTATATATAGAACCTATGTATAATAGATATATATATAGTCTACAGTCTATATAGAAACTATATACATATATATAAAGTACAGATAAGATGTATCGGAAGCCATATATAAACTCTATATAAGATTTATAGAATTTGAATTCCAGTTACAATTGAGAATTCATACAGAGATTGTTGGCTATATAGATTCTATATAGCATCTTCATATAGGGTTGTTTTCTAGTTCCCATTGGTATTGCCCAGGAGTGCCTGGATGCGCTCCCTGGCTTCCACGTAGGCAGCCATCACCTCGTGCAGCGTGGCCGAGATGGTCGCCTTGGGTTTGTGGCCGAGTGGGCCGTATCCAGTTCCGTCATCGTCGTCGTAGTCATCGTCGTCCTCGCTGAGCTCCCGGATCAGGTGGTAGCCGAACTGCTGGTGGCGCTGCTGCAGCTTCTGCATGCTGAAGAGCAGCGATCCCGTGCTGCGCATCACGTGCTCTCGCTCCAGCTCCATGCGGCTGTGCAGCCCGTTATCCCGGCTCTTGAAGTAGCCGACGAAGTCGAACAGCGAGCGGCCGCCGATGAAGTAGCGATTGAGTGCATCCAGCCAGGTGCCCACGGGCCGGATGCACTGCAGCCGCAGGCCGGTCACGACGCTGGCGGGAAGCGGCGCCAGCAGCGAGCAGGAGAAGTGGGCGTAGCCCTCGCAGCGCTCCCGCTGCCAGCTGTCGATGCTGATCACCTCGAAGTAGATGTGCAGCAGCTGGTGCGGCTGATAGGACTCCTCGCAGAGCAGCGTCAGCTGCCAGCAGTGCGAGAACTGAGCCACGCGATCAGCTCCGCCGTTCACACAGGTAGCCGTGGCGCCACGCAACGGGAACGGATCACGCGGATTGGCCGGCTCCAGTATGGTGTGCGCCGGCGGATTGACGTAGTAGCGCACATGGATGTTGGGGTACTCGAAGTGCTGCGCCTCGTGCAGCTGCATCAGCAGGACGACGCGGCGCATGCGCTTGGGCGGCAGCTGGAACTGCAGCAGACGGCGCTGGGCGGATCCGCTGCTGCGCTGCTGCTGGTAGTAGTTGACCAGCTGCTCGGCGCTGGCCTCGGGGCCGGGCAGCGAGCCCAGGACGAGCGGCAGGTCCAGTATTTCCGGGTCCAGGTGCAGCTGCAGCGGACCTATGGGCCCGCTCTGCGCCTGCCTCTGCTCCTTCTCCTGCTCGAGCACGTTCACCACGGTCACGTTCTCGAAGCCATACGCGTAGAGCTGCCGGCAGTCGTTGTTGATCTGCACCACGTACTCCATGTCCTCCACGCTCAGACTGAAGTCGGGATAGACGTAGAGCAGCCCCATGGCCGGATCATAGCGCAGGCTGAGCAACAGCGTATCCTCCTGCAGCTGGGCGTAGACGTACATCAGCTGGCAGCCCTGCTGCTGCAGCTCGTGCGCGTCCTCTGGCAGCCGTGGGTCGCCGGGAGCGAGTTCGCGCAGATCCGCATCGATCAGCGTGTGGATGAGGCAGGTGCGTGCAGCAAAGTCCGGATCCTCGGGCAGCGGCGGCAGCTCATCCAGACTGAAATCGGAGACCGGCGATGACTTCGACCTCGACTTCGAGGATTTGGTATTACGGCGACGTCGCACCCGCTGCCTGTACTCCACGTACTGCAGCCGCTCCTGATGGCGCTGCTGCATCTCCACAATCTCGCGCGTCCAGCGCTGGTAGCGGCGCTGCAGCGAGGTCTGGCAGTGCTTCGGGTCGCTATAGTGCTCCACCTCCTCGCGACTGAAGCACTTCTGCTGCCAGCAAATGCTAACGTTGGCCGTTGACCCACTGCACAGTTCCGGATTCTGAATTTGAAAATCCGTCTCGGCCGACGGCTGCTGCTGCTGGTAGGTGATGAAGTCCGACTGGCTGCTGCTGAACAGGCTACTCGGGTAGCTGCTGGGGAAGCTGGGTGCGCTGCTGCTGGTGCGACTGGTGTGGCTGCTGCGGCTAGTGCGGCTGGTGCGACTGGTGCGACTGGTGGGGCGACTGCTGTGGCTGCTGCGGCTGATGGTGCGACAGCTGCTGCTGGGATAATCGCTGCCCGGATTGTAATAGTTGTAGTAGGTGTAATAGTTATTGCCATACTGATCCTCGTACGGCACATAGATGAAGCAGTCCGACCAGCCGCTGCTGCTCGCTGTCTCCGGATAGTGGTCGGCGTAGTCGATTTTGGCGCCCGTATATTCAAATTTTGGCACGGGCAGCCATTCGCTAACGTGCCGCAATTTAAGCTCCACCTGGAAGCAGTTGATGTCGCCCTTGACACGGTAAATGGCTGTGCGTTTCGGTGCACTGTTTCTGTACATTTTGTCAAGTCGAAAATATCTGAGAGTTTGGCTTGTTATTGCTTTTCTATTATTGTTTGCAACTGAATATTTTCATTTTTGTCGTTATGACAACGATAATAATATCACATTTATCGATTGTGCTGAAAATACTGAAGAATATGACATTTACTTGGTATTTTCATAGATGGCAACGCTGAGCGCGCCAGCTTAAATTTAAATGTTTGTGTTTTATCACTAACCATTGTATGTATGGTTAGTGGTTTTATGCTAACAAATTTTTATATTAACATTTTTATTATTACTTTTTATTTAATCTAAAAATGTTGATTTTAATTTGATAGTCAATCGCAATAAACAACTTTTATCTTAGAAGCTATGACAACGAAACTATCAGGTGTGTAGCTATAATAATACTGAATAAATTGTAGATAATTGGTATTTTTATAGTTTAAAATGCTGCCCGCACAAGTACATATGTTGACTTTTATTTTATTTATGATAGCATTAAATACATTAGCAGTCAGCGATCATTTCATTTAATTTAATTTAAATAAGCAGTTGCCTGTGCACATGCATTGCTATGCACTAAATAATACCAAAAAAACTCACTCTTTAGCGTTGCCAGCTAGTTTCAAAGTGAGCGCGCGCGCGCTCCACACTATTCAACTCCAAACTGTGTGCATGTGAGCGCTCGCAAGTGTATGTGCGTGTGCGTGTGAGTTTGAGCTTTTCCACTGCGCTTGCCTGCAGTGTTTATCGTCAGTTGCTTTCGGTGCCGTTGTCAGTTGTTATTTTGTAGCGCTGTGTGCTGGTCGTGCCTAACGCGTTTTTCACCTCTAACCACGCACTTCAATTTGATTGTTAACACATTTTTCGTTACTTTGCGGTTCGTCACTTTTGTTGTGCTTGATTTTTCTGACTTTTTTTTTCGTTATTTTTCTTGTCACTTGTGGCGTCTTGTGTTGCGCGCGCGCGCGCATTGAACAAAAAAAAAAAAAAAAAAAAAACAAATCAACAACTGCAACGGCTTAAAAAATAACAATTGTCATAATTGCATTATTATTATTATTCGGCTTTTATTGGTAGTGAAAGTGTTTAATTTTTGCCTATTTTTTTTTCTCTTTTGTTTAGTGTTTTCTAATTGTCATAAAATACGATTTTTGCAGCGACAAAAAATACACACAAAATGCAGCAAAAAGCCGATGAGGTGAGTAGAAAAATAGAAAATAGAACAAAATAGTACCATAAAACGATCGCAGCATGCTGCGACGGCTTCTGCTGCTGCTGCCGTTGTCCTCGGCAACATCCTGCGCTACTTTGTTGCAGACCTTTAATTCTTTCTTTTTTGCCTTTTACTGTGCGTTGAACTCTTTTTGCTCTCCTTAACTATGCTTGTTGCTATTGTTGTTGTTGTTGCTAGTGATGGTGCTGGCAGTGCTGCTGGTGCTGTTGGTGGTTCTTGTGCCGTGACGTTCCATTCACTGATTCTGGAATATCATCGCAGCAGCAGCAGCAGCAACAAACGGCCTCATTGTTTTTTTTTCGTTTGGTTTTTCATTTAAATTTTGTTTGTTTTGGCTGTGTTATTTTCCTTCTTCTTCTTCTCTATTGTTAGCTATTCTTTTTCATTTGTTGTCCTCGCACTATTTGCACAGTTGTTTGGCAGTTTGTTTTTTTTTTCGTCTATTTTTTGACTCTCTTTTGCTCTTCTTTTTAATTGCGGCAACAATTTGTTTTGCGTCTTGTTGCTAGCTTTCCATGTTTCATGGCATTGTTTATAAGCATTTTTCGTAGCTTCTTTTCGGCTGCTTTTGTGTGTGCGCGGCTGCAAAAGTCAAAGTCATGGCAACATTTCGCCGCTTGTAGTGAAATTTCTTTTCACGAAAACTTCTATTGTTTGTTGCTGTTGTTGCTCTTGTAACTGTTATTGTTGTTGCTGGCATATGCCAGAGATGAGCACATTAAGATCTCCATAGCCAAATGTGCCAAGTTCGATAAACAAACCAAGAAGCGACCCAAAAGTGACAAGCGGCAACCATAACCAACAGCCGCAATAAATCAACAGCTGTTTTTACAACTCATTTAACGCGCAGACCAAAGTCAACAACAACAACAACAGCAGCAGCAACAACAACACGAGCAGCAACATAAATTGCCTGCGCCTGCAACAAATTTTGTTGCCAAGATCGAGACGGAACCAAAAACAAATCCAAATGTTGCATTTAGCCTTGCTGCAGTTACAAGTAAAAGTCGAAAAACCTGTAAGCCGAATGAAGCGGGAAGCGGCGCAGAGGGAACAAGTGGCATGGGTGAGAGAGAGATAGAGTGAGGGAGAGAGGGAACGGAGATGTCTGCTATTGACAGAAGATGACTGTCCGTGACCCAAATAAACGAAGCTAAACGAAAAAGCCAACAAGAACTACAAGAGCAACAGAAAGAGAGGGAGAGAGAGAGGGAGAGGTGGGGATTGAGAGAGCGGGAAGAGACATCATTTGAGTCAAATTGTCACGAGTCGCAATATGAGGTTAAGTGCCATATTAGGCGCACTCGGACAAATTATGGAACTGAGCTGAGCTGAGCTGACAGTGCTGCCAGATTGGGCTAAAAGAATTGCAATTCACAGAGAATTGAAGGACTAAAGGTTTTATGAGCATGGAAGGGGCGAAAAATTGCAACAAAAAAATCAAATTTTAAAGAAATCTTAATATATTATGTAACTATAACTGAAATTCTTAAGAGTCATAAAGGAAGATATATTAAATAGTTTTTGATCTGAATTCGATTTCCAATTTTTTTTTTTAATACTTCAACTTTTTAGATTTAAGCTTAAACCAAAAATCAATACAAATATTTTATTAAACAATTTATTTAAAATTTTTATTAATTCCTATTAATTAAATATAAAGAGGAAAATTCAAATTCCAAAAATAAATGGTTTATGATTAACATAAAATAAAATAAATATATAAGGGCGAAAATTTTTATTAATTTTAATTAAATATAAATAAAAACGCTTTAAATACATTTTCAAAATTTAATTAAATGATTACCGTATTCTAATTTTATTTAAAAAAAAGAAAAGATAAAGATCAATTCTTAATATATTAAAAAAATATATATATATTATTACAATTCTGTTTCTAATAATAAATTCTACAAATTAAAAGAAGTGTGTAGAAGTTGTATCTAAGCAATATATCAAACAGCTGCCATAGCATTTTGATCGATCAGCCAGAGCTCTACGTCTTATAAGTAAGTCTTCTTCCGTTTTAAAGATATCTTAAGCAAATACATGAAAAAATCGAATCAATATGGAATTTTGATATAATATGTGTAAATATTTTCGAGCAAAATATATTTCTGCACTATAGGAGCTTAAGGCATTAAAAATATATATCATTTATAAAGTAAATATATGGCAACATGTAAAGCATATATAGAGTATATAGTATTGTGTTCTCCCCTGGAATGTCTGACTGGGGAATCCAGCCTCCTTAGGCAGTGTTAACTTATATATATATTTATATATTACCTTTAGGCATTCTTACTTGGAATTGAATCACCTATTTATTATCTGATATATTGACAAAAGATATTCGCGCTGCTCTAGTGCTCTACAATACTACTTGTCTGAAGTATTGGCCTCAAGTATTACTTCATATTCCGTTTCTCAGTTCCCCTTTCAAGGAATTAATTCCCAACGCATTTTGCATTTCATCAAAAACCTGTTTAGAATTTGTTTTAATATCATTGTTTTTTATGCCTTTTTTATTGTTAAAAATTTCGCTTTCAGACGGCGACAAATTTTTTTGTTTGTTTTTTTTATTTTTTTATTTCTTTTTTTATTTCTTGTTGGAGCCAAAGTCAAAGTGAATTTTCTTGTTTCTGGTGGCGGTTTTCGCTGCCAAATTGAAAGTAAAAATGACAAAAAAAAAAAGAGCTACAAAAAATAAATGAAAAACCAAAAACCGGTCAAGCAATGGGATGCTGGATGCAGTTGGCTTGATGCGGATGCTGTATGCAGATGCCAGGCGCAATCTCTTAAGCCTCGATAAGCGAACATTAAAGTAATTATAGAAATACACAAAAAAAAAAAAAAAACATTTCAAATTGAATAGTATTAAAGAAGAAGAAGAAATACAAATAAATAAATGCAAAATCATCATAAAGACAAAAACTGAGGCTAAGCAAGAAGTAGAGAAGGGGAGAGGGAGGAAGGGCAGATAAACTCTTTAGGCTACCCAGAGCTCCACACACATACTCCACTATGTGAAGATGGCAGCGGCTGTAATCAAAGCTAAATAAAGCCAAAGCCAAAGCTAAAGTCAAAGCCCAAATCCAAATCATGGCCCAAAGCACTAGAAAAAAAACTGAGAGCCAAAGGCGTAACAGAGCAAAGAACGCGACTGTAATTACGTCTAGAGTAGGTAGCCAAAAGCGGGACTCAGAGAAAGAGAGAGAGAGAAAAAGAGGGAGAGAAGAAAGAGAGAGAGAGAGAGAGAGGAAGAGGGCTTGGAGAAGGGGGAGTCAATAACAAACAGAGTCAAATGAAAATTGCAAACAAACAAAAATGCGCCAAAGACGAAACTTGTCGCTGGCGATCGTCGAGCTATGTTGACTATGGGGAAAAGGCAGAGAGAAATGGGAGGTGGTTTGGAGAGCAAGACGGATATATACATACATATGTATATAATGAGGACCAGCTGGTAGAAGGTGGAGGTCAACGCCTGAGTCCAATGACACTTGACCCCAAGACATTAGAGACATTAGATGCGTGCAAAGCGTAAGCGAGCGAGGAGAAGATGAAGAGAGAAAAGTAGAGTGGAGAGAGGAAGAGGGGTAGTGAGGCAGGGATTGAGAGGCACAAAATAAGATACAAACTGAGATGTACATACAGAGCAAATTGGAGATAGAGAGAGAGTCTGAGAGAGAAAAAGTAAGAGAGAGAGAGAGAAAGAGAAAGAGAGAGAAAGAGAGTGAGAGAGAGAAAGAGAGAGAAAGAGAGTGAGAGTGAGAGAGTGAGAGAGAGAGATGAAAAGATAGACAAATATAGTGAGAGGGAGGAAGACAGACCGAAAAAGGTAGACAGAGAGTGACAGATAGACATAGAGAGACAGATAGAGGGAGAGTTAGAGAATAAGATAAATCAAGAGACCAATAAAAAGAGATTAGAAATGGAGACTGCGAGAGAGAAAGATTGAGTGAGAGACAGATAGAGTCAGAGAAAGACTGAGAAAAAGACATAGAGAGACTCATAGAGAAGGAGAGGAAAAGAAAATGAAAGAGCAGAATATAGATCAAATATGATATAGAGTCATTGACAATAAGCTGCAAAAAGGGGGAAAAAAATCAAATATAGCTGAAAATCTGAAGTGAATGAAGTGAATAAAATCTGAACTACAAACCAAATCAAAATTAGAATTCACTTTAAGGCGAAGTCTCCAAAGCATCAATATGCCTGGACAGTTTTATACAAAAATACATATATCAGGTTCTTCCCAGAGCGTAACTGTAACTAAAGACTAACAAAATTGATATTGCCGTCGACTGTCATTATCGGCTGTCAATATGATAACTTTGGGCTGAATGGGTAACCTATAACACTACCCCATAAAAGTGTTATTCAAGTGAAAAATCCCCACCAAAATCATGTGATAAACACTTTCATTAGCTCTTTATGAAGTCAATAAGACAAATTGTTGTACACAGATATACCTATAGCTATAGTTAGGCATATCCATAAAGTGCATGCATAGATATAGCCAAGTATATCCCAAAAACGGCAATCAACTAAGGTTTCGTCATGCTGTCTATTTCCGATTTGATAAACTGTTGTTCCTCCGGTAACTTTTTCCGAAAACTATTCAGAAATGGAACTTTTCGTTTTGGCTTTGACCAGAGACAATGGGTCTATTAAGATGTTCAAGATTTATATGCATCATAAATTTCACTCTGCAAGAAAGAAGAAGAGGAAAAAAAGCAACTTAAATCAAATCAAAGTCTTGCTCCGTTCTGACAATGAAAACATTTTCGTAACATCGCAGAGAGCGGTAAAAAGAAAAGAAAAATGATATAAAAGAGACGAGATTATGAAACTACAACAACAACAACAAAAACAACATCATCATCTGCATATTATAATAATCATAGTCAAAATATATACGCATTATCATAGTCATAATAATAATAATAAAGATATCGTCGAAGTGTTGAAAAAGTGAATGTTACAATAAGCTTAGTGTTGGTAAATGTTATGCAGTTAAACTACCGTTAGACTCCAAACTCGCATGACCAACAAATGCCCCAAATAACAATGACCATTGTGAGTGCAATAGAAAATGATAAACAGGGTATACAATCTGTGAACAGATGGAATATATATAAACTCTATATCAGAGAGCTAGATATACCATAGGTATATGTGTTATCGATAACACACTTTTAATTGAGCAGAGCCATTCTTTCATAGATATTATGTATGAAGCTATTCTCAAATCACATTTCCCTGCTGCCGATAACTTCGATATCGATTGCAATCGATAACAAATTTGAATTACTTATGAATAGCGGTAATGTTTTAAGCCAAATTTCAATTTACAATGAAATCGATAACATGTTAGTGTTACTTATGCATAACTCGAAAGTTATCGGCTACATGTTAAACGGAGATTTCTCTCCCATCAGATTTAAGTTATAAATCACTCTTTCATTTCAAATCGATAACAAATTGAGTTATTGGGCCTTAGACTGCAGATATTGATCATTTAAACGATTATAATCGATAATGATTTGTGATTGAGTTATCAAATCTCCTATAAAGGTTCTTCTAAATTCAGACTAGATGAATCGACTATCTTAACGGCTTCTCATGCAGCAGAGTATCTGCTAGTCGTGCACACTTTTGTGTCCATCAGCTTTGCTGTCTGCAATGCAGCTGCGCACCAAAATTAATATGTCATTTACCGTTACTCACTGAGTTAATAGTTTAGCTAGACATAATACACACAATTTGATAAGACTCGAATCAAGCGATCCAATAACCATGTCAACTTCAACACACTTGAGTCGACTCCAAGTGAAAGACTTGATTCGATGCGATTATCTCATAGAGCAATAGCTATTACGGACATTTTAAGATATATGTATAGATATCTCTCTCTTTCTCTCTTTCGCTGTCTCTCTCTCTATATCTAGCTTGAAGCATAATTTCTTATAAATCGACTGCAATTAGTAAATGATTTTGATTTGTTCAATCTCTCTCCTTCTCTCTATCTCTTTGCTATAATTTTTTATCGTTTGATTTTTTATTGATTCACAAATTGTAGCTTATTTTTGGAATTGACGCAATCGCTTAGCTCTAGCTGTAAGAGGAGAGAGTGAAAGGAGAGCTAGTCCAAGCATACAGTGTTGATAAATTGTATGTTTTAGTGCTTTTAACATGATATATGTTAACAGCTCTTTGTTGTCTTAGAAATTAGTGACAATTTGAAGGTATTTCTATTATAAACCCTGTTTTTAGCTGTCTATATTCGTAATCTATTAGAACACTTTCATATAGTGAGCCCAAATGATTTGATGTCTCTATTTAAGATATCGTAGCTATAGAGTTCCTAATTCCTAAATATTTTTCTAAGCTGACTATACATTTTTGATTTATTTTTTGTTTGTTTTTCTCAGTGTATTTTCTGAAATATAAATGTATTATTATTTATTTTCTAGTTGAGCCTGTGAACTTTTTGTTTATCTTTCAGATAGTTAGCAATGCATTTGCATTGTTCGATGATTCGATTTCGCTCAAGCGCAACTTTCTAATGGGTATTTCGAGTCGGGCATTGTATGCAAAAGCATTGCGTGAACCTGCCTCAATTTTTGAAAAATCTCTGTGCCATTTGCATATCAACAACCTTAACCCATTGCCACATAGATGAGCTCTATCTCAGTCTGGGTCTATCTCTCTCTCTCTCTCTCTCTCTCTCGCTCTCTCTCTCTCTCTCTCTCTCTCTCTCTCTCTCTCTCTCTCGTCTCCGTCTCTCTCTTGCAATTAGCTGCAATAGTTGCGCATATTTTCCCTCCCTAGATATGAATATGGTAAAAGTATCAATTAGTGGAACTATACAGGTGTACATATAGGGGGGAGTTATGGGGGCCTTATGTCTGGAATTTTGCTTGGCAATTTGTAGAAAAAAAATTGTAAATTTTTTTCATTTTGTGCTAATTTTAATTTGTGTAGCTCGCTGCAGACAAAAGGCACATTGTTGTGCTTTTACTTTTCGCACAGTGTATTCAAGAGGCGGTGTAGGGAGGGAGGGCGGAGGCGTGGTGGCGGCAGGGTTGCCACCCGCTTGCATTGAATTCAAATGAAAGCAACAGCAAATGTCAATGGCAGACGACGAAAGGCAAATCAAAAGCGTGTCGCCTTCTCCAACATCAAATGCCGAACAATGTTTGGCGCTTTCACCAATTGAATGGGGCCCCGATATGATATATCAATATATCATATCAAATATATATATACACACACATATATTCATTCATATATAATATATATGATGTGTTGTTCGTGAACCGGCTTAAATCGTAAATACTTCTAGCCATATCTAGAAGTGTTGGCTGGCATGGCTCTATATAAGTCAAGGTTCCTCCCTGATAGCTTATCAAGTGCATTAGCTATGCCAGCTGCAATACTCCCCAATCTATGTATACCTAGAATACCTTATATGCCTAGTATAGCGTATACTGTGTATCTCCAAATAACAGTAGAACAATTTTAACAGTTGCAACTTCGGCCCACAATTACTTCATTCATCAATGTCAGGGGCGGGTTTCCTAATTAGCATTGAAATCGCTGGAAATTGTAAAACTCGTGAGCGAATAATCAAGTCAATTAGCTCATGGCCTTTTAGGGTGAGGGAGGTGGCCTTGAGTACTGTTATACTAGTGTTATACTGCTGTTAAATCAATGTTGAATGATTGCTTTTCTCTGGATTGTCATATCACTGTTATACAACTGTTATACAGGTGTAATATAAGGGTTATACAACTGTTATATAACTGTTATACACCTTTTATATATCTGTTATACAGCTGATGGCCTTTATATGGCTGCAGATCCAATGATCAGCATGAATTCTTAAATTATTGAAACACTGTACAGCTGTATACGACTTCTAAACAATTGTTATACCACTGTTATATAGCTGTTAAACGATACTGACTACTTAAGTATTTTCTACATATATTTTCTAGCTATACCACTACTATAATACTGTTATACAACTTGTATATCCTTTTTCCCTAGTTAAAGTTTGTTGTATGCCTGTCATGCAGGCATCTTGCTACACTTCTATGCGTCAGCAGTGGAAAATCTGTTATACGAACTAAATAGACAAAATATCCGTCGGCAAAGCGATGCCTTTGTATCTGTTATATAAATATGAATTCCATGCCAACCAAATCAATATTTCAGTTCAGTTCGATGACGGCCAAAAGGTCTTCCTCTATGTGTTTTATCTAATCAAAGGTTAGTTTTTTTTTCAACTGTTATACAACTATCGAACAATCGACTGACTGTCAGTTCTACTTGTTGTGAGCACTAGAGAAACCTTTTGGCTCTGTATTTATTCGCTACATTGGCATGCATTTAAGGTAAACAGCACTGATAAGCGAAAAACTGTTATACACATGACAAAGAGCCAAAGCAGAATCCATATACATATATTTCCATTCTGCGCCCCATTCGCCCACTGTCAATTGGCATTTGGAAGTACACAAGCCAATTTGGACTTTATCTAATCAATGTTCCATTAGTCGAAGTCATTTCTAGTTATATATACTATAGGTAGGTACATATATGGACTTGGCCAGGGCTAGATTTAGGCGTTTATACTATATCAATTATAGAGCTGAGCACAAAACATGAGTTCATGCCTGTGTAATTTCAGTGTAATGCTTCCATAATTTGTCTTGTCTTTTCCTTTTCAATTATTTTTTGAACTGTAAAAACTTCAAAGTTTTAGATAAGTGCCATAAATTTAAGCGTGCTCGATGACTCAGTGTGCCCGCAAGCTAGTTGAACTTGAATGTCATGAAGGCACATTTCGTATCGATAACAAAATGATAGCAAAGATAAGGCCATTATCAGGCGTAGATTTCCACACAATTCACTCGACCAGGCCAATAGCCCTCTGCCCTATGTATGTGCTATATATGTATATGTGTGTGTGTGAACTATATGAGTCTTATATGCCGGCACTTGTTCAAATAGCCAGCCTCGATGCAGCGAGGCCATGTAACACGCCGCACCTGCTGTGGCGCATGAGAAGCGCAAAGAGAGGCGAAAAAGAAAGAGGAAACCAGATAAGATATTTTTTTGCAGCAAAATGAAAAAAGTAATTGAAATGCTAGCGTTAATTATAGATACGCTGCTGCCATATGACTCAAGTCTATTCAATTTGGCCAATCGAATTCCAGGGGGAAGTTTCTAACCAAAAAAAAAGAACTACAAATTTTCGAGACTTGTCATAAAAGCGCATCTATTTTTGGGCTATTGCAAACATTATATGACAATACTAGATAAGCACTAAAAACATTTAAAGCAATCAGCAAAGTGCGGCAAAAGCAAAGACATTCGAATACATTCACTGCATTTATGGAAGTGAACGTGAACGATGTCAACTTGAAGCGCAAAATAATAGTTTAAGAAGTTAAGGCAAAGAGCAAACAAATAGAGTAAAGCCAACATTAAGAACTACTTGCGAATACGTGTGAATATTCATATCATTCGGTGGCCATTTGTGAGTTTGTCAGGTAAAAGGACAAACCCTTGATATGCTTAACAAGCTTTCAGAACTGTCCGCAATTAATTATATGATAAACTCTCTTGACTCGAACAAGTGCTTTGAACTGCTTTAAGAATTAATTTTAAATTTATCTCGTTTAATGAGTTAAACCTGCGCGTGCCTAACTTATTGAATTCCAAGTGTGAATCATTCATTTGATTAAGGCAATCAACATGCATTAAATTCGAATTCTAATTATATACATGTCTTACAAGCGACTGTGTGTGTGAGAGCAGGAGAGAGAAAAAGAGAGAGCGAGAGCGAGAGTGTGTGTGAAGCCATGTGCCATTTGTGCAGCACTTCCGGCGAGCAGAGGTGACAACCTGCTGGTCTCAGTATCTCTCTCCCTCTCCCACTCCTTGCCTGCCTGTCTGTCTGGTGCTTTGTTTAACGGTCAGCGCATTATATACACTAAGTAGCGCCATCAACAGCAACATAATCATCATTAACAACATCATCATCATCATCGTCATCGTCAGCAGCAGCAACAGCACAGTAACATAAATAAGACAGCTGCGAACAGCAAAGCACCGTTTGAATGCAAAAAAAAAAAAGAAACGAAATTAAGAAAAGACAACAACAAAAGTCGCACTGGGAAGTCGCACTTATGTCTTTACACATACATATATCTATTTGTCTGTCAGCCCATCTCGCTCCCGCCCCTCGCCCGCATATTGCATTTGCATTTTCGTTAGCTGCTTATTTATAACATGATTTGCCGTTTTATATGCTAACCCACCACACTTGACACTCTCTCTTTCTCGCTCTCGCTCTCGCTCTCTGGCTACTGCTACTGGCCTTTGCTGATCCGTTAATCTTCCTGCGTTTGTCCATTGTCATCAAGCGCCGCCATTTTGTGTGTGTTTTTGTTTCTCTCTATTTTGTATAAAGCGTGGGAAACGCCGTTTGCATTAAATTTCTTGCCGAAATTCTTATTGTCTGCTGTTGAAATTAGCAAAAAGAAAAAAAAATTGTTTGTTACACTTAAATTCCACTGCCCGCGCCTTTCGCAGCTCAAATTGAAATTGAGCTAATTTGGATTTTATGCTTTGGCCAGTTGCCTATATTTTTTTTTTGCTCAGTGCTTAGTAGAGTGTAACTGGGCTAGTTGTTACATGCTAAACGACTAACAAAATGAGCTTGCCATGCCATGTTGACTGTACCACAGAGTGGTTATTATATATGTACATATAAATATTGTATATAATGCTTGCAAACTGTTATACAACTGCTAAAAACACTTCAATGATTGTTAAATTATTTACAAAATGCCTTAATACCACTTTTGTTCATTCATAAGCAACGGTTAATCAATTGTTATACAAGCGTTATACGCATATTATGTCATACTCTCCTACTGTCCTACTGTCATACTGTCAAATGAGCACAAAGCATCGCAAATCCTTTTGATTGCCATAAAACATTTTGCATTTGGCAAACTTTTACTCTTTTCTTTTACTCTCTTACTGTTATACTAATGCAGTTATGCATAACTTCTGTAATATGTATTTTAATGCTAAAATAGCTGTCAAATTTTCGCATACTTGACAATAGCCTGTTAGACAATAGATATATTGTATATATTTTTATACAATTATCACATAATATGCAAAAACTGTTATACTTGTGCTCAATTGAAAGCATCTATTGAAATGCATGGCCAGCTTTTACTTTTGGCATGCATTTGAAATGACCAGCTGTTATACAACTGTTATATACACAGTACATCTCAATCCCTGGCATTTCGCACACAATTGTGGCCTACAAAACGCATTTAACACTTGCTTAAGACAAATGCCATCGTAAACGTGGGTGAAAGGCATCATCAAACACACACCACACGACAAATTTCCATGAAAAGTGAGAGAGAGAGAGAGAGAGAGAGAGAAAGGCCTAGCTAACGATAATGATAATGATAATTTTTATGAACATGCCAAAGCAAACAAACCGCATTGAGCCAACAAAATATGACGCTTATAAAGTGCAGTTAGCATGTGTTAAAGACGTCTCTAAACAGTTTACCGCTAAGCAAGCCGCTAAATGTCGTAAAAAAAAGAAGAAATACGAAATACGCCGAGACCTTGCGCCCAACCGTCTTCAGCCTGAATGATGATCATTCGCTTTCTGTCTGCGCGCTGTCTGACCGGCGTTTCATTCATTCAAGACGAAACCCCATTCAGACATTCAGCCAGGCTGAGCTCCGACTTAGGTGGGAGTTAAGTAAATTAACCGTTAGCTAAGATCGCTTAAATTACCCACAAAAAAAAAAGAAGTTGACGCGGAGAGAGAGAAATGCCGTTACTTCAGTGGTCAGCTTTTGAATAGTTTAGACAGCTATTATGCGAGCTAACTGCCCGCCTGGCATTAAGGCCATTTCTGAAGTCAACCCGACCTGGGGTCCATCTCTCTCTATATACATATATACATATATCTACTATATTTAGAAACTCTTGATTATATGGCCACATTGAATGGCATGATACTCGTTTATGTCGCTTTTGGGGGCTCAAGTGCTACAAAAGTGGTTTCACTTTTGCTCTCGAATTGTTTTCTAGCATCTCAAGCACATTTCCCCGCTCAATTGTTATACATAGATCTGCTTAACGTTTTTGGTATATTTCTGCCCAAGTACCTTGTTTATGTTTGAATGGGGCTTTCGAAGAATTCTATTATACAAGCAGTATAACAGGTGTTGGCTTGAGCTTAGGCTCATTATTTATGTTTACTGAATTGATAAGAAATGAAAGCGGAAGCCAAACTGTACTACAACATTGTGTATAAACTGTTAGAATGATTTTAAATTATTTAAGCTGAAGCCAAACTATACTAGAACATTGTGTATATGCTGTTAGAATGATTCCAAATTGTTATACTACTTAAAAAGTGTAGCCTGAAAACTGTTATACAACTGTTATACGACTATTATACAGACGTCATATGCATTTTTGCATGGTTTAATGCATAGACAACATATTTTTGTTATGCTCAGCAAAGTGTTGAATACAATCAAGCCTCCATCAAAATGATTAATCAAATTTATTCTTTAGATCTGATTTATACATACTTTACTTCAAACCAGATGCTGCTCTCTATGGTTATTATGAGAATTAGTCAAGCTTTTTGTTGCTATCTTGAATACCAAATAGATCTTCGGCCAGATGGCACTTAGTGGTAATCTTCGTCGATTACCACATTTGAAGAGAACATTTTTTTGTTCAAAAAAGCTGACTAAGCTGATGAGTCTAATGTCACATGACTTCACCCTCAAACTGAGTCAGTTATCTGCCAAATATTTGCTCCTCTAAATGCTATTGATCTACAAGCTCAGGGACCCATTTCTCAGGGTTTCTTAGGTTATTTGCTTTGTGTTCACCCTCTCTCTCTCTCTCTCTCTCTCTCTCTCTCTCTCTCTCTCTCTCTCTCTCTCTCTCTCTCTCTCTCTCTCTCACTCCCACTTCTATTTACTAGGTCTGAACAAAGCAACTCAATTAAAAAATTGACTAGTGCGCCGTAGCTCGAGTCTGCAATGGAGTTGTAGCTCTTCCTCTTCTTCGGCTGTATCTGTTGTTTCTATCTGTGGCGACAACCGTGCCGCAAATATTTGCCATTGCTTTGTTTCGGTTTCGTTTTGTTGCTGCTTTTGTTATTTTCGGGCAACATTTTTCAATCAAAAACGACAGCGCAGCTACGTTTTAATTACAGGCCAAACAAGAAGCGGCCCAAAACATGGCAATTATCAGCGAGATACGTCTACATTAGAGCTAGACGCGGGCTCTGCAAATGTATCTGTATCTGTATCTGTAGATGTATCTGTAGCTGTGCGCAGTTCGCTATTCGCTCTATGTATCTCTGGCATTGTATCTGTATCTTTTACGTGCTTCGCGTAGCGTGGCTTTTGCCAGCTGCTTCTGCTTCGGGCCATACTAACTAATAATAATAAAAAGCGCCAGCGCACGCTTCAAGTTCAGACACGCAAGCGCCGCAAGCTGCACAGATGCACACAGATACAGATACAGATACATATACAGATACAGATAGAAATGTATCTAGATGCGTTCGACTTTAACTGCTGCCCAGTTGTATTCTTCGCATGTCAATGGCCCAGGGCAACAACAGCCGGAGTTGCAGCAGCTGTGCTTTGCTTGTTATACTTGTTGCACTGCTGTTATACTACATGACATAATGTGAATGCCCGTCTTGCTTTCTTTCTCCATCTCCATCTCCATCTCTCTCTGTCTCTGTCTCTGTCTGTCTGTCGGTTTGCCCCTTTGCGTATGCCGAGCACGTTTTGTGGGTTGCTTGGGCTCGCTCATCGGGCATTGGCATGCGTTGCTGAGACTGTGCATTGGGTGACAAAATTTGATTTGAAAATGCACACCAATGTGACATTGGACATCTTAAGATATGTGTAGCTTGTCAAATGTACAACTGTTATATAACATTTCTGGCTCTATCGCTAGCTTGGATTGAAAGCGGATTGTTACATCTTCATCTAGCATTTAAAAGTAGTGCTTGAAAGCTGTTATACAACTGTTTTACGACTGTTATACAACTATTATATACAAATTTGAAGTGCTCGTCGAATGTTCTTTACCTATATTAATAAGCTTGCGTAAATGTGTAGATCGTGTCACCTGCACAACTGTTATACAACTTGTCTTGAGTTCGACTTGGTTCATTTTAAATTGAGTGCATTTGCATATTGTAGCAATTACTAGCAGGGCTTGACATCTGTTATACAACTGTTATACACCTGTTCTAGACGAATTTTTTTATAGTTTCAAGATTTTTAGTACAATACAGAGATGAGTACAGCTGTATTGCGACGTGAATTGTGTGTAGAACAAAGTCTTCATACTGTTCTACATACGATACAATAGGTGTCTTGTTGCAACTGTTATACAAATGTTTTATTGTTCAATTATAAATCAATACTGTCATACGCACTGTTATTAAACTGTTTGTATATACAAATGAAACGCGTTAATAGCTCTTTCAATGATACTTGATAAGAATCTGGGAATCACAACTCGATAGAGTTCTGTAGAAATGTGCTTTATGTCTATTATTTAACTGTTATACCATAAAGTTAAACCGCAAACACGCCTTAATGGTTGGAAATGTCCGCAAATAACCGCAAATGAATGAGAGGAGACGACGCGTCAGCGAGCACTTAACCTGATGACCTAAGCAACCAATTAACCGAGACGAGGTCGACGCTCAATGGACAAACAAGAGCTCCGAAATCCATTTCAGATTTCGATTTGGCCAGGTCACGCCAATCGAAGGCGTTTTGTTATTTTATTACAAATTATTTCTTCTGTTTGCTTTAGTTTTTATTTTCCTTTTGCTTTTATCAATTTGCCGCTTATCGCGAATTCATTTTGCTAAGTAAATGCGTAGTTCCCAATGCCGATCCATAGCTAACTCAGATAAGAAAACAAAAATCGAGAAAAGAAAATAATTATTTGAACCAAAGGTACAAAAAGCTAACAAGAACAACGAAGTAAACCTTTTTAGCTATTGCTCATTGTTTCTAGAGACAATTCGATTTACTTGGTATATTTATGATGTGAAATTCAATTAGTGTTAGTTGGAGTACAATAAATAAGTGTTATACATAGTACAGAGTATGATGTGATCTTCAATTATAGTTGGCTATGATCATATAAATAATTGTTATACCTAGAACAGACTAATTTATTTATGATTCGAGCTTCAATTAAAATTATCTTCAGTGATATAAATCACTGTTATACATAGTAAAGATATTGAACTATAAGGCCTTGACAAAATCAAATCAATATTTATACATATATGAAATTGATGTCTAGGGTAAATTTATTTACAGATTTTATCTTAAATTGAGTTCATTTGCTGAGTTTATAGTTATTTATAAAACTGTTATACAATTGTTATAAGACTATTATACAACGTATTTACAGTGCTCGCAAGATATTCTGCAAATATAAAAATGTACGCTTTTTAGCTATTTTTTTAACTATTTATACTAATGATAACTAAATTTTTAGTATTTCATATTCAAATTTTCCAATATATGCATATTAAGCTTCAAATGATATCATGCACTATATATAAGTATTCACTTTATTAGGTTCATAAACAGTTATGACACAGTGACCTGAAAATTTCAGAAAATATATCAAATTTCATTCAATTTATATATATATATCACTGTGCTATAGTTTTTTATGGAGTAAAGTCTTAAATTATATTTTCATAGTATATTATTTCAGCTGCAGCAAAGTCGGGTAATAACAGCTAGTATAAATACATATATATAACTATACAGATATATATTTATATCTATATATATATATATCTTTCTATTTTCTTTGCTTAACAATTTGCCCCAGTGGCGAGACGTGACTTTGTCTGTGGACCCAGCTACAGATTTTGTGTGTGTTTTTTGTATTTTTCTTTTGTTTTTTTGCTTTGGTTTTTTGGGCAACACAGAGATTTTTGGGGCCAAGACCTAGCCATGGCAAATATGCTTAATAATAGCAATCGGGCATAACGGTAATTTGTAATATGCTCATGATATGGCGTCATAATTGACACATGCTCCAACTGCATCCGCCACAGATATCAAATTGTCGAAAGACCGTCGATCTCAGCAGATGTTGATTGTTATTGTTGTTGTTGTTGTTGTTGTTGCTGTTGCTGCAAGAGAATAGATCACGATTTTATCCAATAACTGGGTCGCTGGCATGAACTGCCGGAGTATCTATCTAGCTATGAATCCATGTATCTGTAACTGTAACTGTATCTGTGCTTGCATCTGTTTCTGTAGCTGAGCATCTTTGGTGAAAGAAACGCTTGAGGAGGTGTTGATAGCTGCTGCGAAAGAGAGCCAACAAGATAATCGATAAAGCATAAAGGCCTAGTCACTTATCGTAGTTAAACTAGCAAATGCTCTAGAAATGCTGAGCAGAACGAGCTAATGACCGTAGGCGATAGGCAACTAGCAACGAGCAACTAGCAGCTAATCGCATCTGTTAGACGATATGATTATATATAATTCAACTTGAAGATTGTAAACACACAAATGTTTATCAACAACTCGGCATGAAACACAATTTCTAGCATCTAAAGTGTGAAGCAAGGCTATTATTAAAGTGAAATCTTTCGATATGCTAAATGCATTTCAATCTACAGAGAATCTAAGAAATAAATGAAGAGCACAATTCAAGAATTCACTGTTAAGTGAAGTTCAAACTCAATGAGCTGTCGAAAGGAGGCAAAGCCAATGAAAGCAAATGGCGGTCAGTACAAATCAACAACAACAGCAATAACAGCTATCGACTGCCATTTAAATGTTGCCGCCGGACAGCGAACACGCCCAATGAGGCATAAGCACACAATTGACGCTAATTTTGATTGGTCTGGCATCCTTTCAGCGGCGCCATTAGCATTCCCATTAAACTCTCAACATTGCGGCTATCATAACTGTTGTTGACCCAAATGCCTGGCAGGCCAAAAATTTGACTACACGCCCTCTTTTTATCGCACTCTCTGGCGCTCTCTCTCTCTCTCTCCCTCTCTCTCTCCCACTGCATTGCATTTGCTTCTTTCGTTTTGCACGCTTCGTTTGCGAGGAGCAGCAGTGTTGTCAATTTTTTGAGAGCACAAAAAGCCAGATCTAGCTTGAAAGGCAAGCAATAAGCTGAATCGGGATTTTTCTGTAGTTTCAATGCAATACTCAAATATATACCTATAAAAATATGTAGGATATAGAAAGACAAAAATTAGTCATGTGATATGAAAAAAGGCTAGATTTAAGGCTATATGTAAACATTTTTACAGTGTTTCAAGCATTTCCGTTTTCAAATAAGCTAAATGTAGCCTTAAATAGGCCAAAATAGCAGCACTGAGGAGCAGCGCAACGCAGACCCAAACATAAACAATGCGAAAAAAATAGCCAAAACAAAAAACGTTAAATGAATTGCCCTAAATACGTGTACAGCTGTTGTTGTTGTTATTTTTGACGTGCTGCCATAGCATCAGCAAACATCATTATGATCGGCCTTAACGTGATCATCGGCAAGTCGTAAATACATTATGAATATCATGCTAATGCGCTGATCACTCGCCTGGAAACGATATGGCCCACCCCGCGAGCAGTGCTGCCAGCAGCGCAGCAGCGCAGTCGCCGTTCTCTGTTATGCTTTAACTGGAAGTGGAGCAAAAAATGCTGAAGCGTGAGAGCGCTAGGCCAGCCAGCGTGAGAGCAAGCAAGAGAGCGCGTGCAGTCAAGTCACGGTCACGTTTCTCGTCACGTTCTGCTGTTGCTGCTGTCGCTGCTGCTGCTGCTGCTGCTGTACGTCTTGTTGTTGCTAATTTGTTGTTGTTCTTTTTGTTGTCTTTTGCTCTGCTCTTTCGTGTACTTGGCGATCTTTGGACACATTTCGCATGTGCCAGAGCAGCCGAGCGGGACAGACTGACTGGCTGTGCTGTTCTGGCGCTTAGCCACTGACCCCGGCTACATGCAAATGAGTTCAGCTTAGGCCAGCGACTTTGGCTTGGCTTGTCTTGGACATGCGCTATCCCAATTGCCGTTATTGCAAGCAGCGGCAGAAGAAGAAAAGAAGAAATTAGTAGAAAGAGTTGCGGTAAAGTAGAAAAGCAAAAAGAAGGGGCAACAACAGCTGTCAAATTGGCAGCTGCTGCCATTGCACTTTGGCGGTTACCTCTCTCTGTGTGTATGCGTGTGTGAGTGTGTGTGTGTGTTGCTGTCACATGTTGCCAACTAGTTACTAGCAACTTGTTGCTGGCTATATCGATACTCACATTGTGTACAACATTTTGGCAGCGGTTTCTTGTTGCTGTTGTTGCCTTTGGCCGGTGAAAACGACAGTTTGGCGGGTTTTTTCTTTCTTGCTTGCTTTTGCCGTGCTCGTGTTGAGTTTAACGCACAATTGAGTGAAAATCTGCATCGAATTGCGCAAAAATTTGATGAGTCTCGCACAACAACGAAGCAAATTGCATTTGCCAGCCGCTGCCTGCTGTTACCTGGTGTTGCCAGTGTTACCTGTGCCGTGTTTCCGACTTGCGTTTTTGTCCCGCCATCGTTGGCTACTTAGCGGCAGACAACGACATTTACTGCCACTTTCTAATGCGAATGCAACACAGCAGCAACAACAGCAGCAACAACAACATCGGCTATGCGGAAGCCGCAGACAACCGACAACAGTTGACGCACCCTCATAGAGACGCAGCGCCCTCTATTGGCCAAGGCGCTGACCCGCAACATGTTGCCAGCCAAACTTTAACCTTTAACAGCAAGACACTCGCTCACACTGTACACTCCTTGCCCCTCCCACCTCTGGCATTTCTGTCATTTGTCTGTGCGCATTTTTGCCATTTGTCGCCGCTGGGGGAAGTGTTTAGCTGCTAAATTGCATTTAATCAGCAAGAATTTTTCTGCTCGGAGAATCGTGAAATCAGCCAAAGAAAGATCACGTCGGCTGCAACAACTGTTGTCGCTGCTGCTGCTGCAGTTGTTACTAATTGACTTGTCGTTTGGCCAACGACAATGACATTGTCTGCATGCAATTGAAAAACTAATAGTCGAGCAGTGCTGTAAAACGACAATGGGGAAGCTCAAAGGTGAAGTTTTCGCATTTTATTGTGAAATTTAACAGGAACTTGGCGTGTGCTTACAAATAAGCGCTAACAAGAAAAGCCCAAGACAAACAGTGTTGTAAAATAGTTAGAAAACTCAATAGCTCACTTTTCGCATTTTCTATCTAAATTTTGACAAGCACTTAACAAGTGCTTGGCAATTGAAGCATTAATTTGCCAACACATAACAATTAACACGTAAAGTTCATGAGAAGCAGTGTTGTAAAACATCAATTGAATCGAGAGTAGACCTAATAGTTGAGTTTTTAGCAACATCATGTTAAATTTGTTATGCACTTCATGTGATTGAATTTCCTGGTATTTGTCTGTAGAGAGTGGGAAACTGTCGATCAGTGTTGTAAAACTAGCAAATGACAAGTTTTGAAGCAAAGTTGTCGCATCTTTAAATTTAATATGCACTTAAGACTTGTTCGTTCACGTCAACTAGTTGACAAGCAGTTTGAGTGAGTGAAAATTTGATTAGTTCCTGAAACTTCAGTAATCAACTAAGTTGTCTCTTAATGACATTAACAGCCTGTCAAAATTTAACAGTAGCAGTTAAATACCTTGACCATCAGCTGTAAATTTGCATTGGCTATCAAAGCATCAGAGGCTTCCCTCCACCTTGAGTGGTACGACTTGAACTCGGCCTCAATCTAAACAGCTGTTGCTTACAACAAATTCGCCACGATTACAATCGAGCTGCGAGAATGGCATCCAGACACAGCTGTTGGACCTAGCTGCTAACGATTGCCCTATCTAGAGACTGGCGACTGGCGACTGATGAAGATCTGCAAACTCGATTTGTCAGTTCAACATATGCTTCTCTGCTCCCTTTCCAAATCTACTTTCATATAAAGCTTACGCCAGCCTCGCGCTGCCTCAATTGTGTTCTGTCACTTCAATTAGACGCACTTCAAGACAACGGACACGAATAGTGTATTTTTACCTTTACCTTTAAGTTTGTTGAGTTCCTTTTACAACATTAAACACTTTTTGTAAGTTCTAAATAAGTTCTCTCAGTATGTCTTTCCCTCTCTCTATTTGTCCCTCTCTATCTCTCTTCCTCTCTATTTTTCTCTGCCTCACTTTCTCACTTTCTCTCTCCTTTTCTCACTTTCCCTTTCTTTATCCTCTCTCTTTCTCTCTTTCTTTCTCTCAATTTCTCATTCAATTTTTCCCTCGCTCTCATTATATCTCTTTCTATGCTTCTCTGAATCTATACTTCTCACTCTATCTACCTCTCTTTCTCTCTATTTTTCTCTGCCTCACTTTCTGTCCCTCTCTCTCTCTCTCTCTCTCTCTTTCTCTCTCTTTCTTTCTCTATCTATATCTTTATCTTTCTCACTCTTTCTGTATCTCTCTATCTCTATTTTTCTCTCTATATTTCTCTCTACCTCCCTATTTCTCTTCATCTCTCTCTCTCTCTCTGTCTTCCTTCACTTTTTATTTTTCACTATATATATATTTCTCCGCCTCTCTCTCTTTCTCTTTCTCTCTCTCTCTCTCTCTCTTTCTCTCTCTTTCTCTCTTCCTTACTTTATTTCTCCCAATCTCTCTCTTTTCACTCTCACTCTGTCTCATTTCCTTCGCATCTCTACGTCTATAGTTCTCTACATTTATCTCTCTTTCTCTCTTTCGTTCACATCTCTGCAGCTATTCTCTTTTCATCTATTGTAAGGTTTCTCTTACAGAAACTCCTTAATCAAATGCAAATAATTGAATTGCATAGCCTTACAATTCACCTCTAGCTCTGTCCCAGGCCTCCTACGCTTCTTCCACCTCACACACACACATACATATTTATATATATCTATATATCTATATCGCATTACAGCCCACTCAACCGCATCCGCTAAAAGCTTCCCATTTTCATTTTCATTTACAATTTATCATTTTCATTTTTCTCACTCATTGCGCTCCTTCCCCTCTGCCTTTCTCCCCCTCTCTCTCCCCCCGTTTCCCCTTCTTCTACTCGCGGCCCTTCTGTTATTTTTTATGGCATGCGGTGTCATAACTTTGAGGTCACCTTTGTCACGCCCATCATCCATAATATGTGACAACAACAACAACATCATCAACAACCTGTTGTTCATTTCCATTGTCGCTCTTGTTGCTGTTGTTGTTTATTATTATTATATTTTTTTTTTTTACTTTCAAACACTTTTACTCTCGATTGTTTCATTTCGTATATGTTTAGCATTTCAGACGAACAGCCCCCTTTTGAGGCCCGTCTCCCTCTCCCCTGCCACGCCCCGCATCTGTCGCCAGCCCTTTGTTTGCCGTTCGGAATTCAATTTAAAGTCCAAATGTCACGCAACTTTTGCGATCGCACGCATCAAAACTCGCCTAACGCAGTTGGTTACGCTGACTCCATTCGGTTCAGCTGAGCTCCTCCGCTCCCCCTGCCCCCACCCCTCCTACTCCAACTCCTGCTCCTCCCCTCTGTCACATGGCTCAACTTCTGCTGTCGTTGGCCCTCATCCGCTATTGTTCAACTGTGCTTCGATCAACAACTCCTCCTCTATCAGCTCTTCTCCCTCTACCCTCTCTTCTCCCTCTCTCTCTGGCGATCTGCGGGCTTGCAAGTGCAGCAGCTGCAACATTTGCGCTTCATCACATCACACAGTTCAGTTAGAGCCAAGCCAATGCTCAAGTTCACAGTGCTCACTCGCTAAGGCAGACAGTTTGCTCAATATCAGAGACACTCAGTTTAATTCGACAGCCTCCACAGCACACGCCAATCACATCAGCTTTCCTTCGCCTCAGTTTTCCTGCCAACCGTAGGCCTCAACATATATTCAGTATCGTTTAGTATAGCTCCGAAGCACGTTGTGTTGAGGCGGTTTCTAATATAATATATTTTCTAAAATAGGCAAAATAGTCTCACGTGTTGACAAAGACACAACTATTGGCAATCTTTACTGTAAGTATTCCCCATTGAAAGACGCTGTCTAAGAAGGGTTCAATTCATTAACGTCTTCTACGCGGCTTACGCTCTCTCTTTCAATTGCTGTCTCTCTTCTCTCTCGCTCTCTCTTTGTCTTTCTGTAGACTTTACGTCTCGCTTTCTATTCATCTGATTCGCCGCGTAATTGGTTTAAGCTTCAATGGCTTTAGGCAGCGTTCACTGTAGCTGTTGGCTGACAGCTGCAGCGCCTCATTTTGTCATCATATTCGATTACACAAATGCGATTTGTTATCGGATCTCTTCCTGCTTGCCACACACACACACAGCTAGTCAGAGATATCGAATTGCCTAACCCCTCTCCCTTGCTCTCTTGTAGAAAATGGATCCATTAACACGTATTCAGGAGGAAATCAAGGAGGTGGTGCGTCGCGAGGAGGAATATCGCCAGCTGGCCTCGGCAGCAGCTCAAACAGCCTCGCCGCCGATCGCTGTGAACTTCGCACTGAATGGCAATGCCAGCCAGCTGGAGCAGCAGCAGGAGGCTGGGCAGGATGAGGTCGATCAGGGCGTGCTGGTGACAGCACAGCCAGCGTCGGTGACATCGCTGCTGGTGCCCATCGAGGAGCAGTCGCCATCGCTGGCATCCAGCGTAAATAGCAACAGCAGCAGCCACAAGGAGGAGAGCTTGGATGAACACCATTCGGATGATTCGGGCATCTCGGCATCCTCGCAAAAGACCATCAATAACGACAACAACAACAACAACAACAAGACGGAGCCCAAGACTGGCCTGAAGCTGAACCTGGTGGGCCGGCAGGAGTCGCGCTACATTGGCCCCAATTGCTACAACATGACGCCAGAGCCGCCGCAGCAGAAGCTGATGACCCGGACTCCGGGCACGCCGCAGCTGCAGCTGCAGAAGCGCCAGTTCGCCTTCAATGGCTCCACAAAGGGCGTGATGCAGCGCTTCATTGCCTCGCATGGAAAACTGCAGCTGGGACAGTCCGGTGGACAGCCCTTGATCTTGGCCAACGGCAACAGTCCGACCCTCAAGCTGAACTCGCGCAACGCATTGGCCTTCTTGGAGTCGGGGCAGACCTCTGCCCTGGGCATCAACTTGACAAACAACAACAGCAACATCAACGGCATTAGCAACAACAACAGCCACAACATCAGCGGCAACATCAGCAACGGCAACATCGAGCGAGACTCGGAGGGCCGGCCACTGAGACGAGGCTATGTGCCCGTGGAGCAGAAGATTCAGCGCGAGCTGCAGGATCTCAAGTGCCGCGAGACAGAGCTGAAGCGTCTGCGCAAGCTCAATCGTCAGCATATGCTAGAGAAGCTGTAAGTCTGGAGGAAGCGAAACCCTTAACCTAGAGTGCTCCTCTAACCCACCCATTCTCTTTGTAATTGCAGGCAACTGAGCACAGACGATGAGGCCGATGCCGATGACGACGACGACGACTCGGAGGTGGAACACTGCTATGGTCCCGGCAAATTGCGCAATGCGCAATCCACACTAGAGCTGGAAAGAGATAGGTGAGTAAAGGGGGCTAGCTCAAGAGGGGGTAGATCGATAGCGGAAGAGGAGAGTGGATGGGGATCAAGTGAAGCCTAATTGAAAGAGGGTAACTGAAAGGGTTAAATGGATGTCAAATGGATGAGGCTTTAAGCTAAATATAAAGGGTAATATATCGATCTATATGAAAGGGAGAAAGGGAAAGGAAAAAGAGGATTGCAGCGAAAAGATGTTCTTAACTGAGAAACATCTCAGGAGTAGCCCATGAGTTCAACTTCCTCAAATGAGTAACATTCTTGAAGAGAGCAGATATACGTTTACAGAACTATATATATATATCTATCTAGATATATCTACCTACATATATCTATAAGTAGAAAATGCCAACAGAAATGAAAAGTCCTAGACTAAGCTAGAAAATCAACTTTCTAGCTCTTCCTCGGGTAATCTTACCTAAGGCATGGTATAAAAATCATCTTCTTTAGCTGAATGCTTGAGGTATCCAAGATAAGAGATTGCGAGCTAAAAAGACACATTAGCTACTCAAAGAAGTGAAGTAGAAAGATCTAATAGAAGGTTTCCTTTTTAAAAAGTTCCTCAGAAAAACAAGTGCATGCTAACTCAAAGAAGTAGTTCACTTAAAAACTAGGGCAGAGTTAATAGTTCAGCTGTATTTTTGTTCTACGAGAGCTACTTTATTAAAGCAAATAACTGAATAGAAAGCTTTCATAGTACCCAAGGACTAGGCGACTAAGATCTTGGCTAAGCAAGCCGAAAGGAAAACTACTTCAGCTATACTATGAACGATGGAAAAACTAATATGTAGAGATAGAGAATTATAACATGCTTATGTCAAGGCTTCTGGAGGATTAAGGCAGACCTAAGTCCAAGTAATTCATATACTAACATGTCTTCTTCTCTCCCCCATTTCAGCAACGATCAAGAGCTAATGGGCCATAAGTCGACTGGCAATCGCAGCCTGAACACCGCCTCCGTCCTATCGAATGGTGGCGGCAGTAACCACGTCCTGAGCACATCCGGTTCCAATTCGGGCATGCGTCCGGCCATGTCGCTGGCCCAGCTCTGTGATCTGACGCCAGAGGAGGCGCCCTCGTCGCATCGCCTGATCGCGCAGTGGGAGAGTTTGATCAAGAAGAACGCAGAGGGTATTGAGGCGGCCATCTAGGCCACACCCGAGCACAGCACACCAAATTATTATTTTAAATGTCCCAAGCACTAAGCACAGGAAGTCCAAATTCCTGCAAGTCTTCAAAATTACAAATCTTCTTCTTTTTTTTTATTCTTGTATAGCCAAGATGGGCCCATTTATAATATATATAAATATATATGATAATGTCTAGTATATGGCATGGAGTCAGGTGGGGGTGGCTCCCTGTCTATACAATCAACGAATTAGTATTCTTTTTTTTTTTTTTTGATAAATGAAATGAAAAGAAAAGGCATGTACTTATCTAATGTGTAGAGAGCAGGAAATATAAATACATCCTTGAGGTCTGTTGTAAATAATTCTTCGTGCAAGTTTCAAGTGCAAGTTTCACCAAGTCTATATAATTTATTGAATATACCTTACGCGTACACTTATACAAATATACACCTACCTGTTTGTAGGCATATACCATAACATACTATGCTTAAACACACACATACGTACTTACGATATATGCGCTATCAAAACGATTTAATAAAACGTTTATGTAAACCGAATAAATGTTGTTCTTGGTTGGGCTGGCAAATTGTTTGGAAATTGTTGGTAAATTTCCTTTTCATGGGCTTATACAAGTATAAAACTTGGCCAAGTCTTGGGTTAGGTCATTCGAGGCTCAGCGAGCATTCATCGTGGGATCATCGATCATAAGTGTTGGACATGCTGAAGATGCCGTGAATGTCCTTAGTCCATTTGCTTGCCAAGGTTCAAGTTTCAGATGCGGCCAAAATTACCTCATGGATGGAATAAATGTTGTCCTAGATTGAGGGGCAAGTCTTGGGTACGGCTGGTCGAGCATCGATATTATCGGACAATTCAAATATATCCCTATTTATTTAAGTAAACAGAGTATATTGGTTCCTATGCACATGCAGGCAAAAGAAGGCGTGTCACATTCCATTTATCTGACATAGACCCAAGTTGATCTGGAATTGTCCTCTCATCCATTCATATCCGACTGTTTCAAGCAATAAATTGAAAATCTCTCCCTCCTCAATAAAGTGCAATACATTTTTGTCTAATTTTTTTCAAGTTTTTTTTTATTATTTTTTGTTTTTTTGTTATTTATTTATTAAATACATTTCGTTTTGTTTTTCTTTTCAATGATGTTTATTAAATTTGTATTTTTGCATTTGTTGCTGTTCATTGTTTTCATCTCTCATTAATATTTCTTGTTGTTGTTTATCGTTTATAATTGTGTTGTTTTGGTGTATGGTTTTATAGTTTGACACATGTGCAGGACAGTAAGAGAAAGTCACAGAGATAGATAGAGAGAGGGAGAGAGAGGTAGGGAGAGGGAGGGAGAGAGGCAGGTAGAGTGAGGGAGACAGAGAGAGTAGTCTAAGGTGCATAGAAACAAGAATTATGCAAAAGCTACTCTTAGAGTTTTCACTTTTCCTCTCTTTCTCTGTCTCTCTCCCATTCTTGCTCGCTCTCCCTCTCCCTCTCTGTCTCTCTCTTTCTCTCTCGTACTGCTGTGTCCTCCATTTCACTGCCTACTCCTGCTGGAAGCCTCAACATAATATTTGTTTTTGCTATACTTAAGATTTTTGCTTTTTGCTTTTTAAGTTGAATTTGATGCGTGGAAATGTGAAAATCTTATGCTTAAAACTGTATTGCAAATCAAATCAAATACTCTTGGTTTTCGTATAGCTTGTATATATATGTATGTATATATGTGTTTGTGTGTGTTTTATATATAGATAAATATATTTACAACTTCGCAGCTGGATCAAGCTTAACTCAATAGATATATATATATATATACTCGATGTGGCTCTCATTTCTAACTGGAGACAGTGTTGCATAACGTAAAAGCAGTGTGGTAAAACGCATAGAGAGTAAGGTAAGGTTAAATGGTCTGCGTATTGCACAGCGTTGCCAGACTTACAAATTAGACAACAAATAACAAAAATCTCTAGTTATAAAAATATATCGAGAATAATGACAATCATAATGACAATGAGAATGATAATAATAATGATAATACTTAAATACTTTTTGGCACACATAAAAAACATAATTTGCATTCGAAACTAAACTCATTTATTGCACATATAGATAGATAGATAGATAATGCTGTCAGATCTGAAACTATCCAACTCATTCATTTCATTTCTGTTCTCTTTTCTCATTCTTCGTTTTCATTTGCTCTGGAACCAAAAAACCATTGACTGCTCGTAATATTGTGTTAGATATATATTATCATATATATATATATATATATGTATATATATAGTAGATATAGATCTATATATAATGCTTAATTAGCCCGTGCTTGACTCTACATATAGAGAGAGTGAGACTGAAAGTGTGAGAGAGTTATTAGAAACTAACACTTAAAACCGTAAGTTTTTCATATGCGTTGCTATATCCTTGCCATACGATATTGATATCGATAACGATAACGATAACGCCCTAGTCGATAGACTTCATTCTACTCATATCCAATAATCGAAAACGCTTTGAGCGCTCTACGTTTGCATGCCTGGCCTAAAACTAGGAAAAAAAATATATGTATGTATGAAGTTATTACGCCTTCTAGATAAGTTACGATAAATCTAACTATCGATAACACTGATCGATATACACATGTATATATATATATATATTAGTTCCAAACATAAAATTAATTAACAAATTGTTAGCTTCTTCCTTCATTCCGAGTTGACAACGAACAAAGCGCAAAAAAAGCGAACATCGTGTAAACGTGCCGTGTGAACGAGGCTTTAAATGTGAGTCGTGAGTCATGATCACTGAGTGTATGTGTGTGTGGATGTATGTTGGTGTGTATTAGTGTCATCTACGTAGTATTCTTAGACTTTGCAAGTATTTAATATACGCGTGATAATCGCTAGTTACGAATAGATATCAAATTGTTATCGTGGTTTACGAATACGCAAAAAAAAAACAAAATATTTATATATATATATCGTATGTGTGTGTGTGTGTGAGTGTATGTACTACGTCTAGCAACTGTCAAGTGCTCTTTTGTTTCTAGGTCTAGTTAGATATATATATATATATGTATATATATATATATATATATCGTGTATATTGTGTATAAATATTTAATTTGGTTTATGCGATCTGCTTTGTTCTCGTATTGTCTGAAAGTGCTACGTACTTGTTTTTTCTTTCCCTTTCTTTCTCTTTCTCTTTCTGTCTAACACTAAGCTACATAGTTCGTGTGTTTTCGCTAATACTCCTGCTCTAACATAATTGGGTTCTGCTGTTCTGTGTGCTAATTGATCCAAAATGAAGTTTTATAGAGAGCGTAACAGAAGTGAGATGAGTAGAAACAATTTGTAGTTAAGACTAGAGCATATGACTAATGCATATATAATGCATATATAGGGATCGACACAGCGATCGATATATATGCTACATGTATATATATAAAGAGTATATTCATAGAGCTGTCTCTATATGCTATATATCAATATGTATGTTGCTTTCTCTGCCCGTGCACGGCATTGACATCTCTCAAGTTAACATTTCTGCGTTAACAGCTCTCTGTTAGTTTACAGCAGCTGCGCGATAACCGGCTCAATCAGACACATATGCTCCGCTCCACGGACGGGCAAGCGATTCAGACAGAAATGCCGTATCATATCGGGCACCGTCTCGAAGGGTCGACTGAACTGTCCCAAGATGTATTGCCCCGCTTCGTTGCGTTGTATTCGCATGTGCATGAAGCCCTTGGCGCCTCTGTAACACAGACAGAGTGAGAGAGAGAGAGAGATAGTTTAGCACAATTGTTTACATTGCTTCAGTTCAGTTGACCTACTTGAGCGACAGGGAATAGTCCTGCTTGGTAGACTCGCAATTGCGCACCAGAAACGAGCCCTCGGCCAAAGGACGCAACGTTGTCTCTGCCTCGATACGTGTTATGGCGCCATGGTACCAGCTAGAAAGAGTGAGAGAGTTAGCACTAGAGCAATAGAAAGAGATGTATTATATAGTGATATACCCTTGACGCTCTAATGGTATGGTCACATCTATTAGATCGACGGCCGTTACGTAGCCCTGGCACAGATTCATGTTCAGCTCCTTGTGACTGCTCAACCCACGCAGGTCGAGACTGCCAAACTGTTTGTTCACCTGGCGCGGCTCATTCAGATTCAACGTCAGATTCTGACGGAACAGCGCTGTGTCTACCAAGAGAAATAGAGAGAGGGAGAGAGAGTTGAGAATATAAAGTCAACTATGAAGTGATATTATTTAAAGCTACATTCCCTTGAGGAATCACTTTAATTACTTGAAATTCGTTTTAATTACTTGCAAAGAACTTCAATTACTTAAAGGAAATTAATGTATTTAGGTACTTTTTTTCTTTTGGTAATTAATATTTTAGTTCATATAATTAAGTACTTATTTCTTTAGGTAAAAGCCTTCCATAAATACTTGAATTACATGCAAGTATTTCTTATAATTTATTACAGTAATTAATGTAATTATGCGGTAATTAGCCAACTATACTTTAAGGCAAATGCATTTATTGAACTAAGTTTAATGAAATTTAATGATTTCTGGTAATAAATGTATTGAAAATTTAGTTAATGTACGATTTCCTCAATTCGATTCCTTTAGTTAATTACTTTAATGCAATTGGCAGTATAATTTAAATTAATTAAATGTAATTGTATTTTTTCAAAATTCAAGTATTCATTGAAAACTACTTAAAGAAGAGGCCTACAATAAATTACCAGTGAATTACTTGTAAGTAAATACATTTAGTTTTACCAATTATATAGAATGGAATTAAACTTTTAACAATGACATTATTGTCAAGGAAAATATCGTGAATTACTTGTTAGTAATTGTGTTTGTAAATAATAGTAATTAGATATGAAAGCTGCAAATGATTGTCAGTAATTAAGTAAAAAGTAATGAAGTTGTCCATCAGAAAAATCCTGACAATTACTTTCAAGCAATTGCTAAAGTAATTAAATGTAATTAAATGTAATTAAAGGGTATTTAATTAAGTTATTCATCATAAAAATCCAGACAATTACTTTCAAGCAATTGCTAAAGTAATTAAAAGTAATTAAGTGTAGTTGAATGTAATTGAAGTAAAGATTCTCTGGTATGTCAACTCACCCAGCTTGCTGGCCAGCTTCTGTTCGTCGCGCATCGAATGGCTGGAGGATGCCTGGGAAATGCCACTGGACTCGGTGCTGTGCATCAGCAGATTATTGATCTCCGCTTGATTGGCGCGCAGTCGTCGGCGCAGCTTGGGCATGTCGAAGGGCAGATCGCCCAGGTCAACGGAGGTGGCGCTGCCCGAGGTGCAGGCCGCCTCCTGCTGCAGCGTCTTGCGGCGTCGCAGCTTGGGCATGTCGAAGGGCAAGTCGCGCAGCTCCTGCGGCAGCGCCGAGGATCCAGCAGCACCGCCACCACCGCCAGCCGCTGTGGCTGCCGAGGAGATGCCCGCTGCCGCCGACGAGGATGTGTCGGCGGCGCTGCCATTGCCCAGCTGCAGCTTGGGCAGCGTCAGGCGCTGCAGCGCCAGCGTCGTGGGTTTGCCATCCTCGCGCGAATGCAAGGAGATGCCGCTGTCCGAGCCGAGCAGCTCGTCGGCCAGGTGCAGCAGCGCCTTGTTGGGCGCCGCAGCCGCCGCCGCTGCCCGCTGGCTGCCACTGCGCTGCTGCTTCACCAGCAGCTGGACAGGCACAGAGGCGCTGCCAGCAGCAGCAGCGGCGGCGGCAGCTGCAGCCTCTGCTGAGGACTCCTCCTGCTGCAGACTGGCGGCGCCAGCAGCTGTTGTCGCCGGCTGCTGCGACTGCTCGGAGGCCGGCTCCTGCGAGGACTTGTCCGATATGGGGCTGAGTATGTGCAGCTTGGAGTGCAGCAGCACAGGAGCGCGCAGCGGATAGGCGACACTGGAGCTGGCGCTGGCGCTGGCACTGGCGCTGGCACTGGCGCTGTTGCTGTTGCTGCTCTCGGAGCTGTGCGAGCTGAGCGAACTGGAGTGGCGCGACTCGGAGCTGGAGGTGCTGCGGTTGCCTTCGCTGGTGCTGCTGCGCAAGGACTCCATGCTGCCGCCACTCGAGGAGGTGGCAATGCTCTCGGTGGAGCTGTAGTTGTGCCTGGGTTTGGCCAAGTGCTGCTGCTGCTGTTTGCCATGCTGCTGCTGTGCATGCTGCTGCTGCTGCTGCTGCTGCTGCTGCTGATGATGATGATGGGCGCTGCGACGCAGCTCCAGGACACGGCCCGACTCCAGCACAAAGCTGCGCGGGCGACGCGACGAAGCCGAGGTGGAGGCAACAGCCGAGTTCGAGTTCGAGTTTGTTGAGGGCGGATTCACGTAGGCGCTGTCGGTGAGACTGTTGTCGTTGCTGCTGGCGCACAGCTGCAACTGTTGCTGCTGCTGTTGCTGCTGGCGCAGCGATGCCTGCAAGGGCAGCCGCAGGTCCCGCAGTCGCGGATGCGCGGGCTGCGCAGCTGGCAGATTCGGTGCGCTCTTTATGCTATTCATGTAGCGCTCGTGTTTGCCCGGAAACTTGATGGGCAGCGGCGCCGTCGAGGGCGGCGAGGGCGTGTAACCACGCGCCGGCAGCTGCTGCGATTGCTGCTGCTGCTGTTGCTGCTGCTGCTGCTGTTGTTGCTGCTGCTGCTGCTGTTGCTGATTCTGATTCTGTTGATCTGCTGTTTGGCTTAGCTGCAGCTGGCTGAGCTCTGCCTGCACCTGCAGCACCTGACACGGTCCGTCAGGCGACTCCTGCTGCTGCTGCTGCTGTTGCTGCTGCTGCTGCTGCTGCTGCTGCTGCTGCTGCTGTTGTGGCTGCTGCTGCTGCAGCGCCTGATTTTTGCTGTTCTTAGCGCGTTTGCATTCGAGTCGGCTTTTGCTTAGCGACTTGGACGGCACGGATAGCTCGTTGCCATTGCTGTTGAGCTGCAGCAAGACCGAGTGGTTGGTGATGCGATCCACTTCATCGAGATCATCGTCAGACTTGGCTATCTTGCAATCGAAGGCCGTCTCATAGATTTGCCGGCGTCGACTTGCCATGTTGTCGGAATCGTATTCCTCACCTTCCTCCTCCTCTTCCTCCTCCTCCTCCTGCTGCTGCTGCTGCTGCTGCTGCTCCTGCTCCTTGGCGGCAACTGTTTGGTTTAGCTCTTCGTGCTGCTGCTCCTCTAGCTTAATTGGCGGCGCACATTCAACGCATTCGTGCACGCCATGCGGATGCACGTAGAATATGCTGCGTGGCCTAAAGTACTCTTCCAGCTCATCCAGCTGCTCCTCATCGCCGTGGCCCAGGCCAAGCGTCTTGCTGGGCGTCGGTATGCAGGCTCCGCACACGGCTGCTGGGCCCAGCAGGCGGTGCGGCGGCATCGACTCGCACGCTAAATCTCCCACGCCGACTCCTGCTCCCCCTGCTGCTCCTGTTCCTCCAATTGCTGGCGGACAGCACTTGAGCAGCTCCCCCTCGCCGGCGTCGCAATGCTGCAGCTGCAGCTGCAACTCCCCGCTGCCAATGGGCAACTGTTGCCGCGGCTGGACGTTGCACGTCTTGCGCACCAGCGCCAAGGCCCGAGCGTGCCACTCGCGTCGCTTCAGGCACTCGCTGCAATCGGACTCCTCCGAGGTGCTCGTGCTGGGCGTCTCACAGCGTATAATGCGCACGCCCTCCTCCGTGAAGCTGTAGCGCTTCGGTGTCGACTGCTCGGTCAGGCAGGTCGCCTCCTCGAGCTCGACGGGATCGTTGTCTAGTTCAGCGTCGTCTCCCTTCTGCTGCAGTTGCTCCTCCTGCTGCTGTTGTTGCTGCTGCTGCTGCTGCTGCTGGGACTGTGGGGCATCGAGGCTGCTGCTCTTGCGATAGCCGCCCAGCCGATGGGGCTGCGTGAGCGTCTGCTGCGGCGGTTCGCTGGCCGTCGACTGGCGGCACTTTTGCTTCGCCTCGCGATCGCGATCGCGCTCGAGCGTCGGCTTCTCCTCCTCCTTGTCGCGAGTCTTGAGCAAGTCCGAGTAGTAGTACGGCGACGGCTGTCGCTTGCTGTGCTCCGCCTGGGCGACCGTCAATTTGCGTGGACTGCGCTGTAGTTGAGCGGGCAGCGGACGGACTAGATCATCCGATATGCTGTCCGGTGAATTGAGCAAAGCTCCAGCTGCGACTCCAGTTCCAGTTCCAGTTCCGGTTCCGGTGCCGGTTGCTGCCGATGCTGATGCTGTTGGCGGTGCGGCTCGCTCTACTTCCTCGTCTATGTCCGCCTCCTCGTCGGAGGACTTGGGCGCCGAGGAATCTGCAGATGCAAAACATTGTTTTAGATTTGTGTGGATCATGTTGAATTTCTGAGAAATATTCCTTGCTTTGTATGCGTATATCCTGATATTAAGTAAGCCAACAGCTAACAGCTAACAGAGACATAACCAAAGGCTAAAGCAGACCTTCGTTGAAGCTACCACAGACACAGTCCATATGAAATTCTGATCTAATTCAAACATAACCCGGAAATGCTAGCTCACACCTTATACAAAACTTCAACAGACCTAACCTAGACCAAGCTCCGACACAAACCCTCAACGGACCTAGCCCTGACCCAACCCCACAGCAATCCATATCCATATCTTAGCCTAAGCTAGCCTAACGTTAAAGCTGGCCATAATCTAATCATAAGATGTTGACTCCACTATGATTTTAGTTTTAACCCAACTCAGATCTAGTTCAGATCAAACTTCAAGCTACTTCATATACTTATAACACTCCAACTAAGTCCATTGGCAAGTCAGAGATTGGTTAAATAACGTTTGATAAGGATTAGATAGAAGGCTCTTAAATAACCCACTTCTTATCTAATCCTTATCAAGCTCTATTTAACCTATGTGAGGTTATGTAAGAACCTAGCTCTTATCTAACCCTTATCAAACTCTACTTAACCTATCTGCGAATAACCCATGGACTAAGTAAGGTAGGCTCTTCCTTCCTTCCTCTTCCTCTTATCTAGCCCTAATCCAACTCTATCTTACCTATCTCTAACTTGCCCTTAATTAAACTCTATTTTAATCGCTTTCTAGACTAACGCAGCCCAACCCAGACTTTGTCCTTAGGCTAACTTTAACTTAACTTTAACTTTCACTTAGGTACAAAACTCTTGATCTTTATTCTATCTTAAATTAAATCTTCCTACATCTATCTTAAATTAAATCTTCATACATCTATCTTAAATTAAATCTTCCTGCAACATCAAACTCTTTTTATCATCAGCATTCACGTAAACAATTTCAATTAACTTAAAGGTCCATAATGCTTTAACTGGACCTCAGTTGCATCAGCTCAAGCATCAAATATCAATTAATCCTTCAACATTTTTGTAGACTTTTTGCAACTTTCTTCGGCCAGTCTAATTAACAGACTTAGGTGTAGGCAGCTTAAAGTCCGCCATGTCAGCCAAGGCAGCCCGCTTTGTTGTTTTTTGTTAGCTGCCAACACAGACAATGTCCAAACTGTCAAGAACAATTTAGCTGCTTGTCAGACTTGAGATTTTTGTTTATAATTACGAGAAATTAGACGCAAGTGCAGGCAGCCCGCAATCCATTCGCTGTTGTAACTATCCTCGCCCAGTTAATTGAGTCGCCAGGCAAATGAGCCAAAGGGCAGTCAGTGAGTGGATTCCTTTTGCAGCCCGCTTCGCATCCTTTGCTCACTTTTTGGCGCTTCTCTGTCGCAGTCTATTAGGCGCTTGGCTGCTCGGCAATGCGTTACTCGCTCTATCTTCTTCTCGCCCTCTTCCCCTGTCTGTCTCGCACTTACTCCCCCTCTCCTCTTCTCTCTCTCTCTCCTTTTCTCTCTTGCTCCTTGCGTCGCAGTCGAATGGTTGCCAGTTGCCATTTAACGCCTGGCTGATCTCGGCAGCCGCAGCCGCAACCGCAATTCGAGTTGTCTGCCAAGTGCATCTAATTGCCACGCCCACAAAGCCACGCCCCTGGTTTTGTAATAAAACAGCTGATTTAGCTATAGCTATAATTCTTCCAAACTAGCTGTTGGCTGCTTTAGTTTTAAGCATTTTTCACTGGCGCCCAAAAGTATGCAACACTTTTAACCATGGCCTGCATCGTTAGCAACATTTTACTGGCTGCTGTCATTTGACACTAACTTAAGATATAAGTCTACTATCTTATCTGATGAATATAGTAGCACTTAAACATAAAACTCTTGCATGATAATAAAACTAGGTCTATAAAGACATTTATACCTTGACAACAGCATAAAGTTTATCTGCTGTCAACATGCTGTCAGCTGCTGTTGATGATGTCTTTGCTTGTTTCTAGGCTTTTGCTGCTAGCCGTAATGTTGCTTAAGTGCTTCTGCTGCTAGCTTTTGTTGCTGATCATGGCTATAGTTGCTAGCTTCTTAGCAGCAAATGCTGCTAGCTCTGTCTGTTGCCAGCTAATGTTACTAATCCGGGTCTTCTATATACATGTATATAAGCTGTATGTATATAAGCTTCTCGTTCGTGCTGCCAGCTAATGTTATTCTTAGCAATTGTTGCTAGCTGTGGCTGACTTTTGCTGCTCTTATTGTCTCTGTATATTATTACAAGCATTGGATATGGCTAGCTGACATGTTGCTAACTATTAAAGAGCTGCTAAAATGTTTCTATTGCTAGCTAATGTTGCTGATCTTCATTTCATATTGTTGCTGGCTATTGTTGCTAGAAATTGTTGCTAGCTTTTGCTGACTTATGTTGTGCTTGTGCTAATTGTTGCGTGTGTTGATTATTCTGTTGGATGTTGCTGGCTAAGATGGATGCTAATGCAATTGTTGCTAAATATCTATGTATGTATATTGCTAACTAATGTTGATGATGACTGCATTAGCTGTTATTGTTGCTAACTATTGCTGCCAGTTGCAGTTGCTAGCGTCTGCAATTGTTTCCAGCTAATTATGTATATTGCTAATAAATGTTGCTGATGACTGCGTTAGCTGTTATTGTTGCCAGTTGCTGTTGCTAGCTGCTGTTGCTAGCTGCTGTTGCTGCTGCTGTTGCTGCTGCTGTTATCGTTTATTACTGCTCACCTGAATTGTAGTGGCTGTTGCGTTTGTCCTTCTTGTGATTGCCGTTATTGTTGTTGTATGTGGAATGGCGATGCAGCAACTGCTGCTGTTGTTGCTGCTGCTGTTGCTGCTGCAACTGTTGCTGATGTCCGCGCGGTGTTGGCAGCGTTTGCAACTGCTGCTGCTGCTGATGCTGTCGCTGCTTGTGCAACGGCGCCGAGCGACGTTTGGCCTTCTTGTGATAGACCTTCTTGTGCTGGCCGTGATGTCGCGTGTCCTTCGGATCGGAATAGCCCTCGATCAGTTTGACAGAGGCTTGCTTTATGTTGCTGTTGGGCAGCGGCGGATGTTGCAGCGTGCCGCGTTGCTGTTGCTGCGGTGCTGCTGGCAATGTGTTGTTGTTGTGCGCATGCAATTGCTGCTGCTGCTGTTGCTGCTGTTGTTGCTGTTGCTGCTGGCAAGTGTTGCTGTTGCTGCTGTTGTTGTTGTTATTGTTGCTGCTGCCCAAAATAGTTGCCGTTGCAGTTGTCGCCTGACTGGGCAGCGTTGCCAAGGAGGCAAGCGGCGGCGGCGGCGGTGGCACAGCTGCTGCTGCAGTCGATTGCTGCTGCTGCTGCTGTTGTTGCTGCTGCTGTTGTTGCTGTTGCTGCTGTTGTTGCGACGCTTGTTGGGCTTCGTTAAATGGCAGCTGTGAAAGGCAAATGCAAAAAGCGAATGAGTTAACATTTTGTACCTTTTTCTTGCTTCGTTTTCGATTTTGCTTTTGTGGTTGCGACTAATTTGATTTGCGTTTCAATTCCAATTTGTTGGCGTTTAATTAAAATTTGTGCATGCGTCATGTGGTAACCGCCAAGTGGGCGTGGCCTGTGGTCGATGTGCGTATGTGCGATGTGCGAATGTGCGTATTGAGGTCCCAGCCCATTGAGCGCTTCAAGGGTTTCCTTTATCGCATGCAGGCAACAAAAACTAAAAGGCAGCAATCAAGCTGAACAAAAAAAGTCTACCACCTGCCACCCGATTCCACCTGAAGGTGAGCCACAATCTAAGGAGTTCAGCTCTCAATCAAAACTGAACTAGTAACTCATATGAACTGCAGTTCACAGTTGAACTTATTGATCAACTTGAAATTTGAATTCGGAACTTCTTCATCATTGCAGTCCATCAAAGCTATGTAAATTGGTTTGGAACTAGTTCTTAATTGACGAAGCTTCAGCTTTGCTAATTTTATTTATTCTCTTCCTCTCAGCCTACCGCTCAATCTTTCTCACAGTCTACCTCTCTCTCTCTCTTCATCTATATCTTTCTCTTTGTTTTTATCTCTCTCTCTCTCCATCTTTCTATCCAACAATATTTCCATCTATGTCTCCCTCTTTTTCTCTTGCTTTGTCGTCTCTCTTATCTTTCTTCATATATCACTATTTTCATTTCTTCTTTCTCTTTCTTTTCATCGCATCATCTTTCTATCTATCGTTCTATCCACCTCTCTCTCTATCTCCATTTATTTCTCCCACTTTTTCTCTTGTTTTGTCGTCTTTCTTATCTCTTTCTATCTTAATCTCTATCTCACTATCTTCCCTTCCTCTCTCTTTCCTCTCTCTATCTCGCTCTCTTTATTTCCTTTTTTGTAATTTTCTCTCATTTTTTCTCATTATGTCTCATTATATTCCATTCTCTCTTTATCCATCCATTTGTCTATCCATCAATCTCACATTGTTCAGCTGTCGTCATGCTGAAATCATGTTCTATCCATGGCTTCCTCTTTCACAGTTGTTCAGTTCAGTTGAGTTCCGTTCATGTTCCGTACAAGTTCAGTTCTAGTCTATTCTATTCTATTCTGTTCTGCTTAGTTCAGTTCAGCATGGTTCAGCTGCTGTTCATCTTTCATTTATGAGAGAGGAGACAATGTCCGACAGTGGATGACAAATAGCTGAACATTACAAAAGTGCAACAGCAGGTCGCACAAACAACGCCAGCAAATGACATTAACGTGTCCCTAATGTGCACACATTATAAACAGCACACAGAGAGAGAGAGAGAGAGAGACAGAGAGAGAGAGAGAGAGAGAGAGAGGGAGGCAGAGAGTGAGTCGTAAATATGCGCATTATTGTTAAACATAAATTTCCGCTGCAATGGAGTGAGCCGAGCAGAGTTCTAGGCAGAGGGAGCTGTGAGCTGAGAGCTGGCCATGTTGCATGTTGCGGAAATTGATGCCAAGACTGGCAGCTGGAGGTTTGAGTGTGGGTGGCCCTATGTATGTGTGTGTGAGTGGAGGGGGTCTTTGGGTGTCGGATTACACTAAGCACTGGACGCTATTGTTGCTGGACTTTCAAATTGAAAGGAATTTTTAATTGAAACTCATAAATTAAGCCTCAACTGCGGCAGCTCATCGAATGAATGTGAGTGGCACACACACACACACACACACACACACATACACACACCTATGTATGTATATGTATATTTTTATATAACCCCTGCTTAAGCGTCGCCTCTGTTGTGGCTAGTAGCAACGGCTTTGTTTGAGTTCACGTTGCCAGGACAGCTGCTGCTGCTGCTGCTGCTGCTGCTGCTGATAACTCAACTCAATTCAAATCTCATAAATGCAAGACAATACAAATTTTAAATAGAAAACATACACACACCTACACACACACACACACACACACACACACACACACACACACACACACAGCAATACACATCAATACACACTCAATAAATGGCATATTTGTTTTGGGGTTGATCTTGAACTGTAAGCGCTGTTCATTTGGAGATGAGCGCGTGAGCCGAGTGCAACTATCGCATGTTAACTGAAGCTAAGGTTAGTTAATATATTTTAACTATAATCTCAGCATATATCAAGTTAGCAGACTGGATTGCTGATTGGACAGACTATCAAACAATAGTCAAAACTTCTCTAAATACCTCTCTCTCAAAAAGTATTCAGTGGAAGAGGAAGAAGCATTCATAGAGAATGAGAAGTGAAGTAGCTCTTTGAGATATTTTAATGCTCTACTCAAAAATGAGGATGAAGAATGAACTAGTTTGAGATATTTTAGGGCGTTACTTAAAAATGAGAATGAAAAAAGAAGCTGTTTTCTAGAAGTATGTAGATATTGGAAGCCTGTACGGAAAATCATTTTAAGCATGAGCTTTGCATATGTACATATGTCTTTTAATATTGAAAACGTATCAAAAATATTATATGTTAAGTTAATCCATGCAACCCTATCTCGATAATCCAAGTTAATAATTATAATTATCACATCTTTCAGCTTATCAAACGCAGTGCTATCAATGCCCCTATATACAAACATTTTCTTATATACCAGACGTATAACAAACGTTCGAGGGTTTTTCTGGATAAAGATAAAGTTGAATATGATTCTTAGTTTTACAATCCAATAAAACAAAATCGTACTACCTAAAAGGCAAGTAGGTTATCTATATACATAGCTATTTGAATAGCCTTCCACATCTAACAACTATCAGTAGATCCTTTAATCTATAGCCTAACTCAAATTATTATTAGCTTTCAACCACATCTATTTATAATATAAATTTTATATATCCAAATCCTTTCATATGATACTTTTAGACTAAGAAGTATTATTCTCTATTATATAATTAAAATATAAATGAATCTTCAAAATTTCATTTCCCTTTCCTGTTTTCAATTCGATTCAAATCCATAAATTTCTTGAAGGAAAAAAAGTTTCCAAAGAACATATTTATCGATATAAATACAAGTATCTCGATAGATTCACAACTGTTTATCTTTACATTTCCCTCTCTCTCTCTCTCTCTCTCTCTCACTCTCACTCTCACTTGCTAGTCTAACTTCTTCTGTAAGCTTCTATATTAATCGCTTTTACTACCATCACCTTTTGCTCTCATCTCCAAGTTGCGCTGTTTGCCTTTGGGCTTGGGGCATTCGAAATGAAATCTTGCTCACATGTTGTGCACACACACACACACACACACACGCACACATGCACACACATAAACACACATGAACACACATGAACACACACACACTCTCGTTGCTCTTTAAATATTTGCCCTTGATTATTGGCAAACGTGAATTTTCATACACGACTTCGATTGGCTCCCGCCCACAAAATGTTGCTAACAATCAGTGCAGGGGGCGTGGCCGGGGTGAGAGACTTTTAGCTGGCAGGCTAGACAAACTACAATCAAAATGGTTAGATGAATGTGTGTGTGTGTCTCAGGCTCATGCTCTTTGTTCATGTGCAGCTTCTTCTTCTTCTTCTGCTTCTTCTTCTTCTTCTGTTTCTGTTTCTGCTTTTGCTTCGTTGTTGTTGGCGCAGCAAACGTGATTTTTATGCGGCAACATTAATGAAAACGTTGCCAGATGATGTTGCGGCTGATGAAAATGTTTTTGCTGATACTCATCATCATCATCATCATCATGATGATGATGATGATGATTTGAAAGCAGACATAACTTAAGAGCTGTTTCGCCATTTTCTAAACACATGAACGAATTCTGTTCAACTTGATGCTTAGCTAACAAGCATAGCTATCTCTTTTGCTACCACTCCCTCTATATATCTCCCTCTCCCTCTCTCTCTCTCTCTCTCTCTCGCCCACTCCCTGTCTGTCTGTTTGTTGCCTAATGCTTTTGAGTAGTGTTTGCATACGCTAACCAAGCAAGCGAGCAGCCAACAGGTATTCAGGTGGTAAAACTTGGAGTTCAGAAAAGGGTTTATAGAGTGGAGAATTTCGGATAGATTAAAATGCTATATAACAATACGAAACACTCTAATATCATTTGGAAACTAGCAAATGTAGGAGACCATGAACCAAATGAGAGAAGGTACTTTTGAAATCACTTTCAGCAATACTTCAATCAGTACTCGATCTTATGATATACAGAGATATATGTAGTTAAAGATATAGTTTATATATCTTTATCTGTATAGAATTGCCTGTATAAGAGGCTTATGTTGAAGTTATTGTGAATGGCTTAGCAAAACATTCCAATGACTGCCTTGACTTTGACAACTATGCTTTAAGCGTCAGATTAATTTTTGGGTAATGCAATTCTATATATTTGTTGTTGTTCTCCAGGCAATAGTTCTGGATCATCTTTAATACAAATGCCCAAGGCATCTATACTTGCTTCAATTCTAACCAACAGCCAGCTAGATGTTGGCCTAAGATCCAATAGAGCTTGCTCCCCCTCAAACTGTACTCAACATACAACTGAGTCGAAATATTATTGAAATTTCTCAAATATTTCCAGACTATCAAGAGACCGTAGACGATTCGTGATCAAATGGTAAGACTCAAATTGTATATCGATAATTTCGAGAATAGCTCAAATGATAGTTATCGATAAATGATAATTATTGACAACTCAAATGATAGTTATCAATAATGATAATTATTGACAGCTCAAATGATAGTTGTCGACAGCGCAAATGATAGTTATCAATAAATGCTAGTAATCGTCAGCGCAAATAAATAATTAATATAGATAAATATCGATAAATGATAGTTATCAGCAGCTCAAATGATAGTTATCAATAAGTGATAGTCATCGATAACTTATAGTTATCGATATCTCAAATAATAGTAATCGAAGAATGATAGTTATCGACAGCTAAATTGTTAGTTATCGATAACAGCTTTATTCATGTTTGATCATATAATGTTTTATATAAACTCGGTAAGTTCTTTGCTGACTTTGCTTGCTTAGCCTGACAATAGTCTTGTCATAGAGCATTACTACTTCGTCTTTTGGCTTTTAACATTCCCTTAGTTTAATCTCTCTCTCTCATTCTCATTGTGTTTGTTGTTTCTAGTTTCTAAGCCAGACAATGCCGCGTATGAGTAATATGTGAGCTGTGACAGCGAGCAACAAGCAACCAGGGTGCCCGCAGCCAACTTATTGAAATCAACAAAAAGGCCACAGCAGCAGTTACCCACACACACACACACACACACACACACACACACACACACACACACACTCATACACACACACAGGTGGCTTTTGTTGCGCTGTTGTTGATTTTTTCGCTGAGTTATCGCTGATATTGCTCCATGGAGAGTAATACAGGCTAAAGCTGGCAACGGCTCTGCCCAAGTGCACTTCACAATGCAGCCCAGACAGAGGCGCAGGCGACGCTGTATAGACGGGGGCGACAAGTTAAAGTAAATGGGCGGAACGGGGGGCGGTGGGCGGTTGTTCCAACGTTTTTCATATCGCAAAAATGTCGCGCGCGTTTGCCATTAAAACGTGTGCCAAAAAAACAACAAACATGGCCAGCATTTATATGGCACACACACACACACACCCTCACACACACCTCTCACACACCCTCACACACACACACACACACAGGCACACAGCCTGCAGCTTTTTATATGCGAGCAGAACACGCGTCGCGGCTGTTTACGCAAAACAAAAGTCATAAGATAAAAAATTACATTAATAACTGTAAAGCAGTGGGAATGAGAGGGCAGGAGAGAGAGCAGGAGATGCGGAGAGGGACGAGTACGCCCAAATGGACATGGCATACATGGAACACACAGTTGAAGAGGCGCTAAACGTTAACGCTTTGGGCCATTGGCTCGGCTCAAAGCGAACGCGAATGCGAATGTGAAAAGGGGAGCAGAGCACTTAGAGGGGGGCACTCAGCTAAGGAGGAAAATCGGCTTAGTGCTGATAGCGTTGTGCAGAGCAGTTCATATCGAACAGCGCCAAGAGCTGCATTGCTATATGTGAACAGCCAGTAAAACGTTTACGAATGACTCATAATTGAGAGATAAATTAGAAAAGTCTGCAATGTGTCGAAAAAGACAGAGAGAGGAAGAATGTTATATGATAAGAGAGAGAGAGAAAGAGGGAGATGGAGAGAGAAAGAAAGATAGAGAAGAAAAGAATGTAAACGAGAGTGGAAGAATGAAGAAGATAGAAAAAGAAACGGAATAGACAAATACAGATAGAGATGCAGAGAGAGAGAGAGAAAGAGAGAGAGAGAGAGAGAGAGAATGAGGGAAGAGAAATATAGAGACTGATTGAAAGATAGGAAAGGCGAGTGGAATAAAGCAAACAGACAGAGAGAAAGAAAGAAATAGAAATTGGAAGAAAGAAGGTAGAGAGAAGACAACATAGACAAATAAAGATATAGACAAGGAGAGAGTGCGAGAGAGAGAGAGAGGGAGAACATAACAGCATGAGTAAGAAAGAGAGAGATGGAGAGACACGTAAAAAAAATGGCACAGGGAGAGAACAACATGGCGTTAGAGAGATATAGAGATAAAGATAGGCAAAAATAGAATGAAAGATTGAGTAAAAGAGAGGGAGAAAGGGAAAGGCAAGAGCGAGGAAAAGATAATACAACTGGAGTTGTCATTGTCATATGGGAATACCGAGACAAAATGGAAGGAAAAGAGAAAACCTTGGAGATGCATAGAGAGACAGACTTAAAAAACAGAAAGATCGAGATGCAAAAAGAAGAAATAGATTAAAGAGTTGCCTTAAAACCTTGAAGCCCAAATAGGAAGCCAGTTAAACGTTTACGAAAGGCAAACTGAAACAGAATATAAAAGCCAAAACTCGTCAGCTGATTGGCCGATTAACATGTTGAATTTGGCCAACCATGTTAGCAAATGAATATTCAATCACGCTCATTCGCTATTCACAGTGAATATTTGTGAATACGAAAGCGAATTGAATGTGAATATTTTGCCAATTGGCCAACTCTGTGCGAGGCAGCCACAGCACAATCTGCAAGCCAATGAAAACATTTGCTGCGCAATTTCGGTCACATTTACAGCACTAACACAAACACACACACACACACACACACACACACACACACACACATATATATATATATATACTCAGGCACACACTCACTCATTTGGGGGCTTGCGGCTAAACAAATTTCAATAAAAAGAAATTCAAGTGGCAAAGCAACATTTTTTATGCGCTGTCATGGCGACGCAGCAGCCGCTTTCACTCTCGCTTTCACTTTACGACCAATATGCAAAAGGACAATAACAACAACAGCAACACACAGGATAACAACGAGGCACAACAAAACACACAATACGAGCACAAATATTTCGCATGCGGCCATAAAAACCAAAATTCCAAACTCCAGCCCCAAAAAATACAGACAAAATATATAGAGATTACTGCAATCGGCTGCTACTGACTGCACAATACTCATTCAAATGTTTTCAAATATAATTCAATATAATTTGCCTGATTCAATATTATATCTTTTATGGATTCGAGTGCTTCAAGTGCCCAAAAGCTTGCTGATAAATTGGTTCAGTACGCCCCCAAAAGGTAGCTTAAAAGTAGTATTATTAGACTTCTATTTATATATATATAGACATATAGTGATAAATACTAGCTATATTTCATTTTAGCTATAGCTAATATTATCTTGCATGTGATACTGTAAAGTTAACAGCAGAGTCTGTTTTCTAAGTTTCCAAAGTTTTTCCTGAGAGATTGAACAGAGATTTTGAGGACGTATTATCCAAGTGAATTTGGGCCTCAGCAATATGATTGTCAGTTCTGGTAAACTGACGAAGTTACGACATAGGTAACTACATATATACAACTAAAACCATAACTATAACTATAGGCTAAGACTATCTAAGGAGGTAGGATTCTCCAGTCAGACACTCAACCAGTCGAGCCTATATGGTACATTTCATATTTGGACGAGAGGGAGTTTATATCTAATTTTTACTAAATTATTTAGTAGCATATGAGAACTACATTACTTCATTGAGTACCAAGTCTATTTATATTAGCGAGAATTCAGAGATTCAGCTCTATTGAGGGTGCGCTTAACTTCTATATACAATATATACACCATATTTATTATACATTTTCAATATCTAAACGCACTCCATCTATGCCTTTAATACTCGAACCCAACCAATATGCCCGCTCTCCAATTCACTGAACGAGTATCTAAAAAAAAGAACGCCGTAACGTAACTTTTTTGCGGACTCTCGAGATAACGGGCCGAGATTTTTGGCAGGCGGGGTTACGTGGCGCATGTGGAGCACAGCCGAGGGGCAAAGGGGCAGAGGTAGAGGCGACGCAACATTTGATTTGTGGCACAACATTTGCTGCAGGCTTCTCGCACACGCCCTGTGCCCGCTGGCTGAGTTCTTCTCTCTCACTCACTCCCTCTCTCACTCTACTCTCTCTCACTCTATATATATTTTCATAATACTTAGTATCTCAGGCCTTTTCAACTTGCTTTTTATGGCTGACCACCCGCTGGGCAGCAGCAGCAGGAGGAGCCGCAGGGGGATCAGCAGCTGAGCAGGAACAGGAGCAGGAGCAGGAGGCTTGGCTATTTGCTGTATTTTTTCCAGCTATTTCGCAATATTTAGCCAATAGACTTTGTGCATTGTTTGAGCGACGCTTTGTTCGCTCCGGTTAAATAATCAAAAAGGCTCGCAAATATGAGGGGATGCGAGTGGATGGGCGGGGGGTGAGGAGGACTCATTGAAGTACGTCGAACATTGCGAGCAATGAGAAAAATTCTTTTCATGCTTTTCATTAGCGCATTGCTGATGCGCTCGACGTCCTCAATGTCCTCATCATCGTTGTCGTCCTCTGTCGTCCTCGTCGTCGGTGCGTGCAGTTTATCAATTAGCTGCCCAAGGGCAGTTAATTGCTTTTTACCAATGCCTGCCCACACTGGAACCAGTTACCCCGCCCCCAGATACAACCCCCACTTCAACCTCAACTCCAGCTGCATCCCCCACTTCAAAGTCTGTCAAAGATTTCATTCATTCCATTGAAAGCTTTAATGGTGCAGCCGCTGCCTACATAAAGTCTTATTGCTTGCATGAACTTTACGTGCCGAAGTTCATGAACTGGTTCATTTCTTGGCAATTTTTATATGCAAATTCTTGCAAAGGCTTCAACAGTCTTAGAAATAATTTGTGTATTTAATGCAGTAATCGGTACGGTACAAACTTCGAATCTTTAAAGTCTTATAGACCTGACTTTACAGACAAGTTAAAATTTCGATTTATATCGATTATAAGAAGAAATTATATGTTATCGACATCTTATGTAAGTAACTGGTACATGTAGTATATACAAATATATATTTCATATTTCAAGTCTAAAGCTTTTGTAGTTACTGAGCTCGCTTCGTTCTTAAGGACAAAAAGACAGCCAGATGAACATAGGTAGAACGACTCAGCTTTATGTCACAGAGAAACCAGCCAGACAGAATTAGACTGTATAGTCTAAGTCTCGTTGTTCTACTCAAGAAAATCGATTGACTTTTTCTACTAGGCTAAAAAGAACTAGTATATGGAACTAAGTTCATAAAGAACTTTTTATAGTCGCAAATCTTCCAGTTATCTATGAAGTTCAAACTTCCTAAAAAGTTAATTTTCTCCGCAACACATTATAAGTCAAAGTCCAGTATTAGTTCAGTTCATAAAAATATTAAATCGTTAAAATTCGAACTAGTTCAAATTCAGCCAAAGCGCTTTTAATAATATATATTTTTCAATTTCTTAAAATCCCGTATAAAATCAGTTTGAATAATATTTATGTGTCGGAACTAGTTCATTATAATGCAATACTTACAAATTCAGTTTGTGGACTCGGCGCTATCCAATGCTCCGGATTCGTTGGTATTGCCTCGGCCAGGCAGGGATCGAAACTGGACGGTCGTTTCTTAACAAAGTCTACAGGCAGGCTGTAATCATCACAGATGGCAATCTGCAAAAGAGAGACAGAGAGAGAGAGAGAGAGACCGGTTAGAGAAAGAGAGGTAGAGAGTAAGAGGCTTCACGCAATTTGTATGCTAAAAATAACAATTTCAAGTTGAGCTAAAGAACACGACGCACATACGCCAAGTGCTGCCAGCTGTGCTTACGTAGAACAAAAGAGAGAGAGAGAGAGAGAGAGAGAGAGAGAGAGGGGTGAGGTGCAGAGAGTGAGGGAGATGGGTGAACATGCTGCGTCATCAAAAGTGTTGAAGCACAATGGCTAAATTACAGTTACAATTAAAAATGGCGACGCCGCTGGAAATCTGTTTGTCAAGTGCACAGTCGACCAGGTGGGCGGGCCCTTAGATTGAGCGACAGTGGGCGTGGCAGTGCACAATATGGAAATCTACAAAGCAACAACAATTATGGCTGAAGTGTATGGAAAAGTGCATGGAAAGCGAGAGGAGGCGATTATAATAATGAGGAAGAAAACAATCTGAATAACTGTATCTGTATCTGAATATCTCTAACTGTATCTGTATCTGTATCTCTAACTGTATCTGTATCTGTATCTGTATCTGTATCTGTATCTGTATCTGTATCTGTATCTGTATCTGTATCTGTATCTGTATCTGTATCTGTATCTGTATCTGTATCTGTATCTGTATCTGTATCTGTATCTGTATCTGTATCTGTATCTGTATCTGTATCTGTATCTGTATCTGTATCTGTATCTGTATCTGTATCTGTATCTGTATCTGTATCTGTATCTGTATCTGTATCTGTATCTGTATCTGTATCTGTATCTGTATCTGTATCTGTATCTGTATCTGTATCTGTATCTGTATCTGTATCTGTATCTGTATCTGTATCTGTATCTGTATCTGTATCTGTATCTGAGCTGGGAACGCGTTTCACTTATAGATACCTCGAAGTACAATTGCAGGCGATAAAGTTGACGACAATTGCGACAATACCATTCCAGGCCGGAGCCGGAACTGGAACCGGAGCCGGCACTTGGACCCAAACCTGAGCTAGAGCCCAAGCCGAAGCTGGGAAAGTTTGTGTCAAAGTTGTTGGAGCTGCTGCGGCGTAACTCACGCGCCAGCTCCCGTGGGACGGCGGCGCAGGTGGCGTGATAGGGCCAGGCACAGGGACCGGCGCACACGACGTAATCCTCCTCGCCGGCAGTAAAATCAATCCAGCAGCGACGACAGAACATGGCTGCTAATAATTTTATCTGGCAGACAGACAAACACTTAAGAAAATTACAAAAAAAAAAGCGATGCGAACGCCTTTCGAAAGGAGTAAAGACGACGGCAGCTCAGCTCAGCTCAGAGCTCAGGTGTTGACAGGTGCACGGGCGGCGCGGCACTGAGCTAACAACTTTAACTGAAACCCAAATGCAGCTACGGATAAAACTTTGCCCAGCCAAGGAAAGGAAATGAATGTGAAGGCTGCTCTTGCAGCTGCAGCAGCCTTAGCTTTAGCTTCTGCTTCAGCTTCTGCTTTTGCTTGAGTTTTCGCTGTGGCCTTTGGGGCATTGCTTTGAAATTGAAAGGCCAATCATAGTGAATGAAGGCAGTTGGTTAGTGTGCATAATATGCCACAATCACCTGTCCTCCCGCACCACCCACTCATAATCTCTGCTCGCCCCATGAAGTATGCAAGAGATTCGAAACAAGTGCAGCATGCCACTTAACGAGCAAGGGGTATAACTGGATTCAGCTTGAAGCTGACAGATATTATGCTCGGTTGAAAGACGAAAGAGAGAGCGAGAGTGTTAGGTTAAAGTAGACAGACATATTGAGATATATATATATATAAAGTCAGCGAAAATGACAGAGGCAGAAAGAAATATAAGCAGAGACAAGTCGAAGATTAAAGAGATAAAATGTGAATGAGTCATAGTAAGATATTCACACAAAGAAAGAGGGGGACAGACTGGAAAATAGAAGGCGACAGCAAGGGAGATAGAAAGAGAAAGAGAGACAACTAGAAAGATAGATAGATAGATAAAGAGGAAGCAAGAGAAATATAGATAGACATAGTAAGAGAGTATGCGACAGGGACAGAGAAGTATCGAAGATTGAGAAAGAGATAAATTGAGATATTAGTAGAGAGACAGAGAGAAAGAGAGAGAGAGAGAGAGAGACATATAAAGACAGAGAAAGATAGAAAGACAGAGTGAATTAAAGATTGAAGGAAAGAAATATAAAGCGATAAAGAAACAGACAGAGAGAGAAAGAAAGGGAAAGAAAGAGATAAAGAATGAGAGAGAGAGAAATATTGAGAGACAGAGAGAGATAGAGAGAGACATATAGATAGACAATGTGTGAGAGAGAGAGAGAGAGAGAGAGAGAGAGAGACATATAGAGAGAGAGAGAGAGAGAGACATATAGAGAGACAATGTGTGAGAGAGAGAGAAAGACAGAGTGAATCAAAAATTGAAAGAGAGACAAAATCAGAGAGAGAAGGAGAGAGAGAGCGAGACAGAGAGAGAGAGAGAGAGAGAAAGAAGAAATAGAGAGGCAGAGATGAAGAGAATGACAATGATAAAGATAATGAAACTTAGAAAAGAAACTTGAATTTAATAGAGAGGTATATATAGAGTATAGAGTAAAGTACGAGACAAAACGAAAGGCAGTTCGAAAGACAGAAGATGCTATCGGCAATCTTCAAGAAAGTTTAGGTTTCCGATTAATTAAAAGCAACATCAAATTAGTGACTGACAACTCGAGCCACTCCACACCACAAGATGGCTTAGCAAGCCCATCGCAACACAATTACAGGGTATGTGGTAAGTCAGTGCAAATGCACAGTGTTTGGCATGGCCGATGAGTCACCGTTGATACGTCGAGGCAGCTGGCTCATTGGCCTGGCCAAAGCAGCCGCTCTGATTGCCAAGTTAGTTGGCTTTGATGTGAGCCCATAAAAAATGCATAACCAAAGCGAAACAGGCAAAGGCAAAGGCAAAGGCAAATGCAAAGCCAAAGGCAGAGGCAGAGGCAGGGGCAGAGGCAGAGGCTGCTGGCACGTGGCCACAATACAGCGTGCACCTGCAACGGGCAGCGCCTACACCTGCCTGCAAGCCGCCCCCGCCTTAAGTAAAATGCTCGTTGGCCTCAGCGCTGGCGTCTGCTGCTTCGAGTAAATATCATAAATTTTAAAGGCGGCGTTAATGCGGCTCGTTTCAGTTTCAGTTTCGGTTTCAGTTTCGTAACGTTGCACGCTGCAAGCTGTTGTAGCTCGGTGGCAAGCACAGCCTTGATGCCACAGTCACAGCCACAGCCACAGCTAGTGCAGAACATTGCCGCATAACCGCAGGCACTTTGGCAACGCGCCCAGGACCTCGTCCCATCCCATACAACACACTCCATCCGGCCAACCCGAGCCACACACATACACACACACACACACACACACACACACAAAAGACACCAAATGCAAAAGCCCAACTCGGGCCACGACTTTGCTCAGCCACTGTCTGTGGCCACATGTTGCCACATGCCACATTTGCTTTGACACACTTTGTTCTGGTGTGTGTGTGTGTGTGTGTGTGTATGTGTGTGTGTGTGTGTGTGTGTTGAGTGTAGTGTGTGTGTGCTGGCCAGGAAATATAAACTGGCTGGCTTGGCTAGCGCTACCTCTTTATCTCCCCTTAGTACACCTCACTTCCTCTCTCTATTCCACCCTCTCTCTCCCTCTCCCTCTCTCTTCCCTCCCTCTTTCCCTTCAGCCTTTGACATTTCTTGCTTTGTAGCATATTGCGCTGATTGCAGCATCCAAACCAAACAGAAACCTGACAAAAGCTTAGCTGTGCGCGGTTCTCTCTGTGTATGTGTATGTGTGTGTGTGTGTGTGTGTGTGTGTATGCAGGTGTGCCTGTGTGTGCGTGGGTGTTGCATTGACAGCATTGCGAAATGCCATTTGCTAGTCCATTTGGTAGCCTTCAAAACAGCGCTAGAGTCTTTGACATTTACAACCAATTTGCTGCAGTCTGGCAACTCTGCAAAACAGGGCTGCCAGCAATCATCTAGCAGTGTCAAAAGTTTTCACAAATCTTACAATATTGTCAAACTATATATTAAAAAGAGTTGCTCTAAACAGTTTAAGATTTACATCTTCTTAAAGGTTCTTTATAAAGTTCATGTTAAATGCGCATGTTAACTGCAAGCATACTTTACTAACAACTAAGTCTTTTAGTTGGCAGCATACTTGATAAATTCTAATATTATCTAATATTGATTTTATATATTAAATGAGTCTATCAGCTAGTTAAGACTTTCTCACTTTCTTATAATCAATTTGACATTTACAAGCTGAAGTGCTTGTTAAATGTTCTGTAACTAACAGCAACTAAGCCTGTCTAGCTTGTAAAGCTCTATTTTCTTTGCTTGTACAATCGTTAGCTTTGACAGCTTGAGCTGCAAGTGCAAGCTGCAGGTCAGCTTCATTGTATAACACTATTTTTACAGGGTATATTGGGTGGTAGTGACAATTGCCATAAAGAATGAATGAAGCATATGCTTTGTAAAGAGAACGTAATCCAAAAGAATTGAGCTGTAGGACATGAAGCTCAGACTGTAATCCATAAAAAATATCGATTCGAATTGATAATAAGTAATTGAGTTGAGCTACTAAATTTTCCTTAAAAAACACCTCTGAGAATCACATGAAGCACTTAAGTCTAGAGCCAATATCAATCTAAGACTCATTGAAACACAAACACAGACTCTGTGAAATGTAGACTGCGAGTTAAGGTATCTGCTAGTCGAGCACACCTGGTCAGAGTACTCCTGAGGTAAAAACAGCCCTGAGAATCTCTTAAATCTAGAGCCAAACTTAATCTAAGACTCATTGAAACACACAGACCCTGTAGAATGTGGCCTGTGAGTCAAGGTATCTGCTAGTCGAGCATACCCAACGGGCATACTCCTGCGACTAAAACAGACCTAGAATCTTATGAAATACTTAAATCTACAGCTGAGCTTAATTTAAGACTAATTAAAACACAAAACCAGACTTCTGCGAGTCAAGGTATCTGCTAGTCGAGCATACCCGACTGCACTACTCCTGCGACTTTGTTTTGCTTTAGTATTGCACTTGACAAGTTAACCCTAACCCTTAACCCCAGGCAACAGCTTGACCTAGCTGACTATTCGTGTTGTTATTTCCATTGTTGCTGTTGTTGTTATCCTTGCTGATGTTGTTGTTATCCTTGTTGCTGTTGCTGTTGCTGTTGTCAGAGTAGCTGTCAAAGTCGCGCACACTAATTGCAATTAGCTGGCAACTGAATCACACACACCTCAAAGAGTCTCGCGCCGTTCGCCGCTCTGCAGCCAGCTTTGGCCTGCTGTTTGATTGATTGATTGATTGATTGATTGATCGACTGTTTAGCTGATTGATTAAGTGAGCGTAGTACGTGTACGTGGCAGCCGACGCTTTCAATTATCAAGGAAAATGGCTTCACACTGCGTGGCCTTTAACACGCTCAATTGATTTGTTTGCTCTGGGGCGCAATTACAGGTAAATTTCCACCTAGCTGCCACAGCTCAATTACTTCATCCAGGCACTCCAAGCCGCTGCCCATTACCCCAAAACCCCAAGCCTCAATCTCCACCATCCTTTACACATTTTATTTATATACAACGTTGCAACGTTTTCTGCTAGCTGCTTTAATAGCTCGCATGTGCATTGTGCGCCTCAGAGTTTGCTGCATTTATATGCAATACCCTGGAATTCACTGGGTTTCAATGGGGTATATGGGTTGAAAGCAGCAGCTGAAGGCATGACAGAGATTATAGAGTACCTATAACTTCTTCATTTCCGTTCAGTTTTACAAGTTTTACTTTTCCTACGAGGTATTCAGCTAGTCGAGCATTGCCTTCAAGGCATATTTATGCCAGAGACCATAGACCACATCAAACTTATAATTCAGTTCATTTCTGCTCACTCTCACAAGACTTCCCCTTTTTGCGAGGTATTCTACTAGTCGAGCATTGCCTTTTAGGCATATTTATGCCTGTTTTGTGTTTGTTTGTTGTTTGTTTTTTTTGTAATTTTTGCTGTACTTCAAGTGCAGGCCATTAAAAATGGCCGTCAATGAGACATTTGGGAGCACAAAGTTTCAAGTGGCGGTGGGCGGTGTGCCGAAGGGGGCGTGCCTGATACAAAAGTCAACTGCAAACGGCGCACGGTCCAGGCTTTTGCGGCTCTGGGGACGTCGTCGTTGGGTTCGCTGGGATTGCTTGAAGGGTGTCATCGCTTGGCTGACTGCTGATGTCGAGCTGCCTTTGGGTGGCTGCACCCAGTGGGGGTTGTGCGCCATAAATTTTAATTAAATATTTGTGTGTGTGTGTGTGTGTGTGAGCCAGATCGAAAGGATCCTCACGGCAGCACCTGACCTAACCTGACGACTTCGCGCTGGCTCAATAAATTTGATTGTCGTCGCAACCACCAAAGTCAAAAGCAGATGCACACAGCCTAACCAACTGTGTGGCAGTCTCCACAAAGGGGGTTGCACAGACAGACAGACAGACAGCCAGACAGAGAGAGTGAGAGGGCTAGAGGGGTAGAGGGAGACAGCAACAGACAGAGACGCATCCTTAGCCCTGGCGTGCAACACATAAATTGTTTGCTATGCAAACTGAATGTAAATTGTAAAATGAAATTAAACAAATAAAAGCTGTTGCAGTCGAGCAGCAACGACTGCTGCATACTCGTTCAGGATGCAAGAGAAAATAAATAAATTGAATCAAATATCAGAGAGAGAGAGAGAGGATAGCCCTATAGGTAACTATCGATACCTAACTGTAAGGCTATCGATACTTAACTTTAGTATCATCGATACTGAACGAGTAAGTCATTAGCAGAAGAGGAAGAGCATTCTGTCAACTCAAAAGGCAAAGCGAATACATTAGAAACAGAGTAGTGTAAATAATTAAGATAAAATTCGAATAAGGCCTTTCACAAATATTAAATGACATCAATCATATGTATAGAACAAATCAAGAGTATCTTAAAGGCAACAACAACTGCCTCAGGCTTACTAAACATGCTACTATCGATAACTCTTATTATCGATAACTATTTGATTTGAGCTACTGTTGCAGCTATGAGATGCATATATGAGATGGGTCATTTGAATTGCAATCGTATTAAGTTTATTGAATGTGTGGAAATATTTCAGAAACAACCTAGTTGTGACTTGAGTCATATAAAATGTATGGCATCATCAGTCAAAAAAAGTTTAGTATGAAGTGTATACAGGTATAGTAGCCAAGAACAGTTTTAGTAAAGAAAAGCATAAGAATCGATATATGAATATATATATATATAGATTTCGACATATCTATATCGATTCTATATAGAAAGTGTTATTCTCTTCTTTAGTATAGCTGCTCTTAATAAAATAATTATAATTTTATTATTATTCGAGTAGAGCCTCTTATCAAAAGTAATGAAGAGAGTATTGAAAGATTTTGATTGAGTGGGATGTTAAGTGAACACTAAAATTGAGTGTGGGCTTGACAGTGTTGCCAGATAAGTGAAATATGTGTGCTCGAACGTTCAGTTGTAAAACGAGAAGAAGAAGGGCAATAAGTGCAGAAACACGCTGCACTCAAAGATATTTCAATTTGAATAGCTACAATTTCTATAGTAAAACATATAGGCAATACCTGCAATATGCACATCTTCATAAAGAGAACCTTGAGGATTCATATCATGCAAGGCAAGTCACACTTTCACAAAACCCAATATACTCCCTCTATTTGGCATTGGCTGAGCGAGCATAAATGGCGTGGGTCAAACCGTAAAATAAATAAATTCATTTGTGGCCGCTGGCCAAGGCCGAGGGCCGAGAGTTTTAAATGCTCGCAATTGTACACATGTTGACAAATGTGCGCCACCTCCGCCCACCTCCCTCACTCTCTCCATCTCTCTCTCCCCCTCTCTCTCTCTCTTTCTCTGTGGCACTTCCTGTTTGGCTACACTACACGACGACGACGACGACGACGACACTCGACGCCTCGAAACCCTTTTTTTTTGCCACTACAGTTGAGCGAACATTGTGAAAATTTTCTGTTCTGCTTGTGGGAGCAGAAGTTGAGCGCCAAAGGGGCGTGAGGGTAGAGAATGCAGTTGGGGTTGGGGTTGGGGTTGGGGATTGGGGGTTTGGCGGTTCCTCATGTTGTTTGCATTTGTAGTTCTCCTTTCTGTTTTTTTGTGAACTTTGCAGAAATGCAGTGACCGGAAAGTTGTAATATCCAATCGCCACTTTATTTGCGAGCTGCAGGGACTCCCCCACACAGACCGGCCGATAATTGATGGGGTGGGACTTCATTTAAATGGGCATTACGTGGTTGAAAGCCAAATGGAATCATTGCACACATGAAACGACAATTCAAATTGTTCGAATTTTGTGGCCATTCACATGAATATGAATGTGATTCTGATTTAACGAGCGCCATTTCGCCATTGCCCAGTTGGGGCCGGACATAACCTAATACTAACTGCTCGCTTACATAACCTTACATTTTAGCAGAGCAAATGGAGCAAACGCGTAAATAGAACTATATAGAGGAGCATTTAGGCTTAGTCATTATATATTTTTTACGTATATCTCTTACGTATATCTCTTACGTATGTCTTTTACGTATATCTCTTACGTATATCTTTTACGTATATCTCTTACGTATATCTCTTAAGTATATCTTTTAAGTACATATCAGCCGTATATCTCTTACGTATATCTTTTACGTATATCTTTTAAGTATATCTTTATCGTATATCTTTTACGTATATCTTTTACGTATATCTATTACGTATATCTCTTACGTGCATCTCTTACGTGCATAATTTAAGTGCATCTTTTACGTATATCTCTGACGTATATCTCTTACGTATTTCTTTTTTACGTATATCTCTTACATATATGTCCTACGTAAGATATACTATATACATAAATGTTATACTATAAAGCTCTACATAACCTCACTTTTTGTTGCCTAAGCCAAATTTTAAGCAATTTAAATGCATTACAAAGTCGCATTTTAGCATTCGTTAAAGCTTACTTTTATATAACTTGAGAATCTACAATTGTTTCACATACTCAAATACTCATACCTTGGCTATTTTACAATGCAGTTTAACCTCACTTTCAACACTATTATTGATATTGGCTTTTGTTCACTTGTTCAACTCACTTAGTCTGTCAGCTGCTCACAAACCAGAAATTGCATGCTCTTGACGTCAATAACAACATAAGCTCAACCACTGACATATCACATAACATAACAATTTTGATTGAAATTTTGCAATCAACTGACCAAATCAATTGCAATTTTCTTGTTTTCTTTATAAACCTTGAAGTACGGTTTATTGGTTTGCTTAAAATACATGTAACAGACAGAAAAATGCATGACACACACCACATATTCTTTCACAGGATGAGCTGAGTGTGAGTCAAGATAGCAAATTCTCTATTCTCTATCCTTTCGACAGTCCGTCTTTCTGACTGTCCGTAACAAGTGCTAGAGACTAGATATGATTTGGATGTATATTAGTTCAACATATCGTTTATCGATAACTCATCTGAATGAATTCAGTTTTATTATTATAGATAAGTATCGCTTTTAGAGTTCAGCTTTCATTCCAATATGTCGTTTATCGATAGCTTGTCTGAATGATTTCAGTTTCATTGTTATCAATAAGTATAGATATATTGAGCTGAGCTTTCAGAGCAGAGAATAGAAGTATAAAATTCCACATATTAATTAAAAGTTTCTATATTGAATCAATAGATTCTATATATATTGTATATCAGATATCGTATATCCCGTTTTCTTGCTTCACAAATTGATGGAGAAATCTTACTGCAAATACCTAACACTTCAGCTTGGGTTTATCTCTATTAACTCCAATAAGTCTTATTTCTTACTTCTAGATCCTAACTTCTTCAATTAAAAGATGCTCAAAGTCTTAGTAGCAGCTGTGTCCACAGTTCTGGATATATGCTAGTCGGACACACCCTTGCCGAGCTCTTCCCTTACTTGTCTTTTTTCCAATAATTTTCAATTTAGTATCTGACCAGTATTTCAATTCAGTTCTCAGCATACTTTTTACATAGCAAACCTCAAATATTCCCCTCAATTTTAGCAATCACAAAATTTCGATTGCTGCAAATCTGAATCGCATGTAACGTTTGTGGCTAGCAAATGAAGGGAGGAGAATGGATATACATATGTGTGTGTGTGTGTGTCACCACACGAGCCACAACCACCCAAAACTATACCCTCTAAATATATACACCCAATATATGAGGGGGGTTTTGGGTGGTGGTGGAGCATATGGGTCCAATTACTCAGCACATCCGGCATTTCCTTAGCCTTGGACGGGTGGCGACTCGCTTCGCTCTCATCATCGGCGCACGAGGAGCGCATCAACAAACACTTCACGCCTGACATTTGACAAGACGTTGCCGGGCTTACGGGACGGTCGTGACGTCTACAAAAATCCAAATGCCAAAAAATGGCAATAATATTTTTATGGGCATAAATAATACAGCACATGGAGGGTGGAACTTTTACATCAATTCAGTTTTTCACGCCATTTTCATGCACAGCAAGCGCTCGACACGAGCCAGTTAGAGAGGGAGGGAGAGATAGTGGGTTAGGGTTTGGCATTTGGGACAGGGGCAGCAGTTGGGGTTTGGTTACACTGGCTAACCGCACGCATTTAATGTTGGCAAAGTCGATTAAGCGTCGACCGTCCTTCAGACAAAAGGCAAGCAAAAGCATCTGCTAAACGCGCAGAGTGGCTGTGGAAGGAGACGAACGAGAAGGAAAAATAAGACGGAAGACGAAGAAGTTGCTGTAGGAACTAAAGTAGCTGTAGAGGGGAAGGCGTTGAGCATGAACCATGAGCCAAAGCGCGTTAAACTGCAAAACTTAAATAGGGACTTGCGACTTCTGCTGCGGCTGCTGCTGCCATTAACGCTGTCCATGAGTCAGCGATTTAAAAAACAACAAAGACTTGGCTGGATAGTCCAACTAGCTACACTAGAAGATACCCTAAACAATGTATGGTAAACGTTTGAATATAAAAAAAAAAATCTACTTATGATACAAGATATAAGATATATGTATAAGGAGTGAATGAAGTAAAGGTATTTCATAGTTGTGTCTACCTCAAGAGATCCTACAACATATGTAGGTATGCCTTAGCTTCTAAGATATACGAAATATGGTAAAATGACAAAAGTTCTACATCAACTTTAATCGATTTCAGCGAAACACTAACGAAACTTATCGATTTTACTTAAAAACTGCAGAGATCGACGTTCTCATACAGAAGAGCTGAGGAACGAAGGAACAGTCGAACGGATAGACTCATGGAGAAGGCTAGATCATCAAAACTGAATACATATATGTATGTGTGCTGTCATGCCTTCTTCAGTTTTCTACTACATACAAAGGAAGACACTAATATACCCTATCACACCTCCTTTTGGTTCAAGGAAGTGCAAAGAATTCCTAGAGGTCGCCCTCACTCAAAAGGCTTCGACCACTTCTTCACCCTTAGTCAGTCGCCTTAGCCTTATGCATATCCTTGCCGTCGTCGTCGTCGTCCTCATTATGAGTTGTGAGTGCAAAACAATTTAAGAAATTGCTTGCCAAGAAGATGCGTATAGTTTATACATACATATACACATATAGGGGTAGGGGTAAGGTTAAGTTAGTTACGTTCAAGTCTATAAGGAAGACGAACTACATATATGCAACTGCTGACAGCGAAAAGTGAGAGCATAAGTGATCTACCTATTAGATTAGTTGGCTAAGTTACCACGCTATAAGTCTTAATTAGGTGGGGGCTCACAGCTTTCACAACAAAAACCTTTTGGCATCTTGCTATAAAACTTTCATAGAGTAGTGTTCTAAGCTATCAAAACAGTTGATAAGTTGTTAAGCTACTCGCTGACTAACTTTAAAACAACTGATTTGAAATATACTTTAAAGTAAAGCAATTACCTTCAAGATACAAGAGCTATTAAAATTTCCCATTTGTCATTTCAATCTAAAAGACAGCTAAACACATCTAAAAGCATTGAGAATTGCATGGAAAAGCTTTGCAGCTCTTGACGAAAGCAACTTTTAATAGCTAAACTAAACTTGCAAAGAAAGGTTTGCAAATACAAAAATATCTTTAAAATGCAGGAAATATTTATATTTGTATTTTGTCATTTCAATCTTGAAGACGTTAAATATATCTCAAACTATTGAGAATTGCATAGAGAAGTTTTGAAGTGCTCAAGAAAGCAACTTTTAATAGCTAAGCTAACTAGGAAAAGCTTTACAAGTTAAAGATAAAACAATCAAGACTATCCATTCAAGCAAAAAAGCAAACATGAGAATCGCATAGAGAGACGACGAAAAAACACAATTTTCTATGGAATTAGACGGCGGTTGGGGGCGACAGCTCGACGACACTCGCTTTACTCTCCCAACTAATGCCGTTTGGCTTCAACTTTCGATTAAAATTTCGCTGAAATTATTGTGAAGTGGAAAATAAAGCTTGAAATTGTGCCCACGGCTTAATTTGCAGTCTAGAAATCAGCCAAGGAAAATATTTACGGAATTTCATTTATGAATTTTCACTCGAGGGGTTAAAACGATGCGGCGCACGGTCTTCGGCTTCGGCTTGGGTTTTGGGTTATCGGTTTGGGGCCACACTCTAGAGGGGGTTGCACCATATTTCTTGGCAACAAAACACCAAACGCATAATGCTAAACAAATAATAAAAAAAAACATATATAGATATAGATTGTATATGTGTATATATGTATATATGTCTGTATATACATATATGAAGCAATTGAGAGCCCTAAAGGCAATGGCAAGGCAAATAAACGCGTCGCATGTTGTGTGTGTCTCCACGTTACTTGATAATATGAGAAAGGCAGAAGAAGAAGCAGCAGCAGAGATAGCATAGAGCTGAGAGGGTGGGGGGTAGGTGGTGGGGTTGGTTGCCTTTGGGTTGCTTTTCGGAACCTTTGGGTGGTTGGTTTCTTCTTCCCCATTTCTTTTTTTTAAGTGTGGCATCATCGTCAGCGGCGCTGACAGGTGGTTTTGGCAAATGATTTTGATGCCCATATTCAAAGTGACGAGCTGACAAACCGACAGAGGCAGACAGAGAGAGAGAGAGAGAGAGAGAGAGAAAGAGGGTGAGAGAGATAGAGGGCGAGTGGGAAACTTAAGCCAAAAGCTAAAGCCTTGGCTAAGCCCAAGCCAAAAATAAAAGTAAATATTTTTATTTTGCTGTCGACTCGAAGGTGTGTGTGTGTGTGTGGGTGTGTCTGTCTGTGTGTGTGTGTGTGTACATAGCACAGCTCATTAAATCCAAATCAGCTTAGCAGCAACTTGAGCAGCTGCAGCAGCAGTAGCAGCATCAGAGAACGAGGCTCAACACTCAAGTGCCACAATTATTATGATTGAAATTGCATAGCGACGAATTATTAATACCCTGTAATATTAATATATCTTTATGTATATAACTATATCTATAAATCACTACATCTATCTATATCTGTTATATGTATATACGCCTTTATATACCAAAACTGAATAAGTTCTCTTATGTTCCTAATCGATATATTCGATAATATATATAATCACACAAACTCTCATCAATAGATAATAAGAATTGTTATCTTTACATAATTAAGTTTTGTGCATCATACATGCATATGTATGTCTTAATTAATAAATTAATCTAAAATACTGGAGATATCAATGCCTTATAAATTGATGAGCATCACCATAAACTGGGTACCCCATCTCCATTATTATTAATTTATTAAAATTATCTCGAGTTTTAGGCAACTCTATCTACAGATAGATAATCCTTCATTGAACCTTATAGCTGTCATAGTTATATCAAGTCTCTCTACTGGCTTTATATCTTAACTCGAGCTCAGGTAAATTCCTAATGCAAATCTAGCTAACAATTAGACTCGAGATTTTCAAATTAATGGATCTATAGTTAGATAATCCTTCAATAAACCTGACACTCCTCTCATTTCCTTCCTCATAGCTGTCAAAGTTATGTCAAATCTCTCAATTGATATCACATACCCTTAGCTACCCTTACCTGGCCTGGCCTAGCTACCCTAAAGCCTCTCATAATGTGGCCATGTTTAGCAAATGTCTAGCACAACTGAAGCTGCAATTAAATGGACACGCCCCCATACATACCTACACACACACACACACACACATACACATAGAATGCCCGACGAGCCAACAAACAAACGAAAAACACATCAACAAAAATTTCACTTAAGCCGCAGCAAACTAAAGACATGAATGTTTATAAGCAGAGATAGAGATAGAGAGAAGGAGAGAGAAGGAGAGAGAGAGAGAGAGACAGACAGACGAATGTGCAGACAGGTGGATTGAGAGATTTGGGGCGTAAGGTGTAAGGTGCAAGGTGTGTGTCTAAGTGGGCTGGCTCAGCTTCAGGAACAGCATTTCGGGGGAAGCTGAAACGGCTCAATTTGTGGGCGGCCAAAGTCAATTTAAAAAGCAAATATCCAGCTATATAGCTGTGTGTGCACTTAAGCTATAGATAACAGCCAGAGAGTGAGTGGGAGGGAGAGTGGGAGGTAAGCAACAAACGAGAGTGGGTGCTCTCATAAAAAGCGTTTTTTGGTCGTCAACGTCCAGACACTAATTAGTAATCCTTGACACGAGCTTCATTGTCATTAAGTATGCCACATGCGGCAGCAGCAACCACCCGACAGCCACCCGGCAACCACTCAACCACTCAACTCAACTCCCCACCCAAACCACTTGTCAGCCCTCAAATTTTGGTTGTAATTATTTGTCTACAGGTATTAAGCTTGGCATTACTTTAGCCGCGTATCAAATTATGACATGTCTCACACACACTATCGCTGTCTCGCTTGCTCCTTGTTTGCTTTCTTTTATGGCTGTACATGAGTCATCAACGGGCAACTATCTCTGCACACACTCACACAGGCCCACTCATATATACACCATACCGTGTCCAGCTGATCAATAAAACTTGCCCCAGCTGCGAAAGCAAAGCAATTTCCATAATCTGCCAATTCGTAATTCCCGCACTAAGGCAACAAATTTGATGGGATTTGTGCTCTCCCTTTCCCTTTTCCTCACACTCTTCTTTTGCCTTTGCCTTTTCACACTTAAATCTAAGTTCGATTCGTGTCGCCATTGCACTCGAACTTCTTAGCCAGCCATGACTGCATCTCTTTCCCGCTCACGTGGCGACGCGTCGCGCACCAAACGCATAAATCAGATTTACAGATTTCGTTTTCGTTTTTTTCTTCATTTTTGTTTTCTCTTGCTCCTCCTCTGCCATTGCATACTTGCGGGCTGCACTGCGCGTGAAGACAACGGCGCTGCACAGTGGACGCGCTATCTTATTGCAAATATGACAAACATTTGAGACAGTTGAGACAGTTGAGAAATGCAGACAGTGGAACGATGCTGAAGTCAAATTATAAAATTCCTTATGCGCCCTTTCTCATACAGTGGGCAGAGTCTATATAGCTTATAATGCATAAATTAAGTAGTTTGTGGAAGAAAATGTATAAGCGTACTACTATTGATATGTCTCTAATATATATATTAGACTTAGAGAATCAGATATATTCGTAATATATAAAGAAGAACAAAAATTAACGTACTTACTAATACTGATATGTGTGTGCAATATATACTAGAGTTAGAGAATCTGATCTATAAATATGCCTCATAAACTTCATTGCTTAGCAATTACTTTTCGTCCCACTGTGCTGTGTTGCTTTTAAGCAGCTGCCTGCGACTTTTGCGCTTTGCTTTTGCCAGGTTTTCGCCGTTATTATTTTGCACGCCTTTGGCTTTTGCTATTTGAAATGCTGTCAACGTTGACCTCCCCAGCCTGCTCCCACTCAGTCGCTCTCACTCCCTCACTCGCATCGCATCACATCATCGATGCCGGCGGTGCAACGGATATGTAACCGCAAAATTCAAAACGGTAGACGCAATTTGTTGCGCACATGTGACGACATGGCATGTGGTATGTGTGTGTGTGTGTGTGTGAGTGTGTCAGACGATGACGCATAGGGTAGCCGTCTGTATGTGTGCGTGTGTAAGGAGGCCTTTGCTAGATGCCGTTGGGATTGTCAACTGATGCCCGGCCCGACAGCTTTGTGTGTAATACAACACGCAGTGCGGCAGGGCGAGCCGAGAGCGGGAGGCAGTGAGGGAGAGGGCGCTTAGGGCTGGGGGGAATACATGTAACAAACTAAATTTTTTGACACGTTACAGACGGCAAAGCAAGAGAGAGCGATAGAGAGAGAGAGAGGAAGAAGGGCGCTTGAAATTAACCTAATTCACATATTTAACACGCTGGCGCGCCGACCAGCGGTCAGTGCTGCTCGCCACCGCAGCGCCATCTGTTGTCGAAATGACCTTATTAGACGGGAGACTGGGGAGGGCAAAACGGTTTTTAGGCTGCGTACGTGCCAAATCAGCGAAAATAAAATCAACTGGACTCCAGGTGGGATGGTGGATGGTGGAGCAACGTAACCTAACGGCACTCTGTTTAGGGCCATGCCGAGGCACATTGTCCCACAAAACAGCAAAGCGCACTTTACATAACTAATAAGGTTGTTTCGCTACCCCGCGAAACTTGATTGACAACGGTGCATATTGTTTATGGTGTGTGTAGGTGTACATATAGGCCTCTCTCTCTTTCAATTCCTCTGCTTATAGGGTATTTGTATTTAAGCTATGGATAGGTTACCTATTCACCTAACGTCTCACTGTTCGTCTTTCTATCTCCTAAACGTCTTACTATCCATATTTCTCTTTCTTTTTCTATTTTTCTTTCTACCCGTCTTTCCATAAGTCAGCTTATAAGGCTCTCTCTAAGGTCTATATGTCCATTACAAAATCTCATTTTTTGGATTAATCCATTTTTCAGCTCAGAAAATCAATCGATAAATATTGATTTTTTAATTGTATTTTTAAACCTCAAGCTTTTAGGAGCTTAAGTTATTAAATTGAGGAACACATAAAAGAGCGCTATAATGTTTTAACTCTTGGTACATAAGCCACATATATGCCCTCAAAATTGCATAATAATCAATCTATAAACATGGAAACAATAAAGCTTATTAGTGGAATTATATCCCAATCACAGAGAATCTACTCTTCTATCAGTAATTTTCACTTCGAAACTGTTGCCAACTTTTAGCGTTTGCATTAATAATGTGTTTTGGCTTCCCGTTGTATTTAAATGCTAATTGACATTTGCCACAAAATATGCTAAAAAATAAATGAGATGAAAATAAAATCAAAGAAATAATTCCACGTCAATTACCAGAAGCCTATCAATTAGACGAAGAATACCCTGCAAGAAAGGTTGACAAGGATTTTTCCACTTTAATGAAGGTATTTACAATATAAGTATAAATATAAGTAAAAGTATAAGTATATAACTGTATAAGCTCAATCACCTGTCAAATTTGTTAACATGTCTTCAACATTGTCAGTGCTTAAGCTCATGCCAAACTAACTGTCAAATATTTGACAAGCAGTTACTGTATTTCACTTTAACACAACACAAACTGTCTTAAATGGCATTTAGCTATCTATTGTAATGGACATTCAATTTAACTGTCAAATTTAACACCCACTTTAACTAGCCATGCGTTCACATATGCTTTAGAAAGACTTAATAAATTGAATCCATGTTTTGGCAACTGCAATTCAACAAAGTTCTCATTGGGGAAATCAAAGTAAACCTCCCCACACACACCCAACCCCCGCCGAACTCAACTGAACCCGTTGAATGAGCCAAAAGAAATGAGCTTCAAAGTTTGCAATCGAGCTGAGAGCAATGAAAAATGGGGGTAGAGTGCTGCGGACTACGACTTCAAGGCCAATTGAAACGGAGCTGAGCTCAAGACAAAAAGCTCTGAGAAACTGGAGTTCATATAGATTGTTTACTGTTGTTGTTGTTGTTGTTGTTGTTGTTGTAGCGTAAACATGTTGTTTACAACTTTGGCACTTGACACATGACAACGCCAGCAAAGAATAAGCGAGTGCGTTAAAGTTGCAGAGCTTTAGCGACTGTACAATACTCGTTCAATTATGCAAAAGCTACGATAGGTGTGTAGCACCTAGTAATATATAGATCTATAATAAGAGTAGGTAGACTGTGATTTAACTGTTCAAGACTTGCCGAAACTTAGACCTGAAATCTTCGATTCCATATATGTATAGAGAAAACGTTAGTATAATATATATATCTAAATATATTCGAGTATATACTCGCATAAATATATATAGAATAAAGCCGATGTTCCCAATTTACCAGGACTACCACAGACCTATCCAAAAGAAAACGATTGCATATTGAAACTATAATATAGATTTATATCTACCTATAATATATTTGTATATACACCAATCAGAGACGAGAACTTTACTTAAATGCCAATATGCTTTATTTTCAGAACATTCGCGAGTATAAGAAGAAGAAGAAGTAGCTGAGGCTAGAGGTCTCGCCTCTTAAGAGACAGCACTCATACAGCAACTTTCCCCGGAGAGTTCACAGTGAAACCCAAGAAAGCAACGCACTAGAGTCAAAGCGGGATTACAAAAGAGCGAAAAGGAGAGAGAAAAAGAGAGACAGAAAGAGATAGAGAGAGATGACAGATAGTGTAGTATATAAACTAAATTTTGTTGTTTCGCTGACTTGCGAACTTTTTCATTTTGGCGTGAAAATTTGTAAACATCAGCGAAAAATACTGAAACTTTCACAAAAGTGAGGTTATGTTCGACTTGTGAATGAGGTTAGCAGGAGTTGGGAGTTAGGACGGGCAGTACTCGGGGGCTGAGTTGAAATGGCAACAACAGCAGCCGGAAATAAAGGGTGAATATTTAATAGAGCGCACACAGGTGAGCAGTAAAGCAAACAGCTAAAACCCCAAACACGATTCGACTTTTCTCTCCTTTCTTTCTCTTTTTTTTTTCATTTGCTAAATGACAAATTGTGTTGGGCAGTGTTTGCGAGCTGTGTGAGGGGTGGGGGTGGGTCACGGAGGGGGGCAGGGGTGTAGCAAGGGGAGAGTTGCGAGTTAACACTTGTTGTAGCACGTGTATGCAACAATTCGCGTTTGTTCTCTTTGCTGTTGCTGTTGTTCTCGTTGTTGTTGCTCACATATGAATAAAGTTCAACGGGTTTGCGACCTTTCAACGCAATTTACATGAAGTTTTCACCTGGGAGCGTCATCGATAAAGAGCAAAGTTTTTGGGGGGGCCGGAAAGAGTGGACTGTAAATAACTGGACATGGGTAGCAGCAATTGGGCGGTAAGTGTGGGATTGGGTGGACAAGGCGCACCTTAAGCAATTTATGCTAAATAATCGAAAACTTGACATAGATTTATGTAGAAAAAACATTTTTCGGGCATGCACGGCCAAGAAATGCCCTGACTAATGCTCGAGAGCCTCCGCCTCAATTGATTTCATATATATATGACATGGGAATAACTTGAATAACTTTGCTCCTAGATAGATGTTCCTCTTTGAATAGAATTCCGACCATAATAATGTCAAAGGAATGTGTGCCGATAGCAATCCCAATGGAGTCAAGCAATATAAATCGATTAAATAGTTGAAATTGTAAATAAGATATGTATTAAAGAGACAGAGAGAGGGCGAGAGATAGAGTGGGGGTGGGGTAGGGGTGAGAGCAAAGCTGTGTATGACAAGTGAAAAGGGAAAACAATTTAGAAATTCAATAAACGTTTTGCCAGCTAAAGCCAAAGGGAAAAGCATATTCACTTGGCTTGTTTCCATTCGAAACGCTTCTCTTCTCCTTCTCCTTCTCCTTCCACATTCACATGAATTAGTTAGTCACACTACTACCAAACAGTGTTGCACAGTTGCCAAAAGTTTCTCTTTTAATTTGTCATTCGATTGGAGCAGGAGTCGGACGGCTGTCAGCGAAAATCCGTTTAGCTAATGAACGTAATGAATGGACGCAGTTCGTTTCCATTTGCATGCGGATTGCGACATATTCAAATGCCTCGAGGAAGAGAGAGAGAAAGAGGGAGAGAACGAGATTTCATTCCAGGCGAACGGACTTTGCTAATGGCAGGCGATAAGCGGGTGCTTAAAGTGCATTTATCAACACTGGCCCGGCGACGGCGACGTCTGAGATTTGCAACAGCTGCAACAAAAGCGAAAGGCAATCGGATGGGAGAAGAGGCAAAGGAATATAATATATTGTATAAAAAAGGTTTTTGAGCGGCTTTGCACCCGAAGGCGCTTAGAAAAACTTATGAGACAATGACACCCCGGCACGCACAGTGGTTCGAGTGTATGGCAAAATATGAATGCAAAATTCGCTTAAAAGTTTTCAAAGAAAACTTTTTAAACAGGAATACATATTTCCCCTAAAACTTATGATACTAGAAGCAACTTGAAAACTTGGCAAATCAAAGTTTTATACATTAATATTGTATGTTAAATTCCATATCAAAGTTGTTTTCTTAGAATATTGTTTAATATAAATACATCTCGAGAACTAAAAAACATTATCAATCGATAGTTTTGTTACTTCTCTGATTATATAGATATAACAAGTTGTATGTGCATACATATATACTGATAACTAGCTATCGTTATCTAACGACTAACACAAGCTTTAAGTTTCGCTCATTTATCGATAGCTAGCTATCGATATCATAGCAACTAAGATATTCCCATATACGTATGCATATACGGATATATAAATCTAAAGATGTTTGCGCACAAATTCTCATCGTGCCACTGTGCAACAGTTTGTTCGTTGCGGCAAGTGAGGGGTAACGTAATACAGGAGTAACAGGACCAACAGGATGACATCCATTAATCATTAGCGCAAAAATGCGGCTGTCTCCGTGAAGGCGAAGTCGAAGGCGAAAGCGAAGGCGAAGCAACCACCAGATGACAAAAGCAACAAGAGTATTATCAACACTGCCCAGTGTTGGGCAGCGGGAAATTATGGCTGTTCGGCTTCTGATTGTGATTTTGCCTTCCTTTCCTTCATCTTTTCTCTTTTTTTTTTTTGGTAGTTGTCGCATTTTGCGCACACAGCATGACGCTCGAACAATGCCCATTGTGAGGGCCTAAATGTTTTTTATCTCATTTCGCAGACGTCTGCCGGAAAAATGGCTAAAGAGCCCCGCTCTCTCTCTCTCTCTCTCTCCCTCTCTCCATCTATCTCTACCTCGGCCCACACCCACGTCTTGGCGCAACGGTAAACGATAAACGTGCAAAAGCTACTGAAAAGTTGGAGAAAATCACTTCATGACTTGTGACTCGACACACGACACACGTTACAAATACGACACGGCAAAACACGGCGGAACACGGCGGAACACGGCACGGCACACACCTTATTTTCTCTCCTTCTATCATAATTTATTATTCATGTTCTTTTTCTCTCTTGTTTTTGGGGTGGGAGCTTTAACAATGTGGAGATGACTTATGTAATAAATATACATATAGATACTATATATTATATCTCTATGATCTGAGTTGGGAACAGTTTTGATTAAGTTATGACAATATCCTTCAATGTCATCCTATCACTCCTTAGTTCATAGGCTACGATTGCTTTGCTCCCAAAGTCAACACGTCTTTCAATTTAGTATATATAGGATATTTAGTACAAATATCATTATAATAATATACTATTCATATAATATCGCATATACCATTCATATAATCTAAGTCTATATGAGCTTCAGTTTCAATGTTCATTCTAAGGTATTTAAAAATCATTTTAAACATTTTCTCAGTACCCTAGCAAATTCATTATAATTTTCTTCTCGTGATGCCTTTTTAGCAATAACTTAAACATTTATATAATTATTAGATTGTTGGCTTATATATAGATTGCTACGGAATATTTGGATAACGATAGATCTGGATAGTCTTGATAACGTTATTTCAAAAATAATTTAAGTTATCGATAGCATGTCGTTTTTGAGGTTGTCTTTAAAATTTGGCATTTGTTTATGGATCGTAAACCAAATTGGGAATGTATAGAACTTATTGAAAAATATTAACGAAATTCTAAAAGTCATACTATATCTATTATTATATGGGTGTATGGGTCTATAGATATCTTAATACTTTATAAGCTTTCAACCATATTTACTACTTATCAATAACTTATCTATTCTATATACTTATATAAGTATATACTCTATCTCTATATATTTATACAACTTTTCTATACTATATATCTATGCATCTCTTTACCTTTTCTACGCTCTTTATACCATATAAGTAATATAATCTTCCGGTTAGCTCCCTCACACATCAGACTCACATATCATATGAAGCGTATTCAATCTATGCCTATTTATTATATTTTCTTTTCATTTCTATTCCAGTTTTTTTTTTGTCATTTTCTTTTCAAGATTTTCTTTCATCATTTTTTTCCTGTTATTTTACAGGCGTGTGTGTAATTTTTCACTCTTGAGAGGCTTTTGGCAAGTGCTTATATAATTTGACAGTGCTGGCAATAAGTCTGCGACCCTCCGCATCCCGTCGACTGCTACCTTTTTTTCCTTTTTGGCTTGGCCAATTGTAGCGACATTAAATAAGCTGCAAATTGATGGCCAGCCATTTGTTAATATTACGTTTCCACACACACACACACACACACACACACAGCTAACAGAGAGCTGGCCCTTTGATTACATTTTGGAATTAGTTGTCAACTTGATGCGGCTTGCGGGCGGCAACTGGCACGCCCCCTTTTTGGCAATGCACTTGATACACGTACTTATTAACTTGTATCTAGGCACTGACACGCCCCCTGCCAGCCCTCTAACGCCCATCGGCCACCCTTCCCCCTGAAGCGCACGCCCTTTGGGCCAAAAGTTTCGTTTGACTTTTTACGCTTTGTTTTGCCTGCTTTATTTTTCTCTAGTAATTTTCTCTCATTTTGTTTTTTTTTTTGTAAACTTTTCATTTGCATTTTCCACCAGTTTTTCCCACAAAAGGAAAAAGCTTTTTGAAGCGCACTTCATTAGAAACAAAAAAAAATGAAGGCTTAAAACTTGCGGAACAAATCGAAACGAAAAAAAAAATTTCCTCGCAAATGCAAATTTTCCAGCCTCGGAAAATGCTGCCAATGAAGCAAATGAAGGAAGAAAAAATATATAAAAATATAATGCTAAAATATTAAAATTGGACATTTAAACAGATAGAGATAGAGTGAGAGAGAGAGAGAGAGAGAGAGAGAGAGAGAGAGGGGGCAGAGGAGCTGAAAACTTTAGTTTAGTTTGTATTTAAATGAAAAGGAAAAGGAAAATACAAATGCAAATGAGAATGAAAATGGAAATGGAAATGGATCTACAATTTAGCATTAAGCTCTGCACTTTGCAACTCGTTTTATTTATTTTACGGGTCAAGAAATGAGCAAAGCTAATAACAAATGTATATATTGGAATGAATGCAGAGCTTAGGATAAGTCCTGAAATAGAATTGCCAAATACTAGCTGCTAGAAACTTTGTAAATAATGCGATTGCGATGAAAACTAAGAGATAATCCTATTTTAACATATTTAGTATGTGGAAAACTATCTGTGCTTAGGCTTTGAAAAGCTCTATATAGGTTATATGAAGTATACGAGTATCTAATAAAAGATATTTCTACAGATTTTGTTACTCTTTCTTCCTCTCTATCTCTCTCTCCAAACTTTTATTGTATAGTTCAGTATTTCTCTTTTCTCTATATATATTTCTTCTTTATATATCTCTTGCTCTCTCTTTTTGATGTTTATTGTTCTCAATATCCTTCTCTCTCTCACTCTATCATTATTCAACTGTCTCCAGCTCTCTCTATCTCTATCTCTATCTCTATCTACATCCCTCTCTCTCTCTCTCTTTCTCTTTCTTTGTCTTTCCCACTCTATTTTTCACTCTCCTTTTCACTCTCTATCCCTTTTTTTCTCCCTCTACATCTCTCTCTCCCTCTTTATCTTTCTTTTCTTTCTCTCTTTCTCTCTCTTTATATTCCCTTCCTCTCTCTCTTTCTCTTTGGTTTTATCTGACTCTCCCATCTCCCCTTTTCTCAATCCTTCTCTATATCTATCTATATATATATATATATATATATATCTCCTTCATTTCAAATTTTTTCTTGGATTTTGCTGTGGATTCTTCCCATCATTTTCATACACTTTCGTACAGGACCAAGTGCTTCGCTTAATACGATTGAAATCTAATTTGCTCAAATATATTTTAAAATATAGCCTCATAATATATGTAAACTAATAAACAATATATATATTATGTTGCTGATATCGTAATACTTCTAGATCATAATCATTTATACATATGTATATGATATTTTGGTTACTAAACTTCCGTTCAGCAAAAATTCTTGACTCTTAACTGTTAACCAGATGAATTATCTTGGTATCACATGTAAATATTTCCTACCTTGGTTGATTATCATTATTATTTATTATTATTGCTAATCATGTTATTTGGACCTATTGGTTATTGGTCTCTCGTTGGCCGCCCCAATAAGTATGCTATGAAATAGTTGGCCCATTAGACATTCTATTTTTATTAGCTAACTCTAGAGGTAACTTACGAAGTTGCCAATCCCATTTTCTTATATATATATATATTAAACTAGATTTAATTAGCTGCCAATGTCCGTTTTTCCGCCTGTTCGCCTGTAAAAGAGACCCAAACTAACCTTCGATAACTTGGCCAAAAGGCCAAAACGTTAAAAACCGGTGTATATATATGTATATACATATATGTAGTTATATATATGTATTTACAGGTGCGGCCTGTTTGACCAGCCAGGTGGACGTACGACAGTGGACGGGGATCGCCCAAAATTAATGAACAAAATGGCCAACTATATATTAGCCGCGCTCCAATTTATGCAATAACAAAAAACCAAATAAAGCACATTAACAATGGCAGGCGACTAAATGTAAGGACAATTTATTTAATTAAATGCGCAAAAAATAACACCAGTAAAACAACAACAAATAACTGAAAGCCGAAAACAGAAAAAGCAAAGCAAAAAGGCGGGCCGTGCGAGTAAACGCGCCATCTCGCTCGCACCACTGACACGGCATGGCAAGGCGAAACGATGAGTCATGAAGGTCATGACGAAAGCAGGCAGGCAGGCAGGCAGGCAAGCCAGCGCGCAGCTGGCGGCGACGTAAGCAGCGCGACAGCGCCAAAAGTCGCTGAGCAAAACGAGCCGCTTTGATTAGTTCCAGCAGCAGCAACAATAACAACAACAGCGATGGCTGCTGTTGTTTTTGTTGGTATTGTGACAGGTTGACGACGCGCCTGCCAGACAGTTTGGCAGCGAGCACTCTCCCAAAATGGAGAGCGTAAAAGAGAGAGTGCAAGAGCAGAAGAGCCGCTATGAAAAATCAATTTCGCAATGTTACGACGTCGACGCTGACGTTGACGTTGACAGCGTTGAACAGAGCAGCGGCCGCTACTGCTCTCAGCACTTCGTTTGTTTATTTGTGTTTGTGTGCGTGCATGTGCATGAGTGTGTGTGTGTGCGCGCGTGTTTGTTTTTATAGCTACTTTTGCGCCTTAATATTCGCACATTAGTCACACACACGCACACTCACTGACTCACACACACAACTTACGCTCATAGTTTGTTTATAAACCAATTGCACAATTATATGAAATGCACATTCATTAAATCATTAGCGCTCATAGCAGCTAGCTTTTTGTCATGCAAACTCACCTCTTCTGGTATTGTTCTTTAGCCCACTTTCCATTTGATATGTGTGTATGTGTGTGTGTGTGTGTGTGTGTGTGTGTGTGTGTGTGTTATGTTGCCAACAAAACAGAAACAAAAACAAACTACACTGCAAAGATTTGATATATGATGTTTCAATATTCTACACTCGCACAACAAAAAATACAAAAATAAACGTGTGACAATAACAACAGTAACTGTAAATACAACAGTTAAAGTTTCTGTTTTTCTTTTTAAATTGCAAATTTCTCACTGTTTAAAATTAGTTTATTTTTGCGCGCGCTCTGCTTTCGACTGTTGTTTCACTAGTTTTCATTATCTCAGTGTTCACTTCTGTTCTGTGCTTTTGTTGTTTGTTGTTTGTTGCTGTTTACTGTTACTGTTATTATTGCTTTGCCGTCGTGTTGTCGTTGTTCTCTTTCAATGGCCGGCGACGACTTCGACGACGACAACGACGCGCGCTTTGCGTTGGCGTTGCGTACACTGCAAAGGCTGCTGCTGAACTGAGCTCTGAGCCTCGCACGCGGTTGCCAAGTTAGCTCTGCAGCAGCAGCAGCAGCAGTCGCAGCAGCAGCAGCGACAGCTCCCAGCTGCAAGCTCCTTGACTCAGCCGCTCTCGGCAGTCGCAACCCCCAAAGCAGAGCGGCACGTGCGACGACCACACGGCACCAACAACTACAACAATAACAACAAGAAGAGTAAAAGCAAGAGCAAGAGCAAGAGCTGTAGCAACAACCCTGCCTGATGACAATGCGGCGTTGCCGGCCTGAGTTTGGCGCCTGCGCACAGTGGCAGCGCCAACAACGTCACAGCCGCAAACACTCGCTGTCAGCAGTTATGTAACGGCAAATCAAGCAAAAGCTCCAGAAGGAAGAACTCAAAATAGAAACAAAACGGAATAAAAAGAAAACTTATACATATATAAAGAAATTACATAAATTATAAAAATACCCACTAATAAAATACACAAATCTATTTCTATCCGCACACACACTGCACGCAGTATTGTGTGAGCACTGTTTTTGACGTACGTTAACATCGCACACGCACTGTGCACAATTCAAAACAAAGAGAGCGCGGCTCACGCTGCGTAAGCGTGCAAGCCCAAGTGGAGAGAGTAAGATAGTGAGAGAGTGAGAGCACAGAGCACGCTGCTGAAGCACTTCGGCTGGTTGGACTCCTGGCACTTGTGTAATATTGGCAATTAACTAACGCACAAAATGGGGTTGATTTTTGAATGGAGGCGAATGCGAATGCGACTTTCACAGCGATAATGATGAGGAGAATGAGACTGACAATAAGAATGGGAATGGGAATGGGAATGTAAATGTGAATGAGTATGAGAATGAGCAGTCGAATGAGCTGGAGTATGATGCTGACGACTCCCGATGAGTACGGATGCTGGCCGTTGGGTTATTTGTTTGCCGGCTCTGCGGTTTGGCTACCCACTATCAACTTGGGTGATAGAGTTTGATCATATTTTAAGGACATGCGGGGCTAACTACGATATATAGTATCGATCACTTTTGATACACTTGGCGCTACCAATCTAATGCATTGCATCAAATTGCAAATGTAAATAACTTACGCTCTGCCTAAACTCATGAGAAGATATTTGCACTCCTTTATTAGCATACATTAAATATCGAAAATATAGATTAATTATTGAAAAGCTTATTTAAAAAGCTATTAGAACTAAAATGAAATGATTTAATATATAAATAAACATATTAGCAATTTAAGCCCTTAACGAGATCTTTTCCTTTACGCAGTATAGCCATACCTAACAAACCGATAACTATCGATTATATATATAATTATAAATACATATGTATATAAACTACTCTTGGTGATTGTGGCTATGAAAGTGCAAATCTATATGTCTGTATTTCAATGATCGATTATGCATATCTACTAGATTTATTGGAAAACGTGCATAATATCCATAGTTATCGATAAACGAATACGACTATTAATGCCGAACTCGATGAGTCATCGAGCTATATAAATCATCCATACATAATCATATAACACGTGATCAACTCAACCTTTCTCACTTGCATATTATCGATATATTCGCATAGGCAACTATATTATACGGCCCATCTATGCCAACTAGACACAGTCACTTTGTACAGGGTAGCTTCTAGTCATGTGTGTGCCTGGCATTCTTGTGGCATAGATCTTCCGGCTTTTGGCCAAATACATTTCGGTTAAGCAAAATGCTTTTTGCGATTAATTGCGAATCACAGAGGCCACCTCATTTTTTTGTTGTTGGTCAATTGGTTTTTTGGTCTAACGGATGACTTAGGGGACTGGCTGCATGAGGCTGTCTGCATGTGCATGTGGAATTGTCGCAGACAATTTGATAACTCAATTATGCGGCCAGTTCTTAATCAAGAAACCCCTACCCCTCCTAGGCTACGTGTGTCAATTAGCAGCTGGATAAAAGTTATAAGCAAGTTGTAAAAAAAGAAAGAGAATGGAGAGAAGAAAGAAAATGGAATACACTCTCGTGCAGTTCGTTTCAGGTGAGTGCTGCCTGTACATTTCAATTATTTTTAGCATGCTCCAATTTCGTACTGACCGTAGCCCAATAAATCATTTGATTTGTACACTTGCTCCAAATAGGGTAGGGTAGAGGTAGGTGGGGCTGCCTGCGTGGGTGTAGGTTGTGGGGGGTTGCACGTGATGTGCGTGCCTTCCGGTGCTAAATCAAGGCAAGCGTTTTCAAATTGTCTTACCTAGCGTCGAGGCACAGATGCTTTCGCCCCCTCGGGCGTACCCCAACCAAACAACCACCCCCCACTCCCCTCCACCTAAGCCACTGCGGAAGCAACTGTAGTTAATATTTATGGCGATTTAATCTTCTCACTTGAGCGCTGCTCAGTTAAGTTTGATAGACACACACACACAAACACCGAACTCTGTCCAGCATCTGAGTCTAGTACCAGCTGACCCTTTTGATACCCTAAATCCATTGGAAATGGTCAGGGCAGGGCATATATATTTTGTTGAAATGTTTGCAACAGGCGGAAGCAGGCATCAAAAATCCCAAAGGGTATATAAATTATTGATTAGAATGTTCCTCCTCCGAGTGGATCTAGACCTGTCAGTATTTCTGAGCCGTCTGTCTGATCTTTCTGCTCCTGCATCCGTTTATCCGTCTGTCCCTTCGTCAATCTACATGTCTATCCGTTCGCAATCCATAAGTCCGTCCGTACGTCGTTTAACTTATCGATCCTTAATACTTCCAGTATAATCGATCATATCGATCTCGAAACCTATTAGAGCCACATAGTTTGAGATTTCTACTTTGATTCCGCAAAGCCACTCCCCTAAGGAATTTTTATCCATAGCCTCTTCTGTTCCCATTAAATCGATTGCACACTAGCTCTTACATCTTAGAGGTAGCGCTACCAAATTTTAATACTATAGGATTTATCAACTCGAGTTTAAATCCCAACGGTCACAAGAAGCTGAAAATTTCTTGGATTCAGCAGCTCAGCCGTCGAGTGGTTCATTAGGGTATCTGCTAGTCAGACACTTTCGACAACTAATGCGATTCCTGTTTATATTTTTTCTACATTTGCTCTTCTTCTTGTTGTTTTCGCTAACCCTCTGAGCTTTGGAGTTTGTTTTGCGTGTCCATTTAATTTCCGACTGGAATTGCTTAATCAAACATAGCGCTGACTCTTCCATGTTGCCTTAATGAGTAGTTTAGCTAGCCCCACGACAGCGACCTTACACTGAGGGGTTAGCCCATCGAGAGCAAAGGTTTGTGATATCTAAACATATGTGGGATGGGTGGGTAGAGGCGCTTAAGCCACCTGCCCACCCCCAATAGCAGAGCAAACAAAAAGTGCATTAGCAACAAATTGTTATTGTTGCCTTAGACAGAGAGAGTCCTGAGAGAGAGAGAGAGAGAGACAGACGGCCACGGCATTGGGAATTACTCGTTGAATGTGGCCAGGAGATAAGCGATCTGACAGCTTCAGCAACACAGACACACACACAAAGCTGACAGCCATGATTTGAAGAAACAGAAACAACAACAAAGCAAAAGCAGTAAATCAGATTTGTTTGTCATACAATGAGTTAAGCAAAACTTGAAAGGAAAACAGAGCCAAAATGCTAGATAGACAAGAAACAGTGTTATCTAACAGCAAAAGAAGAAAAACATGTAAGAATGATGCAATAGGGCGTTATTGATTGTTCAATACACATTTAAATTTGATTTAGTTATCGATAAATATCGATATCAATGAGGATAGGAATTGAACAATGATGAAACTTTTATAGACCATATCAGCAGTCAATAACTTGGGTAAGACCCTCTTTATAGAATCAAATGGACATGAAGAAAGTATCAGGTGTAAGCTCTATATAGATAGATTCCATTAGCTGGGCTTTTGTACAACATACATAACTCTTACTCAGCGAGCCTTAAGCTCAACTTATTTAATTTGCATGCTAATCTAAGCCAGTTAGGCAAACTAAAAAACCTTAAGGATTTCCCATTTAAAAATTGCCTAAGAACTAGCTAAATCCAATTGAAAACACATCAGTGAGATAAGCTCTTAAGCTGCTTCCTGCCAATGTAATAGAAACTGAAGATTCTCTCTGATTGAGTTTGAGCAACAGTCTCAATGACTTTGCCATATGCGAATGCAAATAAATGTATTGGAATACGTTTCTCTCTCGGCAATAAGTACTTGCATAGTCGTAATCCTCAAGCGCTCTCCCACTCTTATCTCTCTCTCTCTCTCTCTCTCTCCCTCCACTCTCACTGTCTCATTTAAATGAATGGCCCATAACAATTTGACAAGCAAGTTGGGGGGGTTGGAGGTCAATATAAATGGCAGAAGTATAAGGGAAAAAGGTTCTGGGAGAGCTTAGGCGAAAAGCACGCAACGATTTTTCTTTCTTTCTTTCGGCTTCTCTTCATTCTTTCATTTTTCTTGTTCCTTTTCAATTAAACAAATAGCTGAATTTGACATTTTTGACTCGATGTGGCAGCGGCATAAAGTTCAAAGGGAAATCATAAGAGGAAATAACGAGCGCAGGACGCGCGATAACAGACTCGCTGACAAGAACAACTTTCTAGGACCAGCCCTGTTGCCCCCCATGCCACACCTCTCTCTGCGCTTCTCACAGCACGCGTTTATCGACTTGAATGTTTTTCTTTATATATTTCTATCAAGCGGAAGGCGGGTTGAACAGATGCTGTTGCTAACATTTACCTAACCTCCCACCTTGCTGTCAGACCAGCCCAACCCAGCCCAGCTCGTTGCCCCCATATCATTCTAGATTTCTGCTTCTTCTACTTCTATTTTTCCTTTTTATTATCAGTGCATTGGCATCGACAATAACAGCTGCAGCGTCCTTCCGCCTAGGCAAATGTTTCTGCCTCGTCCTCGACCCTCCGACCTCACTCAGCCTCAACCTCTCAGCCTCTTCCTCCCCCTTAAAGCGATTACACACATTTTATGGGCACAAACATTTCTACAATTTCTGTCGAAGCATCTCATGATTCAATTAGCCACAGACCAATGCGTTGAGCTTGGGGCGTGGCTCCGGCACTTGCAATCGCAAAATGAAACCAAAACAAACAATTTAATAACAACTCAAATATTGCAACTAGCAATTACCTGGCAAATAGAGGCGGCGGAGAATATACGACAGATAAGAGTGAAGCTTTTGCATTTCAATTGCCTTTATTTAACTCTGAAAATGGATAGGGATAAACTGAAGCTTAAGATAAAGAGTTTTACTATACCACAAGCTCTATATAACCTATTTCATTAGTGTAGCTCATCCAGTCTCTGAGTTCAGATAGATAGTTAGATCAGTTAACCTTAATATATAACTAGTTTTAACATACCAAAAGCTATATATACCCAATTTCATTAGTCTAGCTCATCCAGTTTTTGAGTTCACATCGAAGTTAGATAAGGTAAAACTATGATATAACGAGTTTTTGTATACTGAAAGATATACCCAATTTTATTAGTCTAGGCTCATGCAGTCTATGAGTTCCCATAGATAGTTAAATAAGTTAAACTTAGGATATAACGAGTTTTGGTATAGCAAAAACTATATACCCAATTTCATTAGTCTAGCTCATCCAGTTTCCGAGTTCACATAGTTAGTTAGATCAGTTAATCTTAGGATGAATAACTAGTCTTGGTATACCTGAAACTGTACCACCAATTGCGAACTAGTTGAATCTCTTCTTCGCTATGCAACTCCTCTTTCATATACCCCACTTGCTCATTTGCACATTTACAGGGTATATTAACTGCGTGTAACCAGGTGCTGTGCTAACCAAGCTCGTTAAGCAACTGCAGCTTCCAGTTTAACTCTCACCTAATCCGATTTCAGGCAATTTTCACAAGCTTAAACAACTTGGTTAACTCGGAGCAAGAGAAATGAGAGAAAAAGTGGGAATTCAATTGCAATTCTACCTCTGGCAGTGTTGTAAAATGTGACAAATAATGAAGTTGAGCAGCTTAATAGATCTTAAACGGCTTAGTCAACTTTCAGCTGGGTTTATTGAAAGCTTTTTTTTAATTTCTACCTCCACTGAGATTAGCCTAAATCAAATTTCAGATAATCGTCTTAAGTACGCTCCATGGATATGGGAAATGTGTGCTAATTGCTTGAGCGCTAATCCGAAATGTTACACAATTGGATTTCAGGTGGATTCTGTGAGTTTTTACCGTAGTCAACAGTCAATGCCAAAAGTATGTGTACCGCAACAGCTGCCAGCTGCCAGCTGTCAGTGTCAAATTCATTGCGAATTACAAGTTCATTTGCGGCTGGCATTACATCCGCTAAAACAGAGAACTGGAGAACTGGAAAAACAAAATACGAGAAGCCAAAAACTTCGTCCGCATAAATTACAAAAAGTATCTCAAACAGATAGAGTGAGGGAGAGATAGACGCAACTTGGCTTAGCTCGTAATGAAACTTAATGATGACCCATTAGGCCATCAGGTAGCAGGCAGTATCTGTCCATCTAACTGTACAATATGCATTTTCAGCTGCCAGCCAAGCGCGAAGTTCAAATGCAACAAGCGCACAGAGTGCGGCGGAGGCGTGGCAAAGGGCGCATAGGCAGAAGCTGCCAGATAGCTTGGAGATTCCATATACGATATATGGCATTCAAATTTTGATAAGGATGAAGATAGGAAACTTAAGATACGTATATTCTATATGTGACATATATAATAAAAGCTGGCAGATTCGAACTGCAAATAAAATTGGATAGCTATAGATACTAAAAACCGTATATAGGTAGACAATAAGCTACAGTTTCTATATACTATATATATCTATATAAAATGTAACGTAGTGTCAATCTCTATGGAGAGTTATACTCTATATGTATATAGAGCTATACTCTATATATGTATATAGAGATTTATAGTCTTTATATATAGAAAGCTATACTTATGGACCTATAAACTATACAACTTTTCTATGCGACATATAACTGGTATACATAAAGCTGAATAACAAAAGATGTAAATAGAGGCATATGTATAATACTTCAATATAAAATACATCAACAAGAGCTCAAAAACAATGATTTCCTTTTTTGGAAATTACGAATTATGGTGGAAAAAACTTCATTAGCAGTAATTGGTACGACAAATAGACAATCCACACAGAGAAAAGCATATAATTCTCATATAAATATATATACTTCTAAACAATTTTTCTAATTTTACTTAGGTGTCCAAGATTTCTTGCCAAATTTGTGAGAGTTGTGCAAGATATTGAAAAAATTAATATATATACTATAATTTATATATATTTAAAAATTAAATATTAAATTTGGTGTATATAACTCATATTGTTTTCGAGTTATGCCAGAGCAAAAGCAAGAATCAAATCAACGCTTATTATGAATTTCTTGTTAAAGTAAACAGTGAGCATATAGATATAAATAGATATATACATACACTTAGTTAACTATTTAGCTAGAGTATAAAAATAAAGCTGTTTTTTTAATGATTTTCAAAAGCGAATCATTAAGTGAAGATTTGAAAACAAAGTGGAGAAGAAGACGAAGAAGAAGAAGAAGTAGAAATAAAAGCGCGGCACGCGCTCTCTAAAGATCAACGTTTAGGCGCCGCAAAGACATTCACCGAAACTCTTTACAATAATGAATGAATGACGAATATGATGATAATTACGATAATTACGTTAATGCTAATGATCATGCTGATAATGACGTTGCCATGTTATAATTGTAGCTCGCGCCAGCTGAGCCGCAAGTTGAGTTTTCACGCTTTTATTTGATTAGTCGTTCATCAATATTAATTATGCTTATAATTAATTAATGAAGTTTTTGCTTTATCGTTTATCGACAGCTATTTTTAATAACAACAACAGCAACCAAAACTGTTGTTGTCATTATTTTAATAATTGCGGATATGCGCACATTATTCTTTAACTATTCCCATTGTTTAGCAAACCAAAAGCGAACCGAACTCAGCGAAGTCAGCGAAGCGACTTTAGAAACAGAACCAAGACCCGGGCGCATCGGCATAGCTATTTTTAGACACTGAACTTATTACAGAGCTGAAAGCAACTAGGGTATATTGGCTTTGAATAGAGATATCTTCTCAGTGATGTGATTTGTGGAAGTATTTCTTGATCAAAGAGAATTTAGAATGAAACAATGATATCTCTACTGTAGCTCTATAAACCAGTTAGAGGTAGAGCCTAGCTACTCCTCGAGTTAATGGTTTATATATGTATCGAATACATATCGATAACTCGCGTTAATTTTTCTATTTGATAACTTTTCAGTCATAACTCCAGTTTATCTTTAGTCTAAACAGATCTCCTACGTTTCTAAAGAGTACAGCCAATAAAGACCCTACATAGAGTCTACCCTAGTTTGCACAATTATTTAACACCCGACTGTAAAACTACCATCCAAGAACTGATTCAAAATCATACTAAACACAACAAACTTTGATTCTTTGATTCACATACACAAATTCTTCATATACAAACACCTCTCTTCACTTCATCCAGGGTATCTGCCAGTCGTGCTCAGCCCACAGTAGCACTCTTACTTATTTCATTTATTTCTGGCAGTGCTATTTATATTTCTAGATCTGTTTGTTGCTTTGGGGAAAATCCTAAGCTGTGTGAACCTGTCTCGTCATGCCAAAACAATCAAAGTGCGAGAAGTGCTTGAAGTAGCAAATTCTTTACAATGAGCGACATTCGGCTGCGGCTGGGTATACCCCAAGCAATTGAAAGCAATTGCAAGTAAAGCTGTTTTATATTCCTATTATATACCAATTTTGTTTATAAAGCATATTAGGAATGGAGCTGGATGATGGAATTAAGCTTTATTGAATATGAAACAAATAATAGAATCGCTCAAGTGGGGCTGTGCTCGACTAGTAGATACTTATTGTATGCGAAACTGTATGGGAGATACGATATGGTATCTCACATCTACTATCTCCAATTTTCACTCGTCTCCTAAATATCTTATATCTCCTACTTCACCTATATCTCCTATATCTCCTATATTTTTTATATCTCCCATATCTCCTATATCTCCTATATCTCATATATCTCATATATCTCTTATATCTCCTATATCTCTAATATCTCCAATATCTCCTATATCTCCTATATCTTTTATATCTCCTATATCTCCTATATCTCCTATATCTCCTATATTTCCTATATCTTCTATATCTTTTATATCGCTTATATCTCCTATGTCTTCTATATCTCCAATATCTGCAATATCTCCTATATCTCCTATATCGCATATATCTCATATCTTCTTTCTCCAATCTCTCTATTCTCTTTTCTCCTATCTTTTTTCTTCTCTCTCCTCTCTATTCTCTTCTCCTTTCTCGCCTTTCTTCTCGTCTCCATTCTCGTTTTCTCAAGAACCAGAAATGGTATCGAAAGGTCTCAACAAGTTTGCTTAGTATGCTTAGGCTCTACCTTTGATGAGTATTTATATACCTAGTCAACTCAGCTCATCATCCTGATCATTAAAAATCTATAAACAATATACCCCATATATCAATTTTCATTCAATGAAATGCGTTTACGACTTTTACGAACTGGAATACAAAAAGCAAATAGAATGAGAATGTGTAAATGTTGTAGAAGTGTTGAGGCTACTGTTTACGGATTTATTGATGATGTAGCTTAAGTTTGTTGTTCTTGTTGTTGTTGTTGCTACTGCTGATCGCCTCAAGTTGTTTATTCGCTCGGGATTTTGGCCCTCCGGTGAGGGCACTTGAAAGCGCGAGGCGAGCCGGAACTTCAAAAAAAAAAAAGAAGAAGCAAAGCGACAGCTAATATGTGTGTGTGTGTGTGTGCTTTGGCTAATGATGGTGGCACATGAGTTATAATTAGTAAAGCCCACCCCGAAAAAGAAGAAGAAGCTGAAAAACACTAGATACTAGACGCCCACACCCAAAGCTGGGTGAAGCCAACAGCCTTAGCTTAAGCTAAACATTAATTAAAAGTGGAAGATGAGAAGAAGGAGGAGGAGGTGGAGCAGAAAAAAAAACATAATGGAAATCAAAAATTTTTGCAATAGCCAAAAAAAAAAGCCAACGAATTGCAAAGTGTTTTTGGTGCATGTAGCAAACGCCTCGACAGCGTTTGGGCTAATTGAAAGACAGCAACAACAACAACTCAAATCTTTATAGAATGAAGTTGAAGTTGAAGACGACGACGACGACGACGATGATGATGATGAAGAAGAAGAAGCAAGAAACAATTAAAATTTTTTTGAACTTGTGCTAGAGTATAAAAGACGCTGCGCCGCAGCTAAGCCACAAACAGTCGGCGCTAAAACGTTTCCACAGCAACAGCTAACGGATACAGTTACAGTTACAGCTACAGTTACAGTTACAAGTACAGTTACAGTTACAGTTACAGTTACAGTCACACTATCTGAAAGATATCAAAAGTCTATACATTTTTTTTATTGTGAACTTTTGTGCGGCATGTTGCATCCATTGATCCTGGTGGCCTGCGCCGTCGTCGGCAGCGCTGTGGCTGGTCGTCCACCTCAGCGCTACTTGCCATCGAATCAATATCTGGCACCGCATCCGAATCAACTGCACTATCATGGTGTCAATGGGCGTGGTCGTGGCGCCGTTGGCGGTGCAGGCGTTCGAGGCGGAGCCGGTGCTCGTCAGGCTCAAATACCGATTGTGCGCAGTGACTATCAGAGCGATGCGAGCGGCAATTATAATTTTGGGTAAATGCAAATGCATCTTGATTTTAAGTGTTCCCATTAATATTTATTCTAAACTGTTCTCAGTGTAATCTCATTGCATTCTTTATTTACACTTCGTCAATATTTCTATTGATTTCAATATTATTCTGTTCCTGCTCCTTGTTTTAATATCTGTTCCCATTAATTTGAAAACCCAGTTCCTATTCATCAAACTACTCCCAATTTTAACAACTGTTCCCCATCAATATCTGATTACTCTCAGTTGATTACCGTTAAAATATGTTGTCCCGATCAATCTGTTATTAACTACTACTTTGCTCCCAGCATTCTCTACTGAAACGACTTCCCAGACTAATACAATTTTTGCTTTCATTTATGGAGCTGTTTTACGATCTCAGGATAAAGCCATAAACAAGTTATGTTATTCACACCTATTTTTGAGTACGACTTCTGCTCGAATTTGTTCCCAGTATTCTCATTGAGTTATTCTCAATTATCATATATCCCTTTTGAAATAAACACCCAGTTCAACATCAAGTCAAGATCAAGTTGAGCTATTTAAATCTGTTCTCAATATAAGCTATAGGGTAGAAGTTAATATTGAGAATAGATTTGAAGTATTCCCTATAAATACATAACTACACTTGCTTAATATTTCTTGCTCCAAGTTCAATTCCCAACTGTTCCCATGTCAATGTGTCTCTATCTGTTTTCATTCTAAGGAATACATAAAATAAATAATTATAATTATTATATCAATATCAAGCTTTAAGTTCTTCCCAGTCATAGTTTTTCAACTGTTCCCAGTTTTCAATTTGAAACAAACAATGATACTATGTCTCCTCTAAACTTTATTTAGTTAGTTCAAACTGTTCTCAGCTAAGCAACAGTATCTATTTCTTGCCACTCTTCCCACTTATAAAGCGATTCAAAACAACAGACCCATTATATTCAACTGCAGCTTTAAATCTAAATACTAATTGCTCCCATTTCGAGCATAAATCTTTCTTGTTATTCTAATTAAACTCTATTTAAAGCAAATTGCCGTAAGCTTCAGCTAAGCCAAAAGTTTATAAATAGTAGATGGAGAGTGAAATAATTATGAATTGCTAATTAATCAAACTCTCGTCTCGTGTCTCGTCTCGGTTTTCAGCTTCGATACGGGCAATGGCATTCACCGCGATGAGACGGGCGAATTCAAAGGTGGCTGGCCCCACGGATCCCTCGGAGTGCGTGGCTCCTACTCCTATACGGGAGATGATGGCCAACAGTACACGGTTAACTACAAGGCGGACAAGAATGGCTTCCAGGCTGAGGGCGCTCACCTGCCCACCTCGCCATCGCTGCCCAACGAGTAAGTCGACAGTTATAGGGTTATTATCCCTATTCCCTTCCCCTCAATGTCGTCCGACCCTAGCTCAATTTGGTTTCCTTCCTGCTTGACAGACATCGCAGCGGCAATTCGGCTGGCGGCTATCATGGCGGTGTCTATCATGGCTCCGCTTCCAGCGTGCTGCCTCCGTCGTCCCGCTATCTTCCTCCCGGCTATCGCCAGCGCAGACAGTACTAGAAAATGTGAATGGACCCAACGATCTTCGGGCGCTCAACACAAATTAGTTCGCAATTTTTTTTTTTTATGTACGCTAATAAACATTTAGAATTTTGATAAAAAAAACCTACGTATTTTTTTTTTAATATATTCGTATTTGTTTTGTAGTTCTACAGATCATGCTTATATATATGTATATATATGCTGAATTCTATTTAAATGTGGGAAAAATGTATAGCATGAACACAATTTTGATTGATTGATGGGAAATCTAAAGCTTGCAACGAAATTTGGGCGTTTGGGGTTGAATAAGCTAAGGGTTCATTCAAGTGGAAGGGTTGGAATAATTCCCATTAAATTTCCCAGAAATTTCCCATTATTTTTCAAAGGTTTATCAATGAAAGCTGAATATAAACTAACCATAGTGAACTGCTAGTATTACTATTTTATGCAGCCAGAAATTTCCCATTATATTTCAAAGGTTTATCAATGAGAGCTGAATATAAACCAACCATAGTGATCCATTATCTATAGTCACATAACATAGTCATATAAACAATATTTCCTTGAATTTTAAAAAATCCTAGTATTTGATATGAATTTGTTCAAGATCAAACAATTTTCTGTTAGTTTCCCAACATATTTGATTGAAATACTTAAACTTTTTTAAAGTTCAACCAGCTCTTCTACTGCTCTGTCAAGTATTTATCTGCATTTAATGAATATCCCAGTATTTAAATTTGTATGTATTTAAACATGCTAAATTTAACACGATAAACTTACATACTTTCAATATTTAGTTCGTTTACATATCCTCATATTTTGTTTTAAATTTCCCACTATTTAAAAAAAAAACTCTTAAACTTTAATTTAAGTTAATTGAACATTTTGTAATTCATATAAACCGCCACCAGCTACTTTAATTGCTCACTCAAGCATTTCCCATTATTTTTTTATTTTTATTTTTTATCTTGTCTCGTGTTTGCTCAAACTTTGCTGTTAGCTGCAAAAAGGCCAAACACATTGTCTGGCCACGCCCCTTTGCTGTTGCACAGCTCTGGCAAAGTTCCAAAAGCCAGGCGAAAAGTAAAGCTTATTAATATGCAGTTAAGCAGTTCCCCCCAAAACACGAAAATATCCCTCACTCGATCGTTCAACTCGAGCGAAATCAAAACACAAGCTAAAAAGTTGCCGCACTTAACTCACATTTTTTGCTCGCTTTGGCAACTTTTTGGAGGGCATTAATCATATCTGGCAACCCCATATATAACAAATATAAAGCGGAGAAGCGCCGAAACAAGTTTAAGATGTTTTGCCGACAAGTGCATAGAACTAGAGCAAAACAGTTGAGTTGAACGACTGACAGTTATCCTGTATAAGGTAGTCGTTCTTTAATAGCTTAGCTTCGTTGATCGACTGCCAGTTACCCTGTATAAGCTGAATCCATTGTCTACTAGCTGAGCTTTAGCCTGATAGGCTGACAGTTATCCTGTATAAGGTGTAGTCACTTTCTAGTACCTGATCGACTGCCAGCTACCCTGTATAAGCTATAGTCACTGTCAACGAGCTGAGCTTTAGCCTTACTGATCAACTCACAGTTACCCTGCATAGATTGTATTCACTCTTTAGTAGCTGAGCTGTAACTTAGTTGATCGACTGACAGTTACCCTGTATAAAGTTTAGTTACTCTCTAGTAGCTGAGCTGTAACTTTGTTGATAGACTGACAGCTACCCTGTATACCCGATCTATAGACGTGCAGTCGCCGAGCTTTAGCCTAACTGATCGACTCTAAATTACCCTTTAGAAGCTGTATTCAAAGTCTTTCTTGACTGTTTTCCTATATATTTGTGCTTTGTTATACAATAACCATCAATAGATGCTCCAAGTTCCTTCAGCCTAGACTCAAGACTCTCGCATTCCTTTGCCTAGGCAAAATCCCTTTTTTGATGCATTTCCATAGCTACTAAAGAAATAAAAAGTAAAATGAGAGATTGTCAAGTTTCTTTCTTCTTCTACTCTTGCTTCTTTTTGATTTTCTTCACTGTTTTTTTGTTTTTGTCTGTGAAAAGTTTTTTTGTCATAGATTTTTCTTAAGCATTTTCCTAAGCAGCGAGCTGTCAAACCCCCACCACTCTCGCTCCTCCTCTCCTCTCCTTTCCTCTCCCTCTCCCTGTCTCACACTCTTTTCCATTTAGTATTCCCATTTCGTTTATGTTAAACGACGGACGCATTAATTAAAATTACATAGAACCGCTCGAGGGGTTTCCATTGAGACTTGCTCCATGGCAGCGCGGAAGGAAGGACGGAAGGATGAACTGAAGGGGGTTGGGCGCTCTGGAACTCTGACTGAATATTCTGTTCGGTTCAGTTCGGTTTTTTTTTTTTTTTTTTGGGGACGTCTTTCATAAATTAAAAGAGCGCTTATGAATTTTATGAATTATATTTTGCCATTTGGCAATGCAGACATTAACTGCCCCCAACACCGCCCCAAGCCCCCGCCCCCAAGTGGGCGACGCTGCTTATTGAAAATTTCATTGGACGCCTCCTACACCAGCTTCTGCCTCTGCTTCGGCTTCTGCTTCTTCATCCTCTGCTCCTTTGCCTTGTTCTGCACTGCAATCATTTGCATGCATGTTCAACTACATAGGTTACACATGTACCCAGCCAAGCACCCCTACCGCACCGCCCCCGCTCCTTTTTGGCATTGCACTCACTTAATTTAATGCCAAAACAATGACACGCCATAAATTTAAACGGATTTGCGTTGCGCCTCGAGCAAAACGCGTTTACCAACCCCCAACAAACTGGAGTGGGCTGAGGGGTGTGCTGTGGTAGGGTGTGCTGCAGCACAGGGTGCGCGCTGTCAGAGCACCTTAACCGTCCATTCCCCTGCCCATCCAAACGCTTTTTTAACGTATTTTCAAGTTCTCTACAAATGCTTGTAACAAGCAGCAGAAGACATGGCAAACTACTTTAGGCATATACATACATATGTACATATATATAACTATATAGTCCAGATCAACCTGGGGCACTAAATCAATCTAGCATGGTTTGGCTGTCCGACCGTAAATGGACTTGAACTGAATCTAAAGTCTTGAAATTGAAGTATATGTATTTGATTTAAGCTAAATCTAGTCTCTTCAAATTTAAGTATATATATAGTTTATATCAGATTTACCTTAAGCGATAACTCATTCAATTTTTTTAATATTGCTAAGAATCTATATCAAGCTAGATGATTATGAATATGACAGATTTGGAATACCTCTGCGCCCTCCCCACAAAACTGAGAGCAAGAGAACTACTATTCGATGAATAGAAAGAGATAGAGACACAGAGAGAACCTTTTGAGATATAATAACCTCACAGTTTCTACTCATCTAGAAGCTTACTCTAGCATTGAGTTAGCAACTCTAGGCAACATTTAGGGCATCTGCCCGTCGTGCATACCCAAGTAGAACAATTCCCTTTCAAATGTTTGCGACGTTTTGCAACACTGTTTAGCAGCAAAACTAATATGAGCACAAAAATGAGCAAAAAAAGTTTTTTAATCCAAAGCTTTTGCAAATTTCAGTTGAAGCAGTTGAAGTTGGTCCAACCTAAACAGTTTGAAATTGCATTTAAATAAATTTCAGTTCTGTTCAAGTGTTGTTAAAACTGTTTTGTGCAACTGTCTTTTTAAATGCCAAATCATTTTGTATGCACTGCAATTGTAATTGAAAACTTTTCAAATGAGACAAGTGTAAGCTAGCTAATTTGTTGGGTAAATGTAATTAATTTAGTCAGTGAAATTTTATAGTGAGTAGTATGAAAAGAACAAGTTCCAGTTGGGGTTTAACAGCACACATTTTTGTTCAATTGAATATAATGCATTTGTTTAAGCGTTCAGCTGTTCTTTTGATATACGTTCATTTGAACTAGTTCAGGTGTTAATAATGCATGTGGAATGTACTGAGCCATTACTCAAACTAATCACATTCTTTAGTTTATGTAGTTCATAGTATGAGCTGCTAAATGAACTAGTGCATAATGAACCACTGAATTGACTCAGTGATACAATGTATAAAAGAACAGGTATCAGCTGCTCATTTAACTGAATATGAGCCCCTGAACTGAACTAGTGCATAATGAACCACTGAATTTACTCAATGAACAATGGAAAAAGGAACCAGTTCCAGTTGCTCTTTAAAAATTTTCAAAAACTTGAAGCTTTTGATCGATTTTAGTCTAAATAAAAGTTATCGATTATTTAATTATGCTTTGCTAAGATATTTCTTATAAATATCGAAATCAAAAATAGCTTACGTAAAGACAAACAGACAGAGAGGCAGCCTCGACTATGACGTCTCCAGCTTAAGGCGATATATGTATACTCTAGGCAAAAGCCACACGTCTTGAGCTCACCTTTAAAGCTATAAGACCAACTAATAGCCGTTTCATATTTATGCCGATAGCCATCAGAGTTGACCTCAACTGGTGAGACCTTTAAGACCTTGCTTAAAAGTTCAAAAAAAGGAAAGTTAATGAAAGTTGGACCACGTTAAAGTTTGCAAAACTGAAAGCCAAATGACGTGCAAATAATTTGCCAACTTTGACAATTTGGTATGGGAATGGGAGGCGAGTTATATACGGGACAGGTGAAAGAGATGGAGGAGATGGAGGGGCAGCTGGACTAAGCTGGAGCTGGGGGTCTAGAGCCGCTGGCAAATGAAACATTTGGCACGCAATTGCGTGCCTGTCAGCTACTGCAAGGGGCGCCACCTAGCGGCGTGTCAGTTAGCATAGATGTTTATATACACAGACTCACACGCGCACACACACGCACACACGCACACATATGCACCTGTCTAAGCTACACTTTAGTTTTTGTTATTGATATGGCAGTTGCACGCACTGCGAAACTCTTCACGCATTTGCCTCTCTCTGCTCTCTTCTCTCTCTATATCCTTCTCTCTCTCTTTCACTCACTCTCTATCTGCAGCTCTCTCTCTCTTTTCGTATTTAGTTTGCTGTGAGTCATAGTCGTCGTTGGGCATCATTTTCATTAAAATTTTAATAGCATTGTTAGCAAATTTCTCTCTGGGTCTGTGCGAGCTTTTCGGCTGCGGCTTTTTGGCTTCATTGTCTGGTTGGCTGGCAACACATGACACGTAATATCCATAACTTTCCTTATATAATCTTCTATGTATATTAAAAACTAAAGCTATTGCTACAGTTGCCTGGGCAGACAGGCATGGCGAAATTTTTGTTGCATGCAAATATGAAAGGCATGAAAGAGCTTTTGCAATATTGAAAAAGACTATATTAGATTTGAAAATAATATTAATTGGGAAGAGATAGGGAAAGAGATTAAAAAGTGGATCAAAATTACTATGAGCTTTCAGTAATTAAATAGTCAATCAGAGCTCTGATAAGAGATGCTTCAATGCGATTCATATTTCAGGGACCTTTCTAAAGTTTTTATAAAATTTACGAACGTTTTATGAATCTATTCACCTGAGAAGTAAAGCTTTAAAGCAGCTGTATCATAAAAACTACATACATTTATATAATCTACATGGATTTCAAAGAGAACTAATCTGCCCTAACCTGAGCAGAGAAAATTATAAAACTTCGTCTGAAGCAAAAGCTGAAAGCCTAAATGGAAAATAAGCTTGTTAAGCTCAATCTAAGCATATATATTAAAAGCTTAACCGCTAGAATTTAAAAGCAATAGGTAAAAGCTCCCTTTAAATTGACTTAAAGCTAGCTGAAAGCTTTAATACACTTTTAAAGCTAAGGCAATTCATTAATTATGAGTTAATTAATTTATTAGTTTAGTACAGAGCCGAACAGCTCGGTGAGCTCAGTTGATAAATATACAAACAAAATATGCAGCTCTTAAGGAGCTAAAAAAACAAAGCTAAATCGTAAAGCTCAAATCCTGAAACTTAAATCTTAAAGCTAAAATCTTAAAACGCAAGACTTTAAGCCAAATGAAGGCTACTAATCACACTGATCTACTTAATTTTAATCTTAATCAAAAGCTTTCTACAAGACTCCTTACTCTCTTATACTGTAAGTTTTAACAGAAAAAGAATCAAACTAATCGAGCTTAGTTTTATAACTAATCGAAAGCTCTCCTTCCAAACGCCAACTTTCAAATAAACTTTAGGCCTTAAAATAAAAAAAAAAAACTAATATAAAATCTGAAATCCAATATTGTTTACGACTTGCGTCAAGGCTGATCGCTCCGTACATCCAATAAGTGGACACATATGCTATAAAACGAAGGCAAAGAAATGAACGCATATCGACAAATCACAAAGCCGCGGCTGGAGTTGAGGCAAGAGAGTTGACTGCGACTGCGACTGCGACGGCGACGGTGAATGCGACGGCGAATGAGAATACGGCTGGAGGACTGGGTAAAACGCAAACAAGAAATTCCAATAAACTAATTTGCACACGAAAGCGAAAAACAGCCAGGACAGACAGATGGATACTGGGGAGCTCAGCTCCTCCTCACTGCCAGCTGGCAAAGGAACAGCGAATGGATGGAGCCCAGGATGAATCCACTACGTATGCGACTGCGACGGCGATGGCGACGGCGACGGCGACTGCGAATGCTGTCGGAATATTTGTGTATGAATTTTAAGCAGCTTGTGGAAAAAGAAGGGATCCTGTAAGAGTGCTCGGACATAAGGTGTTCGACTAGTTGATACCCTGAAGTCCTTTGAAGTGGAAGCATTAGCATTAGACGGAACTAGGGAAGAGGTATTTAGAATGTGATGTACTCGATAGCTCGAGTATTCTTGAGGCGATTAGAAATACTTAGCTCCTGGATGTGCTTAAAAGTGTCGAATTTGTTATCGACTTGTTATCGAAGCAAACAATCTATGCGTGTTATTGAGCGGCATTCCTATAACATTCCAGTCATTAGATTCTTTACCACTCTAGATCAAGATCTGCTTATTCGCGATTCTGCAACCGTCTTAAGTAGGCCAATAAGATTTAGAAGGGATATGGGCAGGATACTTAACTATAAGGTCATCGATACTCAGCTATAGTGCTATCTCTTTTAATTCTTACAAGCCTATTACAGTCTTTAGATCTGACGGGCCGTCTGCCCATCTGTCTTTTCATCCATCTATCCTTAGTTCTTCCAACTGTTTTTCTGTTTTTCCAACCGTTTTTCGAACTGTTCGTCCATCTATCCATTCTTCCGTCTGGCTTTCCATCTATTCGTTTGAATGACTTATGTATGAAAGCGTTGATCTTGGTGACTAAATAAGCTAAAGACGACTGGAGAGATGACAGATAGCAAAAAAGACGAATAGACGGTCGAAGAATCGGAAAGACAAAAAGACGGACGAAGAGTCAGACTAAACGAAGAAACGGAGAGACAGATAGACAAAGAGTCGGAAAGACAGATAAACGGAGAGTCAGAAAGACAGACGAAAAGTCGTATGAAGAGAGACTGTCGAATAGACAGTCTCTCAAGACTAGTTCGCCTCGACTGACAAAATCATACAATCCTAAAAAAATGCCTTACGCCGTCACGACTTCGACCACATTTTTTTCCACTGCTCGCTACAGACACCTTGAGCAAACTAATATACCCCAAAATTTCTATATTCAATGAAAAAAACCAATAAAAGGGATAAAATTGAAAACGGCGCCCAGGACATAACACACGAGCAGCACTAAAGTCGGAATGAGTTGGGGGCCGGGGGTTGGGGGTTGGGGGTTGGGGGTTGGGGTTAGCGACAGCTGTAATTGTAACTGCTCTCGTGAAATATTTACAAAGTGTTCGATGAAAACTCCCCATCCGACGCTATTTTATGCATTTGGTATAATAAATTAGCATCGCGTATCGTATTATTGACTGGATTTTGAATAATAACACACAAAGGACTCGCGCGCTGTTGGCTTCGGTTGGGAAGGTGCCGAGAACACAGCTCGAAAATGAGATGGTAACCCAAGAGCTGGCGCGACCAGAGCACAAAGAAAGCTCAGCGCCATGTAATAAGCGCATTCACAATTCCACAAATGGTCTTTGCCACGCCTCCAAATCAGACCTTGCAGAAAGGGAGGAACAGTGAGGCAGTGAGGCAGTGGGGGTGTGGTAGTGTGGTAGTGCGGTAGTGTGGGTGGTTGTTTCACACAACTCAGCACAATTGCGCACATAAATTTAATGCGTCAAATAATACGCAAGACAAGTGAAACGCATATTTAAGTCGACTCGAGCACATCTCCCTCTCTCTCTCTCTCTCTTCCTTCTCATTCACACTCACTCTCTCTCCCGCTCTAGCTATTGTGTAGGAGAATTGAGTGCACAGTGGCAGCTGCATTAAGCAAAGTTTCAGTTTCAGACACACTGCACCAGAACTATGGAAATGCCAGGCAAATGACAAAGCTTTCCAAACAGCTTTTCAATGAGCTTTCAGCAGAAAAGTGAACTAAATCATGAAATTAATTCTACACAGCTAGAATGCCAGATATACAAATTTATTATTAATTTTTAAAAGCTTTAAAACTTCTGCAGCTAAAAAAACTAAATTAAGGAGACTTCTTAATTCTACACAACTAGAATACAAATTTTACAAATGGCTTAAAGCTTTAGCAGTAGAACTTAATTCTACTCAGCTAGTATGCAGAATTTGCAAATGTATGTTTAATTTTTAAAAGCTTTAAAGCTTATGCAACTTGAAACTTGATCATTATATATATAGTTATATATAATAGTGTACTTTAAATAAACCGTAACTATCAACTAATTAATCAGAATAGACATATGCTAAATGCCTTTATATTGATTGGAAGAAAAAAACGTTGCCAAAAGCTGGCTATTTTGATAAGCTCATTATGCAGCTTTTGATATGCATACAGCTGATGGTTGGAGCCATCTGAACATATGACAAAAGAAATTGAATCACCACTTTGAATTACATAATTCTATTTGAAGGTTTTAGAGAAACAACTGACGAAGCTAATGAATTTTAATCGCTTCGAAACACTTGTAAAAACTTTGCAACAAAATACTTGCTTGCTTAAGCATTTTTATCCTCACTTTAGGTTGCAGCTGCATTTTAATCTTTCCTTTTTGTGTTCTGTTTAAAAAAGTTGTATGGAAAGCTCAATATTTGTCATTCCAAGCAATTCGAAGCGATTCTGCGCCACTGTGCGCACATTGAAACTTAAAACTTGTGAAACTTTTTACTATTTTAAGCGTGTTTAACAAAGCAAAAAGAGAGTATATAGGCTTTTGAGCTGAGGACTTGATATTTTGGAGTATATAATCCTATAGAGAATCAACTGATTTTGGTTGTGAACAAAAATAAAACACAGCTCTATAGAGCTATATCAAGTTTAGAATAGATTTGTGCTTTAAAAAAAAAACGAGCATATTGAAGCCTAGAATACCCGACTACAATGCTCTTACTTGTTTTGTTTTTCAGCGTTGACGTTGTATAAATGTATATATTTTGTATACTTGCTTTCTTTAACAACTTGAGATTTGCACAGAGGACACACACACACACACACACACACACACGCATACATATGTAACTGTACACACTCATTTGAATGTATTACAACAAGTTGGACGAACAAAATTCCAGCACAAAAGGACGTAGCAACGATGTTGCCGACATGAATTATTTAGAACGCCAAGCGAAATGACAGCGATGCAGGGAACGGAGCTAAGGTCTCGAGGAGTGGAATGAGGCATGAGGCAGCTGGAATGAGGTTACACAACACACACACACAACAGACACACAGATAGACATAGAGGTATATGGATGGGTGTATGTGTGGTGGCTGAGCGAAAGGTTTGATTAAATTTGTAGCCACTTGTAGCGAGTCATCACTGTATGAGTAGAGGGAGGTAGAGGCAGAGGTAGAGGCAGAGGTAGAGGCAGAGGTAGAGGCAGCGAGGGCATAGGGTGCTAGACACTTGGAAGGCAACTTTCGGCAAGGCGTCGGAAATTAACTCGTTTTTATGGCGCATTACATTTAACTAGGTCTAAACTAGAACTGGTGATGGGGGGCGGAGGGGGAGGGGGGTGTTCTTTGGGGTAGAGTTGATTAGCGCCCAAGTTAAATAATTCCAGAGATAGCAGTAGGTCAGAGCTCGACATCATATCTCAGCTCAGTTTATTCCACTGACAGCACAATTTCTACTTATGACCCAACAACAATCATTCACACAACAATTGAGGGTGGCTTTCCACGTGGGGGCGGGGCAGGCGGGGCTGGCGGGGCAGGCGTGGCACACGTAACGCAATCAACAATTGTTGCATGAATAAGCAGCCGCACGCCCGTTGTTTGGGGCATTTGGAGCTAATGATTGCCAGCGCACAGATCACTGAGCAATTTCTGTGGCAAAGAGTGGAGAGCGAGCACAGCTCAAAATTGTGCCATCAAAATTAATGGACGGGATGGTGACGGACGGCGGAAGGGAGGGGGGAGGCTGGCAGGAGGATGGGGGGCTGGGAGGCTGGGAAGCTGGGGGCGCTGATAGCCTGCATTAGATGATGATGGAAATTAGAAGAGCACAAAAGCCGGCTGACGTCCGAAACTGAAGGCAGTCGGAAATTGAATAGCTGCGATGGCAGCTTGCGGAAAATGCAAAGAAAAACCTGAGCAAAATCAATTAGACTAGAAAGAGAAGTAAGTGCCTGGTTCAGAGCTAGGCAACTATTTGATGGGGCATCAACTGGAGTTGCAAGTAAGATAATTTAGATGTCTTTAAAGTAAGTTGGTCAACACTTAGCCAGGCTTTTGGGTTGAGGAATGCAATCTTAGCTGCAATCTCTTAAGAGAGTTTCCTAGTTAAAGTTAGCTTTTGATAAGGCACGAATTTAAACAATTGTCATTCTACATAACAAACGTTTTCTTCAGCGTCGAAGGCAATAAGTCTCAGGAATGTTGCCCGAACAGAAACAACAAACTAAAGGTCTTAATAGAAGGTCTAAAGCCAAACCAAGGACTGCCGTAAATTATACAAGACGATTCGGTTTCGAAATAGAACCTATTAAAAAATAAAAGCTAGAAGAAGCGCATAAGAATCTAGCAAATGAGGGGAGTGAATAACATACAGTCAAACAGGGATAGAGAGTTTCACTGTATATCGATAGAGAGAAATAGAGATAGAGAATGAGAGAGAGAGACTGGGAGGGAAAGAGAAATTGTCAATAATGGAGAGTTTTATATATAGAGCAAATGCGATAGCTATAGAGAGAGAAAGAAAGAGAGATAGATAGGCTTTTAGATTAAAAGAGAAAGAAAAATACATAGAGAGAGATAGATAAAGAAACCGAATTAAATAGGGCGATAGATGGAAGGAGAGATGGATAGATGGAAAGATGGATTGATAGATTGATAGATTGATGGATAGATGTATAGATGTATAGATGTATAGATGTATAGATGTATAGATGTATAGATGTATAGATGTATAGATGTATAGATGTATAGATGTATAGATGTATAGATGTATAGATGTATAGATGTATAGATGTATAGATGTATAGATGTATAGATGTATAGATGTATAGATGTATAGATGTATAGATGTATAGATGTATAGATGTATAGATGTATAGATGTATAGATGTATAGATGTATAGATGTATAGATGTATAGATGTATAGATGTATAGATGTATAGATGTATAGATGTATAGATGTATAGATGTATAGATGTATAGATGTATAGATGTATAGATGTATAGATGTATAGATGTATAGATGTATAGATGTATAGATGTATAGATGTATAGATGTATAGATGTATAGATGTATAGATGTATAGATGTATAGATGTATAGATGTATAGATGGATAGATGAATAGATGGAAAGATGGATAGATAGATGGATTGATGAGTAGATATATATAAAGATAGATGGACAGAGGATTACAGAGAGAAAAAGGGAGCTAGATAGAAGGAGAGACAATAAGAAAGAAAGAAAAAGAATGTAAGCTGTACAAAAAGCATGTCAAAAAAATTTACAAAAAAAAAAACTCCTCAAACAACATCCAAACATAATGAAAACTCATCCCAAAAGCAATTTCTCCATCCAACTGTCGCAAAAACACTTCATAAGCGACAAATTCCAGCTTCATCTTTTGTTTATTCTAAAAGGAAACCCAATTTAAATGTTCACAAAGAGCCAATTGCGAATCGAAGTCCTTTCGAGCAGCGCCACAAAGGAATGAAAACAATATCAAAATGAAATTTGCAATAAATTGGATGCAATTTTGCTAAAACTCTATTGAAATCGAAACAGTTGCAATTCCATTTGAAATAATTGCATTTAGACCCAAAAATGGGCGTTGGGGCAAAACAAAGGCTTGACCCAAGTTACGGCTCCTGTTTTCTAATTCGAAGCCAAAATCCCCACAAAACTTTATTATAATAAACAATTTACGAGGCAAAGGGCTTAAGTTGCGCAACTTGCAGCAACTACAATGAGAGAGAGGGGGGAAACCAAATAAAGCTGCTCTAATTCGGGTATGCACGACTAGGAAATACCCATACTGAGAGCTACTCTCTACGTTTCAATAAGCTTAAGAAGAGTTATGCCAAGTCAGATAAGCCTAACTCTGAAAATGTGCGAGATGTGGGCAATTAACTAAAATTTCATATCGATATTTATCGAATTCAAAGAAAATAGATTGATTATTGAATATATAGAGCTAAGTCACAAATTTCAAGCTTAGATTATTCCTAATTCTGTTGTTATCAGGCATGAGCTGAACCAGATTTGGAGTGCTCTATGTTTATATATGCGTCATATGGGAAATAGGGTTAGCCTAAGTCCGAAAATGTGCGAGATGTGGGCAAATAACTAAAGTTTCATATCGATATTTATCGATTTCAAGGAAAATAGATTATTTATTCAAAATTAACTAGATATATTCTTGCTTTAGTAAAATTTTCTGACTCAAGATCCACTCAGCTGTTGCTGCTAATCCCAAATCTATATAGAATTCATATATACCGTCACCTACCTCCACTTTCCATAAATTTCAACATAATGAATATATTCACATTTCCAGTATGGAAACAAAAATGGGAAAAGGTAAAGCGGCAAAGAGCAACGAGCTAAGGGCTAAGGGCCACAGTGAGCCACAGCAGGAGGTAAATATGGTTTGGGCCCAGGGTTCGCTCTGCTTGATTGAATAACTTCTGCGTGTGTGTCTCAAATGCGATTGCATTCTTGGCCAACTTCGAGGCATACAAAAATGTATCGATGATAAATGGAGGTTGTTGTGAATTAGTTGCGAATTGCTAAAAGTTATGCATAGATAGCTAAAAGAGGGATAGAAGAGGTAAGGCAAATTTCTAAAGAGTGAAACTTGAGGAATTATAATGCAGTGTATTCAAAATAATCTTAAATGTCAATGAAGCCATCTAAGATTAAAGTAAAAGAATGCAAATTCAGGCTGTAGCTAAGCTAAGGCAGATTCGACAGCAATGTTTTTACTTGTTTTGAAAATATTTTACATTTAATTTATATATAAATTCAAAGTCTTTACCAAAATATAATTAATATAGACTTGGTATATGATCTATATAGATATATACTAGATATATACCACAAATATCTATATGATATACACTAGATATATACTAGATATATACTATATTTAGAATTGATATATAACAGATATATAGTTGATATATAGGAGATATATTAAAATTGAGATATATAATAGATATAAGCTTGACATATATACCAGATAAAAACTGGATATATACTAGATAAATGCTTGATATATACTAGATATATACCAAATATATACTAGATATATACTTTATATATACTTTAAATATACTAGATATTTACCAGATATATAGTTTATATATGGTAGATATAAGCTTGACATATATAACATATAAATTTTATATATACTAGATATATACTGGATATATACCAGATATATAGTTTATATATAGTAAATATATGATTTTAATATATATTCCAGATATAAGCTTGACATATATACCAGATATAAACTTCATATATACTAGATATAAACTTGATATATACTATATATAGACTTGATATATACTAGATATATAGTTTATAAATGGTAGATATAAGCTTGACATATATAACATATAAATTTTATATATACTAGATATATATGCCAAATATATACTTGATATATACTGGATATATACCAGATATATAGTTTATATATAGTAAATATATGATTTTAATATATATACCAGATATATACTTCATATATACTAGATATAAGCTTGATATATACTAGATATATACTACCTATACATCCCCCTAAACTGTCATATAACTGATTTAAGCTGACTTTGAAGACCTAAATGAAAAATGATCTATGTTAATAGAGACGCGATTATGACTCGAAAAGAAACGCAAAATAAATGTAAATTTAGCATAGCATACTTTTCAGGGCGGGCACTGTTTAGACCGGGATAAAAAGTGGGAGTGGCATCATCGTTTGGTTAAGAAAGTTCGAGTTTGTGCATTTTAGTAACTACTTAAGCTGCCAAAGTAAATTCCAATGCCATTTGTCTTGGCCTGGCTGCTGCTGCTGTTGCTGCTATGGCATTTTTTCGCTGGCTGAGAAATCAAATTGACAGCGACAGGTGGGCGACTGTGGGTGGCACAGGTAAAAGTTGGCAGACACGTCTGCGGCAGGCACTTTGGCATGATTAGTGTCTGGCAGGTCGGACAAGACAGTTGCAGCTCAGGTGAGACAGGTGCTATGTCAACCGTGCGCCGTCGAGCACATAAATCTAAGCGCAGATGAAGCTGCTAATGTGACGGAGGCTGGATCAAAATCTTGTGAACTCAGCCAGCTTGCGCGCTTCCAGCTTGTAATTGAAGGGGAAGCCGCCATTTCTTTCTGCCTTATTTATTTATAGCACGAAAAATGTCTTCATGAAGGTGCAAATGCAGCACATGTTGGGGGCAGTCTGGTAAGTGTGTGGGTGGTGGGCGTGGCGCGGTTGTCGGACAGCTGACAGACATCGTTTGCCATGAGACACAACACAAGTTTTACAGAGACCGCAAACCGCAGCACTTCAAAAACATTTCCGTCTAACAAATGGACGTCTGTCAGTCGAGCAGCAGTCGAGGCCAGGCCCTGAGATCAGGGAGTAGCCAGCAGAGCTGTCAATACGGGCCAGCGTCTGTCCGTCCGTCCGTCCGTCCGTCCGTCTGTGGGACGGTTTACCACTGCAGCGAGTCGCTTAAAAATTTGATGAGATTAGCACGAAGCAAGCCGCATTCAGTGCTTGGTAAGTGGATCTAAGAGGAACACTGCCAACTTGCTTGAGTTTTTATTGGAGCTGCCAGGTTTTTGATTTTCTTTATGGAACTGTCAGCTTTTCCGCCTTTCTTTTCTCGCCCCCAGCTGTCTATATCCCTAAGGCATACATTGACAATTCCCAATTCGAGGCATAAAGTCATTGATGTCTCTCAGAGTAAAGTATTCTAGAATATAGATCAAAATTGATAGTGGGGTCGTCTTAGCTCTGTCCATCAGACTGTCCGGCTATCCTTATGAATGAATTCCTCGACTACTGAAGATTTAAAATCTCTCATTATGTCGACAGCAAATTTTGATCTAATCTAAAATTGAGTTAACAATTCTATCACAACTTTCCCATCTCTTTCCCATCTGCCTACTCTATGACTGCATCTCTCTTCATTTTTATAGTCATCTCTCTTCATCTCTCTTTCATATTCCTTTTTATCTATTTTTTCTCATCACCTCATTCTCTCTGTCTTACTCCACTCTTTCGCTATATGTGCTAATCTTTCTTTCTTTAACCCTGACTCTCTCCATATCTCTCTCCACACTCTCTCCTCTCTCTCTCTCTCTCTTAATATCGCTGTTCTTCTTTCACTCCTCTTTCTGTCTCTCTCTCTTTTCTCTTGCCTCTTTCTCTCTCTCATAATCCCATTTCTCGTCTTTCTCATATTTCGCTCTCTCTATCTCCGGTCAGTTCCTTTTTTACTCTATCACTTTTTCCTTCTCATCTCCTTTTCCCTCATTTGACATACGTCTTTATTCTTTTCCTTTCTCTCTCATCTCTCATCTTCTGCTTCTGCATGTCTCCGTCTATCACTCTCTCATCTCACTCTCCAGCGTTGCTTTCTCCTCACTCTTTCTTCCTATTTGTCTCTCTCTATATCTCTCTATCTCTCACTCCTTTTTTCTTTCCTGCTCACTTTCTCTCTCTTTACCTCTATCTCTTCTTCCATCTCTCTCTATCTCGCTAACTCTAACTGTAACTCTGCTTCTTTTGCCTTTTCTATGTTCCTCTCTCTATCTCTCCCTCCTGCTTCTCTCCTCTGTAAAGTCATTGCCCAAAAACGTATTTAACTTGATTATCAGCTGTGGCACATCGCACACCCTATTACCTATTACCCCCCCCCCCCCCTTGCCCTATACCGATACACAGACACCTTCGGCAAATGGCCGCCAGGATCTCGCAGGACTTGAGGGGCAAAATCAAATTCGACGCTCAATTAAAATTCAATTTGTTGCGCGCCATTAATTAGATTCCCATCCCTTCGCACGAAACTTTCGGCTGAACAAGTTTCAGCACAGCGCCACCTGTGACAGATGCCTCCACCCACTCAGACCGACTCAGTGCCAGCCAGGCCCCCAGGCCCCCAGGTCTCGCAACATAATGCAATTTTTCTTGGAGCTGCTTCATCGAACTGCAGCTGGCCAACTGCGGGAGGAGGAGGAGGAGGAGAGCTCTCTAATTAGAGCTGAGGCTGGGCGGGGCTTTAGGGTTGGGTCAGCTCTTCGACACTTCAATTAGTTGTAATCTATGCGCATAAAATTGCCAGCTAGATGGATGGCTCGCAGCAGCAGCAGCAGCATGCAACATGTGGCACGGTAAGTCCGACAAATACGCATAAATTACGCCCAGCGGGAGATTTTGTCTGTTTGTCTTTCTCTCTCTTATTCTCGATTTTGTTTTTCACTCTATAATTGTTTAGACCTCACTAGTTCGTTGGCCTTTTGCACACAACTGTACTCACCTGCTTCTGCAATGTGTTGGAGAGCTCCTCGAGGCACTCCTTGCGCTCGAAACGCTCAAACTTGAAGCTGTTCGACCGATAGAGCTCATTGTCCTCCCGTCGACGATTGCGGCACAGCCGTCGTGTTATTATATTTCCACTTCCACTCAAGCGAGGCCTATCCAAATAGAATAGAGCAGAGAGAATAGAGAGTTTGATTGAGAGGTCATAGGTTATTGTTATCATAGAGCAAAAGGGTAACCGCAAGAGCCCATCGTTTCCTCGTCTATTGTGCATGAACTTTTGCCGTGTTTCGAGTAGTTTTCCATATCGAATGACATATTTTTAGGCTTTACAATTTCAATATGCTTCAGGGCTACGACACTAAACTCATATGTTACTGTTTAAAGTCTTAACAGCTTTTTGTCTTTTTCGTTCGTTTGTCTTTTAGTCTATACTTGGCTTGTCTGTCCATCCATCTGATTATCAATTCTTCCTTTCGTCCGTCTTTTCTTTCATTCGTCCGTCCTTTTATCAATATAATGTTTAGCATTTAGCAAAAACAACTCTTACTCTAATTAATTTTGAACTAGTTCTTTTTCAACTTTAATGTTAGGTCCTCATAATTATTGAAGGGAAACTTTCCTGCCTCAAACTTTTAGACTAACCTTAGTGTGTTGCAACCGAATTTGTTGTTTGATAAAACTTGACATACGCAACAACTTCTTCTTCAGTTTTAAGTAATTTCATCATTCAGACACTCAATTACATTGAACTAGTTCTCTGTCAACTTCCATGTCGTCTAAGTTCTATAAGATTTCGTTGCCTTTCCACAAATAGTTCCAACTGATTATAATATGATTCTAAACTAAAGCTGAATAAAACCAGTTCTTTGATTAATTTGAAAATATTAGGGAATTTATTTTTAATTAGTCCAGCTTTCCGTTTTGATCTAGAGATTTTACTAGATATCTAGCTCATCAAAGCCAATTTTCTGTTCTGAACGAGTTCTTGTACTAAATCTAACTTGTACTTTAATAATTGCAGCTATTCTACTTTTTACAAAATAGAACTAGTTCTTTAAAAATATAAATAATTATTTAGTCAAGTTTTCCGTTATAATCTAGTGTATTTACTAAAAGGATTTGGTTCATTAATGCCCAATTTTCTGTTCATAACTACTTCTTTTACTAAATAGAACTTGTTCTTTAACAATATCCATAGTTTTACATTTTACTCAATAGAAACTTCTTTATAAACATTGATATTTACATTAACATTAATAATAATAATAAAGCAACTTATATTTTTTGACCTAGTTCTCTGTTCTGAGCTAGTTATTAAACTAAATAGAGCTAGTTTTTTTACTCAGAAGACTTTTACTCAAAAGAACTAGACTTTACCTATTTCAACTAATAATTTTAAGAAACTACCATTTCTTAGCCCAATTTTTTCTTCTGAACTAGTTCCTTTTCAAGTTGAACTTGTGCCGACTTTTGTAACATTTCTTGACTTGAGTAACTATGAGTACTACTTGCAATATGATTCTAACCTATTAGGGTGCCACCTCTGCACCTCTTTTACACCTTAGCACCTTATTTAATTATCGTATGCCCAAAGTTTTTAGCTTTGAGCTAGTTTTTTTTTTCTTTGAGAAGGAGGCGAAGTTAGGTAGTTAGTTCCTAGCTCTGCGTCACACCATTAACTCTGTTGCTGCTGCTGTTGCTTGTCAGCAGAGTCCTAAAGCAGCCCCCAACCCCTACTCCCTTCGACTTTCAGTTTTGGCCAAAAAAAGAAAAAAAAAAGGCTATTGGGGCTAACAGCAGCTGGCAAAGAAGCTCGTTAGGCCGGGCGCTTCATTAAAATTTGACACATTTGGGACGGAGGCCGTGTTGAAAACGAAAAACAAAAATATATAGAAATAAAGTGGAGGTGGAGGTGGAGGTGGAGGTGGAAATGGAGGTGGAAGTGGAGGTGGAGGTGGAGGTGGAATTGGAGGTGGCTTGTCGACCTGGTGTCGGGTTAAAGCCGCAGCATTTAAAGTTGGCTAACACGGAAAATGTCGTCGACCCAGTTTTTCCCTTGCATTTGGGTTCATTCAACGAAATGACCCCGCCCACCTACGTCCTGCCGCTGCCCCCTCCCCCTGCCAGTACCCACCTCACCCCTCGTAACACTTCAATGAAGCCAACTAACCGACTGAGCGACTCACTCGACTCCAGACTGGGAAAAGTCAAGCAAGCTATAATGATCGACTAGGGATTACTCCCTAGCCAGAAAAAGACCATTGCCTGTAGCCTGTAGCTGACTGTGAATTGCTATGGATGACAAGAGCATGATTTCAAGTTGTTCTGTAAAAGGTCACTAGATATCACTCGAATACATGTTGAGTATGACTATCTTAAGCTTGAACTTGATTAAACCTTCAGTTACCCTGTAGCAAATTAGTAAATGAGCAAGAGATCCATATACCCTGTTAAGTCTATAAACCTAAGCTCGTTATAATTTAAGCACTTTATTTACGCATATCAGCATTTCAAAGACTGATTTTACTAGTACTTATGTTTATCGATAACTTATCGATATTCGATGAATGCAGTAAAACCAAAAAAAATCGTTTAACAAATGTGCATAATGCACGTTATACAAACTCTATCTTTACTATATATCTATCTATCTTTAAGTATCAGAGATCTACAAAATATAGAAATCTACAAAATTAGCTATCGAAAAATCAAAATATTTTTGAGTTGCTTATGGTACCGAAACTAAATAAGACTAGACTATAACTTAAGCAGTACAATAGCTACAAGCGAAAAACTGCTATCATATGGCATATCAATAAGCTTGATAATTTATCGATATTTATTGAATTTTCAAATTGGCCTCAAACGGAAAGTGTCTTAAGCACGCAGTTTACTAAACTATATATATAAAGCATGTCTGGCTATAATAAACTAAGAGATATGCTTGGAAAAATACAAGTGAAAAAATATCATAATCGATATTTATCGATATATGATAAATTATAGCGCACAAGCGTGAGGTTTTTGAACTGTACTCAACTATACGATGATATGATGAAGCTAGTTTATAATGCCTCGCTCTAGCATACCCTATGTACCCAATTGTTATTTTGTACAGGGTATAACAAAGAACTTAAAAACTCAGCGACGCCCAACAAAAGCCACAAACCACTGGAAAAGGCTCAAGTGTTGGCAGTTGCCCACTTGCAGCTTACAGCTGGCAGCTGGCAACTGGCAACATGCAACTGGCAACTTGCAACTCCATAGCAAATGGGAAACATTTTGGGGCACGGCGTAAACTCACCCGCAGGGCTTGCAGTGCGTCATGTGCAGATCCCAGTTAAGGTGAAAGTTGAACATGCGCAGCTTTGCAACCGCCCGCTGCCTCAGCGAGATGTCCGGCGGCGTTGCAGCAGCTGCTTGTGCAACATTCACTCCGCCTCCTGCTCCGCCTCCTGTTCCTGCTCCTGCTCCTCCTCCTCCGCCTCCTCCTCCTGCTGCACCGCCAGCTGCTGTGGCCAGCACCGGGGCACGCTGTGCATTTGGATACATCATGACGGTGCCACTGGGCGCTGAGCTGGCGAACAGGCGCTGCGATGTGGAGACTGTGCCAAGTCCGTGGCCATGGCGGTAATGCTGATGCTGGTGCTGATGCTGATGCGGGTGCTCCTTCAGCGTGTAGAAGCCGCCCGAGGAACTGCAACAAGCGAATACACAGTTGAAGCTCTTGTTAAAGTTCATGTTAACGTTAAGACTAAAGTGACAATAGCAAGCTGTAGGCAAATAATATCGATCTGGAATTGGAAACTATCTTAAGGCTCTAAGCAAAGTTATAGCCCAGTGTAAAGCTCATGTTAGAGTTCATGTCAAAGTAAAGTCCAAAGTTCAATTGGTAAGTTGTAGTTAAAGTTAAACTGATAACAGCAGGCTAGCAATTTTGATTTGTAATTAGAAACTATCGGAAGGCTACAAGCAAAGTCATAGTTTCGATAATACTCAGGGTGAAGCTCCTGTTAGAGTTCATGTCAAAGTAAAGCCCAAAGTTCAATTGGTAAGTTGTAGTTAAAGTTTAACTGATAACAGCAGGCATACAATATGGATGTGAATTTGAAAAATATCTAAGACTATAGCCAAAGATAAAGCTCATGGTAAATCTGCTATTAAAATTCATGTTCAAGTTAAAACTAAAGTTCAAATGACAAGTTGTAGCTAAAGCTGAGCGGTTATGCCAACTCAACAAGGTTGATTTGGAAAGAGAATCTAGGAAAGCTTTCGTATATAGTCTGAGTTTTAAAGAAGCTATAAAGTATAGTTAAAGTTCATGTTAAGCGTGATTTCAAAATTATAGAAAAACTTTTGGTATTTGCTAACCAAAATTTTTATGATGTGCTGAATTACAGTTTCTAATCACAAGGCTGAAATGAAATGATTTCTTGGTAGATTAGAGATCCTACAAGGTCATAGTCTTGTAAACCCTTTAAAGTATCTGAAAGCATGATTCCCTTTCTCTAAAGACCTATTTAAAATTTTAAAATATCTTGACTAAACTTCTTTAGCTTATTCCAACAACTTCTTCACATGATTGAGCTGTTCATGACATTAGTAATGAGTAATTGTTTTGTTGAATTAATAATTGAAAGTCTTTTAGACACAAACTTGACTTGAGTAAGAGCTTAAGAGTGATTAATTGATTAACTCAACTATGACTAGTGATTCAGTTTAGGCAATTGACAGATTTAAGCACTGACAAACTGATTCACTTATTCATTCATTGACAGAGTAGTCAGTTGATTAAAATGATGATTGTCTGACTGACTCATTGACTAATTCAGTTCAAGATTCAATGATTGACTGATTAATTCATTGATTGACTCTTTGACATACTAATTTATTGGCAGAACAATTGATGTATTCAATGACTGATTGACTGGCCCAGTCAAAGATTGTCGACTGATTGATTGATTGATAGATAAAAATTATCTAGCTAATTGATTGATAGATTGTCGACTGGATTTACTTATTCATTGATAGATTTGACAATTAAGTGACTTACTGGTTGACTAGTTCATTTATAGATTGTCGAACTCACTGATTGAATGATTGATATCAAACAATCAATCATTTCATTGATTAATTGTTTAATTGTCTGATTGTTCAATCATTTGTAGGATTTATCAACTTCTCGACTTGTTAACTTATTGACAAATCAGTAAATTCATTGAAGTATTGATGATTCATTGATTAATTGACTGATTGAGACCGATTCATTGACTGCTTGATTGAGTGGTTTCTATCCGACTAATGTTTATTGGCTAACATATGCATTGACTAATTAATTGACTGATTGACTAACCGAAGACTATGATAAACTGACACCTAAAACGCCAATATATACTCTAATATATAGATCTTAAAATAATCAGAATTTCTCGCTTCGAGTTTCGATAATACTCCCGGAAAATGTACTTCAGTAGAGCTTTACTTACGACATATTATCGCCGCCGGCATCGCCCACGCAGCTGGTGACGCTGGCCATGCCGCCGCTGCGTCGCGGTCGGCTCTTGCGTCGACGTCGACGCCGCCGCTCCGATGAGGCGGTGCGCGTTTGCAAAACGTGCTGGCTGAGCGATTTGTGACAATTCGATGGCGGCTGGCCGCTGCTGGCCAAACGGCGTCCAGTCGCATTGCAGCCGCCGGCAGCGCTGCCCACGCCAACGCCGACGCCGACGCCGGGCAGACCCTGAACAGCAACGACGAGCTGAGCATCACCAAAGCCGCCCGCAGAGCTGATGGTGTCACTCGAATGTGGCGTTACAATGCCGGCAGCTGCGCCGGCAGCGCCGGTGGCAGCGCCAGCAGCAGCGTTCGCCGACTGCGACGGCTGTGACGGCGTTTGGGATTTGCTGTTGCGCAGGCTGTGATTCACTTTGCGCCACATGCGTTCCATAACGGGATTTCTTGCTGTTGTTGTTGTTCTTCTTCTGCTTCTTCTTCGTCTACTTTCTTTTTGTTATCTATTTTTTAGCTGCTTCTTCTAATTCCTAAGCAATTTTTACTAGCTACAAAGGAGTGGGGGATGAATTTGGCGACTCTTCTGTAGTGGAAGTTGTTGTTGTTGCTATCGTTGTATTGTTGTTGTTGTTATAGTTGTATTGTTGCGAGGTGGCAGTGTTTTGTTTTGTTTGTTTGATTTTTTTTTGTCAGCTCTGGCGCTGTTTGCTGAGCAGCAGCCGCAACATGCCTGCATAAACACACACACACTCTCTCACACACAGAGGCACGCTGGCACACACACACACACGCACAGACGCACACAGGCACACACAAAAAGCTACTCAGCAGGAACTATGCATTGTTGTGGTTTATAGTATTAGTTGTTGTTGTTGTTATTGTTTTCTGTGGATAGCGGAAGCAGAAAACAAAGAGCATGAATTGAGTTTAACCAAACACACACACACACAAGCAGCGCGCTCTGTATGCGTGTGTGTGTGAAAACTTTTGTCATGCACTTTTAGGTTAAGCACGCGCTTCACTCCTTTTGTTAACTCGCGCCAATGTTGTTGTTGTTGTTGCTGCTGTTCGCATTGCACTTGTGAATGAAAACGAATTGCAGAGAGCAATTGAGCGAGGCACACGCACTCACACACATAAACAAACTACATATTTGCATACACATGCACAGCTGTATATATTTAAATGGCAAAACTTGTTAAGTCTTCACTCGAAAAAAAAAATTATATTTAAATAGCAGCAATCAGCAGCAGTGAAAAGCAACAGCGAGAGCTGTAACTGTAAAGATGAGAAGCACAGCGAAGACGGCGATGAAGGCGACGACAGCAACGGCAGCGACGACAGCAACGACGACGACACACATTTACGTTTTGTGTAATTTTGCGTTAGTAATGAGCGGAGAGCGCAAATACACACGCACACACATGCACAAAAGCAGAGACAAACACACACACACACGGGCAGCCAAAACGTAATACAGGAGAGTTTAACGTTGGCGTTGGCAACCAAAGCGCCGCTTTTATTGACGCCTGCTTGTTGTTGTTGTTGTTGCGGCTGCTTACGTTTCTAGATTGTGCTGAAAGTTCTCTATGCGAACAGTGGTCTAAGACAATGCAGAATACTTTGAAGTCAAAAGGCAAATCTTAAGCAAAGCGTATGCATAGATTTATTTGTAGATTTTTTTAGAGATAGCTAATAGCTTAAAGCAGCTGATTAATGGCTTACTGGAAGTTAACTTTAGCAGGTATGTGAAAAAATTGACGAAAAAACTTAAAATATAAAACGAAGTACGTTTAAGGTAGAGCCTGAAACTTGTTTCATTGCAAAATATATAAAATATTCAAAATAAAAAAAAAATAAATTAAATTTATAAAAGTAAGCAAAACTCTAAATAGTTTATAAGATTGTTATTTTTATCAATAATTAGTAGATGCAAAAACAAAATAAAATAAAATAAATAGTTTAATAATTTATATATTTATGTATGTATATATAGAAGAAAATTTTAACTAATCAAAATATATAAAATAATCAAGAAAATGAATCATTTTTTAAAAATAAAAATTATATTTAATCTTTTATAAGGCTGTTATTTTTATGAATAATTAATAGATGCAAAAACAGTTTGGTTTTAAATTTTTAGTGGTATCAGAAAACTTGTTAAATAAAATATATGTATATATAAAAATAAAAAAAATTTTAATAAATAAATCCAAGGTCCAAAAAAGTATGCTATAAATAATCTTTAAAAAAAATTGTATATAAATATTAGTAAAGTAACAAATACAACTTTAATAATGCCGGTAAGAAACTTTCCAGTAAGCTTGAAAGTTTCGTATATAGCTCTACCTTAGCTGTGATTAAGTGAGCGAGCACTGCGACTGCTCTAGGACAGCTTTACATAAGTCACTGCCAAAGAAGTGAGTAAAAGAGAAATGAAAAGCAATTGCAAGACATGAAACGTTCAATATCAAAAGCAAACACGAATAGAGCTAAGCGTAGTTGTTTTGAGAACTTGGCACCACTGTGCCTGCACAGACAGGAGCTGCGCTCTCTAGCACTCTCACTCTCGCTCTCTCTCTCTCTCTCTCTCTTTCGCTGCCGTGCGTGGGCGCAAGCCGTTGCCGTTGCCGTCGTCATTGCCGTCGTCGTTGTTGTTGTTGTATCCTGCCACGTCCTGTGTATAACACAAACAATTTGTGCTTGACGCTGCAAGGGAATTCCCGATGAGAGAGCGCAATGGCAAAGTCATCAATTGATACATTGATGAAAATCTATTTTCAATTGTTATTAACACTTTTCATTGTCTGCTTTTGGGCGCACGCACACACGCACACTGGGACCGGAAGCGGAAGCGATTGTCAATTTACATTATTATTATTTTATTTTTTTTCTTTCGCTTCGTTATCACAAACAACGAAATTCGCTGCGCCTTTTGTGGCCAGGAGCAGAGGCCTCTGCCCGTTTATTGGCAACGCGCACGCACAAATAAAGCAGCCAAGGCAAGCGATGCTCAACACTGGCAGCAGCAGCAGCGGTGGCAGCGGCAGCGATAGCGGCTGAGGCAGCGGCAGAGCCAGCACCGCATTCCGTTACTCTCGCCTGTCATACTCTCACGCTATCACGCTCTCTCTCACGCTCACGTTGTCAGTGACGTGTTCTCTTTGCAAAATGTAAACATTGTTGAAGCCGGGCATTTTAATTAGTATGCGAAAAAACAGCAAAGACTTTGGCATAATTAGCCAAATTTTTTGCGCTGTTTTTTATTGCATTCTCTTAGCTAGTCCTTTGCTTAGTTTTTAGCTATTATCGATAGCTGTGCCTTGGCGGAAATATCGAATGTTGCGGCAGCATAAAAAGGGATATTTTAGGGACATTTCAGCGGCATTTACTAGCTGGACATTTGGTGGCGCCCTCTGTTGCATGGTAGTCGAAGCAGCAGTTGTGACAGATGCACGCTAGATGGCGCCATCATGAACGCCACAGAAGGAGCGAGCCTCGAGCACAGTGGAATTAGACCTATGCATATAGAGTGGTAAAAAAATGGCAAAGTTTTGGATTTTGTTCGTGAATTTCCCATTCCACTTCCTCATTGAAACCACATCAAATTGTTTTTAATATATTTTTTTTTATATTTAAATTTGCTTCTTCTTCTTGTTTATAGTATTTTTAATTGTTTTTGCCAGTTTGGCTGACATATGTATCAGCATGATCGTAATCATTATCGTAATCGTTATCGGTATCTGTATCGTCTCTATCCACATGCTTTGCCTTAGGTGACACTTTTCATTCGATATACTTGGTATATGCGAGCCATACGTGTTATCGTTTATCTATATCGATTCATTCTATATATGTATATATATATATATATATATATATATATATATGTATGTTATATATTGATCTTGATCTGTTTAGTTTAGACATTTAGTTGACATCGAACATACACAAAAGGAATGTCTTAATACGATTTCATTTTATTTTTGTTTTTTGGTGTTTTTCTTTTACGTTTTTTTTTTTCTTGTTTTATTTTATTTTGTTTTCTTGTTCTTAGATAAATTGCCTTTATAATCTGATAACTGTATCACTACGTTACACACACATCGAGACACACATCAAAAAGGAAATGTTATATTACTGTTATAGACTGTCCACTCTTCCTCTTTCTACCTCTCTCTGCCTCTTCCTTGCTCTTCTCTTCGTCTTCTTGCTCTTTCCAAACTTACGTTTACAAAATGTTTTTTTATTATTTTGTTTTTTTTTCTTTTTTTGGCCTATTGCGCAATTTTACAAGTTTGAGATCCTCAATTATGCTTAAGACTTGCACCACGGTGCCAGCGTTGCCACCTAGTTGTAGTTTCTTTACTTTGCTTTTGTTTCTTTTGCTACTTATCACAAAAAGTGTTGAAAATGAAGAAACTAAAAACTGAAACTGAAACAGAGACTGAGATTGAGACGGCACAGACACATTTGAGTTAGCTGGAACGCTTGGAAGTGAAACAGCGAATGCCATACAAATTAATTTACAGCTAATTTACGCATGTCTAAATATACATATACATATATATATTTTGTAAATTCTTGTTTATAGATATATTTTCAACTTTTGCTTGGATTCTTTTGATTTCATGTTAGTTTACTTTAAAAAAAAAACGTGTTCAGCGCACCTAACCTTAAAAATGTTGTCCTACTGTGTGGCAACACTGTTTTACAAATTTTATTTTTTTTTTAACTTTATTTTTGCTTTTTTATTTGTATTTTTTTAAATTAGTTTGGTTTTTACTTTTTTATTTTTTTGTTTACTTAGATTTTTATTTTTTTGATTCTACAAAATTTGTGTTTTTTTTATTTTATTTGTTTTGTGGCAACTTTAGATTTGCTTAATGCGCGCATTCTTGTGTTGGCATTTTACAACACAGTGTTGGTCCAGTGTTTGCAGTGGCCTTTTTTTAACATCCTCTCTTCTTCTTTTTCTTCATCTTCATCTTCAAATGCAAATTGTTTACTGTTTTTTCTTTTTTTACAATTTCTGCTAGATAAAAAATTAAAAGTCAAAGAAATACAAATATATATTCCATGCGCTGTTGCTGCACTGAAAATCGGCAACGTTGCATGGTGAGTACCGTTAGTTTGGTTGTCGCTTTGCCCATTCACAAAAAATTTGATTTCTTTAGTTTTTTTTTTACGTATTACGCCAATGAAAATTTTTGTTTACTGTATTTTTACCAATTTTCATTCTTCTCTTTTTCTTCTTGTTCAACATCAAATATATTTCTATTTATTAATTTATATATATATACAAATATATATATATATATATATATATATATATATATATATATATATATATATATATATATATATATATATTTGTATTCCATTTATGTGGTATGAATATTTACAAGCTTTAGCATAAAACTGGTGTTTTTTTAAATTAAATTAAAATTAGTGTAAAAAATATATATATTTTTTAGTTATACATTTGTATATATATAAGAGACATATATATCTTTTTATGTAGTTAGGAGAACAAAAATAAATTATTGAATTAGCACAAAAAAAAAAAAAACTTAGTGTAAGCTTAAAGACATTTCTGTTTTTTTTTCCTCTACTTGTTTTTTTTTTAATTAATTAAATTAATGCATGAAATTAACAACAAAAAGTAGCTTAACTTAAGTTTAAGTGTATAAAAAAAAAAGGTTACATATATATTTATATTTATATATATATATATTACGTAATGCCTATCGAATTGTTGTTGCTTTCATTGTTTCAATTATTTAGTGTTGTATTTGCATTAATTCATTTTACGCTTTGCTGCAGCTTCTTTTCTCTTCTCTTCTCTGCTCTTTTCTTTGTTTTCTCTTCTCTTCTTTTATTCCCTTCTCTTCTCTTCTTTTCTCTTCTCTTCTATCTCTCTCTCTCTCACTTGGCTAAAAAATCCTTTGCTTGCGCTATAAAATGCCCGCCATCTTGCATTTGCGCTCTCTTCTTCAAATTTGTTTTGGTGTTTTGTTTACTTTTTTCGTTTGCTTTAAAAGTACAAATATTCTTTTTCTTTTTCAAACAAATTGCATTTGTTTTTGTTTTTGTTTCGTTTGTTGCTTATGCCTACAAAATGTTGTTGTTGTTGATGTTGTTGTTGGTCGTCATGGACAGAGCTTGCCCGCCTGTTGTAGCTGCGACGCCGGCGTCGCGGTCGCCACAGAAAAAAATTTGTGTTTTCTTCCTTTTGTTGTCTCGCTCAATGTAAAAATTGACATTCGACTGTCGTCAGCGACAGACAGACATATGCATTGTTATTAGAGAGCGAGCGAGACAGAGTCAAGAGAGTTGTGTGTGTGTGTGCAGCCGGTGATCGCCGAACAAACTTAAACTTCCTCTCTCTATCTTTCCCTTTCCCTTTCCCTCTCTCTCTCTCTCTCTCTCTCTTTCTCTGTGTGTTCGCTGTTTGCTGTTCACTGGCTGGCTCAAAAGTGCTCCAAAGCTCTGCGCAGCTTTTTGCAATAAAATGGACATTAAGATTCTCGCTCCTTTTTAACCTTCACCTCCTCGCCCAATATTGTGGTGATTTCGCCCTGCATAAAGGCCCACGGTATGGTGGAATTGGCCAGCGGACAGCGTTCACCACTTGGGCAATACACCTCATTGCCCAGACCCTGCGAATAATGATGAGATGAAAAGAGATGGCATTAGTAAGAATGTTCAGATTGAGGAAGTAGAAGAGACAGAGCTCTCCCTCACTCTCTCCCTCCTCTTTCACTTTCTACTCACATTTTGTCGCTTGATGCTCTCCCGACTACAGGGAAAGCAGAACTTGTGGATGTTCACCGATGGGCATTGGACAAAGTGCGTATCCTCGAGCCGCTCCTGGCAGAGCGTGCACTTCAGCGTCGCATTCTGGGCTGCGGCCGCTGCTGCGGCAGCTGCTGAATTTGGCGCTGCGCTGCTGCCGGGCGCACCGCTGATGCCGGCACCGCTGCCGCCACTGCTGCCGCCGCCGCTGCTGCTGCTGCTGCTGCTCATGCCTGGCGCACCCTGACTGCCGCTGCTGCCCGGACCGGCGTTGACGGCGCCGCTGCCATTGCTGCCGCTCGGTCCGATGGCGCCACCACCGCCGCCGCCGCCGCTGCCATCGCCCGCAACGGCGTTCGGATTGGGCGGCAGCGATGAGGGTCCAGCGTTGCCGTTGCCAGACGCAGCGCCGCCACCTCCGCCGCCGCCGCCAGCGCTGCTGCAACTGCTCAGCTGTGAATTGCTTGGGCCACCAGGTCCGCCTAGCGAGCCGGCAACGCCGCCAGCGCCGCTGCCAGCGCCCAAGCCAGCAGCGACTGCGGCCGCCTGCACTGAATTCGAGCCGCCGACTTCGCTGCTTGTGACCGTTGTGCTGGATACATGGCGAGAGCCCGAAGAGCGGCGACCCGACGAAGAGCCTGCACACAAAAGAGAGAGAGAGAGAGCGAGATTAGTTTATTTTCATTTGCATTTACAGTTAGCTGCAACTTACCCGAACTATTCGGCGAGTGAACACTGCGCGGAGGCATCGGCCCCGATGGCGGGCTCGATCCATTGCGACGACTGGCTGGAGACAAGTGTTCTGCAATTGAAAGAAGGAGTGAAATAAGGAATTAGAAGACGCATACAAAAGTAAGAGAGAGACACAGATAGAGAGACTCAATGTCTAGAGAGCGCAAACCAAGGCCTCCTGCTCAGTGTTGCCATTTTGGCAGATAAGAAAATGCTTATAGCCTTCAATCTAGCCTTTTTTTAATATCAGTTGGCTTTTACTTTTGCCTTTTTATATCCTACATATAGTTTCAAGTATTTTGCAAATTACCAAATTATATATGCAAATTACAGAATTAAATGAAATCGACCCTCAAATTTACAAATGCACATTTATACATATATGCATATTTTACATGAAATCTGCAAATATGTGTTAAAATCCCGATTCAGTTTTTTTTTTTGCATGCCTTTCCAGCTAGATCTAATTTTTTGTGCTCGTGAAAAAATGGCAGTACTGCTTCTGCTAGGTAAATGAGAGAAAAAGCTTTGCTGCTTAACTGTTAAGATGGAAGAGAGCGAAGTCAACATGGAAGGAAAAGAGAGAGAGGGAGAGAAAGATCTCTTCTTATCTCTTATACACTATCAAGTAAATTGTTAAAAAGCAATTAAGAGAGCTCTACTCGACTAGCAGATCCTGCTAAGCGCTGATATGCAAATCACACACACACACATACACAATTAAGCAAATGCTCTGCTTACAGTGCAGTTAAATTAGGCTTTATTAGCGGATCTTAATTGCTGAATAACTTTTGTTCTAAATGCAATTTCTCAATGAAATTTTCAGAGCATAATGATAAACACATGTGGTGCTAGTTGACAACAAAAATTTAAAGTTCTAGTACTGTATAAATAAAATATGAATAAATACATACATACATGTATGTACATACATATATTCAAAATATGTAAATGCTTCCATCTCTTATGTATGCGTATGTATGTATATGTATGTGCATGTAATGTTTATTATTTAGATACATATGTATATATATGTATGTATAAAAGAGCAAATTGTTTTGCCAAAGGTCTGGAATATTCATGCAGGGTATCCGCTAGTCGGGCACACCCAACTAAAGATTTCTTGTATAAGTTGATATTATACATACATATATGTATGTATATACATATGTATGCACATATTTATGAAGGATAAATTTGTATTATAAAAAACTAAATTTCAATTAAACATTTGTTTGCTTTACTGACAGTTTACTGTGCATCAAAATGGCACTAAATGCCAAATTAACAGGCAAAACAAACACACATACATACATTCATTAGTACATAAATGAGTACATACATAAATACATACGTAAATTTATACATCTGTATGCACATGCATACATATGTATGCAAAAAGCATTAAGCGTGCATAACTATGCATGTTAATACATACATACATACATAAATATATACATACATATTGCTCGACATTTACTTAATGAAGGCTGCTTTCGTTTTTAAATTACGAATGAATCAAAAAAGGAAAACTAAATGAAATCATTTTCATTGCAAGATGTTTTTTTCCTCCTTCGTTCGTCTTTTTTGGCGCAATATTTGTAATTTTAGAACTTGGCACGAAACGTTTCACAGTTCACTCACACACACACACACACACACACACACACACACACACACACAGGCACATGCATGTAGTTCTTTTTGTATGAGTGTTGGCAACAGCAACGACGACAACGACAACGTTTTCATTCACCAGCAGCGACAACAGCGGCAACGTGACGTCACAGCACAGCACACTGTGCAGGTTGCTGGCCCCACTGTGCCGCACCACGAACAGCACAATAACAACAACAGCAACAGCCACAACAACAATAGAATCTTCAACCAGCTGGTTTTTTGCAAACGCGACGTCAGTTGGCAAAGTGCCAGAGCGCTAGGCACCGAAGCAAACGACACGAATTGAAACGAAACAAGTTTTTGTTGCTGCTGCGCATACGTCACAAGGCAGCGACGCATGCAGAGCAGTAGCAGCACCGGCAGCAGCAGCGACCGAGCGAGCGAGCGAGCTAGCAAACGTGCAGAATGCAGTTGGCAGTTGGCTGGGCCGGATTTATTTGTTTTTTTTTTTTGCTTTTCATTTTATATATATGTACATTTGGTTGTCTTCTTTACTTTTTGTTTCTTCCTTTTCGTTTTCTGCAAGCATGCAACGCGAGACGCGACGTTGAGACGCTTCGTGTATGTATACCAGATACGATGATGCGTACACACACATACACACACAGAAGCACGCATACACATGCGCAAACATATTTGTAGTTTTGTTTTGACTGTTTGCTTTGGTTTTTTCGTCACGCAGCCGGCACGGCCGCCGCGTGACTTGTCGAGCGGCGGTCACGCCAATTAACATACACACAAACGTAATTTATATATATGTATTAGATAAATATATATATGTAGATATATAAATATGTATTAAATATGCATAGTTATGTGAGCAAGTGTGTGTGTGCGCACATGTACATGAGACATGCGCAAGACTTAACAGGCCGCTGTCGCGTCTCTGTCCCGCTGCTCTGTTAACTGTTGCTGTTAACATGACTTTTTTTATTATTTTTATTTTACTTTTTTCTTTGGCTTTTAATGGGCTTCAACATATTCAACGCACGCGCACGCGTAGCCACAATTTACTTTTGCTGCCGATGATGATATTGAAATGCTACAAAAAAGAAGCAAAAAATAAAAAAACAAAGACAACAACAGAGACCCAGAGGCACGCTGGAATTGAGCTGGGCTGTAATTTGTATGCCTAGCGGGGCCGCGCACATTGCTCAAATGTCGACGACGCTGTCAGCGGCCGCACAGTGGGCTGCATACAAAGTGCTACCGTCTGCCCCGGGAGTGCTGTTATGTTTATTTATTGGAAACTGTTGCTGTGTTATTATTGTTGTTGGTTTTTTTTTTTGCCTGTTCCTGCGCCACGTTGCTAAATTGGCGAGTCAAAAAACGCGCACAGACAATCGCAATTTGGTGCGTTGGCGTCGCTGTCGACGTCGACGCCGACAGCAGCGTCGTGCGTGCTCTGTGTGTGTGTGGCCTCCTCACCAATAATGAAATGCGATTATTTATAGCATTTGTTTATATTTTGCACGAAAATGTGTAAAAATAATAATAATAAGCAAGAAGAAGAAACACAATAAACAATAACAGCAGCAGCAACAACAAAACCAAGAGTAACAGCATCGTGCGCAGTCGACGTAGGCGTCGCAGCATCGACATGTATGCAATGCATGCAGCACATCGCTGCCGCCTCCATTCAAAAAGAGCGTGAGAGAGCCGTACTGAGTGAGAGGAGCAGTAAAATGTGCAAGCGCCATGTGCACAGTGAGCACGAAGCGATTTTTGTGTGTGTAATTAGAATATTTTACAAAATTTAATTTTTAACTATTTGATTCATTTATTTGATATGTATACATATATTTATTACATTATATTGGTATATAATATATATTGGTATATATTTATACACACACACAAATATATGTATATGTATTGTATAGTTTCCCTTGGAAACAATCAATTTGCTTCAGTGTGAATGCAGCAGACATTCTGTTCTTGGGGCCAATCTATTTTTAACTACAATTCTTTTACATTTCATTTCATTTCTATTTTCTGCTGCTTTTGGCATCATATTTGCACACTACAGCGCAAACATGAATCATTTGTTAATTTTTAAACACCGAACAAAAACTATTTGCCTATATTGGATGAATGAAAGGGGCCACACCCCAGCACATACATAGTATGTATGTATATACATATGCATATAGTCCACATGTTTAGATTTTAAAGAATTTGCAAAATTGTTCAGCTATTGTTTATGAAAATGAAACATTTGTGTGTAATTAGAGAATTATCATTTTTTCGTTTTGTATTTTTAGCAGATTATTTCAATATGTGTATGCCTACAGATCTCTCCTCCATTGCTCTATTGATTTCCGTTGATAATAAGCCTTTCATATCAGTGAACAGAAAGAAGAAGCCGTAATCAAAAATAAACAAAAGATATGCCTAGAATAGAGCAACACTTAAGTCGTGTGATCTGCCTCTATCTAGAAAATAAATACTACCCATAACTCTATATATATATATATATATATATATATATATATATATATATATATATATATATATATGTATATATATATATATATATAAATGATTATATATGTGTACATAAACCACTCGCTATCAGTCATACTTGGCCATGGATAAGATAAGATAGTGGCCTCAATGAGGAGCAGGCAATTACCTACTGATAAGATAAGAGCCCAAAAACAGCTGTGTGCATAAAACCCATCCAACAAACCCAAAAGCAAACGAAAGTGGAGCCACGTTATATATATGTGTATAGTATATACAAAACAAACTTATTTAAGTGGAACTTATATAAATAGCATGAAAGGCATAGCACTTATCACAAGGGAGCTCTCATAAGTGCTTTACTCATGATCGTCTTATCTGCTCAGTAAATGCGTATGCTGTAAGTGCTTTGGAATTACAAAGGAAACGCTTGAAAATCTCAAATCTACAATAAGTTTTGCTACATTTTGATTTTCTTTTAGTTTTGCTAAGAGAAGGATAAAATTATGTAGTATATATGTATATAAAAATCTAACTTAGCATATTATATAACTGTTAATATACACCCACTGTACTAGGCACACTCCTCCTACGCTCACGTCAAATACACACGGTTGAACCATGGAATCGATAAATCATTGATAATGCAATATTTAATCTAAATTATCAAAGCTCTAACACTGCTTTATTGATTATATTCAATCGTATCTCTGTTCCTGCATGCATAATGAATATGCTTTCACACACTTACTTTCACAACCACTGTAGCTGCTTATCTGCACCACTGTTCGACTGATAAGCACTGCTAGGCTGATAGAACATTAGATAAGATATGTCAACGCGGCATGATACCCTATTTTATTGTCTCGCTTATCATTCAATGGGGCATGTGCTTGCGACTAACCAAAATAAAATATTATTCATTTTGCTTTTCGTTTCTTTTTTCCTTGATTTATGCACCCAAAAACATTGTCGCTTTCATTCACACGTATTACGTGCACTTGTAGTGGTTGGTCACACTGTGCACTGATGCAGCTAATCAGCAAGCAGAGCTAGCGGTGGCGGCGGTGGCGATGTTGCCTAGGTTCATGCACGCACACATTCATACACACACATACACGCGCTTGCAAGAGCTCTCATTGCTGTACCTCTCTCTCTCTCAGCATGCCGCTGTTCACGTGTTAACGGTAAAAGTGCTGCACTGCATGCTGATGATGAGATGCTTCTGATTGACAGAGAGCGTGCCTAATTATTACATAGGGCAGTGAGAGACAGCGACAGATAGAGCGAGAGTGAAGCGTGTGCACAATGAAATATTTGTGACTAACGCGCACATTGGAATGGTCGCAAATGTCTGCGCTCTCAATGCAAGCTGCAAATGCAAGAGAGCTGAATGAAGACAACAAGACAACAAGGCGCAAAGAAGGAAAGATAGACAGGGAGAGAGAGAGAAGTGGGCGGCCAGGAGCAAGCAACTCGCACGTTCTATATGTGTGCCTAAATATTTGAGTCTGTATGCAGCGCATGTATGCATTGGGCTGGGCTGTAAAAGCTGATGCTGTTGATGAATACATATATGTACATATGTACATAAATATATACATATCACAATATATGTATGTATTGATATTGTGTAGCCTTATTTTGTATGTACACCACAATGTTGTATTTTTAGTGTACACACACACACACACACACACACACACACACACACACACATACATACACTTACAGAATTTGGTAATGAAACACTAATACATGCATACATATTATATACAAAGCACAAACGTAACGTAAATACAAGCAATAGGCAGTAAATGGCCGCAGCAAAGTAAAACGAAAAAGACCTAAAATCAACAAGAAGCATACTTAATATGTGTGCTTGTATGTGTGTATATATACAAACAGAGAATCACGAACAGTGATGTCAATAAGATTTGCACTGCATTGAAAAATAAATATGACTAATAATACAAAACAAATGCTATACAAATAAAATTAAAATTAAATTATAAATTACATTTCTTTTTCCTCAACAATAAATATTTTTACTCAAGTGCAATCAACATCAATGAAAATACGCTTGGGCCCACTGTGTAGCGGCAGATGACGGCATCGGCATGCGCGAAAAATTCTCATTATTTTGTTTTTCATTTCTATTTGGTGAGTATTCGGGCATGTATACGCATATGTACATGAACATACATATACATATACATACATATGGATTGTATTGTATATCAGTATATGTAAGTGTGTGTACGATAAACGTTGCTGTTGCAGTCCGGCGTTCCGTATACTAACTACAAATTTTATCTACACTGTTTGCTGTTCTGCGTATGCGCGCGTATCTGTGTGAATATATATATATATGTATATATATATATATGTGTGTGTGTGCAACTTGTTATCGCATAGCGTAAAACAGCAAAGAAGAAGAAATAAAAACCAAAACAAGTTTAATGACGTTTTGCGCGCGCACACACACACACACTCGCACACAAAAGAATGAGAAAAAAACAACAAAAGAATGAAGGAAAAAAAACAACATAGAAACGTTGAGAACCCAGCAGTAAATCGAAAAACCCGTTTAGCCCAGGCAGCAGTAACAGCGAGAGAGCGAGAGAGGCACAGTTACAGCAGCAATAGCAACGGCAGAGCTTTGGCACGCAAGCGAGAGAGACACAGTTACACAGCTCAGCTCAGCATCATCAGCAGCGACGTTGACTTTTTGCACGTCTGTTTTTATTACATTTTTTCGGGTCGCGTACCGTCCTTTCGGGTTACGTGTAGCCGAATACGAGTTGTATATATAGGTATATGTATGTGTGTGTATGTGAATGTATGTATGCATATGTATTTATGTGAATGTCTGTTATGTATTTTAGCTTTTTGGCTTTGCGCATGACGAGCAGCAAATGCCTTTTTATGGCAAGGGTTGGCAGCACCAAAAGGTGCCGCTGCTGTCAATGAGGGTTGCGTCGTCGCCGTCGTTGTTGTATTGCAAAATGCGTGCAGCTCTGTCTGTGTGGGTGCCTATATATGTATATATATATATATATATATATATATATATATATATATATATATATATATATATATATATATATATATATTATGTGTGTGTGTGTGTGTGTGTGTGTGTGTGTGTGCTTGACTGTGTACGTGACATTTTGGTGCGTGCAAAAAAAAGACAACCAAAATTATTTGCATTTGTTTAGCTTTGCTTGTGTCTATTTATGCTTCTGTCCCTCTCGCTCGCTCTCTTCCCCCTTCCATGCCATTCGCCCATGCACTTGATGCCTTCCAAGCTCGGCATGTATACACACACACTTACACACGCATTATTTGTTGTGGCCCAGCGCCTGGAAGAGCTCATGCGTTCCAAAAAAGCTGCGTCAAGGCAACCCACCAACTGCAACTGCAGCAGCAGCAGCAGCAGCAGCGGCAGCGGCAGAATTAGCTCAGCGACTGCGCCTCTGGCCTGCTGATAACAAGCTGTATGTACATAGTATACATATACATATACATACATATATATATGTATGTATACATACATATATAGACGACTGTTCCGTTATCTAATCTGCTGTTGGCGACGCTGCGCTGTGGTTATCAGCCAATAGTCGCGCTGCTGCTCGACTGATAAGCGCAACTTATTTCTTCCTATCTGCTATCTCTTCCTGTGCCCCACACTCTCTCGCTCTCTCTCTCTGTCGCACTCTCCCTTGCGCCTAGTCTGTCTGTCTATCTGGCTCTCCCTCTCTCTCTCTCTCTCTTTGTTCTGATAAGCAACAATCACGCTCGCTCACTCGGCTTGGGATTTTGTGTGCCAGTTTGCAGCGGCGCTTATCTTCCAACGGCACACACACACACACATTTATACACATATGTGTGTATATGTATATGTGTATACACAGGGAATCGAAGCTTTTGCATGTTTCTCGATGCTCATTGGAAACCTTTTGAAAGATGTTCAAATTAAAAATTTGAAATCAGAGCTGAAGACATATGTTTCATTATATATACATATACATATATACACATTTATATATACATATAAATATTTTTATAGATTATGCAGAATTATGTTTGAACAAAGCTGTTTTTGTTCCACTGTTAACACAGCATGCCATTTACAGCTATTCTAAGAATTGCTTGTGAAAAGATACTTGCGGTACTTTTATTGATACTGATTTACAGGGTATTAAGCAGTCTCTGCTTACTAACTAGAGAGAGTACAGTTGGCACATGGAATATGTATCAAATATAAAATACTAAAAAATACTAAGGATTTAATGAATTCTATTACGCACTCGCTACTTTTTGATTCCATGAAATACAGTTGTCAATTAGAATAGGTACTTAAAGAAAGTACCAAAAAAACTTAGGCATCAATGACCGACAAATTTGTCGAACTGTTTTTACAGGGTATGACATAGTCGCTACTTACTAATTCCATGACAAACAGTTGTCAATTAGAACAGAACGAAAAATGTAAAACAAAAACAACCAAATAAGTAAATTAATGACCAACAATTATAGGGTATGACGCAGTCGCTGTCTATTAGTTAGTCAATGGACAGCTGTTAACTTTAGTAGCTGCTAAAAGTGAGAGAATGTACAATGACAATTAAATTCATCACCATGACCATTGTCATTTTCTAGAGATTAGCAAAAATTCCTAAAACTATATGTATATACATATAGTAAATATATGCCAACTGAAACATACTGGGTATTCCATAGTCGTTGCTTATAAGCCACTTGACCCACATCTCTACTAGTTACATTTTGACTATAAGAGACTCTAATGCCTAGTTTTAATTTTTCCCATACTACGGGATATATATTTTAATTTTTACAGGGTATTAAATAGTCGTTGCTTATAAGCCACACTTCACCCACATCTCTGCCAGTTACATTTTGCCTATAAGCGACCCTACTACCTAGTTTCATTTTTTCCCATTGTATATCTATTTTCCACAGGGTATTACATAGTCGTTACTTATTAGCCACACTTCACCCACATCTCTGCCAGTTACACTTTGACTATAAGAGACTCTACTGCCTAGTTTTAGTATTTTCCCCATTTCACAGGGTATTCTGCTAGTCGTTGCTTTACGAATAACTCATTGAAAGAAAGAAGAGAGAAAGAGAAAGAAGTAGCTTAACTTACCGGCTGCCTTGAAGGTCGACGCATCAAAGCTGGGCGCCCGCACCGGCTGCTGTTTGTCCCGCAAGTTGAGCTGCCGCTCGGGCACGTAGCTGACGGCGGGCAGGGATTCACCTCGTGTCAAGGGCGGCCGGACGCCGTTGGGATCCTCGAGGGCGCTGCGCTTGACGCTGGAGGGGCCGACGCCGACGCTGCTGGTGCCGGCAGCGAGATCGGCAACGCTGACGCCGACGCCAACGCCGACGCCAACGTGGGGTGGTCCATGCGATTGCTGTGACTCAATGTCCACGTCCTCGGAGGGCGGACGCTTCAGGTTGACGGAGAGGGCGGGCAGCAGAGCTGAGGCGCTGACGCCGCTGCCGACGGGCGGTTGCTGCTGCTGCTGCTGTGTAACGGGACCGGGTCCAGGTCCAGCACGCTGTCCGCCCGTGGGCGGCATATGGTGGGGCGTCATATGTGAGATGCGCACCGGACGCACATCCGGCGCCGACTCCAATTTAACGGGAAAGTCCATGACGCCGCTGCTCTGCTGCTGCTGTTGCTGCGGCGGCGGCGGCGGCGGACCGATGCGCGGCATTTGATAGGCGGCCGCCACGGCATGATGATGGGAGAGGGATAACGGTCCTGGACCGCCACCTGTCGAGGTGCTCGGTGCACCTCGATGCTGCTGCTGCTGCAGACTCTGCTGCTGCTGCTGTTGCTGCAGGACGACGACTTCGCCGTTCTCGTGGGCACGCTTGCTGCTGGGATGCAGACGCTTCATTTGCCTGGCGGCGTCGAGCACCACCTCGATGCGGTCGGCGCCCTCGTAGTTGACGCAGCCGCGGCAGACGGCCTCCGAGAAGTCGTTGATCATGGCCCAGGGCATGCGGGGCAGATCGCAGAGGTAGCAGTGCTGCCTCTTGGTTTGCAGCGACATCTCGTTGGGGTTAGATTTCTAGTAGTTCCAACTGGAAGTCGAATGGAATGCACTGCAACGGCAACGGCAACGGCAACGGCGACTGCGACGTTGACTGCGGCTGCTGCGACCCAAATTTACGCGCGCAACTCGACCCACTTTTTGGCGTCAGCGTCGCTGCGCGCACAAATGCAGAACAGAATAAACGCACACACACACACGCACGCACACACACACACGGGTAGTAGAAAGCACGAGAGAGAATTGGTTTGCTGTCAAGCGCTTGATTAATTGCTTGTCGATAACAAATATCGATAATTGTTTAACAATGGCGCCGCCTGCTGCTGCTTTTGTTGTTGTACCGGCAATTTGTTGTCGTTTTGAACATTGCGCTGCGGCATTTTATATATGCACACACATACATATGTAAATTAATTCTTATAAATTTGTTTGAAGCACAGCGCATATATATTCTTGTTCAGCACGACTAGCTGACACGCTATAGCCATGTCCGTCTGCAAAACTTGTTTTTCAATTTTTTTTTTTTCTTTTCTTTTATCTGCTGCTGCTGCTGCTGTCAGCGTCTTGCGCTTTGTTATTGATTTTCGCTGCTGCACACACACACATGGCCAGCAATAACATAAAAAAAATATTTATTTATTTATTTTTTTAAAATTTATTTTTTTTATTTGCCCGTACACTGTCAAAAAAAGAAGTTTGCTTGTTTTTAAATATTTTTCTATTGCGCTGCGGCGCACGCACACACAAACACGCAGCTGCACATGTATGTATGCACGTATTATACATACACGTACGCTTTAGGTTTATTTTTTTTTACGTCTTTGTCGCCTGCACAAAATACACACACATACACAGAGAGACACGCACACACAGAGCACTGAGCAGAGACACGTACCGAGCGACGCTCAATATGTGTGGCCAACTACACCGAAGAATGTTTAGCGTAAGCGTAACTTGACGCGACAACGTTCGGCTACAGAATGATGAAAATGAGCGGTGCGCAAAGCAAAGCAGCGTAAAAGCAAAACCAAACAAAAAGAAGAAAAGAAAAAAAAGCAGGCACGTCAAATAGTCAGCAGCACTGCCAACCCAGTGGTGAATGTGCACATATGTATACACAAACCAACGTGCATAGGTCATGCAGTCAATGCAGCAGGGATGGTAATGCATACATATGTAAATAGATATATGTATATCTATGAAAACGAACAATCGGATATTTTATATTGACATTACTTGGGTGTAAACATGTTAAATGTAATGTTGACATAGAATTTATTTGCATATTGTATATCTTATTAAAGAATATTGTGTAGCGCATATATCTATTTATTATTAAAATTGATTACAAAACAATAATTTAATTTAATAAAATGATAAGAAATAGTAAGAATAATACAAATGCTGTATTGGAAAAATGTAATCACTCAGATCTTACTAATGCCGATTGATACATGTATAGCTTATTTCAGCTATGCCAATTGGCAATTGGGCTGCTTGCCGTTTACTATTGTACACATTTTTGAGTTCATGCGCGCACGCTCTCGCTCTCATATGTATGCGTGCGCCTTTTGGCACATACACACTCTCACACATGTGCATTTACTTCTACAGTGTAAGCTCTCCACTGAGAACACAGACAGCACGTCGGATGTCCGTGTTGTGCAGGCAACTAATTCAGAGCTGTGGCGTGTCATGCTAGCGAGCCACCACTGTATCACATATACGTATTTCCATGTATATGTGTGTATGACGCGATGTATATATACACCAAAACCACACACACACACATACACACAACAGTTGTGCGTCGCGTACGTGCTAGCACGTCATAAGCAAAAGCAAAACGCAAAGCAAGGCGCTGACGACGCTGTGACGACGGGGCATGGCATGGCTATGGGTATGTCGTGCAAAAGGGGCGCGTTTCGTGTTGGGGGTTGAAACGAGAGCAGCGACCATTGCTCCAGTACACTAGCGTTGCGTGTATGTATACCATGTGTACAGACACACATATTTACATACATATATCCCTGAGTGTATACATATGTAAATGTACATGGGCAAGCGTATACATACGAAATTGTGGCACAATCACATGCTACATACAAACGTTCGTGTATCGATACACAAATGTAGACCTTGAATACGTAACGGCGCGTCGTTGTCTCTGCCGACGTCGCTGCTACGTCACGTCAGTGGCGCTCGCAATTGCAGCGGCAGAGCCTGTTAGTGATTGCAGTTATTTGCGTTGACAGTGGCGCAGATGCCGCTGCGGCTGCACTAAATGACGTATAGCATGATGTGTATATTACGCATTTTTTGAACCGTTATGCTAGCAGGCAATGTCTACAGCATGATTCTTTGTATATGCGTGTGTGTGTGTGCGAAAGAGAAACACTGTAGCTAATTAGCGCAAGCAGCTGATTTCGCAAGCGAACAGCTGATTTAACAGCAGCTGTTAAGCAGCAGCAGCTTGAAAAATGGCAACGTTGCAGCGCTGCCCAGAACAGCCAGCAGCGCAGCGCTGTTAAGCTTCAGCCCATATAATGTATGCATACACATAGATACACACATCCATACATGCATACATATTTATAGTATACATTTTACATGCACATGTAAAGCGCGCGCGCGCTTCTGTGTGCATGTGTGTGTGTGTGTGTGTATGTGTTCCATTTTATGACCAGGAAACGTTTGCACTGCGCATGTACGTAACTGTATGTATATATGTGTGTCTGTATGTGTATATATGCCACACCTCCTGCTGCTAATGTTTTGTATGCATGTATAACAATTGTCCTGGGCTGTTGGCCCGGCCAACTAAATACATATATACATACATACATACATACATATATGTATATGTATACATACACTGATATCGATCCGTCTTCCGACCATGGTCTGGGACAAATTCCACGATGGATACAACCTGTCGTATTGCCCTTTATTTTGTGTGTATCCAACATTGTTGGGCTGCGAGGCTTCCTGGAAGCAACAATGCCAAAGAAAGAAAAATGCAAAAAAGAAAAAGCTGGATACACACAGCACAGAACCCGCCTCCTCCGCCTCTTCCGCACCCCCCATAACCCCATCTGCCCATCCCCTAACATTACGGCCGTAATGCAGGCGAGTGAACTAAGTGCACTTGAAACACTCAGCCGGCAGGGCTAAATCAATTTAATAACAATTAACTGTTATACTGTTATACGCCAGCGCTTTGATATCTCAATTTCACTCTATTTACAAGTGGGTGTAATTTAACCGGAATACGGAAAACCATAAAATGCTGTAATTAACGTATATCTAACGAATTTTTAGAATTTGGAATACGGCAAGCCGCAAAGTCCTAAACATATATCTAAAGAGTTTTGAGCTTTAGCTCTCAGTATATTTTTACTCAGTTGGATGAATTCGACGTTCGTAGCTCTGCTTGGACAATATTTTGAATAGATAATGTCTTATCTGTAATATCTGTAAGCGCTTATGAGTAAAGCTTTTAGTTTCCAGGCTCAGCTAATGAACGATAAACAGAACTTCTGACTCTGAAGCTCAATAGCTCCATAGTTCCAGATTTAGATGCAATATATATATATATATATATATATATATATATATATATCATATATCAATTATGTAGTTATATATCCAAAAGTAATCAAGATTTATGCCTGAGCTTTCTTATAAAAGCTTTTCATTGGCTTGAAACTAATTTCACTTTAATTCCACGCATTTATATGAATTTTATTAACTTTTACAAGCTTTTATATAGCTGAGAAGCTTACAGGTTATAAAACTTTTTCTTGGTGAGCTTTGATCCATTTTAAAACTTTGATCAAGTTTCGTATATTTTATCCCATATATATAGAGAGTTTATATAGCTAAGAAGTTTAGAGTTTATAAAAGCTTTTCCTAGCGAGCTTTGATCCATTTTGAAACGTTGATCCTCCACATTCAGTCAGCTAGAGTTCATGCATTAAGTTAGCTAAGGAAATTAGAGTTTCAAAAAGCTTTTCCTGGCGAACTTAGATCCATTTTCGAAGTTTTTATGCTCCGCATTCGCTTCACTTACGCTTTGAATTCCATTTTTATATAGGCACTTCCAAATATGCATATAGAGACTATATCTGTCTCCATGTCCCCTCTTAAGGAAAACCATTTGTTATATAGGGGTTTTGATCAAAATCAAATGTATTTTAAAACAATAATTATTAACTCAGCATATAAAAATATACGCGTTATATATGCATTCGATATATATATATATATATCTGGTAATATTATAGTAATATAACTAAATTTATAAAGTAATTTATTTGATTTATATATTTATATACATATATATATATATATTGCTTGAATTATGTAGAAGCGCACATTGAGGCAATATAACTGTTATACACATGCGTATACACATGCGTATAACAGTTGAGCAACATTTCACATACATATACACATATATATCTATATGAATCAAAATCAGTTATTGGAGGGCTGTGGTGGGGGCGTGGCATGTTTGCATAATTCGTTTTATAAGCGTTTCTTTTTGCCTAGTTATATAAAGTATAATAGAGCGTATAACAGTTTTTTTAACAGCATAAACATGTGTGTGTGTGTGTGTATGTGTCTGTATAACAGTTAGCACTGTGCTACTTATGAACTAATGCCGCATTGAGCAAATTGCAAATTCTTGTATAACACATACACGTAGTACAGTTAGACATTTACATATACATATATATATAAAGTAAACGAGCATAAGTTAGACTTTCAATTTCTCGATCGATACATGTATACACACACATATAACATATGTATGTATAACAGTAAGTAGTACAGTTTTATCTTTTTTTTATGTTTTTAGTTCGTATTAGTTTTTATAGGAGGGTATAAGTTTTTCAAATTTGTTTTTGATTTTATATATATAATAAATTAGATTTAAGCACTAACATGGGAATATATATATACGTATATATATAGATCTATATATACATATATATATATATATGTATGTATGTATGTATGTATATAAAAAATATTATTTTTTGTCTTTTTTTTAACTTGTCAGCATTTTGACCCAACCTAACACAGATCTCTTCTCATATACTATATACCAGTTGGTTGTTCTTCTTGCTTCTTTCTCTTCTCCTTCTTCTTCCTCTGTTGTCATCTCTTTCGCGCTTGGTGGGCACATGGCACTAGTTTCTCTCATTCCATCTCTTTTCGATTCGTTTTCGTTATTGGATTTGTCATACTTTTTTAATTTTTTTTTTCTATATCTATATATTTTGGGGAACTTTGTTAATTCGAATACCCTGTAAACTTATACAACGTTTTTTGTTTTTGTAAATATTGCAACATCTTCAGATTATTCACTTTAACAGGCACTTAACCTTAAATGTACACAGAGATATATATCTATATAAGTTTTATATATATAAAAAAAATGTATATATAGGTATATATTGGATTATTTGAACAAAAAAAAAAAGGAATACTAATGCTGTATAACAGTTGTTATATATAAAAAAAAAATGTATATATATATATATTGAGCATTACTGTTATATTGTGTATATATTACTATTTGTTATATTGTTACAGCTGCGGCTGCTATGCTATTTAAGCTGTATAACAGTTCTGGATTAGTTGCGCAGTTATGGGGCAAGCTTCGACACTCTCTCTCTCTCTTTCTGTCTCATTTAGCACCCTTGGGTGCGTTTTAATTCCTCTCTCTCTCTCTCTCTCTCGCTCCTCTACTACTACTCTTCGAACAGTTTTTTGGGGGGGTTGTCGCTGCACTGCCGCCAGGTGGCAACGCTATTTCGCTTCGTTTTTTGTTTTTCAGTTTCGTCTGCTTCGATTTCGCTTGCTCGTTTCGATTTTTTCATTTTGCTTTCGTGTTATCGATACAATGTATGTGGGAATGTTTGCGACTGTGGAATGTCGTGTATAACAGTTTGTGGAAATGATGATTTGGTGAATCCGCTCTGCTGCTGCTGCTGTGTACCAACCACTTGGCATATTGATGCGTATAACACACTTCCTGCGCATCAACAGGCAATGATAGCGGCGTATAACAGTTCTTGGAATGAGTTGGTGTTGCTGTCTCTGCTATTTGCGAATATGTGTATTATAGAGCACTTGTCACACGCATAACAGCAACTGAAAATGGTATATTAAAGTTGTAGCTGCTCTTGCTGTTGTGTATAACAGTTTCGGTTTATGGTTTTTGTCAGTTGCCATTGTTCATTACTGGTGTATAAAAGTTTTCTGTTTCTTTTCAACATTCTGCACTACTGGTGTATAAAAGCCATGGTGTATAACAAAGCGGTATATAAAAGCTGTAGAAATATAGCTGCTGTTGCCGTATAACAGTTGATGTATATGGTAATTGTAGGCTATTCAAGTAGATGTGCTTCAATGCGTATAACCGTGCTAGTGCATAACAGCTGACGTGTATAACAGTTTTCTTTACTGTTTTTTTTAGTTGTCATTGCTGTGATACTGTACTGGTGTATAGCAGCCGAGGTGTATAATAGTTTTCCTTTACAGCAGATGAGGTGTATAACAGTTTTCAATTTGTTTTCCAAATTTCTGCACTACTGGTGTATAACAGCCATGGGTAAAACAGTTTTGTATTGCTTTTCAAGCTGCTGCACAAGCGAACGCCAACGCAGCACGCACGTATAACAGTTAACAGCGCGTATTAAAGTGAGTTCGCACCGGCGGCGGCGGCGGCGCTCTGCGACGACGATCCACATTCACGCTGTTGCCCGCTGCCGACGTCGCACCAACCGCTGCTCGACCATGTCCATGTCCATGTCCATGCCCATGGCCGTGGGCGTGGCCATTGCTGTTGCCTGCGAGCGCTGCAGCTGCTGCGGCTGCCGCCTCCTCGCGCAGCTTCTGCTTCTGATCGCTGAGGCGAGCGCCCAAGCGATGCACCTTCTCCGGACTGAGAATGTTTAGGCGTGTGCTCTTCGACAGCTGCTGCGGTGCAGACGAGACTGTGTGGATAAGAAGAATATGTCAAGATTTAGATACAGATTGACTATATATATATATGTACATATATGGATAGATATATAACTAGTATGTGATAGAGATGAATGTGATACAGATGAAAACCATGCAAGCGCTTTGTTTATATTTATTAGTAACCTTTGATGGCAAACTGTTATAATTGTAAACTGTTATAATTCAATTTAATTTGTGTTGTGCTTTGACTTCATATTCTTGATCCATTCAGTCTTCATTCTTGCAGTTTGATTTTCCTTGAACTAGTAATACTCTTAAATTTCATTTTTTAGAATCTAGATCATATATGCTCTATATATGCGACCAAAACTTTTGTGTTCTATGGCTCTAGGATTGTTACATCATTTCCTTGATTCTATCTTATCGAAATCGTCTTATATATTGGAGTTTTTACTCCACTCAGATTTAGTCTTTAGTTTTTTTTAGCTATCAGTCTTAAGTTCTCATACTACTATTATAGTATTCTTAGCTCTTTAAAGCTCTTTTTTTTATAGTAGCTCTGATTGCTAAATTAATCTAAAGCACTATATAAAGGCACTCCAAATAATAATAATATTGCATCGAAAGCCAATTCGCTAAGCTTTAAGCTCACAAACGAATAGAGAATTATGAGAAAAATCTATTAACAAACTGATTTGATCAGCTTTGATATGTGAATCTTTAGAACTTAAGCATTGTATTTGGCGAAAGATATATAAATAGATATATCGATATATACAGATTTAACTACATTCTAACCAATCCTAACCGATTTTGGATCCAAAAGCTTTAGCTAAGTTTAACATTTAAGCTGGTTTCAACTGATTTTTCTGAGATTCTTAAACAAAGTTCTGAGCTTTAAGCCGCAAGCTTCTTTAAAACAGTAGGCAGTTTAAGCGAATTACTATTGAAAGTTTGAGGATATATCCAAATATAACTAATAAAACACTCGTTAAAGTACTGAGCATTAAACTTCTCTAAGCTGGCTGTGAATTCTAGGCGAAAAAATATTAAAAATTGATTCTGTATAGAAAATTTTTAGAAGATTTTGAACACCTACTAGATATAGAGTCTATATGGTTAACTATATGGATAACTGTATATTGATTCAGTTGTGCGCATCTAAGCTTTTAACATGGCTCAACTTGTTTTGAGCTATAAGCAAAAACTGTTGAAAACTGATTTTAGTTTTTAGTTTCATATTGCTAATACGTAAACTAAATCCAGATAGTATATAGATAACTATATAATTTGAGCTGAGCTTTTAACGCAAACTAAATTTAGATTCTATATAGTTAACTAACTAGTTAACTGTACATTCAACTGTACAACAGAGCTTTAAGCTTTAAGCTCTCTCTTTGGTAGTCCTGTGGGAAGGTGTGGCTCTAGTTTTGTTGAATACATTCTATTCATGAGGTCTATATATGGAAACATAACGGTACATTCGTTGTATCTATTGGACTCTAAGCTCTCTTGTGAAACAGCGGCTCCATTGCGGTTAGCCTGGCTCAATTGTAGCAATCGAAATGACATCCGTTTCGGATCGGCATTCTCGAATGGATTTACCGTGATTGTGGCTCTGGCGCTGTGCCGTCGCTGCCGTATGCCGCTGGGCGAGATGTTTGCCCGGTGAGCCTGGTCGATGGCGTGTGGGTGAGGCTCCATTGCTGTTGCTGTTGGTTGTGGTTGTTGTGGCTGTTGCGGTTGTTGTAGATTTTTGTGGTTTGGCTTTGTTAATGGGTTGAGCGGGACGACGCTGCCAAGGAGCTGTCAGTGGCAGCGTTAGCTTGTGCTTCTTGGCCAGGCAATCGGCTGCACCTCCTCCTGCTGCTGCTGTAGCTACTCCTCCTGCTGCTGCTGTTGTTGCTCCTGCTGCTGCTGCTGTTGATGCTGCTGTTGCTCCTCCTCCTGCTGTTGCTGCTGCTCCTGCTGCCGTTTCGGCTGCTTTGCTGCGCTTGGCCACCGTTGCTGGTTTCGTTGCAGTCGCCAGCTGCTCAAAGGACTCGGCATGCTGCAGGCGCGGCTGCTGCGCCGGCAGCTGGCGCCGTCCAAAGATGGGCGTCTGATTGATGCGCTGAGTGCTGCGCTGCTTCGCTGCTGCTGCTGATGCCGTTGAGTTGCTGCCATTCATGGCTGCCTCGTGCTCGAGCCGCTGAAACATTTTCAATGCCACCGGCGGCGTCTTGAAGAAGTTGCGCATCGAGTGCTGCGACTGGCTGAAGTTGCGACGATTTGCCTCCTCCACGTGCTCGAACTTGCTGCGGCACTGATGCAGCCGCGTGCGCATATCCTCGAAGGCCAGCTGATGCTCGAGCGGGGCGGGCAGCGGCGGCGGTGTGGGCGGCTCCACGGGCACCACTGGCACCACTGGCACCACTGGCAGCACTTGCGGCGGCGGCGTCAGCGTCGGCGGCGTTGGCGTCACATTCACCTCATGGTAATTGAGACTCGTATCGCAGCTGGAGTCGACATCGGAATAGTTGTTCAAGTCCCGCACATCGTTCAGCTGCAGCTCGGCACCGGGACGCAGGTCCACCAGGTAGCCCTTCTCGCCAAATGGACGGCACTTCTTCAGCGCCTGCTTCAGCGCTCGCTCCGTCGATGTCGTCTCCGGACTTAGGCCACGCAGCGGCGGCTGTGCGCCCAGAAAACGCTGACGGCGACGGGCGCGCATGCTGTCCCTTAGCCGTTCGCCACTGGGCGAGAAATCCTTGCCCAAATGGGGAGACTTGGGTATGTCATGGGTGCGCATTACAACGTTCTCCATTAGCTCCACATTCTCCTTCTCCTCCAGCTGATGGGCCGTGGCTTGCATCGGTTGCTCCTGCTGCTGTTGTGGCTGCTGCTCCTGCTGTTGTGGCTGCTCCTGCTGTTGCAGTGGTGCTGTCTCGGCCACCGATAAATTGTCCAGACTGCGTTGCGATGTGGGCGACAGCGCATCCTCCGAGCTGATGTAGCTATCCTGAAAGTTCTCGATCTCGTGCAGCAGATGCGCCGGCGGCTGTTGCTGTGCGTCCAGATGTTGTCGCAGCTGCTCCAGCCACACGTACAACGTTTCGAAGCATGGACGCATATCCGGATTCAGATCACAGCAGACAAAGGCCACCTTGACAAAGGCCTCGGGGCACTGGGCGCAGAACTTTTCGCGAAACTCCTGCTGATTCAAACTGAAGTCGGAGTTGCGTGGCATGAAATCCGGATCGGCTTCCACGCGGCCAATTATCTGTGAGGAGAAAGAGGGCAGAAATATTAGTAGTTGCAACGTTTACGAATAGGGTGGAAGGATTTTAAGACATGGAGTCTTAGAGAGAGGCTAAGGGGAGTTATGATAAGCTATGTGAGCCTGTAAAACTTGAAGACCTACTCGATTGGCTACAGCTGACTGTCTAGTTTGTAGCTATGAATATTTATGAACCAAACTAACGTTTATTGTAAGCCAGTAAAACTTTTATGAATTTCATATCATCGGAGCTTAAAGAGGAGATATAATAAGCCATGAGATCTATTTTACAAATGTGTACTATATCAAGCTAATATATAAATACACACTATGAATATGGCAGGACAGCCCAGTTAATATCGATGAGCATCTATGCTGAAGAAACATGCTCAAATATATTGTGTATTCAAGAGAGTTTTGATAATAGCTGTATAGCTATAACTATATATTATAATATAGTTGTTTAAAAGTAAGTAAAACGTTTACGAATGGGGAGGAGAAATGAAGAGATATCCAATTGGGGCAAGCCGAGATGTTCTACCTATGAGCATGAGACATGAAAATTAAGCCAATGAAACAAGCTTATATATACATATATTAAAGGACAGTAAAACGTTTACGTCTATGACAGACAAATATTAAATAGTAAAGGAGTCTTCAAGCGTAGATTTGGTACATATGAAATTTTAAACCTAAGCCATAAAGCATTTTGAATGTTATCTAATCAAATAAACTGCTTGCCAGTAAAACTTTTATGAATGCATGAATAGTAGATAATTAAAGAACTCGAAGATCTACGGATAAAAGGAAAATATAACTAGCCAAAGACTGTCAAGAGCTTGCTTAGATGGGAAGTTTATGCCAGTAAAACGTTTCTGAATGCAGGACACAGAGGAATTAGATACACAAAGGTGAGCAATGCAGAGAAGCTAACCTATTTGTGGCTAACAAGTGTTTGGGTTGAGATTGAAGAGCTTAGTTAGCAAATAACTTGCAGACAGTAAAACGTTACAGATTATAGAAGAAAGCAGCTCTGAAGACATTCGATGCCAGCAGAAGTAGTTTTAACATAGAGAAAGAGAGACAGAGAGAGCGAAAGTTAATTCTTTCTAGTCAGAGAAACGTTTACGAAGACAGCACAAAGAAGAAGTGAAGAATGCAGCACCCCATATATGTATATGCTCATCACCTAACATATGGAAAGCGATTAGATATATTGAGTGCAGTGTGTTCCCAGATAAACTCACCTCGCAGAGCATTATGCCAAAGGAGAAGACATCCACTTTCTCGTCGTACTTGAGGCCCTTCATCATTTCGGGCGCCATCCAGTAGGGATTGCCCACCACTGTGTAGCGCTGGCGGCGCTGTCGACTCTTGCTGCGCCGCAATGTGCCGCTGGGCGACATGGCGCTGCCATCGAGGGAGACCGAGTTGGAGCTGGCGGTGGGGCCGGCGCCGGGTATGCGGGGTGCGTCGACACTGCGGGCCAGGCCGAAGTCGGCCACAATTACGGACTGATCCTCGCGCACGAGACAATTCATGGAATTGAGATCACGATGGATGATGTTCATCGAATGCAGATAGCTCATGCCGCAGGCAATATCTCTGGCCAGGCAGACGCGCTGCGACCAGCTGAGCACGCGACTCGAGTCATGGATCAGCTCCTTGAGACAGCCGCCGGCCACGTACTCCGTGACCATGTGCAGCTTCTTGTCCTTGTAGAGCACGCCAATGAATTTGAGCACATGCCGATGATCGAGCAGCCGCAGCACGGCGACCTCTTTGATGAAATTGCGCTGCGCCTCCTCGTCGGCGCGATGCAGCTCCTTGAGGACCATCAGTTCGCCGGTCAGGCGATGCGTCACCTTAAACACCTTGCCAAAGAAGCCCTCGCCCAGCTTCTCGCCCATGACCAGATCGGAGGCACGAAAGATGCGCTGCGGCTTCTGGACAACGCGACAGCTCTGCGTGCGCGACAAATCGTATAGCTGCGGATGCGCCGAGTGCTGCTGTGCCGTGTGCTGCTCGTCCAGCAATTTGGAGAGACTCGAACAGCGTTCCTTCTCCTTCAGCTGCGAGGACAGCTGCTCCGGCGGCTGCTGCTGTGGCTGTTGAGGCTGAGGCACTTGCTGCTGCTGCTGTGGCACGACGGATTTGCTGCTTTGCAGCGATTGCAACGTTTGCTGGCGCATCTTGCGCATCTTGCCGCTGGGCTCGGTGGCCGCTGCCTTGTAGAGACGCTCGCGTCCACGACCGCCGACCTCAACACTGGAGGCGGACGTGCTCAGTGGCAGTATCAGTGTTGAGGCGGAGCTGGCGCGCTGAATGTCCGCCTGACTGCAGCTGCGACACACCTGCACCGGATCATGCTCCACCGTTAGCTGCAGCATCTTCTCATTGCTGCGTATCAGCTTGTCGATCTGATCCACAGACGAGTTGCTGACGGGCGTGCCATTGACCTCCAATATCCGATCGCCAATATGCAAATTCGTGAGATTCACATCGATCCTAAAAGCCGTACAAAGTCATTGGATTAATGTGAGCTTTCACTTCAAGGGATACTCAAGGATTTTAGTGGATTTTGGGTTCTTTAGGGTTCTTGGTTTACCTACATATATGAAGCACAACAACGATCCGCCACCGAGGTAAGCAGGGAGAAGGCGTATTTGCCCATGCGACCATAAAATTTACAAATTAAGCTTGATAAGCGTGAGACAGTGTAATTAAAAAGAGACAGAGACAGACACACACAGAGCGAGAGAGCGAGTGAGAAAGAGAGAGAGAGAGTAGGAAAGTAAAACCAACACCAGGCATTAAAATATTGCTAACAAATTTCAATTAAAAACTAATAGTTAAAGTAGATGCATTTAAAGCAGCTTTTTAAGCTTTTTTCTTTTAAAACTGCTGTACAACTGCTTTAAATGCTTGTATTCAGAAAAAGCTCCTAATGAGCATTTAAACTAATATATTGTTATAGCTTTTTGTTGAAGCTTTTCGTTTTTAGTAGATTCTTATAATAGAAGCAAATTATTATAAAAGCTTTTTAATACATTTTTTTAGTTTGTATTAGGTAGATTCTGCCAATAGAATCATATCAATAAAATAACTAGTTTACGATTAAAGCTTTTACGGTGCTAAAGATGCTTCTATTTTAAGTAACTTTCTCTTGAGAGCATACACATAAATTACATTCCTTTCAAAAGCTTCTAACTTACATTTCATTATTTTCAAAAGCTTCTTACTTAACATTCATTTCTTTGCTACATACAAACATATGAAAAATACTTTTTTAAATAATATCTACTTCTAAACATTTCAATCTATAAGAGTTGGTATTCTTAAATTTTATATTTACAAAATAAAAAAGCTTTTGGATTAATTATTTTTAGGTATTTAGAGAATACATATATCAAAAAATATCCATGAATATGGAATTGAGAAATTTATAAAATATGAACAATTAATTATTCGTTAATATTTTATAAAATTCTGTCAAAGCTTGTCAAGTCCATAGAATATTTTTGTAAAGTCTACAAAATAAATATACAAAAAGCTTTTAGACTCAATGTCTAAGCTTTAGACACCTCGAGAGTACTACAATAATTGTATATTTATATTTTTCAAATTTTTTCTTGTATTCAAAGAGAATTTATGGATTAATTGCTTAGCTTTAGTATTTTAGAAAAGCTTTTGGATTAATCGGCATCGAAATATTTTGGTTAATCCTTGCAATATGTTTTAAATGGTATTTTTTTTATTGCAGTAAGTATTTTTTTTTAATATTGGAAATACCAAAAATATATATTTGCATATGTATCTAGGTTTTGTGTTATTTTAATTAGTATTATCCTTTGAGAACTATTAATATTTTAACTAGATGATCATTTTCTATTTGTATAAGTAGAGCTTTCAGTTTTTAACAATATTTTGTAGGATTTAAAGCTAGTTTTAGTATTTAAAGCTTGTGCTATTTTATATGCTACTAAATACGTAAGATATTTCTATTGTTTCTTGTTATTTTATATAAGATTTTAAGTCATTTTTTTGGTTGTCAACTTACTCGGTTATCCGCACAGTGGGACAACCATCGTCCAAGGCTCCACCGTCCACACGGAGACCGGGCGTCGCATCCTTGGGTATCTCCACCAGGCGTATGGAGTGCATGGGCTTGCCCGCATTCGTGATACGCGCCCGAGCATCGAGCGGCAGACATTTGCCATAGCACAGGCCGCAATAGAGCTTGGAGCGTTCGACTAAGGCATAGGCTTCGCCCTCACCGATGAATGAGCCGCAGGCGGCACAGCAGAAGCATTCCGGGTGAAATTTATGCTCGCCGGCAACCATTACGGGGCCCGTTATGACCGCCGTACACTGCTGACAGGAATCGCCGAAACGTGCATAATAATCCTCGCGGCAATAGAGCAAGTTCTCACGCTCAAAATACCAGCTATGCAAGTGGGAGTCGCAAACGGAGCAGCGAAAACAATCGCAATGCCATTGCTGGCCGAGTGCCATCACTATCGGCTCATCGTTGTGATTGTTGGCCAGCAGCGGGCAGAGGCAACTGGCGCAAGCTGGCAGCGCAGCCGCTGCCGCTGCCGCCGCCAACACCGCTGTGCGCTGTTGTTGTGCTTGTTCTTTTTGTTGATGCATGGAAATGTATGTGTGTGTGTGTGTGGGTAATGTGTATGTGTGTATGTATGCGTCGCTTGCTGGTTGAAGAGAAGATGGGGAGAGAGAGAGAGAGTAAGAGAGCATATGAGAGCACAATGATGATAATGAGAGCAATGTTTGTTTGTGCAACGATCTGGCAAGCCTTTGTTTACTGAACCGGTTTTGCAAATGAACTACTACAACACACAGTGCATATAGTTGCGCGGATGCTGGACCTGTGTGCAAACCAAGTCCAACTACTTATCAACTAATCTAAGCATGATGTCATTTAGCCGGCATATTACACTCAATATTAAATTAATATATACACATATACAACAATAATTGACACACACTATTTACAGCAGATCTATGCAGATCACGTGACCGAACGGAACTAGTTCAGTGGATCTGTAGTGCGCAGCACTATGGGAATTCCAAATGCGCTTGGGGGTGGGAAATCTATTGTTGTTGCCAGCATTGACCCTGAGAAATGGTGTTGTGACTGACTCTTGCCCAACTCATGACTGCATGTGTTTTTAACAATAGTATCAGTGCTTAATATAACTAATGAAGCAAGCCGTAGCAGCTGACGCAGCTGTGTTGTTATGCACATATAAATTAAAAAGAAAAAAAAAAAAACAAAAAAACACACACACAATATGACGAATGCACAAACACAAACAGAAAGACACACATGCACACACACACGCGCGCAAAAAATAAAACAGTTGAAATGTTGAACGAAATGTGTGTGGGGGAACGGGAACAACGACATCAGCATTAGCAAATGGCAAAGCTTGTGCTATTGTTGTTAAAGTTGTTGTTGCATTCTTACTAATAGTTGTTACTGCCAAAACTATACACATGACACACACACACACATGCACGCGCGCGCATATACAAAACAGTACACACACTAATACACTTACATAATTTTATCTTATATTTTGATGCTGTTGGCTAATGCATGTCGCAAAATTACTTGCATTGCGGTCTCACACCATTTTCCACAAGCGTTTGAACGTTTGGCCACTTCAATTACTCCACACAGTTCGAAAATAAAAAACAAATGCATTTGTTTAAAAAAAAAAACCAAAATGAGACTAGCGTTTTGTGTACAGTGCGACCGCGCTCAACTCAAACCAAAAATACCGAAAACCGCAAATACCAAAACAAACAACGCGATAAATACCATAGATATACCAGACGCTATTTGAACTGCTCGAGCTTAGTTTGCAGAAAGTTAAATTTTATATTTAAATTTTTTTTTTTTTGATTTTGATTTTATTTTTTTCTAACAAACAACTGACAAATTATAATAGACTTGCTTTATGTACATAAAAAATAATGTATTCTGTTTTAATTATTTTGTTATTTTGTGTTTTCTGTTTAACATGAACAGCAGTGTTCGGCTTATTTAAATTGTCTCGTCGAATTCGTGATTTGTTTTTAAATTTAAATGTAAACCTCTCAAACAATTAAATAAATTAAAAAGATATTGTATGTACAGGGGAATTATATAGATACATATCTATATATATGTCGTTATGTTATTGTACTGTATTCTTTGTCGTCTCGACGGTTGGGGAATTTTTGCTAACTGGCGTTTCCAGGAGCTGCTCCTGCGCCTGGTCGAGGACTTGCTCCTGGTTCTCGCGCCGCTCTTGCTGACGCACTAACTCAAAGTACAGGCCACGCTTGGCCATCAGCTCATCATGCTTGCCCGTCTGCAAAGAGAGAGAGAGAGAGAGGATGAGAATTGATATTGCTAGGAATAGAGAATCTCTCTTCTCTCTGCGACTCACCTCCACAACGCGTCCCTGATCCATGACCACAATCAGATCCGCATTGCGTATCGTGGACAGCCGGTGTGCTATCACCAAGGTGGTGCGATCCTGCACGGCAGTGTCTAAGGCCTTTTGCACCTCCGACTCGCTGGTGGCGTCCAGCGCACTCGTCGCCTCGTCCAGGATGAGGATGCGCGGATTCTTGACCAGCGCCCGGGCAATGGCAATGCGCTGCCTTTGGCCCCCGCTCAGCTGGGTGCCCCGCTCGCCCACGTGCGTGGCATAGCCATCGGGCAGGTTGGTGACGAAGTCGTGGGATTGAGCCAACTTGGATGCATCAAAGACATCCGTTTCGCTGGCGTCCGGCTTGCCGTAGCGCACATTCTCCAGGATGCTGGTGCCGAAGAGAATGGGCTGCTGCTCAATGAATCCCAGCACATTGGCCCGCAGCCAATAGGGCGAGATGTCGGAGAGCTTGTAGCCGTCCAGCTTGATGTTGCCTGAGGTAGGTTCGTAGAAGCGCTCGAGGAGAGCGGCGATGGTGGACTTGCCCGAGCCGCTGGCGCCGACCAGGGCGACTGTTTGGCCGGGTCGCAGCGTCAGGCTGAAGTCCTTCAGCACGAGCTGCAAGACAATTGGACTTTAGAATGAATTTCAGCTTAGGTCAATGCCACTCACGTGATCCGGTCGCATGGGATAGGCAAAGCAGACGTTCTCGAAGCGAATCTCGCCGTGCAGCCGCTCCTCGGGTATGACGTAGCCACGCGACAGCTCCACCTTGGGCTGCAGCGAGAGGAACTCAAAGACGCGGCTGCCCGCCGTCAGGCCGCGTATCATGGTGCCCAGCAGGATGGAGCCCTGCGAGAGCGAGCGCTGGACGCCCTGCGAGGCCACCAGGAAGGCCATGAGGGCGCCCGGCGTCAGGCTCTCCGTGGACATCAGGTGGCCGCCCATGAAGAGCGTCGACAGCACGAGCGTGTTCAGGAAGAAGTTGGTCAGGCCCTGGAAGACGGCGATGCCGTAGCCCAGCTCCTGGGCGAGCCGCGCCGCCTCGTTCGTCTCTTGCTCGAAGAGCTGCATCTCCCGGTACTCGCAGGCGCTGGAGCGCACTGTGCGTATGTTGGACAGAGCCTCCTCGCAGACGCCAGTGGCACGTTCCGCCTAAGGAATGGGAATTATACATATATATGGAGTACTCTCTGCATCATCATCATTATCATCATCATCCTTACCTGCGCCTGCGAACTTTTGCTGAGTGAGCGCAGCTTGCGTCCCAGGTAGGACATGAACATGACCACGCAGGGTACGCTGGCCAGGGCAATGGCCGCCATGTGGGGCGATATCATGAACAGGGAGACACTGCCGCCGATCAGCTGGGCGCCGCTCCTCAGGCCATGGGCCACGAACTGCTTGAAGGAGGTCTTGAAGTCCTGCACGTCGGCGGTGAGGCGGTTGACCAGCTCACCCGTGCGGTTCTCGTCGAAGAACGAGATGTCCTGCAGCACGATCTGCTTGAAGAGATCCTGGCGCATCCGCGCGGCCATCTGCTCGCCCACGCGACTCAGCAGGTAGATGTAGACGAAGGTGAAGCCCGACTGCAGCATGTAGAGACTGAGCAGATTGCTGGCCGGCTTGCTGACGTCCTTCACGAAGGAGTTGTTGATGGGATCCATCACATAGGTGTTGGCGTAGCGCGCCAGCGTGTTGACCAGATCCCCGAGCAGATTGGGTATGCGGATATTGATGAAGGCCACGATTAGGGCTGCCTGCAATGACAGCGATGATAAATGGATGCACTACAGCGGGCACAACTCCACTACTCACCAATATGGCACCCATCAGCTCCCAGGTGTGCGGCTCCAGATATGTCCACAGACGCTTCCAGTCAAAGTGCTGATCCTGCTCCTGCTGCAGCGTGTGCTGTATGACGCCGGCCAGCCGATTGCCCTCGCAGTGGGCCAGCGCTCGACTCGTCCACCAGGTGCGCGCTGCCACGCCCACGCCCAAACAGCCGCCGCCCCAGAGCAAGGCGCGCGTCGTCTGGAGCTTGGCGGCCGTCCGTGGCCGTGGTCCAGCCCATTGATGCTGGCGCATCAGCCTGGTGGCATTGTGGAGCCGTGTGCCCAGCGGCGACTGCGGCAGCTGCTGCAGCAGACTCCGGCTGCCGGAGCACCCAAAACAATGAGTTCATGATGAGGGAGCAACGATAGAAAAACAACAGTTGATGACATAATCAAGCAGCAAAAAGGGCAAAAACTTTATCAACGAACGAAAAGCGCGCGCGGTGGAACTGGACGGGTGTACAGGGGGAGAGGGGGGGAGGGGCGTGTTGGAGGGCAGCTGGGGCAAGGCTGTGAGTGAGCAGTGAGGAGCGTGTGGAGCAACTGCTCTCCCACCTGGCTGCGTTACCTGATCAAATCGCTCCGATTGCAGTTGCTGAGGAGTAGGCGCAGCATCTGTAGCTTCTATTTGTCGCACTTAACTTAAGAGTAATTAACTATATACGCAAGCGCTTAAGCATTTAACTAACTTGTTGGCTAGCCTTAACAATAATAATAATACGCACACACATGCTCACACACCTACATGCACACACATGCACACACAGAGAGAGGCGAACGCACGCACGCACACATAATATGCTTACGGGTCAGGTGTACGCTGGACAAATGCTAATTGTCATGCATTAAATACCACATTTTGGTATATTCTGCAACTAGTTTAGTATCATAGATATGCTAGCTAACGGGTCAAGTGTATGCTGGAAAACAGCTAATTGCCATGCATTATATACCACCCATTGGTATATTTTGCACCTAGTGTAGTATTTTACACATTAGAAAATACTGACAATATTTCCATATTTTAGTATTTCATTTGATATTTAATACATTTATGTCTTGCGTATTATAGCTGGCAGCTACGACATTGATAAACATTTAAAAATATTTGAATTGTAAAAGTTTAAACAAACTTAAAATAAACAATAAAAGGCATTCAAACTTTACAAGTTAAGAATGAACTATATTCAATGCTCACTTCAGCTGTATAAACAATTTTATATTGCCTAAAATACATTTTCATTCAAATAAGGCATTCAATCAGTTTCCATTTCAGAATCATCATCGTCATCATCTTCATCATCATCATCATCTTCATCGGAGCACTCCTCGTCGGAGCTGCTGCTCTCATCATCATCGATCCAGTCGTGTGCCTTCAGATTGCCTGGTATCAGGACCTTCCACTGCTCCAGCTTGTGCAGATCCAAGGCATAGAAATCATTCAAAGTATGCTGCTTCTCATCCTCCTCGTAGAGTCCGCCGAATAGATATAGAATGCCCTTGCAGACGCACAGGCCCGGATTCATGCGTGGCGACGGCACATCTGTGCGCCTCGGTGGGCCAAACAGACTAGGTATCTTGGACACATAGGGCGTGGCGGTTTGACTGGACCCAGGACCACCCACGGTCACTGTGAAGATGCCATCTGTGCTGGTGGTCACTGTCTTCTCGGCAGCTGGCGCCGCATCGCCAGCCATTTCCACATCGGTCACCTTCTCCTTATCCAGCTTGGAGCTGCCTTTGGCCTTGCCTGTGATTTCCAGCAGGCGCCACGCCTGCGAGCTCATATCGAAGGCGAGCAGCTCATCTCCGAATTGTCCTTGCACATTCTCGTCATCCTCGTTGACGTCCATGACGCCGCCAAAGCAATACGCCTTGCCATTTGCTGCAACGGTGCAGCCGACGCTGTTGCGCGGCTTCGGGCGATAGCCGCCGGGCTTGACAGTGCTCCACTTGAACTTGTTGCCGTTGCCAGACTCTGTAAGGGAAAGAAGGTCAGATTAGATAAGCAATAGCAGATCTTAGATAAGCCCTACTGTCCACGTCCAGCATAAACATGTCTGTGTGTGTTATGCCTCGGTCCAGATCCTTCTTCATTGAGGTCCTCGCATAGCCGCCCCATATGAAGATCTTGCCGTCCGGCGCGGCGGCCATGCAGCAGCCGGAACGCACAGCCGGCACGATTGGACCTGCAATTTCAATCTTCAGCCATTCGTATGTCTCCAGCGAGAAGACGTGCACATCGTTGTAGTAGTGATAGGACTGATTGTTATCATGAAAGCCACCAAAGACGAAGAGGCGCTTCTTGGAGACGACCATGCGATGGCCGCTGCGCGCACTGGGACCGTTTGGTGCATTGATCTTGGACCATTGGCGCGTCTTCAGGCTGAGTGTCCAGAGATCCTTGTAATGGTAGAACTGCAGCTGCGACGGACTGGCGTGCTCGCCGCCAAATAACTGAGGGGCCCAAAAATTAAATTAATAAACTAACTTGAATCTCATTGACTCCCTTACCCAGAGCTGGCCGCCATCGTTGGCTGTGGCAACCATTTGGTGGCCACTGCGTGGCGTTGGGCCCGACGGCGAGCGCAGTTGCTTCCACTCGTTGCGCGGTATATTATAGAAGTACAAATCGTTGTAGATACAGACTTTAGCTCCATTATACAGCTCACCGCCAAAGAGGATGAGCTCCTCCTTTTCGGGATGTGCTACGAGCGAGAAATTTGAACGTGGCGTTGGTGCTTCGCATACATTTTCGGTTATGGCTGTTAAGCCTTGCTCCTGAGCTTCCAGCTTCTTAACAATATCTGCAATATCAGCCTTAAAAACAAAAATTGAATATTTTGTATACAAACTTTGTTGGGAATTTGAAACGTGCTTTACCTCCCCGAGCTTTTCGAGCATTTTCTTTTGTTTGGCTGCCAGTTTTTTGTCTGTCTTCATGGCTGTTTTCTCGGCACCCTTGCCTTTTTTCTTATTCTTATCCTTTTTACCCATTGCGTTTAAATTTTAAATACAAATACAGCTCAAATTTTGGAAGATTGAAAGCACGTTTTAGTGACCATATGCGCTTAACATTAGAATACACAGTTTATGCGCAAAGGTTTATAGTATTCACCTCTCAAGTTAGGTATTTTTAGAGTATTACAAGCTTGGTCCCACCGCTCTGGGTATTTCTCAGCAGCTGTTGCCAAACAGTCAGCGTTAAAAGAGTCAATTTTGCGTTTACAGGCTGCGTTAACAGATATTAGTTAGGAAAGTTAGTCTAGCGCTAACAGACTGGCAACGCTTGCGAAAAGTCGAGTTGGCATTTGTACTCGAAAAATTCCATTTAAATACAAAATAACCCAACTGCAGAAAATTATTAAATAAGTAACACACTGGCGTAATTGAGGAAAAGTTTCGTGTAAGTGTTTGTACCGACAATATTATACCAATTACGGTAAACTAACAAGAAAAGAAAAAATGAAAGGCCCAGGATTGACACCTTGTGTTTGTGTTGATGTGCTTATGAAGTGGGGCGCAAGTGTGTTTTGTGTGTGTGTGTGTGCACTTTTCTTTCGGTCCATGTACGACGGTGTAGCTGTTGTTATTTTTATAAATTTGATGGACGGCTGCTTATCGGCTAATCAGCTGCTTTATGCCTAATTATGCGAAACGTTTGTCTGCAAGTGCCAGCAACCTCACCGCCCGGGCCACTTGGAGCAATTACATTTAAGCGGTTACAACCCTGTGTGTGTGTGTGTGTGTGTGCGTACGTACTATTTGTTTTTGCAGTTCGACTGAAACTTTGACGGCTCTTTGGCAGCATTGCTCTCTGTCTCTCTCTTGCTCTCTCTTTCTATCTGCCAACCACTGCTCTAATTTAGCTATTTTCACTTTTGACTTTACGTTGGTGTTGAAAAAGAAAAAAATATACAACATTTTGTACACCATACATATATTAAATATTAGAAAAATGCAAGTGTAAATAATATACACACATACATATGCAAAACACCGCAGGGCGAATAAAAAAACCTGCTGTGTCAAGCAGTACGAAAACGACAACAACAAATACCAGAGCGAAACAGTGGTAACAAAAACGACGAAAAAGATTGTGAGTGTGTGTGCGTGCGTGTTTGTGTGCGTGTCTGTTGGGGCTGCAAGCGGGTATAGGGGCGCGCATAGCAAACGTCCACGTAAACTTTTAGCTCAGCGTGGTTATTGTTGCTGCTGCTGCTGCAGCCATTGTGATTGTTGGATTATACAAAAAAAAAAAAAAAAGCTGCACAACAACAATACAAGAGAAACAATTAACAAGCCATGAGCAAAGCGAAGCACGGCATGACAAATGGACAAATACATATGCATACATAAGTTCACTTGATTTGTTTTTTATTTTTTATAATTTTGTTGTTGTCAAAAGCCTAACTTATGTGCAATTTGCACCTAGGCTAAAGTCGCCTGCCAGCGACTGTAAATACCAATTGTGATCTGCAAATAATAAATAATCAGAACGAAAACGCGATACCTGCGTATCGTGGCATTTGATTGCATTATCCTAACATAAATTGAGCACAGCTGTCACCTGAAAGCTGTGTGGCAACTTTGTTCAATCCCACACACACATGCACACACAGATTGAAACATAACTGTGAATACTTAATATGGCTTTAAAATTAAGAGGAAAAAAACAATAACAGAAAAGCTTGGACGTTGCCAGCTAGTTAAAATTGACAGCACCTTAAAGGGATATGACAATTGGTTATTTAGCACTAAATTTCACTAAACATTTAACTGATTTTTCTTTCTGCTGTGATTTTTCTCTTGCAGTTTGCCCAGCTAACGCACTGCGACAACATGTTGCACAACAATGCCAGCTGGCTGCCACCGCCTCAACAGCAGCAACATCTGCAGCAACAACAGCAAATGCAACAGCAACAACAATTGCAACAGCAGGCACCTCAAATACATCACAATCAGTCGCCGGCCCAACAGCAGCAGCCGCCATCACAGCCCCAGCAGCAGCCGCAGCTATATGCTAGCCAAATGTTTCAACAGCAGCAGCTGCCACAGCCAGGCCAACAAGCATATTGGCCAGAACAGGAACAACAATCACCGCTCAGCTATAACAATTACTTTGCTGGCACAGCACAACCCAAGTCACTGAGTTATGGAACAGCTGCTACAGTTCCTACTTCTGCTCCTGCTCCAGCACCAGCACCTGCTGTTCCACTGACCTATGCACCGCCCGATATGATGTCCACGCAACAACAATATTATCAACCATCACCAATGGTGCAGCAGCAGCAGCAGCAGCCACAGCCGGAGTCACAGATACAGCCAGCTGCGGAGTTCTTTGATAATAATAATAGTGGCAAAAATGATGGTTGGGGTGATTGGGGCGATTGGAATGATAACGTCAACAACAACAACAACAGCAATAGCAACATTAACAACATTAGCAACAACAACAACAACAGCGGCATTATTAGCCATAACGAGGTGCCGTCTTTACCTAACGTTGTGGAGGATTCCTTTAGTGTGCAGGGCCAGAGCAGCTGGCACGCCTTTAGTAACAACCTAAACACCAGCAACAACCTCAACACCAGCAACAACAACAACAATAATACTGAACCAAGCAAATCGTTGGAATTGCCGCCTTTACTATCGCCCACAACGGAGCAATTGTCGCCCGTATCGGAGCCCGAACTGAATGCCATTGTGCCCCCACAAGCTTTCCAAAATCAGCCACCACCCGCAGCTCCTTCAGTGGCAGCTCCTCCAATAGCTGCTACTCCAGTAGCTGCTCCTCCAATAGCAGCTCCTCCAATAGCTGCCCCTCCAGCGGCTGCTCCACCACCGGTCGCCCCTCCAGCGGCTGCTCCACCACCGGCCGCCCCTCCTGTGGCCGCAATGCCTGTGTTGCCACCGCCTGCAATGGATGCCGCTGGCGGGAATCCCTTCAAGCGCTCTGGCGGATTAAGCCAACGCGTGAATATATTGGCTACACCTGGTGCAGCGCCTGCACCAACACCAACACCAACTCCAATTGTGCCCATCGCAGCTGCAGCGCCTGTGCCTGTACAGATGCTGCTGCCGGAACCCAGCCAGCCGGAGCAGCCGTATGAGAATCAGGAGGTATTGCTATCAGCGCCCAACGATGAACGTGCACAATACCTGCAGACCAGTCACCTGTCCGAGCAGCACGAGGAGGAGGCCAACGAGGGCAACTGGGAGGCGGATGGGCTTTTGCCGCCTCCAGGATTGTCGCGCCTTGTGCTCGGACAGCCGGAGCTGGTGGAGCAGCAACGTCTGGTAACTGGCACCGAGCAGCCGCCTAGCCATCTGGCCAATGCGTTGCATATGTCCGACCGCCAGGCCGATGGCGAGGACACCTCCGAGGGTGAGCAGCCGATGCGTACGGATCTCTTCCACCAGCAGCAGCAACAACAGCAACAGCACCAGCAGCAGCACCAGCAACAACAACAGCATCTTCAGCAGCAACAGCTGCAGACATCAGCGCGTCGCGTGGTAACCGGCGTGGAGACACACGCCCAAACCGTGGTGCTGTCCGGAGAGCAGCGTGAGGTGGTGCTGGATGGCGAGAATCTGGAGGATCAGCGACCAGTGCAGCCGCCACTGTCGCTGACAGTGCCGCCAACAACAGCAGCTGGTGGGGGAGGAGGAGGAGGAGCAGCAGCTGCTGCAATCGAATTGGATACGGAAATACATCAAACACATCACATTAGCAACGAGGAGATTGAGACGAGCGCGCAGCAACAGCAGCATCAGCAGCAACAGCAGCAACAACATGCACGTGGCAAGCCCCGTCCGGCGGCCTCGCTCGATCTAGAGTCGGAGGATGAGTCCGAGGATGAGTGGCTGCTCAGTGATAGGCTGCCGCCGCGACGACAGACGGATGAGCGCAGCATGCGCAGCTTGCGCAGCAATCGGCGCCATTATAGCAACAACAACACGAGCAACAACTACGAAGGCGAAACAGAGGATTCGGCACGTGCTGTGGGCGGTGGCGGCGGCGGAGGAGGCGCCGGAGGAGGCCCAGCTGGCCACAACGAGAGCAACAGCAGCAGCAAATCCGGGCGTGATGTGAAGCGACGCAGCCGTGATGCGGATCAGCATCGCAGACATGAGCCGGAGCGCAGTGGCAGAGAGCGCAGCGAAAGGGAACGTGAGCGGGAACGGGAGCGTGAAAGAGAACGTGAGCGGGAACGGGAGCGTGAAAGAGAACGGGAACGGGAACGTGATCGTCATACGTGGCGACGTGAGGATCCCTCGTACCGACTTTCCCGGTACAGCAACAACAACAGCAACTACGACGGCGAGTCGGACGCAGCCGTCCAGGCGGCAGCCAGCGATGGCGGCGGCGGTGGCAGCGGTGCCGGCAGCGGCACAGGCGGACGCAAAAGCAAGGGGAGTCGTCACAGTCGCAGCGCTGTGGCAGCCGACGACGACTACGATGACTATGAGATGCGATCGATGCCACGCGGCGGCAGTTATTATCGATCGAGGCGCTCCGAGAAGCAGGCGCCCTCCTCGCAGCCGGACAAGCTGCGCAGCAGTCGACGCAGCCACGATGGCGGCGAGCGAACGCGCCACTCGCATCATGCGGACTGGCAGCAGCAGCACTGGGATCCGCGCGCCTACGAGGGCTATCGCAACAAGAGCTCGCGCAACAGCGATCTGAAGAAGGAGGCCGTCAATGGTGGCAGCACCGGCGGCAGCGGCAGCGGCAGCAAACGTCGCAACTACGAACAGTATGCGAATCCAACGGCCGGCTACGATCCGTTCAGCATCTACGAGCAGATGTCGGTGCATCCGCGCGCCTACATGGACATGTATACCAAGCTGTATGGCCAAATGATTAACTCAATGACGGCGGCGGTGAATGCGGGCGCCACAACGAAGGCGGTGAAGCATCCGATGCACGATCAACTGATAGAAGCTGCTTCCATCGGTCTGGATCCACGGGCCTTTATGGATCGCACCGGCGCTGGTTCGGCTGCTGGTGTTGGCACTGAGGACGCTCTGCTCAGTGAGCGTGAAAGGTAAGTGCCAGGGACAGACCTGAATCCAATATCAATCTCAATCCATGCGCGCTAACTTTGCAGATTGAGCAGTTGATCCATTAGGCTAGTTCACTAGTGGCTTGGTTTATCTATTTGAATTCATGGGTCTACAATACATTAGCTAATGCCACTAATTCCATCAAAATGGGCAAAACTCCCACTAAAATAAAAACTAAATAGGCACAGAAACGTTTTGAAATGAAACACTTTTACAAATATTTTAACCAAGCACCTATTAATATATATTAATCATGTCGAAAATACAATTTTTAAGAATAACTGTAGGAACGATTGGGAACGAAACACTTGAGTCCTTTTACATGCTGTAGACGCATTTTGTATCTGATATGTGTTATTTGGAATGACTGGAAATGAAATGCCTGTTAAATCATGTCTGTTCCTCATGTTACATAGATACGACTAAAATTCGATGGTTCTTATCTACATGGGAACGATTGAGAATAATTCACTTGATGAATTGCTCATTATTAGTTCATATATAAAGCTTTCAAATGCAATGCCTTTTGGCTTTAAGCATAGTAAGAAGTTCCGGAACGATTGGAAATGAAACACTGGTCGAGTTTATAGAAAGTTAATTCATATCTACTCTTGACGCAAATAAATTCAATCAATTCTAGTTCAGCGTAATACAGTTGAGACTTGGGAACGTTTGGAATGGAACATTTATGCATTAGCAAAGCTTAATTTAGGCATAATACGTAGCAAAGCCTAAAGCAAAGTGTACGAAATAAACTCTAATAATAACACTAATAGAAATGAATAAAACTAGTTTTTAGGTTAGTTTTTAGCCTACCACTGTTTCATTCCAGCGTTCTTCCGTTGCAAATATAGCTATTATTAGTTGTATGTATGTGTATTTATACAGAGTTTATCAGCTCACGTCTGCAGAGTTGCGTTTTTGGCCAGAGTAAAGCAAAAGCTCGTTATTCGTTACTCGTTACTGGATATTCGTTACTCGTTACTTGTTACCTTAACTTTTTTTTGTTTCCGTAATTCTCTTACAACTCCTTGGGCATGTTGTCGTAGCTACCTTTACTTACTTACCTCAACTCAATTCTCCTCACTTACTCGCTGATCTCCTTTTATTTTGGTGCGAACGAGCGTGACTCGGTCTCGCTGCTTATATACATATATATATATATATTTATATTTATTTTTTGTGGCTTACTTGTTATGTTACTTAACATTACACGTTATGTTGTCTAACATTGAGCTAACAGCGGCGCTGCCAAGAAATTTCCCCTTCAAATTCCCAGCGTAAATAATTATGTGTGTTATCCCCCCAGATCCTATCAAAAAATATCTCGCTCTCTCTCTCTCTCTCTCTCTCTTTCTCTCTCTTTCCCATCCACTGTCATACTCTCTCACTCCCTCACACTAGTTCGTTTGTCAATTTGCTCGCTGCGCTTTGTGTAACTCCCTCAAAAGAAGTACTACTAGCATTCCAAGTACTGCTCGCTGCAGTTGTGCTGTCTTCTTCTACTAACAGCAACAACAACAACAACAACAATAACAACCAACAACAAGCAAATAATGTTTTTCGTTTCTAACAACAACAACTCGAACAACCACACAACCACTCACACTCACACACACAACGACAACGACAACAACAACAACAACAACCAAACGCCGTCATGTGCTCCCTCTTTAGGTACACACACGCATACATAACACAAGCCAATGAATTCCATCGTCGTCGCCAACAACTGAATCTCTATCAGCAACAACATCAGCAGCAACAGCAGCATGAATATTCGGATCTATTGAACAGCACGCTGGGGGGCGATGACAGCGCCAGCCTCTATGGCAGCGATACACACAGCAACAATCGACATCTCAGGCTGGCATCCTATGGCATCTCCAGCGCTCGTTCCTTAAGCAATTTGAACTGTGAGGATGCAACGCTAGCCGGCTATAAGCGTTATTATGCTGGCTCGGAGTGCGGCGTCGATATCAGGTGGTCTCTACAAAACAAAAACCAAAAAAAAAAAAAAAAACCAAAAAAAATCTCGCTCTCTCTCTCTCTCTAACACTCATGCTAAAAGCTCATCAAAGTAGAGAATGGAACAGCTGACTTTGGCTAGCCAAAGTTTGGATACTCTTGCAATGCTCTGAGAAATGAGTTTATAGAGCTAGGAATTGCTGAACCTATATTTAAATCGAGTTTACACATAATTAATTATACCAGGAACCCATTGAAAAACGCAGAGAAAAGCGTGATATACGTCATATAGAATTCCTGATCAAAACAATTAACTGAGTCGATCAAGCCATTTGGTTAATAACGGTTCTCAGCACGGTTCAGGGTATCTCTTAGTCGAACACTACCAACTAGAGCTCTTTTGCTTGTTATGACAAACCTTAACTCTGTCTGAATATGATAACTCTCTATAAAGCTAAGTAAACAAATACTCAAATCTCCATGTGTTTATGAAAGAAAATGCCAAATTTGTAGAGCGTGAGCACTACTCAAATCAGCTATAAGGTTTATTTATCCAATGCAAACGACTTGACTTTCAGCTAGATACACAATTACGAATATGATGCCCTCAAATCGAACATGGCTTGTATATACAAAAAACTTGGTCAAAAACTCCTCACACCCATTGCAAGAGTATCAGATTAATGAAACATCTCAAGCGAAATTCTGAATTCATCCTAGACTGTGCTATTTCCAAAAAACATGCCTTCAACATGGTTCCAAAGTTCTTCATACACATCCACACATAAAAAAACACATCCACTACATCTGTCTATGCCATCAGAATGTCGCCTATCTCTCTCTCTCTCTCTCTATATATATATATAGTTTACCTCTACTCCAAATTTGTGCTTTATTGACTTGAAAATTGTTGGAAATTTCAGCTTTTTGGCTGTTAGTTGCGCTGCTTAGACATCAATTATGTAAATATCTTTCCTTATATATATCATAACACTTGGGAATATCAAAGCAAATATTGATCGATCAGCAGTGATGGATAATATCTAGCAGTTTTAGGCTGTGAATTGCGTTGTACAGGCTGTACTTGAAGGGTTTCTTAAATATATTGAACTTTGTTAATGTTAATGTTAATATGACGCTGTTAATGTTGGCTTTCGCCTATTGATGTTGCTAATACTTGTGAGAGCATAACCTATGAGTTCATAGAAGATGCTTTTAAAGCATTTCTGTTATTTTTGATAACATATAAATACTATTAATAGCGCTCCATTAACAGTTAACAGCAGCTTAACAGATAACATGCAGAGTTTACTGTTTAATCCTAACTTTCGCCTATTGCTGTTTCTAATGCTTGCAATAAGCTTAAACATTGACTTAACATAGCAAAGACTATGTTATGTTAAAAGTATGTTATCACAACAGCAGTTTAACAGACAACAAGAGTTCAACATCTTTTCATAAATGAATATCATGAAAATAAATTAAAATAAAATAAATAAATATAGTGAAAATAAATAAAAAATAAATACTATCTGATATATATAATCTGAATAATATGTACAGTCTTTAAACTGTTAACTGTTCTGTTAAGAGGCTCATCTAGACTTTCATGTTATCTACAGCTAAACTTCGAGACATTAGCTTAGCATCTCTCTCTCTCTCTCTCCCTCTCTTTCTCTCTCTCTCTCACTTTATATGATAGCTAACTTTTATGATAGGAAAGTTTTTCTCATTTATCAGCTGGTCTACCTGGTACAGGTATATACTCTCCGTGTATATATATCTTGACAATCTATCTAATTCGTTTATGGTGTTTGCTTATCATCAAGCGCGCATTGTTTCAGCTTTTAAGATAAAGAGTAATTGGGGGAAGAAAAAAAAAACATTGCCAACTCTTTTCAACCTCTGTCAAGCCTAGCCGTCCCTCTGCCACGCCCCTTTTGCATGTATTTTTGCTTTGGAATTTACATATTTTTGATTATTGATTTATGATTTTCGGACAATGCCTGTTGCTGTTCTCTCTCTCTCTCTCTCTCTCTCTCGCTCTGAAACTTTCATCCCAATTCTCGACTAATCTTGTAACTCTTTATGCACATCGCTTAGAGCTGCTGTTGGTGGTGCAACAACAACGACTCTGGATGCCACGGCAATGGCCAACATGAGCGTGGCACGACCTCCACGGCGTCGCACACCGTTGCTGCACAATCAGCCGCATCTGGTGGCCAGCTACTCGATGAGCGTGCTGCTGCGTGTGCGTCCCATGTACGCTGGACCCGGACGCTTGCGCAATGAGGTGGATGTGGCAGCGCCGAGGATCAAGGATGCCACCAGCAGTCTGCTGCGCGCCTATCCCGGCCCGTTGCAGGGTCGCAAGCTGCACAAGGACAAGATCATTAGCTTCTGCAAGGAACAGATTCGCTTGGGTCCGTCGCGCTCCTGCAGCATTCTGTATGCCACACAGACGAAGCCGCTGGGCAGCGTGGACAAGTATCGTGCCTCGCATGCGCTCATGTGGCATCTACTCATACTGTTGTTGCGACAAAATGGGGTAAGTCCATCGCTTAACCGATGCCGGATACAATTGTTAACATTGTCGTATCCTTTTTGCAGGTCATTGCCGACACAGATGTGGGCGATCTGCTGCTGGAGAATCAGCGCGAATATCCGTATGCACCGGATGCTGAGGCGGATGCCGAATCAGCGGACACCGAATCGGCGGATGCTGATTCAGCTGCTGCACGTGTTGCACGAGATCGTAGCGAGACTGCCAACGATTCTGATGGCGAGGCTGTGACAAAAGCTCCAGCTGCTTATGCTGCTGCTGCTGCTGCTGGTGGTGGTGGTGGTGGTGCGGCAGCTGCTGCAGAGACTGAACAGGATGCTGATGCAGATGCGGCTGCCACAGAGCCGCCCATGTCGGAGCAAGCTGCCACCGACAAGTTTCGCAGCTTTGTGCTGCGCGGCAACGTCGAGGAGGCGCTGCAATGGGCCACCGATCACAACCTGTGGACGCATGCCTTCTTCTTGGCCCTCTACGAGGATCGCTATGCCCTGACAGATGTGGCACAAAAGTTTCTCAATCGCGCCATCAAAGCGAACGATCCGCTGCAGACGCTCTATCAAATGAAGAGCTGTCATACGCCCGCCTGCGTCAGCCAGCTGCGCGACGAGCAATGGGGCGACTGGCGTTCCCATCTCTCCATTCTGGTGACCAACAAATCGCGTCAGCCCGAATACGATCGCAGCTCGGTGGTTGCCCTCGGCGATACGCTCTTTCAACGCGGCGACATCTATGCGGCGCACTTCTGCTATCTAGTTGCACAGGAGGAGTTCGGACGTTACGACAGCGGTGCCACGGAACTGAGCACGCTGACAGCCAATGTGCCCAGGTGAGCAGAGAGTAGGAGTGTGATCAGGATGTGGATGGGAAGTCGATCGAAGCAATAGTCATAGAGTAGCCTACTGTCTTACCTCTTTTGTAATATACAGCAAATCGATAGTTATCGATATCTAGAAATAGACATCGATAGACCTTTTCCAATGTGTGATCCAACACACTCTTGTAAGGCTCTCATAAAGCAATCCCTAATCAAGTTAGCTTTAAAAGTTTATATAACTTTCCCTTCTCTCTCACACACTCATATCGATAAATTAAGATTCTTATCTCGTATGTAATATACAACAAATCGATAGTTATCGATGTCTATTAGGGCTCTCATAAAACAATCCCTAATCAAGCTAACTTTAAAAGCGCAAATAACTTCTCCTTCCTTCTCTCTCACACACACACCCTGATAAATATTGATATTGATTAACTATGATCGATTCGAATGCATTCTGCAGGACATCTACTACTTATAAGGACATCTTCCACATTACTTATTCAATTATGCTTTCCTTTGCAGACTCATCTTGCTGGGCGCCTCGCACTACAAGCCGTTCAATGAGTTTGCCAGCAACGAGGCAATCATCATGACGGAGATCTATGAATACGCACGTTCGCTGTTCGATAACAAGTTCAGCATTGTGAACTTCCAGCATTACAAATTCCTGTTGGCCACACGCATCCTGGACTATGGGCAACATTTCCGTTGCACCAACTACCTGGAGCAGATAGCCAATCACATTGAGCTCAAGCCGGATAGCTATGATGCGGACTTTATAAAACGCGTAAGCTCAATAGATATATATATATAGTTATTTATATATATGTAGTTATATCTGATACTCCTGTTTAGGTTTGCGGTCTGGCGGAACGTTTGCGCTATTATGATCCTATACTGATCAATCGTGTGTCCTTTGCCAGTCCAACGAATGCAACCAATGGCGGTCAGGCGGCGCCACAAGTCGGTGCACCGGAGGAAAAGGAATGGCTGCGTCAGCTGCGCACGCTGGCCGATCAGGTGAGTTGCTGCAGCTGTTGCATATTGTCAGCAATTGCTAACAGATTCATTTGCAGCAGCCACAGGCGCAACAGCAACATCAGCAGCAGCAACAGCAGGCGGACATTGATCAGCAATTTGTGGATTTGAATAAGCAAATGCGCGAGCTAAACATGCAATATGAGGACACAATGCAGCGCGAGCAGGAGGCGCAGCAGGAGCAACAGCAGCAGCAGCAGCAGCAGCAGCAACAACAACAACAGCAGCAACATCAGCCGGAATATTATGAGCAGCCGAGTCATGAGCAAACACTCAGCGATAGCTATGCGCCGCCCTTGTACTACGATCCGAATGCAGCACAGCAGCAGCAGCAACAGCAACAACAACAACAGCAACAACAACAGCAGCAGCAACAACATCTGTATGATCCCTCACAGCAACAGTTGCAGCCGGGCTATGGTCACATTGAAACCGCCACCGAGGCATATGGAGGCCACAATACTCTGGCCTATGATGCACAACCTCCAGCAGGAGCTGGCTACGATTATTGGCCCGGCGATGGACAGCAGCCGTTTGGCGATGAGGTAGGTGTAACAGCAGCAACAGCAGCAGCGGTAGCGGCAACAGTTGCGTCGCAGTTTTAGTTACAACTTTGCTCAGAGCCCATACTTTTTCTTCTACTTGGTTTTTACATTTTGTGCATTTCATATAATTATACATATTTATTTCGATTTGACATTGTTGTTGTAGTTGGCATTAAGTTTATGATTTGTTTTATGTAGTTTGATTTTGGAAGTTGTTCATAATTTTGTTAACGAGCGACAATTGTAAAAGCGCGCGCTGCATGCAATTTTGAATCAGCAATCTGTTGCTAATGTTTCTAATCACACACAAACACTTGGAATGCAGCTGGCGCAGATGGAGAGCAACGACCAAATTGCTGACGACAGCAACAACATGGGTAGCAGCCATCTAGACAATAGCAACAATATTGCAACAGCAACAGCAGCAGCATTTGAAACTGTAGCTGAAGCTGATGCTGATGCTGAATCTGAAACTGAAGCTGATGTGGAGCAAACACAACAGCAGCAACAATTGCAGCTGCCGGAGCCAAGTGCTTACAGCAGCAACAGCAGCAGCAGCAACATGGACCATAGCAACAATCGCTTTAAACACAATGCCTTAAAGCTGCACGCTGCTGGCAATGGCAATGGCAAGCAAATGCATTGCGCCAGCCATGACCAGGACAAGAGCAAACAATTGACACGCAAATTGCAATTTGGCAACAGCAGCAGCAACAACAACAACAACAACAATATTGCGGATATGACAGCAACAACAGCGAAGCCATTTAATTTAAATGATGTAAGTAGCATTATAGCCATAAATAAACATAATGCTACCAGCAACAGCAACAGCAGCAGTAGAAGCAGCAGCAGCAACAGCAGCAGCAGCAGCAACAACAACAACAATTATGCAACAGCAACATGCCATGCCACATTAACAACAATTGCTAGTCGCGTGAATAGTTTTAAAAATAGCAACAATTTGATCAATGCTGTGCCCAAAACATTAACCACGCCCACGCGCTTCATACCAGCCAAGCCGGTGTTAGCCAAGCCAGCCACAGCAACAACGACAACGACAACAGCAACAGCCATAGCAACAACAGCAGCAGCAGCAGCGATAGCAGCAACAGGCGGTGTTAAGCGCGTCAACTTTGATCTGCCCACGACTATTGATGAGGCAGCGGAGCAAGACTGCGATATCGATAACGATAACGATTGCGATAACAGCAAGAGCTACAGCTTAGCGCTGACAAAGCACAACACGAACAACAACTACAGCCTAAGCAAGAGCAACAAAACCAAATCTCATATTGTATTCAATGGAACCTATCCAATTGATATGCCATTGGGCGCTGCTCAACAACAACATCAGCAGCAGCAGCAGCAGCAGCAGCAGCGGAACAGCTACGATGCTGAGGCGAATACTGATCGTAGTGAGATGCTGCGCTATCGCTATATGATGCATGATTATGTTATTAACGAGGATGCCGAGGGTGAGGAGCTGGCCGAGGATGACTATGATGATGAAGAAGAGGAGCAGGACGATGACGACGATGGTGATGAGGATGATGATGGCTATGATGAATACGATGATTATTATGTGCTGCAGCGCAACAATGATTTCCTCAGCAAATTGGGCATCATCAAGCGGCGCCAACGGCAACAGCAGCAGCAGCAGCAACACCGACAACATCGTCACCGACAGCCAGCAGCAGCAGCAGCCAAAGCAGCAACAGTAACTGCAACCCTGGTAGCTGCAACACCTCAACATGTTTGGTCAATGCAGGAGCTGATCGCCAATCCGGCCATACCGATCAACTATAAGAAAATGTGCACCGAAGTGGAGCAGAGCTTGAGCAAATTCGAAGCCTATTTGGATGCTAAAAAGCAAACAGCAACAACAGCAACTGCAAAGGCAACACCAAGAATGGGCGTGGTGCGCACATTCGACATTGATGCACCCACCGATGATGGCAATGGCGGCGCCGGCTTGGCTCTTAGCACTAAGAAACAGTTATAAATCGAAATATGTAAAAGCAGCGCGTGCAGCGTTGCCAGACTGCGAAAAAGAAAAGAATACGCTGCGCGCGTCGTTTGATTGCTGCTCGTGACAGCTTTTCCTATTCACTCTCTCTCGCTTTCACTCTCTCTCTCTCTCGTTCTGTCTCTGTCGCTCGCCTTTTTAAGTACCTGCGCGCTATTCAGAATCAAAGACATATGTACAACAGTTAACTGTAAAAATGGCACTCTGTGATTTCATATGCAAACAAATAATGTTTAAGCAATATATTATACAAATATATACAAAAAAAAAAAAAACTAAAACTAAATACAAAAATGTAAGCTTAAGCTATATAAATATTGAATTGCAATTTGATGAGCGCCTGGTTTAAGTTTCTATTTTTGACTGCGCCAGTTGAATAACTAAAACCTCATTCTATGTATTTCACTAACTAGACATACCATTTATCTACTGTCTATCTATCTATATATATATACATATATTTATATATTAATATATTTATGTATGTGTGTTTAATGCACTTTAACTAATTTCTTTGCTTTTCGTTTGCCAAATAACCGAAACTAATCAACTGCCATTTTTCCAAACTCCCACCAAATCCAAACAAATTTAAAAACTTTTCATGTCTGCCAAAAAAAAAAAAACCAACACATTAAAAAAAAAAAACCAACAACAAATTGTCAAAAACAACAACAACAACCACCACAACACTCGATCAACAGCAACATCAGCAAATGCTACCCACAATTTCGATGCCAAAATCAAAGAGTTACGATGACGACGATGGAGCTGTTACGGCCGGAAATTCCACGTCCGGCAATGCAACAGCAACGACAAGCAAGCAACAGCAGCAACTGCAACAGCAACAAGGCGGAGCTGGTGGCTTGCCCGGGTAAGAATGCCACAAATTCCGCATAAACAAAATCTTAAACCTTTTCATGTCTTACAGCGGGCAGGGTAATCAGAACGCCGGCTGGTTTGGTGGGCTGTGGAACAAGTTTTCGCTGAAGCCCAAAAATCAAATGATTTTGCCGGATGACAAGAATCCGACAATTGTGTGGGATAAGGAGCGCAAGTGCTGGACAAACACTGAGGGCAATGCCGATGAGACGGAATCATTTAAGCCGCCACCAAAGATGAGCGACATGGGCGCCACATCAGCACCAACACTCAACACTTTGGGCAATGTGCCAACGCCAATGGCGGCGCCAAATCTGTTGCCACAGCAGCCCATGACTGCACACGAGCTGCCCAACAATGCGAATGTCTATGAGAATCAAATGGACTACGATTATGGAGCCGGCTATCAGGAGACCATGTATGCAGGAGCACCAGCAGCAGCAGCTGAAATACCTGCAATGCCCGCGCCAGCTGCATCGCCATCACATGGTCTAGCTGCAGCTCCCCTTCCAGCAGCAACAGCAGGAGCAGGAGCAGCAGCAACGTTGCCTGGTGGCACGCAGCCAAAGCTTCAATCGAACATGTTCAAAATCAAGCGTAATCGCAGTAGGTCTTGCAGCTAGCCAATGTTGTTGCCAATATTCATGAATTTGCATTGTTTTTCTTGCAGCGCTGAAGAACTCCTATGTTGATGTATTCAATCCATCGGGTGCGCCCATCTCTGCAGCGCCACAGAATGTGCTGGCGCCAGCAATGGCGCCGGTTGCCGTGCCCCAAGGCGGTTTCTTTGTGCCTGGCGCAATGCCAATGCAACAGCAGCAGCAACAGCAGCAACAACAACAACAGCCGCAACAGCAGCAGCAATAGCAATAGCAGCAATTGGAGTAGCGAATGAAAATGTTGTTAACAAACAATATAATATAAAATAATATTATATATAATTTACAAGTAATACGTAAACAACACATGAGCTAAACAACAACATCAACATCAACAACAACGACACACAAACACGAGCAACAACGACAACAACAAAACTACTTTTTTTTTTTAACTTTCTGCATGATGTTGCTGGAAAGAACAGACAGATAAAACACGAGATAAAAATACAAATTGGCAGCTTCACTGCGGGTGTTTTCGTTGTTTACTTCTTAATTTTCGTTTTTCATTTTCTTCCGCTATCTGTCTACAAAAAAAAAGAAAGGAAAGGCCACCTGTAATTGTATAAATGTGTGCGTTTAGCGAAATTGATATCAAATTTATGTACGATTAGCGAAATATATATATATATATAAATGTAAATTTTTATTTTTCCCCCTTTATGTAAACGATTGGAATGATTCATTCAACCGCGCCCCCTTCCCCACCCACGCAAGAAAATCGTTTGTTTAACTAAATATATATATATTTATGTAATTACATAAATTAATTAATTATTTTTCTCTCTTGTATGTTTGCATCGTTATTAGTTGTACGATTCTTGAAATTCGATTCTTGGTTTACGTTGATAGAAAGAGCAAACGCATGTACGTATTTGTTGAATGAAAGAGAAAGAGAATGAGCTGAAAAAAAAAAACAGTTACGAAATGTTTCAAAATATATATACATATATCTATAAGCGAAAGATTATTGAAAGCAAAAACAAGAAACAAAAATTTAGTTGTTCTACGTTTCGCATTAATTCAATATATATATATATATATATATATATATTGATATACTTATATCCATAATTATCAAATATTCCATTTGCTTCAATGGTTTTTTCTGTTTTTTTTATGCAACAGAAACAATGTTAATTTTGTTTGTTACGACATTTTGTCTCTATGTGTTAATTATTATAATTTTTTTTGTGTAATCTGAATTAATTTAATTCTTAGTTAACTAAAAAAAAAAAAAAAACAAACTGGTGCAGGCAAAAATAAAACAAATCGATATAAAAAATACAAAATTAAAATGAAATTTATAACTTATATATACATATATATAAAAAAATTTAAATATATATACATATATATATTTATGAATATTGTGCACTTATGTATGATGTACAAAAACAACTAATTGGTATATCGTATATGATGCTATAGATAAAGTAATTGCATTATACAAACTCAAATTGTACACAAATAGCTCACATATGATTATGCCTAGACAGATATATACAATCTTTATATATATGTATATATGGGCAGAGCTAAAATTGACACTTTTTTCGCCCCTTACAATTTTTATTATTTAATTAGCCTATACAAAAAGAAAAGAAAAGAGAAATAAAACAAAATAAATAAATTCATAAACAAATTTGAAACTGTGATTTAGAGTGATATTGCATGTGTGGAAAATGGAAGCCAATAATCTATTCGCATTGGGGAAAAAAGGAGCTCACATTTGAATTGGCGAACCTAAATTGGCACAGGGCTGCACAGCTGCTAGTTACTTGAGCAACTAACTCAGTTCATATTGCTTAGGTTCCACTACTAATCATGTGAGCTAGTTAGCAGTTCCGCCACTTATAACGTTAAGCTCTTTTGTGACGTAATATTTTCGTTTTTTTCATACATCAAGTTAACACAGCTCTGGTTACTTAACAGAACTTTGACTTTTAACTCTAAATTTAGTTGTTAATATTTACAATATTTTTATTGATATAAATCTAACATATATTTCTTTAAAACATAAATGGTATGATATTTTGAGTAAGGTTGCTGGTTGCTTGAACAACTCAGCTCAGCTCAGTTCATTTTGCATTGGTTCCGTTGCTAACTCCTAGCATGGTATGAAATGCAATCTTCATTTTAAGGTTGCCATGATTTTGAGCTAACGCTTTTAAATTTTAACGACTTTTCGTATTTATACTTTTGATTTACACAAAATTTATATTTGGTATATAACAGGGTATTCTCTTTTCGTCACTTCGTTTACAACATTCGTTTTAGGTTAGTTGACTAAATTTCTATCGATATATTGTGCATAAATTTTGCAAAATTTTGTAAGTTGTCATTGTCATCCACAAAACTTAACTTAAGCTTATGCTAAATGTTTAAACTGTTTGCTTATTAAGTGTCCGCATTTTCATTATTACTAAGCAGCTCGTCGTCGCTGCTGCTGCTGCTGCTCTCCGGGGAGTTGTCGACACCAAAGCTAGCTGCCAGTTCGTAAATGTCCTTCGGCTCGGGCAGCTGCTTCGTTGGCTCTGCTGGCTTTGTTGGCTCAGCCTCGGTCTTGAGACGTTTCGCGACCGTTGGTTGCGGCTCACTTTTAACTACTAATTCCTGCACTTCCTCCTCATCTGCAAAGATTGAAAACTATAGCGATGCGCACTGAACAGGCAGAGTCCAATACTTACCACTGTCTATTGGCTCCATGCCAGCAGGTGGACGCCTTTCGTAGCTGATGTATATGGTTGGATATTCGACAATTGTTTTGCCCGCCAGATTCACGCGGAGTGTTTCATAGGCTGCGAGTCGGTAGCAGCGTTGCCCACTCCGCTTGACGCCCTCGGCACGCAGCCAGAGGCTGACTTCGTCAATGCCGGCGGTCTGATGATGTTGCAGCACTTTGCGATGCTTGATGGCCAAGTCCTGCTCTATATCCAAATATTTCTGCAGCAATTGCTCGAGTGTTTGCTGTTCATTGCAGCGCTTTTCCACGAAGCGTGTCGGCGTCTCGCTATCAATGTGAACAAACAGCCATTCGATTTGCCAGTAGATGCAGCGCTCCTTCCAGTTCAGGTATGTTTTGTTCTCCTTGTGCCGACTGAAGTTGGCCAGCAGGAATTGCAGACGCGTGCCGCGCTCCTTGGCTGCCATGCGCAGACGATGCAGTGGCAGTGGCAGCTGTCGCTGCTGCTGCGTATAGCGCTTGCACGGATCCTTCTTGCGATGCTCGGCATAGCGGGTGCACTCCTCCAGGAAGCAGTAGTCGCTCATGAATTCACGCTCGGTCATTTCGCTGATGGGCATGAACTTGGTGCGATCCCGTTTGCCGTCGCATTCCAGCTCCCGCTTGTGGATCTGTACGCAAGCGAGACAGCATGTTTTCACCTCGCACTTGGGGCAGGCGTAGCGCGCCGGTTGGCTGGCGCAGACCTCGCAGTTGCCCAGCCGCGAAGTATGACTGTGTGGATAACATTAATTTAATTATATTTAATTTGGTATTTTATGGCACTTACCTAGAGTGTGGCACAACAGTTGTTTCCGTCATGCTTTTTTATTATTGTTTACACGTGCGCTTACTCACACACGCACACGCTCACACGCACACAAGCACGCGCTCACACAACAGCAAACGTAAACACAGCAAGCACTGAAATTATCGCGATTTTTGTAGTTTGCCATTCACAAGTTCACACGTGCAGCGTATTTTGAAGTGTAGAAACGCGTTTTCCCTTTCGGCTAAAAACTAAACAAAAATTCGAAATGTCTTCCATTTGTGAAACAATAGCTGGCAGCCTATGGTGACAGCGGTTTCACTGTACAACGTACTATAAATGCCCGTTGTGGCACGGACTCAGTGAAGGCCACTACACGTTTCAATTGTTATTATGAAAATTTCCTGTGAATAGTACAAAAAAATATGTAAATACTAAGAACCGCATGCGTGCTTTGTCGATGTTGCCACCTAACAAGTCTTTTCGCATTTATCGTTATCGCTAGTGCCGATATTACATTACATATAAGCGATATATATCCACTTGTTGCGAAATCGCGTGTTATCAAATTCCGTTATCTTTGAATTTGTTTTTATTATGCATGCTCAAAAATCAATAAATGATGAAAATGTATATATGTGGAAATTTGTGTGCCATCGTTGCATGTTCGATTAATGAAACACATTATTCTTATCTAATCTTTTGTTTGTCGCATACGCATTCTTGTTGTTGATATTATAAATTTGTCAATTCACTTCTTTTAAAAATTGATCAATTATATATTTTAGCGCAGAGCTTAACAGTGATACGAAGAGAAACACTGAGAGCGATAGAGAGAGCTTTAACAAACAGAGAAAGAGAGAGACAGAGAGAGGGAGAGCAAGAGCGTTAAACGTAATAGAATGCCATTGCAAAAGCCCCTGCGATCAGTACGCAAAATAACGACGATCTGTCTGGATGTGGCTTTATTTAACGGCACCAGACGGATGAACAATACGATCAAGTTGCGCAAGTTGGCCACAAATCCGCCCATATTGAAGCCACTGTCCAGGCCAGCTGCCGGCATCATTAATGGCTGCACCCAGCCGCAGCCGGATCAGATGAAGTACAAATTCTCGGAGCTCGTCTTCTCGGATCGTCGTAGGACGCCCACTGAGCAGGATGCTCGAGAGGAAGCAGAATACAATGTAAGCTAACTCCTAACTGAGTGCATAGATCTCTTATTTCTTGTTGCTTGTAGGATGACATTGAGCAGCTGAGAAATCTGCAGTCGAATCGGGAAAGTATCCAGAACGCGATTACCAGTCGCAGCGATACGCTGTCCATCACATTGAAGTATCTAGAGCGCAGTGGCCTCAGCTTGGATGATGTGGAGCAACTATCCGTTATTCATGTAGCTGGCACCAAGGGCAAGGTACGTAGCTTCCATCAACCCCCTCCGTCCAACTCTCTGCACCCCCTGCCGCTTTCTCTGTTCAATAAACAATTGAAAATTAACACTAGGTGCCAAAACAATAACAAAAAAAAACAAAAAACAAATCTAGCTTCATGTTTGTTTGCAGCTACAAAAAAAAAATATATATATATCTATATATATATACATATGTATATATATATATATATATATATTTGAATGGGAGGAAATTGGCATATTCATAAAGTTTTCAAAGACTTTGCATGTATATTTTGTTGACCAAAAGATTAGATAGGACAAATTTTTCATTAAGTTAACTATCTATTGATTAACTTTAAACACTTAACACCTTTGAATGGAATTTATTTGAAAGCCAAACGAAATTTGTTAAAAACAAACATTTTATTTTTAAATTTCAAACGTTTGTATTATATATTTTATATTTATATATATATTTTTTTGACATACATTTTTGAAAGATTTAAGTATTTTAAATACTTGAATTGATTACTTACTTATTTATTTTGCCTTATGTTACTTTTTGTTTGTTTTATGAAAAAAAAAAAAAAACAAATCTTGCAGAATTAGATTTTATATAAATCTATACTGGAATTTAGAGAATTTCCTGAGTTTTGAAATATAAATTTTAAAATTTAAAGTGTTTTTTTAGTGTATTTTTATAGAAAAAGTTAGTCTGAAAATTTTGCGATCGGTAAAAAGTCCGGTTAGAAAAAAATATTTCGGTTAAAAAAAATTACTTTCTTTTCATTTTTTAAAATTATTATTCAAAAGAAATTGTTTTTTTTTTATTGTCTATTTTTTACACCAAAAAATGTATAGAGAGCTTATAAAATAATAATAAAAACAAGGCTAAATCGACTCAGCTCGTCGCCCTGATCGAGAATAGATATACTTAATGGGGTCTGCCACGCCTCCTTTTGCCTGTTACATACTTTTAACAAAATCATTATACCCTGATTTCCCATTTTCAATGGGTTCAGGGTATAATAATAAAATACACATAAGAAATTTTAAAAATAGTGACAAATTTTCCTATCAAAAAAAGTTTATTTTTAAAATTTTCACTTTATTTATTTATTTTTTTTTATATTTTTTTTATTGTTTTAATGCTTTAATGTTTTTAATATTATATTTTTTGTGCTTTTTATCAGTTTTATTTGATTTATATATTTATTTTTATTTTATATATTTTTTTATTGTCTTAATATATATTATAAATATTTATTTATGTTTTATATTTTTTTTATAATTTATAAATAGTTTTTTTTTTTTTAATATTTTGTTTTATTATTTTTTATTTATATAATAGACGACTAAATTTTTCTCTTTATTTATGTACTGTATTTTGTATCCATATGAGTACCTATATATGCATATATTCATATGCACGTATTTTCTCTCAGTGTATGGCTTGGTTTGATTAGCATGTCCATTGACAACTGACTACTGAGAATTAAGAACTGAGAACTGACAGCTGATAGCTGCTAGCTGCTAGCTGATAAGTGAGAAGTGAAAAGTGTTAATTGTGTGTTTCAATAGCGAATGCACTCTGTGCTCGACTATTTTAGTTGCTTTGATTTGATGCGAGCTGACTTTGGTCTAATTCTGATTCTGATTTTGGTTTTGTTCAGGGCTCAACTTGTGCGCTGACCGAGTCGATATTGCGGCAGTATGGGGCACGGACGGGCTTCTTCAGTTCGCCCCACTTGGTGTCCACGAACGAGCGCATACGGATCAATGGCGAGCCGCTGGCCAAGGCGAAGTTCACGCACTTCTTCCGGCTGGTCTACAATCGCCTGCTGTGCGGTCGGGAGCATGAACGGGATATGCCGGCGTTCTTTATGTTCCTGACCATAGTCGGGTTTCATGTGTTCATCGCCGAGCGGGTGGATGTGGCGGTGCTGGAGGTGGGCATCGGTGGAGAGCTGGACTGCACAAACATTTTGCGCAATGTGCGCACGGTGGGCATCACATCCCTGTCTCTGGAGCATACCCATGTGCTGGGCAACACCATCAAGGAGATCGCCTGGCAGAAGGCGGGCATCATCAAGCCGGGCTCCCATGTCTATACGCACGTGACGCAGCCGGAGTGCCTGCAGGTGATCCGCGAGCGGACTGCCGAAAAGAAGGCCCAGCTCTTCGAGGTGCCCCAGGCCGAGGAGCTGTTCGCCCTCAACCAGTGCTCCGACTATCTGAATAGCTGCAACGATTATGTCCGGCTCAATGGCTGCCTGGCCATAGCCCTGTCCTACGACTGGCTCCGCCAGTCAACGGGTCGACTGCATCGCGACTATCCCCTCAACTGGCTACAGCTCACCGACGAGGTGCTCTGTGGCATCCGAGAGGCCAATTGGCCAGGTCGCTGCCAGCTGGTCAACTACGAGAACATGCGCATCCATCTGGATGGAGCCCACACAGTGGAGAGCATGCGTGTCTGCTGCAATTGGTATCTGAAGAGCACCAGATCAAGGTATGACATATAGACAATAGATGAGGTGATATGTGATATATAATATATATATGTTAGGTTTACTATATGTATACCATATACTATGTGGCATGGACTATCTATACTAGCCATACTTTATCACCTAAAGTACTATCTATAGCATATATATCTATATGCTCTATTTTTATTAGAATCCATACCATATCTATACTATCAATACCATCCGTCCTATCTAGTTTTCTATACTATATCATGCATGCTATCTATGCTATCCATACTATCTATCTATATTATAGATATACTATCTATACTATTTATGCCATCTATGTTAGCTATACTATAACACTCTATCTACTATTCGACATCTATTCCGTCCATACTATATCTACTTTATATACCATATTTATTATCCATATTATATCTATCCATTTTTGATACCCATACTATCCATACCAATTATACTATCTATACCATTCATATTAACTATAATATGTCAAACTATATATAAAATATAATCTATAAAGATAATATATCTAAGCCATCCATGCTATCTATACTATCTATACTTTCTATACTATCTAAAACACCCATACCTTCTATGTTAGCTATAATACACTCTACAATCTGTTTACTGTTTATACCATCTATTCCATCCATACCATCCATACATAATACCATTTATATACCATCTTTACTGTCTGTATTATATCTTTCCAACCTATGCCAATCATTCTATCCATACCATCCATACTATCTATACAATCGATGCCATTTGTAGTATCTATACCATCTATGTTAGCTTATACTATTTACACATCTACTTTACATACCTAATATATAAAATAATCATCCAACTACTACCCATACTATCTATACAATCTATTCCATTTATGCTATATCATACAATCATCTCTATATCTATTTTATATACCATCTTTACTGTCCATATTAAATCTATCCATCTACCCAATCTATCCCATTCATACTATCCATACCATCTACTCTATCCATACTATTTCTACTATCTACTCCATCCTATATTCAGCTATCTATAATGATCATTTCCCATTCGCAGTCGCAATCCCAGTATCCTGGTCTTCAATCGCACTGGTGAAACGGATACAAAAGCCCTGCTGCAGGTGCTGCAGCAGTCGTGCAGCTTCGATATGGTCTGCTTTGTGCCCAACTTGTCCAGTGCCAAGGCCAATGATCCCAACCAGACGAGCGTCTGCTACACCGATGGGGCGCAGCGGGAGCGTGCCAACATGATCGCTGCCACCTGGCAGCAGCTGTGCGACGCCAATGAGCAGGTCAATCGTGGGCAAATGTATAATACGATCTGGGATGCGTTTGTTGAGATGCGCACACGTTATCCGGCCCACATTGAGCTGGACGTGCTTATCACGGGCTCCATTCATCTGTTGGGTGCTGCCATTTCAATGCTGGACGATTTCCATTTGGAGGCGAAGGCAACAAATGGCAGCACCTGAGTGAGAACACCTGCGTTGCACTGTAATTAAAAGCTATGTTTCTCTAGATTATAGATTAGATATTTAATCCAAGATCGCATATATATATATATATATTTTGTTTTTTTGTAAACATTTTTTCCCCATAGACTTGAAATCTGAGTTTCTATAAATATAACTAAACGCCAAGTGAATCAATTCTTCCAAGTAGCTGCGAGAATCTGGCAGCTCTGTAAGTAACTTTAGCTGTAAATCTAAGACCCAATTCCAGTTTATTCCTGTAATGTAATTCTATTCTGTATATAGCTAACAAATATACGAGAAATATGACAAATGCTTATTTCGTCTTTGAATTCCCAGACAGGTGTTGCTTGAAAGGTGAGCCCTGCACATGCAGTTGAACAAAAGTTCCACTTAAAATGCAATTAAGTAAGCTCTAGTCGAGACTGATTGACTACGAGTTCTTCTGAACCCTGCGAGAAACTGATATTTTAAATTGCTTAATAACATTTATTGTAGATCGAATATCTTTATAAAACTTTCAGATCATGATAATAACATTCAAATGTATGTATTTGGGATACGTTTTTTGCAAAATTGGAGGGAAGGGGGAGAATTTGGGGCAAGTATTCACAATATAAAAAAAATCGAAATTTTTTAGAATACACATGAATCTATATTAAAATTTGGGACTCTACTTTAAATATATAGCAGCTACAATTTTATGCCTGATTTTCGATAATGTTGTAAATCGATAACATTAAAACAAAAAAAGTTATCGTTGTTTTGAAACAAACTTCATCTGCGCGTGCTATACACGGATCTACGAAAAAAAATTTCAAATCGCTAGCTCTTGTAGTTTCTGAGATCGACGCGTTCACACATATGGACTGACGGACAGGACTCAATTGACTCAGCTCGTCGCCCTGATCAAGAATATATATACTGTGACGCGTCTGCCACGCCTCCTTCTGTCTTTTATATAAATTTTAATCAAAACAATTATATTGGGATTTCCCGTTTTCAATGGGTTCAGGATATAACTAACTAAAGTTAAACAATCCAAATTAAAATAAATTTGATATGGCAACTCTCTTCTTTCACAATCTCGCCCAATACCAAACCGTCGGCAATCTCAATGTAGATTAAACACGTTAAAAAAACAACAGCATCAACACCAACACCGACACCGACGGCAATTCGTATTTGCGATGCGGACGTTAATTTCACGGCAGGCAACACTGGCTGAATGCGCGTCTGGCACCTGAGTGCGAGCTGCAGCTGCAGCCGGCTTCAGCTGCTGTCAGTTGCCTGCGTGGCAGGGTGGTTTGGCCAATTGCAGGTCGACCAATCAGCGGCGACGGCAGTTGTGAGTGTGCGAGCGGGACAGCTAGCTGGTTGTGCAATGTGCTCTGTGTGTTTGTAAAAACAAAATGGCTAACGCGTAACGGAAGTAGGACTTGGCGTTGGGGGCGAGCGAGATGGCAGCATAGTTGACTGATTAAATCAAAGCTAAATGAGATGTTGACATGCCAGGCGAGTTGTGTGATGAGGCGGGGGGAGGGGGCGGGGCAGGGGACGGGGTCGGGATTGGTGGTTGGGCGGCTGCCATTGCCGACTTGTGGGCGCTGCGACTGCCGGCTGTGCACGCTAAACTGTGCCGTTTACAGCAACAAATCGTGTAATTCACTTTTTTCTAGTCTCTGTGTGTCTGTGTGCGCGCGTGTGTGTGTGTGTGCGTGTGTGTGTGTGTGTGTGTGTGAGCCTTGCGCTGCGCTAAAAGGATTAATAAACGTTCGCATTTCAGTTGTTCATTTGACTTTGCGCTTAACGGTTCAGCTGCCAGCGTTGCCAGAAATTTAATTAAACTCAACTACATAAACAACAAATATGCAGAGCATCAAATAAGTGAAAGCTGCTCAGCGCCTGCCGACGGAATTCCCTTTTGAAACAAAGCAAGCGAGTTTATTTTTTTCAGTATTTGTTTTAAAGTGTTCACGTCGAAATAAACGTTGAAGGATCTCAAAAAGCAAAACGCAATGTTAACTGCACAGCTTTGAATTAGCTTAAACAATTTTTGCAATTTGTGTGTTTAGTTCAAAGTTTAAAGTGCTCCAGCCTTCAAGATGCAAAGTTCAAAATCGTTTCTAATACGCGATCTACTGGGTGACCTAATCAATCGTCGACAAACGGATTCCGGTAAGCGAATTTACAATTGGAAATTGAGGCTTTCTAGACTCTGCCTGACTGTCTCGAAGATGCATAAGCATGTGGAATAGCTCAGTGGAATAGGTTGAGATGGTTAGCTATCTCTAATAGCCATAGTCTCTATGTTCTATCTTCTATATAGCTATTTATCTATTTATCTATATTTCTATCTTTCTATCTAACTTCTACCCTCTATCTTCTATCTCCAATCTCCTGTTGCCAATCTCCAATATCTAATCTCTAATCTCTAATCTCTAATCTCCTATCTTCTATCTTCTATCTCCTATCTCCTATCTCCTATCTCCTATCTCCTATCTCCTATCTCCTATCTCCTATCTCCTATCTCCTATCTCCTATCTCCTATCTCCTATCTCCTATCTCCTATCTCCTATCTCCTATCTCCTATCTCCTATCTCCTATCTCCTATCTCCTATCTCCTATCTCCTATCTCCTATCTCCTATCTCCTATCTCCTATCTCCTATCTCCTATCTCCTATCTCCTATCTCCTATCTCCTATCTCCTATCTCCTATCTCCTATCTCCTATCTCCTATCTCCTATCTCCTATCTCCTATCTCCTATCTCCTATCTCCTATCTCCTATCTCCTATCTCCTATCTCCTATCTCCTATCTCCTATCTCCTATCTCCTATCTCCTATCTCCTATCTCCTATCTCCTATCTCCTATCTCCTATCTCCTATCTCCTATCTCCTATCTTCTATCTTCTATCTCCTATCTCCTATCTCCTATCTCCTATCTTCTATCTCCCATATTCCATATTCCATCTTCCATCTTCCATTTCCTATCTCCTAACTCTCATATTCCATCTACCATCTTCTATCTTTTATCTTTGATCTACTATCTTTTATCTTCTATCTTCCATCTACCATCTTCTATCTCCTGATCCTCTATCCCCTATCTCTAGATACGAATCTTCCATCTTCTGTCTTCCTTCTTCCATCTTCTGCTTTATATTTTATATCTCCTATCTCCTATCTTATCACACACACACAAGTTGAAAGCAATTAGCTACTAAATAGTTGTAATTGTTGAGCTAAACTTTATTTAATGTCATGCATAATTAGAGGACAAATGCAAACAGAGAAACACAAAGCTTAAGTCATATAAATGCGAGAGCACCTGAGGCTATTTGATACCCTCGAATACCCATATGTAAGGGCATATTGACTAAAGATTCCAGAAGTAGATATAAAATAAGTGACTCGAATTGTGAAAGACTTAATTTCCTGACTTGAAAATTGCGATGTTTAGAAAGGTTCTGTTTAAATTTCGCATTTTGCAAAAGTTTTTAAATAACTTTTAGGGAACTCTACGTAGCTCTCTATCTCTGTCTCCCTGTATCTCTTTTTACGGTTCTTCTCTAAGAACTTCTCTATCTCTCATTTCTCCCTCACTTTTCTCTTTCTCTCGCACTTCTCTATCTCTCATTTTTCTCTCATTTCTCTCTTACTTCTTTTTCTCTCTCTCTCTCTCTCTCTCTCTCGATCTTTCTCTTTTTGTCTATTTATACGTTTTTGTTTCTTTCTCTCTTTCTCTCCTTCTCTCCTTCTCTCTTTCTCTCTGTCCTTGAGTCTCCCACTGTTTCTCCTTTTTTCTCTGCCTCTATCTGACTTACTCCGCCTCTCTCTGTGTTTCTCTCTTACTCTTCCTATCTCATTCTCTCTACATCTCTCTTCCCCATTCTCTCTACATCTCTCATTCCCAATCTCTCTCTCTCCCTCTGTCTTTCACTTTTACTAACTTGGTCCATTTCCATAGCATACTTCTGTGCAGACTCTAGGGTATCTGTTAGCCGTTTACCTTTTACGTTCAGTCTCTTGTTTGGTGTTAAGCATTTGCATAGCATTGTTTTCACATTCTTCTTCTTCTCGTTGTTGTTGTTGTTGGTTGATTCCGGGGCTAAACAATCAAAGTTATTGTACGTGACAAATTGCTCGAGCGCGAGTTACGAGCACAACAACAACAGCAACAACAACAACAAATTAAATTATTGCCTCGAGCAATTGTTGCTTCAACTGTATGCACACGCCTCACTGCACCACCCAGCTCAGCCCAACTCAACCCAACCCAACCCAGCCCAACCCACTCACCCAACGCCTTAGCCCCGTAGCCCTTCGCCCTCTCTGAATTTTGTTGCTAAAAGTTTTGTTGTCGTTTCTAATTGTGGCGAGGTGTGAGATTTAACTGCCAGCGGCCAATTGCTCAGCGGTTTGACACAGAGAAGCATGTGTGGGTGGTTGGGTGGTGCATGTAAAGTGCCAGCTAATTGGCCGCCACACAGCAAAGTAATGCGAGACAATTAAGAAATAGGCAAGCTCTGGAAAGAAATAACTGAAGCTGAAGCTGAATCTAAGGCTGGGCTTGAGGGTGAGGCTCTCGCTAAGGCCCAAGCTCAAGTCTAAGCTGGATTCTAGTCCGACTCGAAGTCTATGCTTAAAGCAAGCTGAATCCCAAGAACAACATGAGTTGTTCCAGTCCAAGCTCAAGCATGTAGCCTGAAGCTCAACTACCGAGCCAAAGCCTCGAATCTGATGCCTTACGTAAGCCTTAAGTCTAAGTTCCAGCCCAAGTCTGCAAGCAAAGGCCCAAGCTCAAGTTTATTAATTTCCCTCAAGCATTAAGTTGAAGTAGAAGCTAAACATCTACAACCCTAAGCTCAAGCTGAAAATAATACATGAGATGAGCTGACTCTGAAATTAAGACTGAGCCTCTAGCCTCAGCTCTAGCCAAAGCATAGCCCAACCCAAAGCCGACCCCAAGCTGAATCCCAAGAACAACTTACATATTCCGGCTCCACCTAAAGCCCAACACCCCAACACCAAACTCTCAAACTCCAGCCCAGAGCAAAGCCTTTGGCTTCATACCCAAGCCTCAAGTTTTAGTCTCATGCCACACTCCCAAACGTATAACAAAATCCTAGCTCCAAGAATTTAATCCAAGCCTAAGTTTGAAGTCCAAGTCTCTAAGTCTCAACCCCAATTCCAAGCCTCAAACTGAAGACCAAACTGAAGATAATACCCGACTTCATGCCTAATTCTAAGCTGAAGCCTAAGTTGAAGCTGAAGACCAACCAAAGTCCATACTGAAACTGAACCGTAAACTCTAGATGTAGCCCAAGTCTGAGTCTAAGCCTAAGCCAAATACATTGCCAAACCTAAAGTCGATGCCTTGGTTCAAGCCTAAGCTAAAGCCAAGTCCATGTTTATATCCAGATTGAAGGTTAGGTTGAGCTAAAGTTGAGTCTCAGTTTTAAAATGGTGTCCAAGCGGAGGTCTAAGAATATATAGGGATGTATGTAACAGGCAGAATAGGGCGTGGTCAAGTTTCTCCCTCCTTTCGACTTCCCGTCCTTCTGAATGCAGTGATCAACAGCCAAGTCGATTTAGGTCTGTTCCGATTTAGGTCTGTTCCGATTTAGGTCTGTTCCTCTAGGGTCTACCAGCTTGAGGAAGTACTCTACACTGCAGCTTGTCCATCCGTTCCTCTCTCTGCATGAACCTATCAGAGACCTAAAGACCTTAAGTGTTATGCAAACTTATGCAAAGAACTTTTTTTTTGGTTCTTCCTTTAGCACCGTTCAAGATTTGCTTTCAATAATCGATAATTTTCGATAGCATTTGCCGGAAATCGATATTGACCTTGAACTATTTGGAGTGGATGTCATAGATGCAAAGAGCTAGAGTTACTAAATGCGTATATGTATGTGTGTGTGAGTGTAGGGTATCTGTAAGTCGAGTCGAATCTAACTAACTTGAGTTTAATTTCTATACTTTTCTGGTTTTTTGATATGAAATTCTAGAGACAAATTTGCTTTGCTTTAAGTTGACATGAAATTGTCATTGTGTGGCTTGGAAAACTTTACTAAATATCTCTCACTCCCCACATATATTTATATTCATATATTTATATATGTATTTTTGACTTGTTTCTCGAAGTTCAAGTACCCATTAAATGGCAATTGTGCCGCAAATTGATACGACGTGACTTTTTGATCGAAAATATAAAAAGAACTCACTTGAGACGAGCCACACACGCTGCTTCACACACCCACACACACACACACACATATACACACACACATATACACACGTGCATAATTGAATCATCTTTCACATGTTCTCTATGCTCTCTTCCTTCCTCCCTCACTCTCTCTCTCTCTCGCTCACTCTTTCTATCTTCGTTGTTGTCGAAGTCAAAAAGCATTTGGGGTTAAAATATAAAAATAATTTCCGCAGCGCAAATATGATATATATTTGCTATATATATATGGTATGTGTATATATATATATATGACATATATATATATATATCTAAATAAAAATCAAGTAGAATCCTTGCTGGGCACACGTGAACAGGCGCTGCCGTTGCTGCAGCCGCCTCCTGCTGGTGGTTGGTTTTTTTTTTTTTTTTTTTGCTTTTTTTCCTTTCGGCTTTGACCGTAAATTCCAATAGGAAGGAAACAATTGAGCGTCTCGAGCAAACACGTGAATTTAATCAGTCAGTCCCGCAGCGCATATATACAGAGCGAGAGAGAGAGAGAGGGAGAAGGAGAGGATATATATAAATCTATATAAGGATATACGCATCGGATATAAATAACATCTTGATTGACTCAATGGGCACAAATTCCATTCTCGTTTTGCTTCCCCCTCCACTTGTCGTATCTTTTTTTAATGGACACGAACGAACGCCCACTTAATGCCACGCCCCCACACTTCTCACAGCTTGCGTTGTCTTTGCGTCCTGTGGTCGCAGCTGGATGGTAATGAGTCCAGCCATCGGTTATCCATGGCCTGGCCAAAGTGCCTGCACGCGCTCATCTTTCGCAACTTGGAAACTCTTAACCTCTTAGCCTCGGCATCAGGCAGCGTCAGCATCAGCCTGTCAGCATCTCTTTTGCTCAGTCTCTCAGTCTCTGTCTCTCAGCCTCTCAGGCTCTTAGAGCAGAGAACGCATTAACGACACGCTGCGCTTAAAAGCATGCTACATTCTATTTATAGATTTCTTGATCTCGTGTGGGGCTTTGAGAATGAGAAAAATCTCTAGCTCGAGAAATAATTGAGTTAATGTTTGAGGGAAAGAGAGAGAGAGACAGAGAGAGAGAGAATGGGATATTAAAATATAGAGAGAGAAAGGGAGAATTGCAGAAATTAATAGAAAATGAATGAGAGGCAGGAAGATGAGATATGTCGAGAGAGAGAGAGAGAGAGAGAGAGAGAGAGATAAACAGAGAGAAAGAGAGAGAGAGATAAACAGAGAGAAAGAGAGAGAGAGATAAACAGAGAGAAAGAGAGAGAGAGAGAGAGACAAACAGAGAGAAAGAGAGAGAGAGATAAACAGAGAGAAAGAGAGAGAGAGAGAGAGACAAACAGAGAGAAAAAGAGAGAGAGAGATAAACTGAGAGAAAGAGAGGTAAACAGAGAGAAAGAGAAAGAGACAGACATTAAGACAGACGGAGATAGAGAGAAAGACAAAGAGAGAGATGAACAGATAAAGTTCTAGAGACAGACAGAGATAGAGACAGAGATAGTGAGAAACAGGTAGAGATACAGACAGAAAGAAAGAGATAGAGTGTAGGAAAAAGACAAAAAAGAAAGAGGAAGGTAAAAAGAAAGAGGAAGAGAAAGAGAGAGAAAGAGAGAGAAAGAGAGAAAGACAAAATGAGAAGACTGAGAGAGACAGAGGAAGAGTTAATCACAGAGACGTAAATACATAGAATGTAGAGATAGTGTGAAAGAGATAGCTCTCTACCTATCGCTATCTTCTTTGAGGGAAAAAGAGAGGCAGATCAAGGGAGACGAAGCTGAAGAGAGAGCGATTGAAGAAAACATACAAAGGGAAAAAGAGAGAGACACTGCCTGAGCGAAGGAGCGAGCTTGCGAGATGGGCAAAGAGACTGAAAGGGAGATGGGAAGAGAGAGATGGCGAGAGTAAGGGATAGGGAGGCAGCGAGTGATGTCGATAGAGCAAATAGAGAGAGAGAGAGAGAGAGAGAGAGAGAGACAGAGCAAAAAAGATAGACGCATGAGACTGGCAGAAAAACTAGGAGAGAGAATGAGAAAAGGGTACTTTGAGAGTTGTTCTCAGTTGGCATAGTGAAAAGTTATTGCTGGAGATTTCTTGGAGCCTTTTCTACCCGCTTAGCCTCCCGATGCTTCCCTCTCACTCGACATATTCATAGTTCTCGATGCGCCCATGGTTCTCCTTGATGAGCTTTCTTGATTAGTATCCATGTCTTAAGGGAGATCTGCACTAGGACTCTTTCACAGTCCTCTTTCCCAGTGTCCTTAAATAGTTCTTCTGAATCATAAGTAATCTCTTCTTTTTTACATCTCGCTCCGACAGAGATCGAATTGTCTAACGATGACTCGGACATCGATATTGAGGATCGCTCGACACCAGACTCGACAGCCCATGGCTGCCAGCAGGAGTTGCTGCTGTCGCACCACTACAACCACAACGAGGAGTCGAGCGTGGGCTCCTGCGGCACGGTTACACCGGGACCGGGCTCTGGCTCCGGCGGCGGCCTAAGCGCCGCTGCTGCTGCAGCGGGCATGGCGGCAGGCCTGCTGGCTGCCGCTGCTGTGGGCGGTGGCTCAGGTGCAGCAGGCGGCGGCGGCGGCGGTGGCTCAGGCGGCGACAATGGCTGCTCAGGTGGCGGCAATGCGGTGGGCGGCGGCAGCTATGCCGAGCACAAGCTGCAGCTGAGCAAGAGCGGACGCAAGCCGCGCCGTCGACGCACAGCGTTCACGCACGCGCAGCTGGCGTATTTGGAGCGCAAGTTTCGCTGTCAGAAGTATCTGAGCGTTGCCGATCGCAGCGATGTGGCCGAGACGCTGAGCCTGTCAGAGACGCAGGTGAAGACCTGGTACCAGAATCGACGGTAAGCAGCAAGGAGCTGAAAGTTGATGAACCACTCTGCAGTTTTTAATAATTTTCTCATTTATGCACATGCAAATTTAGCTTAAATTTGATATTTTCTTCAATTTTCATTTCATATTTTTTGCGCTTATAAGTAGACTACATTTTCTTCACAATTTTGCAAGCTTTGCAAAGCTCGTTGCTATGTAACTAATGTACGTCTATCTCTGTCCCTCTCTCGCTCTCTCTTGGCAGCACTAAGTGGAAGCGACAGAATCAGCTGCGTCTGGAGCAGCTGCGCCACCAGGCCACCTTGGAGAAGGACTTTGTGGTGCAGGAGAATGGCGGCGGCAATGCGCTCGGCTGCTGTCCCAGCGGCTTGTCCAGCTCGTTCAGTGCCGCCGCCGCTGCTGCTGCTGCCGCTGCCGCCGGCAATCCGTGCAACTTCTTGACCTCGGCCGCCGCGGCTGCCATATTCCGCAATGTCAGCTACGTGCACGGCTGTCCCATGTAGAAGAGCGACAAGCCTCAAGATACTTCCCAATAACAACTCCAACCAGAATCCAACCAAATTCCACGCTTGCCTATGTAAATATGATGCAGATGATGAAGATGGTGATGATGAATTTGTTTTTTTTTTGTGCAATACGAATTTTAATTTTCTAACTCGATGTCTACTTCAATGCGTTATCGAATTATCGATTTATCGCATTTATCGATAAGTGTATAAGAATATCCCAATTCCCCTCACATCTGCTCTAATCAGTAAACCTTAGGCTTAGTCTAATTAATTGTAATATATACTCGCACACACACACACACACACGCACACACTCTACTCGCATGTAACGGTAATAACAAAAATTGTGAACTTTGTGCACTCGATAAACGATGACTTTTTTTTTGTGAAAAATAAAAATTCAATTGCATATTTGAAGAAAAAATATACTAAAGCAAAAATGTTCGTTATGAAAATATTTAACTGTGATTTTCTTTGGGTGAAAATCTTGGGATATGATATACGAGGGTTACGAAAATATATCGTATTTTTTGGCAAAAAACATAAAATAATAATACCTATGTCGACGTACTCCCCAGAGGAGACTTTTTCTGGTTTCTGGTTTCTGGTTTCGGTTTTTCTGGTTCCCCAAGAGCTACAGAGGCCCAGGAAAGGACGACGCGTCGGGACGCTATCAAAGGCGAAACAAAATCACACAATATTATATTTTCAAGTGATTCTATGAAGTAATATCTGAATGGGGATTTTACATAAAAATTTTGGAGGAATAAACAAAAACATCGCGACACTTTTTGAACAGATCTCGTATCTCTGTATACATTTTGAGATTTGTGGACTGCTGAATTCATTAGAAAGATTTTAATAAAGTATAGAGTACAGTTTAGGCAATCTATAATACAAGTATGTTAAAATTGATATAGCTGAGATTCGATCTTAGATCTTTCAACATTCTTTCTAAATATATATATATATATATAATATTTCTATATTATATAGAGACATAAAATAGGGATGTCAACAAATAGATTTGACTTAAAATACATTTACTTCAAAGGCATTTATTTAAATATATTCTACATTTCATATTATAAACAATATTCCATTACATAATCAAATTGATATTAGCTCATGTGAGAAATAATCCTATTCGATTTGAAGCCTCGTTAACAAACTATCGATAACAAGCTTAGATATTTCTTTGGATGCAATCATTTACCGTTTGGGTTTTTTTTTTCTTGTTTGCAGCAGCTGCAAGTAAACGTTGCCAGCTGCATTTCCGATTGTGCAGAGCATTGAGTCTCATGCTTAAAAATCAACTTGAGCGAATGATACAAAACGATATCAATTTGTCGCTATATAGTAGTAAATGGCATGCTATGTGCAGGCAGCCAATACATACGCACACGCACATGTACATATACGTGCTGCGAATATGTATGTATGTGTGTGTGTGTGTGTGTGTGTGTGTGTGTGTGTGTGTGGATGGCATGTAAAAGTTAGATTGGGCTGAATCGGGTGGGCATGGCAGCCAACCGGAAAACAAGCAACAACACTGCATGCAATTAAAACGGGCGCACAAAACGGGCCGCAAAAGAGCTTGCGCATATGGCAAACGCACGGGCGAGAGCGAGACAGCAGTAGTGACAGTGAGCATACGCCGACTATGGCTGGGCTGAGCCTTGAGCAGCGACGTCGCGTCGCAGTCAACTTTTGTGGTTAGATTTTCATGCACATTTAGCTCGCGATGATGATGGGGGGCCACAGCACAAAAAGGACGAGAAATGTTTAGCCACAAATTGAATCTGCGGCGAGTCAGTTAACAAGCAGCGCCCGGCCACAGCGAGTGCGAGCAAGATGCACTGACATATGTATGTATGCAAGCAGGAACTAGACGAGTGCCGAGAGACCAAAAGAGAGACTGAGAGAGAGAGGAGAGTCAGCTAGGCTGTAGTCATAGTTCGAGTGGCCGCAACGGAAGCAGCGCAGCAGCAGCACAGAACGCTAATTAAAAAGACACTTGAACTGGATGCGACGTCGGCGGCGATGGCGATGGCGATGGCGATGGCGATGGAGGAAAAAAAAACAAACTAAAAAGTGAAAAGAAGGAGTGGGAGAGAGAAACAAGTTAACTTTGCCGTTGTAGCGTCGCTGCATTACAGTTATCCATGAAATTGTCTATGAAATGTGAATGTAATTAAATGAATAAAATGCAAGCAGACTTCAGCCGTCCCTTCCCACCATTCAGCCACCTCTGCATTCAGTTTCGTTTGCCTTTGCGAATTCATTTTTGTTTGCGGTTCATTTGCGCAGCCATTGAAAACTCAATTGCATTTTTTAATTGGTACATTTTATGTCTGCCATCCTTTGAGTGGCAAAGGAACTTGCAGTGCTCACAGTGCTCCCTGCAGTGGCTGCCACTTTGATTTGTATTTATTTAATGAGTTATTAATTGCATTAAGCTTTGATTACAATTTCACAAATGCAGATGCAAGTCCAAACTAAAGCTGAAAAGAGGCGCACCAAAAAGGAAATCAAACATGGTCAAAGGCAAATACAAAGGCAAAGGCAAAAGCAAAAGCCATGCCCAAATTTGCCTTTTTTGTATATGCAAAAAAACTCATCTCTGACTGCTATGGCACTCCGCCTGCTGTCTGAGCGGCTGCAGCTGACTGATCTGAGACTCTGCTTGACTCAAGCTGACTGATATGAAACTCAAACTGTGCTTCAATTTATTTAATTTGAAAACTATTTAAAGGTGTTTTTATACAATTTTCTTAAAGAAAAGTATAAATTGTAATGAATGTTTTTAATGAAATATATATTTAAAAAAAAAAAACAGAAATAAAAATAAAAATTAAATTTAAATTATTAAACTATTTATATACTTATAACGAATGAGTTTTGTAAATTTGTAAGAAATATAAATGTGAAAGAATATACATATATTTTATTCATACGTATATATATTTTCTAAAAGAAAAATGTAAATTATATAATGCTTGTTTCTTAATGAAAATTTAAAAAAAGAAACTGAATTTTTTTTTAGTTTATTCCTAATTAATGAATTAGTTTTGAAAATTTCATTTTAATTTGATAGAATATAATTTGAATGAATAATTGTCATATAAACGTATATATAAATATATATATATATTTTTTTTATGTGCCATGACAAAACTTAATTGACAGCTGGAAATGTCAGCTAAACAACTTTTCAGGTGTTTAAAAGTGAATTTTCAGCCCCCACCGAGAGTTTTATTTTTCTTCTTTTTTTTTTTGCACCTGAGCAATTTAACGATAAATGCAACATACACAGAGACAATTAGAGCCTGTTGGTGACATCAACAGCCACAGCTACAACAACAACTGTTGGTGGTTCATCATCATAAAGACAAGTGTTCAACACGCCCCGCGGCACAAACACAATTTGCAACATTTTTCCAAACGGATAATGACAAACATTTTAATCACAAAATGAAACCGAAACCGAAACCGAAACCGAAACCTAAACCGAATCCAAATCCGCAAAATCCACCACCAAAAAGGAGCAAGGAAACGGAGCAGGACAGCAAGAGGAGTGCAGCGCAGGGCCACCAACCGAAACACCACAGCGAAAGGTCCTGCAGACCAAACACCACTTGATGTCCCAAGTCAAGTGGGTTTTCTTTTCTTCTTCTTCTTCCCACTTCTTTATGTTATTGTTGCTGCAGTGATATGACATAATCTGAGGCATTAAGAACGCAACTTAAGAGCGTTACAAAATGGAAATTTAACTTTAAGAAAGTCGTGAAAGCATTTGAAATATAATATAATTTAAAAGCTATATCATATAGGAGGAGAGAGAGAGAGAGATAGAGAAAGAGAGAGAGAGATAGAGAAAGAGAGAGAGAGAAATATAGGCAGAGACAGAAGGAGAGAGAGAGAGACAGAGACTGAAAGAGAGAGAGAGAGATAGAGAGAGAGATAGAGAGATAGAGATAGAGAAATATAGGCAGAGACAGAAGGAGAGAGAGAGACAGAGACTGAAAGAGAGAGAGAGAGATAGAGAGAGAGAGAGAGCGGGGGAGAGAAAGAGGGGGAGAGAGAGAGTGAAGTAAAGGGAAAGGGAAAGAGATAGAGATAGATGGAGAAAGGAGATAGGGAGATAGAGAGTGAGAGAGAAAGGCAGAGAGAACGAGAAAAATAGAGAGAGAGAGAAAGAGAGAGATAAAGCGAAAGATAATGAGAGAGAGAGAGAGAGACAGGTAGGTCAATATTATGGATATATATTAGGTGGATAGACTTGAATTAGACTAGAGTTCAAAAAGAGTCTAAGCGATAATAATGATAATGAAGATGGCCATGCTATTGATAACGTTAACGCTAATACTAATGCTAATACTAAGGCTAATGCTGATGCTAATGCTTATGAAAAAGATGTTGAGAATGCTAAGTTAATAATACTGAGTATGAGTATATGATATTATTAATGAAAACTATCATTACAATGATAATGCTAATGCTAATGCTAAATCTAATGACAATGCTAATGGTTCTGATAATGTGGATGAAAACAATAATGATAATGGTAATGATAACGAAATTGTTAATGAATATGATGATGACCACGCTAATGCTTATGTTCTTTATAATAATAAACATATTGCTATAGCTACTGAAATTGTTCATTGAAGATGATAATTTGAATACTAATGATAACAATGATGATTATGATGGTGTTTCTCTTGCTTGAGTTTACTCAACTTTGCTCAAGAATAACCTTATGTACTAGAATTAACCTTTAATGAAGATGATTCTAATGACAATGATAAGGCCGATTGTAGTCGAATATACTACTATAAAATATAATACCAGACTAGCCGATAGAGAAGGATCTATAAAACACTCCGAAGATACATATGTATACATTAAGTGCAGCTATTAAAAAGAAAAAGCGAGTGGGAGAGAGAGAGAGAGAGAGAGAGAGAGTTAGAGAAAGCTTTCTACGATCTATTGAGTCCGAAAGAAACTAAAAGTTCCGATCGAGCCACGACGATCGACTTTGATTTTAGAGTTTATCCAATTTCTAGCCAGTTGATCGGCAGCCAGCTAAAGTGAACGTTGTCGTCGTCGTAGTTGTCAAGTGTTTTTTATTTTGGATATCCAATAACAAGAACTGAATCGCATAATGGAGCCGTAAGTACTCGGTTAACATATTTGATATTTATTTTCAGAAACTGATTATGAAATTACAACAAAATCTATATCAATAAACCTATATATATATATATCAAAATATATACAAATTTATCAATATAAATATATGTAAATATAGGAATGAGATTAATAATGCTGTCCGTTGGTAGTTGATGCATATTTAACCAGCGTATACGTCATAGGCTATCGGCTATAGGTTATGGTTTAGTCATCCAGATCGGAATAGGTGTCGACGGGCACCTCGAACATCTTGGGCTCCTCAACCACTTCGATTAGCTCCGGTGTTTCCATCTTGATGCGATTCAACATGTTCACCATGCAGGTCACCTGCTTTCCAGCCTAAATATAGATTGATTGATAGATAAATGTGATTGATTGATTGATAGATTGTTTGCTTGAGCTTGTTCTCTGTTTACCTGAGTAAATTGACGTTCATTGCAATGAATCTGATAGAGTACAGTTGTGGCCCAGCTGATCATGGAGTCCACATCGACGCGACGCATCTGAAAGAAGTGATCCGGATAGCCGAACTGCTTGAGTCGCTCATTGTTGGAGAGCATCACCAGCTCCAAGATGCGATTGATCGACACCAAAAGCAAATTCAGTTCACTCAGCTGAGCGGCGTCCATGTCGACTAGGCTAAACTGAGCCACCGACCCCATGGCCTCGGCCAGCTCCTTGAACTCGCGATAGCGATGCATAGTTATTTCCATGCTCAGTATATGCCCAACCACAGCCCAGAGCAGGCACACGCCAACTGGCAAGGCGTGCACATTGCAGCGCATCAAGTTTAGAGCCAGGTAGAGCTGATTGGCCTCGACGCCGGCGTCCACTTTATTCAGTTCATCCAGTAAATACTCGACATGGCCATGAACCTGAAGGACAATTGGGAAAGATAATCGCTATGAAGTTTTTCCATCGCTTTCCCCAACTTACGCTCATCGGATCAGTTGTATCCATCATGCTCAGCACACGATGAATCAAGCCACGCAAATTCTTAGGCGTGTCAACCGGGCCGTAACACAGAAACACCATGGAAACGGTGACAAACAGAGGGCGCAGCATATCCACATCCCAGTAACGTCCCGCTTTGCGCACCGACTCTAAGCCAACGACAATCTAAATGAAGGAATTGAGTTGTTTGTAGAATCGTCGAATCTGTTCTCTCATATCGCTCACCTGATCCAAATCATTGGTCATGTAGATAACCAGACACTTGTGGGCCAATGGGCTCATGTCGATCCAGACTCGGAGCTGCTCCAGCGTGCAGAATTGGTTGTCCTTCGGCTTGTTTGGCTGCTCCACAGCTCCGTTTGTCTTGTTTGGCTGCTCCACAGCTCCGTTTGTCTTGCTTGGCTGCTCCATTTTTTCAATTCTAAGTGAGTCAATACTCTAGCGCAAACTGTCAAAACAAAGAAAAACAAAGAAAGCACCATCAATTATTAGAGATGGCATTACGGCATGACGGTATTACGGTATTACGGCATGACGGTATTACGGCATTACGGTATTACGGTATTACGGTACTACGATATTACGGTATTACGGTATTACGGTATTACGGCATTACGTTATTACGGTATTACGGCATTACACATACATTACAATATACTAACGCTATACATGGCCGTTATATTTATCAATAATCAAGATCAAATCATATTCAGCACTCAAGATTTATCGATAAGTTATCGAAATGTTTATTCCAACAGCAATCGCTGCTTCTCACTTTTCATATAACATTTTCTTACCTAAACATTAATGCTGTATTCTATTTTCGATAAGTTATCGATAGATATAAATTAGCATTACCTAACTCTTCTATTCGTATATCCCATTTCATGAACCTATACACCTATCGCGGCAATTTATGGATTGGAATTGTGCCCTCATCTTACTTATCTAGCATTAAACATTTATCGATAAGCTATCGTTACGTAAAGTTTATCCTGAAGAGTTGTTGCTTCACAATTTCGAACAACTTAAAGCTTAGCAACTATTTATTTTAGCTCCACGTACATGTTACTACCGCTTTCGATTTTCGATAAATTATCGATATACATAAAGAACCATAAGCTTTATGTTGATGCCCTTACATTGCTTACATTCTCTTTTACTTTTAGTTTTGACATTTATAATTATTTTGCCCAACTTCTACAAGTTATCGATAAGTCATAACTATCATTAGCCTTATCGTTTGTAATTTGTGAGACGTATATTATATATCTACTTCTGTTCTTAACATAGACAACATTTACTAATTTCGATAAGTTATCGATAAACAATCATTATGCTTTGCTTAGCAGGGAATTCGACAGGTTTTGTGTTGAGTTGTCGAGTACTGCCTCAACTCGAATTTCATTTTCTATACTAGCAATTTTGAATTTCTAAAAATTCCAATAACTCATACAGTCGATCATCAATTACAGTTGTGTACTCAAACTTTTTGTATAGTCTAAGATACAAAATTCTTTTGTGTCAGGCGCCTATGCGTTTTAAATAACAAGAGTTATGCCCACCCCACCTACCGCTGTCTCGTCCCCACCCATATGATATAAACACATCCAAGATATCGATTTAATAGGAATTGTGTCTATGTTTATGGCAAATATCATGTGAACTGTCTCGCATTCCACAAACAAATTTTGTTTAGAGCTCGACTCAACTAACTAATTGCCAATTTAGGGATACGAAATTGAACTCGCTGAGTTTTTAGCCAGACTGCCATCCCGTGGCTCGCATTATTATTAAAAAGAGGAAAAACCGCCTACAGCAACAAGAGGAAAAAACAGTCAAAACAGTGGCAAACCCAACAAATCAACGCATAATGATATGAAAATCTGTTGGCTTTTGTATTCCAGTTGAAGTGAAGCCATTCGCCTCACCCTTAACCACTCACCCTCCCCCTCTACCACACTCCACACATAAAAGTAGGCGAGTGTATGTCAACAATTTGTCCTAAATTAGGCGTAAAATTTACAGATTGCCCTGCTAAACAATAACAACGATCCAACCCCTAATAAAAAAACCAAAAATCAACAAAACACAAAAAGAGACTGACCTATAGATATCCTATAAAAGCAACTATATATGCTCGAAATCGATTATTATCGCTATTTATCGATATTATTTTCAGATCTCACTTGACATGTTTTATATGAACTGAGTAGATTCATGACTTATAATGAAAGATTCATAGCTTGTGATTTATTGATTCATAACTCATTTATAATTCATATCTTTTAAGCTATGATTAATAATTCTTGATTCCCAATTAGAAATCAGGATTCATGATTCACAATATCGATGCATGATTCAAAATTAATTATTCATTAATAATAACATATTAAATGAAGTTTTTACGATGGATAATATCCTCAGTAAATCGAATCGACTAGAAATAGATCTACTGAATGAGACCATAAAAAGACCTACACAGATTGACCCTAAGGGCATTACTACAACATATATTTTAGATATATCTATATTATTTGCATATATACCTGATGATTCAAAAAGTGAATATACCCACTCAAAAGATGATCAATGAGTGTTGGGTATAAAAAAGCTTGCTAATAAAAGGGTAGTTGCTACTTATCATCAGCCTCAACCTCAACCTCAACCTCAACCTTAACCTCGTCCACATCCACATCATGCTCATGATTATGTATGTTATCGTTATGATGATTGTTCAGTCACTCTCCTTTTTTTCGACACTCTTCAATTGGCTGAACGGGGTAGGTGGGAGGGGGTGAGGGGGGTGTGGGGGTTTTGCTTTGTTCAACCCCCTTTCGCTAATTTGAGGCTTTTATGACATCTAATTGAAGTAGAAGCGAATACAGTTGGCATTGATTGCGCGACTTTGTGGTAACCGTGAAAAGAACAGGATTACAGTGTTGGCTAATGCCGCACTTATGCGAAACTCTCTCCCACTCGAGATTGTAATCGTCGTAATAATGCATACAATGTATGCGTGTATGTAAGCTGATTTGCATAATTGGCTCAGGCCATAAGGTTAAACGTGCCAGAGAGATATATATCATATAGCTGCACCTTGTATAGTTCATCAAGTGCTATCTTAATTGTTCCCATGGACCTAGATCAAATTGGATTTGCTTAGAGTAAAAATGTGTTTTCCCATGGAAACAGGTTCAATTAAAGATAACTTCCGGTTTTGATTAGGTATTCAGAATGGATTCACATAAAAATTTTCTACTAAGGAATGTTTTTTTTTTTGGAATATTTTTGAAATTGAACTAAATTTTTAATAAAAAGGATATTGAACAATATTTTAATTATTTACAAAGAGTAAATAAATTTAAAGAAAAAGAAAAGTTAATAAGGAATTATAATGAATTTTAATAATAAGTTACATTAAATCTCAAACACAAATTAAATAGAAATTGCGAAAAGTTTTTAATTGAAAACAGTTTGAAACTAATTTGAAAAGCCGTTGAGTGTTTGTTAATTGCAATTTGAGGTTAGGCTAGATGCCAAGCACTTATAAATGCACACATACACCCACACACACATGTATGTATGTGCATGTGTGAAATTTCTGCATTTAATGCGGAACAAGTTTATGCGCGTTCCTTGGCCCCTTGGCTGCCTTTGTAAAATATGCATAATTAAAATATAAATATAAAATGCACAATGCGCCGTCGTCTTGGGGCAAAAGTTGTTAATCTTTTCATGCAGCTGCATAATTAAAATCTGAATATGGAAATTCTATGAAAAATTGCGCCTCCAAATGGGCCAAATGGCAAATAACAACAACAACAACAACAGTGGGAGCAGCGAAAAAGGCATAAGAAAAAACCTGCATACACACACACACACACACACACACACACACACACACATTGAGAGACAGCAACTTAACAGTTGCTGCTGCTCGTTAACAGTCAGCTTTTGGCCTCGCCGCTGCTGCTGCTTCTGCTGTTTTCTCTTTCTCACTCTCGCACATTTGCGCTTTTAGTTGTCTATGTGTGTGCGAAGTAATTGCAAAATATGAATGCATAATGAGCAGATATTTCCAAGTGTGCAAAGGAAACTTCAAGCAGCAACGGTGGGCGTGGACCATGGGGGGCGTCAACTTTTATGCTAAAATGTGCGAGGCGCGCGTGCATTCGCATTTTGTCAGATGCTTGCTGACAAGGACACACACACATATTCATATGTATGTACATATATGTATGTATGTATGTATGTAGTGCAAGTATGCAAATATGCATGTTGTGTGTATGCTTATGCAATATTGCAATATTTGGTCCAAGCATCTCCACTAGCACATATTCTCAAAATGTGCGCATCAAACAAAGATGGCGGCCATTGAGTGCAGGCGAAAGATGTTAAGCAGAAGAGCTCATTAAAATTGCTGCCCATTGGAATTGTAAACAGTGTTAAGTTGGCTACGCAAGTTGCCTATTAACAGCGGCGCCAACAACAATATACATTCATACATATGTATGTATGTATGTATGTAGAGTAAAAGCTTCTAATTATATACATACATACATAAGTATATATGTTTACGTATGCAATATGAACATGCATAAATATGTATATACATTCATATGTATGTACATAAATACATATGTACAATGCTTATAAAATATCAATACATCAAAGTTCATAATAAAGAATACCCAGTCTAAGACTCAAGTTACATCTGCTGAGTTTAGCCAGAAAGATTGCTCAATATCAGTTTCAAAGTAAATATTTATAAAAATATCACATTTCTATATTGATTGCAGTCTTCAACATTATTTCCACATACAATTCCAATAAGAATATATCGATAATTAAACCGATCATTTACTCATCACTCATCTCGATATTTTAACGATAGTCATTTCCAATAAATTACTCATAACGGAAATCGAGTCCGCATGTAAATCTCAAGAAATAACTATGAGCTGAAACGTTTTTATAGGAATTGGGCCATACGTCCGCAGGGCTTCGATATTGAGGAAGTGCGCCATGCTATGGAAAAATCGCATCTGAAGGAGAAGACTCAGTTTATGAACTCTAGCGACAATGTGATTGATGTAAGTGCGCCGACAAGCTGAAGGCAAAAAAAAAATGATTGCCCCTTTTTCTTCTCGATTAGCTAATTGAGGCCTTTGGCCAGCTAATGTCGCGGGAGGAGATCGAATTTGGCGCCGAGCCGCTGGCCGGGCTGCATGTAGCAGGAATGATGCTCTTTATGCTGCATCACAACGATTTGGCCAGCACCCAAGTGCAGCGCACGCTGTTCATGCAGCGCTGCTTCGATTACATGGCCTGCACCGAGGAGACGCACGTAGGACAACTACTGATTGATAACGGTAAATTATAGCCGATAACTAACTAACGAATCCTCTTTCCATCCTGGCAGGTGCATGATCTGTGCACACAGATCCTCTTGATATGGGATGTGAATCAATCGGACAATATGCTAAACCTGATCCTGTGCTGCCGCTACGCCAGCCCGCTGGGCACCATGGCCCAAATCGTCGGCAGCTGCCTGCTCTGGGCCATGCTCGATAAGCTGACGGATCTGGGCTTCGACGAGTATCGCTTGCGTCCCTATCCGGAACTGATGATGGCCATTGCCATGGTCAATCCGTTGGTCTACTTGCAAAACTATTTGCACTCGCTCAATTTGATTGTGCGCGTGATTGCCGCACTGCTGATTGCCGGGCCGTACGGCTCCACGGAGAAGCTGCGCAACGAGGTGGGCGTGCCGCCGCATATGCTCGAGTTTCCCAATGCCGATGCGGCTGTTCTCTTTCGCTGGCTGAACACCATCATCGAGGAGCTGCGCGACGAGCTCCAAGTGCGCGACGGCCATGTTCAGGAGCGCATGATCATTCTGGAGGCGTCCTGTGAGCTAATGAAGCTGGTGCATGCGCATCTGGCTGAATATTATCAGAGCCTGTACAGCATTGCCGACTTCGAGGACGATGGCTTCGTGTCGGATCAGCAGTGCGACAACGACACCGATTTCGAATGGCTGCTATAAGGATATTTGATTGGAATTTATGCCCAGCAGTTCAATTGCCTCAAATACGATAAACGAGCATTGATATAAACTAAATTTATGAATATTAACCTCAAATTTTGCATACCATTTTATTTTATTCTTTTTTTGAGGTCATGCGCAAATATTTTCATACCTATCGCAAATCAATAAAATATAATAATTTGTTCATTTAAAGAGATATTTGTTGCTAATCTAATTGTTACAATATGAATGGAAAATTTCGAGAAGAAACATTTTGAGGTTATGTGCAAAAGGCTCGTTAATTTTATATAAAATCTTGCGGATATATGTATAATATGTTACCTCTGGTCTCTTTTTCTGATTTACACTGAAAATCACTTAAATACTTTAATAATACACTAGCTTTTTTCTCTATTGCGATTTATTGAGGTTATGTGCAAATATCCCGTTAATTTTATATAAAATCTTGCGGATATATGTATATGTTACCTCTGGTCTCTTTTTCTGATTTACACTGAAAATCACTTAAATATTTTAATAATACACTAGCTTTTTTCTCTATTGCGATTTATTGAGGTTATGTGCAAATATCCCGTTAATTTTATATAAAATCTTACGGATATATGTAAAATACCTTACCTCTTGTCTTTCTTTTGGTTTACACTGCAAAATCACTTAATAATTTAAGTAATACACAAGGTTCTTCCCTTTGATGTATTGCGATTAAGAGCACACAAATTCTACACAATTTGCTGACTGGAGATACGTTGAACGTCTGGCCTATAGAGCTGACCGGAAATGAGCTTCGTTTTCTCCTTTGCAATCCTTTTCCTTGCAGTGTTGAGAAGCAGCGCGCGCAGCTTACAAAGCAAGCGGTAACCCAGTAGAGCAGAGCTGTGCTAATCGGAATGAAATGGAATGGAACGACAGGTGAAACAAAGCTTCGATGTCATTGCTATCCTTTTACGGTGCAGTGTTGAACAGCGCGCGCAGCTAACGAAATCAACGGTTACATTGCTAAGCTGATTGGAACAAAATGGAATGGAACGGCAGTTAAAATTAAATAAAGCTCCGATTTCACTCGCTATTCTTTTCCATCCAGGTTACATGGCTGAGCTGAACGGAACAAACTGGAATGGAATGGAATGAAATAGAGTGGAACGGCAGGTAAATAGATTTGAATTGATTTTCGTTACTAGGGCAAAAGCTGATTGATTTATTTCTAGGTAGCACCTAAAGCAGATATGTTAGGAATTTGTTTGATTTGAATACAAATGCAATAATTCATTTTAGCTTATGGCTAATAGTTGAGTTCCAGCAGCTCACTCATCGAGCACGCTGTCCAGCCATTGCTCGACATCGTTCTTGCTGGTGTTGGTCGTCGGCGTCGCCGGCTGCACCACCGGCGAGGCAATTGGCAGTGTTGGGCCCGTGGCAATGGAGGCCTGGGCCAGCTGTGCATCGGTTAGCGCTAGGAGCTCGTCCAGCTCGTCTGGTGCGGTGGCAGCAGGATCTGGCTGGGCAGCGGACTTTGTGGATTTGGCCGAGGTAGCACGAGATTTGGCAGCATTCAATTCTTGCAGCAGGCGCTCCTGGTAGATGCGCTCGGCTCGCTCAGCCGCCTCGTTTTGGGCAATAATCTGGGCTCGTGTAAACATCGCTGTGGAATAGTCCATGCGCTTGTAGAAGGGAATCGTCTGCAGGCCGCAGTTGAGCAGGCTGAGATTGAGTGTGAAGTAGCCGCTGGCGGCCTTGGTGTGCAGCTGGGTCTGACCCTCGGCTATGTTGCTCCACTCCTTCTCGGCGCCAAAGGCGAAATGGCCGCCACCCATGCTGGGGAACTGCGACATCTGTTTGTAGTCGCCGGCGCGCAGCTGGGCGCGTGCATTCTCATCGATGGGCGCGCCGTCAACGAGCTGCTCCACATCCTCCGGGTCCGATGGCGGCAGCGTGTCTAGCATATCCCGATTCTTTTGCGGCGCCAGCGAGCGAGTGCCACTCGACCAGCCTTTGCGGCCGAAACGCGGCTCATCGCTTGAGTCTGCCACATCCACAATGCTGCGCACTGTTGTCGTCTTTGGCGAGCTGGAGGACGTATTGTTGCCGCCACGATGAGATTGCTGCTGCTGCTGCTGCTGTTGTTGCTTATGATAATATTTATGCTGCTTCATATTCCTGCGATTGCTGTAGGAAATATATAAATGATTTTGAATTACTCGCACCTGCGATTACGTGGACGTCTGTCTTACTCCTTCGATCGATCGTCCTTTCCGCTCATTTTGTCCTTGTGCGCAATGACAATGTAATTAAAATGATTTGTTTACGTTTTCCTTTTACTACTTTGTTGCTGTGGCAGCGCGAACAGCTGTGCCGGTAGCTTTCTGAAGGTGCGACTGAAATAGATGCATGGTACATATGGTTAGTGTGAGCGAATTGGGTGCAAAACACAGCTGTTAGCGCTGACAAAAGCTAGCAACTATCGCCTAATCGATGGCGGTAATGAATTTTGCAGCTTTTTTATTTCGTTTGGATTCAAACAAAAACAATGCCAGCATATAGTGACCGTAATAAAAATATTAAAATATAATTTTGCATATTACATTATTATTATTCAAATATTCAATACAATTGCAAACTTTTAATTTTCAAAGTTTGCCGCATCTTTATTAATCGCTAACACAAGTTGGCAACTATCGCTTTTTATTGCAAGCATACACATAATTGATACGACTTACAAATCGAGTAGTGATTTATTAATTTGCTTTGAGTAAGCCGAATAATGAATAATAAATAATGCTGTCAGAAAATTCATTTTTATATATGTAGGAATAAAGAAATTATAGATTTTACGTCGCACTACAGCATAGAAAATATATACACTGATAAGTTTTTAAATTTGCCGCCTTCTTCTTCTTCTCATTCTTCTTCTTCATCTTCTCATTCAAAGCACAGTGCTGTGCTTTGCCGGCTTTAAAAGAAATCGATAGCTAAGCACGAATCGCGACAAACGTAAATCGATAGAATCGGTAATATTAAATCCTTCTGACAACGGCAACAGCTTTTGTTTAATTTCTGTGATAATTCAGTGACGATACGGCAACAGACGCAATTTGATTGCTTTTGGAACAGATGTTGCGTTTCGTACAGAGCCTGCAAATTGGCAGCAATTCAAAGTCGAATGAGTTGTCAGCCACAGTTGCTGAGATTTATCGAGAATATTTCGCTGAGCTGGCCACCAGCTCCTGCCCGCTCAGCCAACACAAAAGCAATTCCAATAGCAACGGGCAGCATTCCACGCTGCTGCAGTGCTTCGATGCCAAGCCCAGCAACCAGACGGAGAGCATAGCACCCAGCCCCGACGATGTCTGGATCTTTGGCTATGGCTCGCTTGTGTGGAAGGCGGATTTTCCGTACATAGACCGGCGACGCGGCTTCGTCTGTGGCTACAAACGAAGATTCTATCAGCACAGCATCGATCACCGCGGCATACCAGAGAGGCCGGGCCGCGTAGTCACCTTGCTGCCGGGCGACTTGACCCAGGATCGGGTCTACGGCGTCGCCTATCGCATTGCCGCTGCCCAAAAGTCTCAGGTGCTGGATCACCTGGATTACCGCGAGAAGAATGGCTACGAGCGCTGCAATCTGGAATTCCATGAATATCCATCCACAACGATGCCCATCGAGGTCATCATGTACGTGGCCACCCAGTCGAACGATTCCTATGCGGGCCATGTGTGGCAGGTGCCGTGCATCGCCAGGCAAATCTTCACCTCGGCCGGCCCCAGTGGCCCCAACCGCGAGTATCTATTCAACTTGTTCCTAGCGATGCAGGAACTCTTTCCGGACGCCGTTGACGAGCATCTGACCGAGCTGGTAGACTGTGTACAGCGCTACATTAAGAACGAGGAGCCGGCACTGCTGGAACAAGCTCTCAAAGCAGAGATCAACTGCATATTGAATGAATTCCTGGCCAAGGATGCGACCGAGCAGCAGCAGGCGGCGGTTGCTCAGCGCTTGGAGGCTTTGCGCGAACGTTGCCAACGGCCGGGCTGGCGTGAGGAGTTGCTCAGTCAGGAATTACATGAACGGACCATTTGACCAAGCTCTTCCGCCCCTCCCTTGGATAACCTTTCGATTTCCATGTTTCCTCTAGATTCAATTCATCCGTGTACATGATTTGTAAGATAAATATCAATACATATATCAATATATATATAAAAATATATATATTAAGTGAATGGGTATTAAGCAAATTGAAACTATTTAATCGTCTTTTGGGAAATTGGGAAGTTTATAATAAATTTCTGCTGATAGAACATTATTTACAACCGTATCAGAAATTTTGTTTATAATTTATAACAGTTTATCGATATTTTGTTGTTGGCTTTGTCTCACGATTAAAAAGCCAGCAGCAGCGAATGTACCACCGCAACGATTCGATGATTCCAGTCCAGAGTCGATGGGCTGCCATCACTTTTATCAATTCCATTTTGTTTTAAACTGACATTTGCAGCTACATAGTTTTTACTTTGTCAGAAGGCTGTGCTTACAGTGATTGTTGAATCATTTTCAGCGAATTAGCCTGAAGAGCTCTATTCGTTCATTTTCTTTTTTTGCTGCAACTAGTAACCGAAATTAAAATAAGAAGCAACGCCATAAGCTAGGTAAGTCTGAGAACTCTAATAGTTGCGGGCATTGAAAATTTAAAAGTGTGAATGAGCTGTTGTTGCAGCCAACTTCACGCAACGTCTTTTTACATGCCGATATATTCAATATATTCGATATTTTTTAAATGCAGCGCTGAAACCATATTTTATTTCGAAATATTTTGCAAGATACGAGATGAACAACGTGAGTATCAAATAACAATTTTTATAATGAAATAGAATGTAATGTTACAATTACATTTGCAGGAGATAAAAGCCAAAGTGGAAGCATGTTGCCGCACAGCGGAGGACTTTACGCGTTTGTACTACGCTTCCTTTGACAATCGCCGCCATGTACGCAAGCGAGCCGGCAAATGCACAATTCGCAATGTCAACAACTATAAACAGATTATGATTGCAATTACGCTCTTTGTTTACTTTTAGCAAATGGGCCGCCTGTACATAGACACGGCCACCTTTAGCTGGAACGGCAATGGGGCCCAGGGCCGCGAGACCATCGAACGTTATTTCCTGGAGCTGCCCTCGTCGCGTCACCAGCTGACCACGCTCGACTCACAGCCAATTCTGGACCCGGCTGTTGGCGGACAGACGACGTACATAATACTGGCCAGCGGCACGGTTAAATATGCCGAGCAATCCATGCGCACATTTCAGCAATCATTTGTAATTACCGCCGAGAATGATAAATGGAAAATTGCCTCCGATTGTTATCGACTGCAGGAGCCGCTCAATTAGTTCGTAAATTACAGTTACATTGCAAATAAAAGATACTAAGAATGAACAGGCGAAAGTTGTGCCAGGGCAGTTTGATAAGTTATGCAAATTTGTCAACCCTCCACAAGGCAAACAGCTTATAAGTCTAGTAAATAAATGTATATATAGTATGTAAACTATAAGTAATTATGCATATATGTATTTTTTTTTGTACAATGTGTAATGTATGTATTGAAAATTGTTTAAACTACTCTCGTAGTCCTTTAAGAAGTGTGTCAGCTGCGTATGTATAAACACAATTAAAATAGTACAAAGAACATTAAGCTATATTTAAACTAATATTAAGTTAGCTGCATGTGTGTATGTGTGTAAATGTAATAGACATGTATGTAAGTGTCAGTGTGTGTATGTCAGAGAGAGAGAGAGATAGAGAGCTTCGTTTTGAGCCGAGCCGTCGTACCTTTCGCTATTGACCCCTTTTAGCTCGGTTCGCCCAGCACTTTGTCCACGCACTCGCGTCACAACAATCGTCCAGTCCGCACGTGCGGCCAGCGGCTGCTGCTCAAATTGCCCTCGCTTGATTATCAGTTGAAAGCAAAAGTTGTTGAAAACAAGAAGAAAAAAAAGGAATATATATATATATATATATATCTATATATAGATAATTGGCAAAGTTAAACGAATTAGTTGTTGACTGCTGACTGGCAAATAGGGCCTGGGCCCATTGCAACAAGTTGAGTTTAACCTTGGCCTAGTTGTCCGGTTGTGTGTGGGCGTACAGCAACAGCCAAGGATTTAGTGGGCAGGCAGATGATTGGGGAGCTCGGCAGCCCCTTTGGCATGCCCTCAGCCAGTGAGATAAATGCAGCTGCCAGCGCAACGGTAGGAACACCACCACCAGCAGCAGCAGGAGGAGGAGGCATCGTCATTGTCAGCAGCAGCAGCAGCAACATTGGCTCAAATACAGCCACTGTCAATACGCATCACTATCATCAGCAGCAGCAGCATCATCAGCAGCAGCAGCACCATCAGCAGCAGCAACACCATCAGCAGCAGCAGCATAAGCATCTTCAGCAGCAGCAGCAACAATATCATCAATTGACCAACAACATGAGCATGCTGAATGTGAAGAGCGGTGGACGTTATCTCTGGACGGATCGTGAGCTGTTGATGCATCTGCAGAACTATACGCCGCTCATCTTGCTCATCGATTTTGTGGAGAAGACACGCACCAAGCGCTTCTACGAGAGCTCCGAGCGCTATGAGATCCTGATGCTGGTCTTCATCATGCGCAAGGGTGCGCCGTTCTGTGAGAACAAACGCTTTCCGGCGGAATACTGGGTGAACTTGTCGGTGGGCCCGGTGGCGGAGGCATTTGATCGTCTGCAGGCGGCCATCGATATACCGGACCCACAGCTGCCCATCCACATGAGCGTCACGGACCTCACCACCTGGAAGGAGATGTTCGATGGGGCGATGATTGACATACGACGTTTCGCCTATCACACGGATCCCATGCAGCTGGCCGATGTGGGCGTCTATAATCGCATTACGTTCGAGCAGCGCTTTGCCATGCAGTGGCAGGAATAGATGACCTTGACCCGAGACCCCGAGACACACAAACAACACCCCCCAAAGTCCCTCCCTCTGACCCACACTTCTGTCCTTTGCTCGTGTAGTTGAGCTAGAAAGACGTTTGCCAAAGTGAAATGAATCAACAAATATAAGTAAATGTTTCAATACTGTATGTTAGAGGCCCATAAAGAAGCCATTTACCGTTAGTCTCTATTAGTTGCGGTGCTTTTAAGGTTTAAGTTTCATTATCATTTATTATAATTATAGAATTACGTTCCTTTTAACAAGTCTTTACAGTTATTTGAATTTGAAATGAATCAACAAATATACATAAGTAAATGTTTTACTACTGTATATTAGAGTCCTATAAAGCAACCATTTACCGTTAGTCTCTATTAGTTACGGTGCTTTTAAGGTTAAGTTTTCATTTTCATTTATTATAATTATAGAATTACGTTATTTTTAGAAAGTCCTAATAGTTATTTATTTCTTTCAACTCAAAATTTACTAAAGTCTAGGTTTTACTTTAGTTGAGGTTAGGTTTACGAAAATGCTTATTTAAGAGAATATATTATTGTATTTTTTTACGAAATCTATATTTTTTGCACTTTTATGCATATCAATTGTAAATGGCAATTCGTTTAGCGATTATTATATCATAAATATGAGAATATATATATATATATATATGTAGACACATTACGGTACCTGCACATACATACACCTATATATACCATATATGTATATAGATATAGAACCGAGTTAGTTATTGGTTTACGGCTAGCGGAATTTATATACTGTGCCTTCTCCTCCAGCCATATCACACAGACCTCTCTCTCCCTCACTCTAACTCTCTCACTGTCTCTGTCTCACACACAGAAATCTAAACTCTATTCCTTAATTTGGTAGCCTATATCTTAATATTTATAGATGTATGACTCTACGCTGCTTTAATGGAAATAAATGTTATTTATTGTTGACTAGCATAAATGCATAGCACGCGCATATTGTTAATTGTACATTTGACATCAGGCAAAGGATGAATATACAATGTGCAATTATGTATATAGTTAGTATATATGTATTTGTATTTGTCAGTCAGTCGTAGTCAATTGCGCATGGATTTCGCTTTGGTGAGACGGTCGCGATCGAAGATGCCCAGCAATTTACCACGCGTCATTTCCTTGGACTCACGTAGGCCCAATCTATAGACTTGATCATGCATCGATCTAATCTTCTCCACCAGCTGCTCGGGTGGCAGACGGGCAAATTCTGCAATGATTAATCGAAATTATTCAAGGCCCAATTTAATTGCCAGCTGTACTAACGGTTAATGGCAGCCATGTTGACGCTGTTGTGAACTTGGATGGAGTCAGCATTTGGTCTGTGGATTGGTGGATCACTCATAGTTAGGAACTCTTCCATGCCGGGAACTGTAATGCATTGCAACTCATAGCAATTAGATGTGCGTCACTTTGAATTTATTTGTTACTTACAGCGTTCTGGCCATTGTACCGGCGATTCACGCAAAGTTTCCAGCGAAATTAATTCATCAACTTTGGCGGTTTCTTTGGCGTCCGCGCTTGTTTGAGGTTTTTCTGCTGCAATCGACTTAGCTAGTTAATGCAAATCCATCGTACTCTTTATTTGCTTGACTCACCTGGCTTTGGCATTTCAGCATCTGTTTTCGATTTACCATTCATTGTTATTAATGAGTAATACAACTTACGAATCGTTAATCAAAATCAATTGCTCAAAGCGCTAAACTAAATTTGCCGTCAGTACACAACCGGCGTTGCCACCCTTAAAATAATTCTATTGTTATGCGATGTATCGATAATTAAATATAGCATTACTGTACATTGTTACACAATACTATCGTTTAAACAAATGATTTGATTATTATTATTATTTATTTTCTGCCAGCAGCTTTGTCTTTCAACGCAATCTGTTTATTTTTTAATTGTTGCTCATAATTGTCTTGCCTTATAATTGTCATTAATATATGTACATGTGTTTTCCTTCGTGAGAGTATTGCGTGCTCACTCTGACACATTGAGTTAGTCAACCTGACATCTGTCATTACTCAGTTTACAGTGCCAGCTAAAAAGCTGCGTACCGCAAACAAATTATTAATATTAATATAATATATATTGTTTTCAATCATAGAAAATTAATATAGCTGTACGAGTTATAGAAAATGTTTTTAAAATAAGCTAAAAAGTTTTTTTTGGGTAAAATGTTGGGATAAAACACGTACTGGAAACAGCTGATTTGACGTAACGTCAAAATTGCTGCCCATTACTTACATGCCTGACTGTTGAATCGTGCGTCTGAGCACTTTCTTTCAGTCATTGCTTTGCTCTTACTTTGGTTACATTTACCTGTTCCCTTATTTAACTTTAGAGCAACGTTTGTTTTCAATTTAGTTGCTGTTTAACTAACGAAACGTGTGCAACTACCTCGCAAAGACAACTTCGACAGTTACCACTATAATTCGAGTGGCGCCAAAATTTAAATAGATTAAGAATTTGTAAATACACAGCATATGCAATTAATTGTTATAAAGCTCTTATGATATATGTGCAACCAACAACCGCTTCCCATAGACGCACCCTATCCCCTATTAAGAATCAAGTGCTCCAACCAACAGTGCGTGGCAATAACTCATGGCCGCTAGCAAATTTTCAACAGCGACGTCGTTAACAACGGGCCTCAAGCACACAACACCGTTCGATGGCATTTGTGCGAAAATCTCAGCGTTCTATTTTGACTTAGATAACACGCTAATCCCAACGCGGGCCGGTGATTCCAAAGCAATACGCAAGGTACGATAACTTACTATTAACTTCGTGGGTGAAAGTTCGCGCGCACCACCAAACATACACACACACACCGCATACACACGCACATGCACACACACACACTTCCATAGATATTTAAAAAAATTTTCCACTGCAGCCGCTCGTTACGTACAAATGTGTTGTGTGCGCCTGTGTGAGTGAGTGGCAAATAGCACGCGCGTGCCTTTAGCCGTTTGTACGTGTGCGTGAGCATGTGCATATGCATGTGCATGCATATGTACTTGTGTATGTGCATGTGCATGTTTGATCAATGCATGTCGTCTTTCTCTGACTAGAGGTCAAAGTCATAAGAGACCCAAAATAAACGGTCAAACACATCTTCAATGGCCGAATGACACTTGTTAGTTTTGCCATTTACCGCTTAACGAATGCCCCTCAATTAGCTTACGCATCAAGTGATACAATTGTGTGTGTGTTTTGTTATTGTGTTGTGTTTATTTATTTTGTACGCAGTTTGTTTTTATTGTTATTATTATTTTAGTTGTTGTTGACAAACGAAGCTAACCGGAACCTAAAGCAATGCAAATGTTCTTCATTAGGGAGTAATTAATATGAATTTCATACAGGAAGCCAGCTATATATTAACTGCCTTTTTTGTAACACAGAAATGATTAATTGCCTCATTTGCGTTTTAAACAACAAATGTGTTCTATGTGCACAAATTGTATATGATGAATAATTGATTTCTTTCGAAATCTGTGCTTGTGAATATGTTGAATCAAGCCTGGTTATTATTTGTATTATTACTTTTTACAACCGTTGGGAAAACTGGAATTACAATTTTGTTGTTTTAAAATGTATCTGCTAATTGTAGTTAAGCCCGGCTTATACAAAATATAAGGAAATCTGAGTTTCATAAAAAAAAATAGCTGAAAAAATTAAATATATACATATATACATACATAAACGAATTGTTTTTGATTAGAAGTTTTTATCAAATATAAACATTAAATATGTATATATATTATATAGAATTTTTCTATTAAATATAATTTTCTATTAAATAGAATTATTTATATATATTTGATCGATTTTTTCTATTAAATATAAATAATAATATATATTTAATCGAGTTTTTCTTTAAAATATAAATATTATTTACATAAATTTGAGAGAATTTTTCTATTGAATATTAATATTATTTATATATATTTGATCAAATTTTTCTAATATATCTAAATATTTAATATATATTTTTAAATATACCGAAAAAGATTCATATTTTCTTATACATGTAAATATATGTATATATGCATTTTACACACACACACTCGCATAAAAGCCTGTCTATTTTTGACATTTTTGCTTCGTCCTGTGTTGAACAACATTTCGCACGTGTCATCCCGGCACGTGCCACCCTATAGTTGTCTCACTCTAGCATATGCGCTTGCCTTATGCTGAGTGTGGGAATGCGCGCAGTCATGTTAGCTAACAGGTGTCATCTGCACATGTTTACCGTTACTTCCAGGCTTTGTTTTCATTTCTGATTTTGATGCATTTCTCACTGTCTCCTCTTCTTCTTTTCGTTTCAAACAGCTAGCTGACGTGCTGGAAACCCAGTATAGCTTTACCAAAGACGATGCCAACTTAGCCACCCAGAACTTCTTGAAGTCGTTCCGTCGCTGCCCGGACAACTCGCAGACGTCGCTGGACTCGTGGCGCACGCACTTGTGGCGCGAGTCCCTGCAGCAGAAGCACAAGCATCTCGCCGAGCAGATCTATCCGCAGTGGCTGAAGCTGCGCTACCGCTACCTGGCCATACCGCCCGACTATGTCCAGCTGCTGCAGCGCATGCGCCGCGCCGGCTACTTCCTAGCCCTCATCACCAACGGCCCGTCGAATGCGCAGCGCGAGAAGATCAACAAGCTCCATGTCCGCGGCCACTTCGACTGCGTGCTCGTCTCCTCGGACCTGCCGTGGGAGAAGCCGCATCCGGAAATATTCTATGCCGCTTGCAATTTTCTGGGCGTCAAGCCGCACGAATGCGCCATGATTGGCGATAAACTCGAGACGGATATCAAGGTGAGTGAACGCCAATGTGGGATGACACCAGCTGAAAGTGAATTACATTTTTGTGACTAAGCTGAATAGAGTAACGGTTAAGCTGTACTAGTCCAGGCTTGAATGAAATATGATCTCAATGCGAGGCTGTTTATATGTATTTCATTTAATTTTCAATTGTTTTTATTGTTGAGGTGTAGCCTAATTTAAAACAAGCTAGATTTTTCCTTTTCCCCGCTCTTTCTCTCTCTTCCTTATTCTGTCTACATTGGTATTACATTAATGCTCTCTGCCCCTGTCTTTCTCTCTCTCTCCATACACACTCTCTTTCGGTATTCATTGCTCTCGCTCTCTCACTTTCACTATGTTGATCTTCATTGCTCTCCATCTCCCGTCTTCCGAAAGAGAGATACGTCTGTCTGCAGATCTCCATTGCTATCTCTCTCGCTTCTCTCTCTCTCTCTCTGTCCTTAATTTTCTCTCTTTCGCTCAATACTACCACTACTCGCTCTTTCTCTCTTTTTCTATCCTTTTCTCTCTCTCTTTCTCTCTATCTCTGTTTCTCTCTCTCTCTCTCTCTCTCTCTGTTTCTCTCGCTCTCTCTCTCACTTTATCTATTTCTCTATTTATCTCTTTCTCTCTTAATCTCTATCTCTATCTTTATCTTTCTCTCTATTTCTCTGTCTCTCTTTCTTTCTCTACTCTCTTTGTTTCTTCTCTCTCTCTATCTCTCTCTATCTCTTGCCTTTCCATCATTCTTTCTTTCTTTTATCTCTCACTTTATCTCTCCCCTTCAGAAGTTTCTCTTTTCCTTCTCTGATTCTTCCTCCCTGCTCCTTCTTTCCGCCTCTCTCTATCCATCCATTTTCTCTCTCTCTCTCTCTCTCTCTCTCTCTCTATCTATCCATCCATTCTCTTTCTCTCTCCCTGCTCCCTCTTTCTCCCCCTCTCTCTCTCCATTCTCCCTCTCCTCTCTTAGACTATTCCTTCTCCCTGTCTCTCCATCTCTCTTTCCTCTCTCAAACTCTTTTCTTTCTCACTCTATTTAATTTCCACACATTTAATTAGCTTTATTAACTACTCGCTTCTTCTTGAACAGGGTGGACACCTTGCCCAGCTGGGCTTGACATTCTGGCTGCCGCTGAGCAGCAGCAGCAGCAGCAGCGCCGCCTCCCAGTGCCTGGACGATGTGGAGTACAAGCCGCACGTGAAGCTCAACAGTCTGCTGGAGCTGTACAAGTACTTTCCGCGTCTGAGTGCCGTCGCAGCAGCCGCCACTCCAAGCACCACGAATCGTCGTGGCAGCCACAGTCAGAGCAGCAGCGGCAGCGGCAGCGGAAGCGGAAGTCTCAGCGGCAGCGGAAGTGCAAGCGGAACCGGAAGCAATAGCGATCATGATCGCGGATCTGCAGTGCGTCAGCAGCCATATGGCGAGGATTCGTATCAGCGCCAGAGCGCCTATAGGCGTGGCGGCTCATTGCCAGCAATGGACTGCTCCAACAGCGAAGCGGAGAACAGCTGCGATAGCTTTATTTAGGAACTAGAGATACGAAGCTGCCTCAAAAGGGGGCGAATGATACACGAAGAGGTGGAAGAAGAAGACAATGAGCAATTGAATGTGCAAGAAATGGAAATGATGTACCTTCAGTTTACAAAACCAAACACATACACACACATACACAGAAATACACACACACACACAGAGACACAAGCACACACACTCGACTATATATTATATAGGTTGAAGTCTTAATGGAAATAATCAAATTGGAATTGAATCAGCGGAAAATTTTTAAATAAGCCAAGCTGAATCTCGAAAATCTGCCATATATATCGATATATATATATATATATGAAATACTTTAAGCAACTAAAATACACCAACTGTTGAAATCTAAATAACTATATATATATATATATTGTTTCTATGTATATATGTATGTATTTTTCTAAAAACCAAAAAGAGCAAACGAAATTGTTATGAAAGAGATACGGATATATGGATATATGCATGTACTATACATATACACACACATCTATATATATATGTAAAGCTAGGCTATGGTAGCTATAAGCTATAGACAGCACAATTTGTAAGATTTGCACCACTGGCACCACCAGAAACACCAACTGCACCACCAAAACAAAACAGAACAAAACAAAATACACGAAACGCAAGAAAAACCTGTTAGAAATGAAATCAAGAAATTTATGTAAAGAAAAAACTGAATACAAATTGTTAACTAATGTTGTAGGCATGTTGAATATGTACACATAGATATATATGGACTCTATATATATATACTATATATATATATATATTTCATGTATATATATATATATATATATATATATATATATATAGATATGTTGTTGCTAGTTTTTTTTTTGTATTTTATAATTTTGCAATAAGTTTAAGAACTTTTTGCTTAAACACATGCTCTCTGCGTGTGTGGGTGTGTGTGAGTGTGTATGTGTGTGTGTGGGTGTGTTTGTGTATTTGTATTTTATAGCATTAGCCAACAGACTGAGCCAAACACTTAGCAAACTGTTATTTGCAATGCTTTTTTATCCTCGCACAAATTCCCTCCAAGCGCAATCCTAAGGAATTGTTCCTAGCGTATGTCTGTGTGTGTGCGTGTATGCATGAGTGTGCGTGTGTGTGTGCGGGTGTGTGTGTGAGTGTGGCTGTTAAACTGCACTGTTATATATTATATACATACATACATACGTCAATAAATGATAACAAAGCAATTACATTGCAAAATCTAAACCAGTTTTTTCTCATTGATGTGAGCTGAAAGAGAAAGAGATAGGAAGGGCAGAAGAGAGAGAGAGAGAGACAGAAAGATGTATAGCTTACTCTCTTTAGTTTGAATGCAACTTGAGTTACTTTAAATGCAGTTTTATCTAAGGATTTCGGAAGGATATTTGCACTCATTTCCTTACTGAATTTCCCTAGGGCAACTTCATATGGTCTTTATAGACAGCACCCTTGTACGAGGTGTGTTAGAAAAGTATCTCAAATTTGAATAATAAAACGACAATAAAGAAAACGGAGCTTAAAAAAATCACAAAAAATGTTATAATCTGGATGTGGATTACTTTTTAAGGAGCACTAAATAGACTCAATTGATGAATAATTGGACTTTGGGAATCTTGAGATACACAAGGAATTCACGATCCTTTTTGAAAGGATCTCATATGGTAGACTTATAACGATATATGATATTTATAAAAGATATGTATATATCTATGGATATGATATTACGTCTCTAGGGATATGGGATAGGTATGGATAAGAAATACGTAAGCTTATGAGATATCTAGAGATATTAACATGCCCAGATATCATATATCCAGTTTAGTCTCTATGATTATGATTTGCCTCCATGGATATGGGATATCTCTAGGGATATGAGATATCTCTAGGGATATGGCATATCTCTAGGAATATGGGATACTTATGGATAAAAAATACGTAAGCATATGAGATGTCTAGAGATATGAGCACCCCTGGGGATAATAGATATCTTTATTTATATTATAGAGCACCCAAAAAAAAAAAAAAAACTATTGTCTTATCTGCCTAAAAAAAATTACTGAGGTAAAGGTCAGACTATCTAAAGTAAATGACTCAGCAATTCTGATAAATCTTGTATAACTAAATAAAGTTTACTGAAGCAAACAATCTGGATGAATCATAGCTAAGCCCATGGAAATTTCCCAAAGTTATTTGATAAGATCTAGGCTATAACACTAAAGGGAAATACGCCGTAAAGATATGGTGACTCATGACTGATAAACCTGTTAAATAAGTCGAATTTGTTATATACATATAGATATAGATGATATATACATGTTATATGTGATATATATATTTTATATGATAAAGTCTGAATAGATTTAAGACTAAAGGAAAATCTATGTAAAAACTAGTTTTTAAACATATATATAATCGAACTCTCTTTCTCTATCTTACATTAGGTATATATATATATAGTTATACAGGAATCCAAGCTTGAAATGAAACATTGATCAGGTTTTTCTTTCGAATTTATAAACTACAAATACTTTATTTATATGATAAATTGTATATAGAGCTGTCAGCAGCAAGCGAAGCAATATACATATTCATATATATGTATATATATGTCAATGTTGTACATCAACTGGAACAGATCTAATGCTATATATAGTTAACAGACATCACTTGCAAATGTCGGGTTACATACACGTAATTTAGTTGGGCATATTTTAAAAACGTTACAAATTAGATTAAAAGCTCAGTTTGTTTTTTTTTCTTTTATGTCTGTTTTGTAGTCGGCTCGAAAGCTAGCGACCTATTATACAGATAGATACACATACATATATATATATATATATATATATATATATATAGATAGGACTTTTTTTTAAGTTTTTGCACACTATAGAAATACCCTTAAAACCTTTACTGGAAATGGATATACAAATACGTACATATACATGGGACAATCGTGGACAGGATCATATAATTTAACATAGTCAAAATCAAGTTGGGGGCGGGGTTAAAACTCTTAAGTAAGTCGAACAAAAAAATACATAATATATATACGTATATATATATATATATATATATATATATATATATACATATATAATAAGAGAAGCACGCCAAATGTGGCATATAAATCCTATTATGATCTATCTCTGCACACACACATAGATCCACATATGTGTGTGTGTTAGGGGAGGGGGAAAAAAAAAGGTTTTGGCCTTGTTTTGTTCACGCTGGCAGCGGCCGCTAAATCTATTTGTTGTGCTCCGCATAGATTTCCTCAATCTTTTTCCTGCGCTTCGTTAACAACGGATTGTTGGACTTGTCCAGCGCCTTGATTTGCATCTGGAATGTGAGGAGAGATTAGCGAGAAGTGCTGCGAGATCGTATTACAGCCAACTTTACTTGATCGTAGTCCACTCGCATGGTGGCCAGCGAACGCGTCATCTCCTCCTGCACCTCCGGCCAGGTCTCCTCACCCTCCTTGAGCATGCGGCCGGTGCAGAGTGGCGTCTGCGGCACCGCATCGTACTGGGCTATCCACTTGTTGCGCAGCACATCCTCGATGCGCAGCCGCTTGCTGGGATCCACATTGAGCATGCCCTTGATTAGATCCTTGGCCGCCTGACTCACGTTCGTCCACTCGGGATCGGGAAAGTCGTACTGGCCCGATCGTATGCGCTTCTTCATGCCCGGCGATATGGACAGTCCGTTGATGCTGTAGAACGGCGGAAAGCCGCACATTATGATGTACATGACCACGCCCAGCGACCAGATGTCGCAGCTCTTGTCATACTTCTGCGGGCCGAGCACTTCCGGAGCTAAGGCGACGAGACGGAAGAAATCATTCAATGAAACATTTAAAGGGGGCGGGATCAGAATAGACGCACTGACCCACATAGTACGGCGTATAGCAGGGCGTCTGTAGCGTGTCGTTGGTGAAGGTCTCCTTGGCGAACCCGAAGTCTGTCAGCTTCAGTATCGCATTCGGCTGCTTTGTCGTGTAGAGCAAGTTCTCTGGCTTCAAGTCCCGGTGCGCTATGTCTCGGCTGTGCAGATAGTAAATCGCCTCGCATATCTCGCGCATTATGTGCGCCGCTTCCCGTTCCGTAAACGAGCTGTCCGCCTTCTCCTGGATGCGCTGGAACAGCTCACCGCCCTCCATGCTGCAAGAGAGAGAGAGAGAGAGAGAATGTCGGGTGAATAGGGTGTAGAAAGTGCTGGCAAAGGCAAAGAAACGTTTACGAATAGCTGAGGAAGAGATGGAGATGGAGAGTGACTGAAGATGGGAGGGAAAGAGGCGGAGGAGGAGGAGAGGAAATGAGAGACAATTCTCTTGCTGTTCTCTCTCTTCCTCTCTTTTTTCTCCCTCTGCCTCTCTCACTCTCTCTTCCTCTATATACATATAGGATTTAGATTTACGAATGAATTATAGATGATAGAGACTTTTGCTTAGGCGCTCTCTCTCTCTCCCTCGATCTCATCCCTACATTTCCCTATCATAGGTTAAGTTTTCGCTCTCTCTTCTTCTCTTTCTGTTTCCCTTTTGGTCTCTTGTCCGTTTCTAATTTCTATTCCACTCTCTCTTCTTCTATTTTTGTTTCCTTTTCAGTCTCTAGTCCATTTCAAATTTCTATTTCACTCTCTCTTCTTCTATTTCTGTTTCCCTTTCAGTCTCTTGCCCATTTCCAATTTTTATTTCCTTTTCAGTCCCTCGCCTATTATCCCAATACATTAATTAACTATTGCTTATAAATATATGTACATGAAAGACATGTATATTAAAGACAGAGAACTCATCTTGTATCTCTTTCCTTGCTTTGCCCCCTCCCTCTCTTGCTCTTTCATTCTCTCTCCCATTCACCCATTTATCCAACTACAACTTAAGCACTGCAGCCCGTTTAAACGTTTACGAATGCCACAGACAGAAATGTCTGCCCACGAGCGCTCGAGTTTTTAATCTATTTATAGAGCCGCAGCTAATGCCGCTCACAATTAGAGGAATTAACGATAAATTAGTTCCAATGCGAAAGGAAAACTCGAAACTTATTTAATTATGGCGCGTATAATGCGGATTTATGGCGCATTTATGGCAACAGTATGTAAACAAGGTGGCAACGCACTAATTGAGTTGCGTGCGAAAAGCGGAATTCATGAATAACGGTTTCTAGCGTGTGCGCCATTCTGAGTTATTGTTTCCAATTGGAAACAGGTAAATGGGAGCTGGATGGCGGGACTAGAGCTCATTGTGCTCTAGCATCTAATTGGAAATCGATAGAATAATTTAAATGAGATTGATAGCCAGTTGAAGTACAGCCAATTGGAATATATTATTCTATTGGATTTGGACGAAATTAAAAATTGAGAAAATGCGATTGGAAAATAATTTAGTAGTTGAAGCTAGTTGGAATTTGGTATTCAATTGGAATATATTGTAAGTCGAAATGTAATTAAAATTATTTGATAAATCATCCAATCAGAAACTAAACAAAACCGGACAGGTAAGTGACTAGTTGGAGTATCCAATTGTAATGTATTGCAATTCAAAATACCTATAGAAAATGGGCAAATGTAATTGGAATTATTTGATTAGGCAACCAATTAGACGGACTGATTAGTGACTAGCTGGAATTAGCTATCCAATTGGACTTGCTAGTCTATTGCTATATAAACATACTGTTACATTTTACATCCATTATGGAAACCTATGGAGCAGTTCAAATCAGACATGTTAATTGCCCAATTGGAAACAGCTTTGTGACTGAGATTGATACAATATGATGCTGTTAATTGGAATCAATGCCGTTAACTGAAATCCAATGCTATGCTCCATTGGAATCTGATTAGCTATTCAGTCTGCCCCACTTCATAAGATAAGCTCCAATGGGAGTTGATGGGTCTAATTACCATTCCATTACGACCAGCAGACACTTGCGACCGCTGTACGTGTTCTCGTAGACGTCGATGATGTTCACAATGTGCTTGCAGCCGCTCGCCCGCCAATGCAGATCCACCTCGCGGCGCGCCTTCTCGTTGTCCAGCAGGACCTTGAGGGCGTAGTTCTGTTTGGTGCGCCGATTGGTGCACTGCACCACTTTGCCATTGATGCCCAGGCCGAGCACCGTGTCCGATATTTCGTAGTCGTCCACCAAAGGCGTCGTCTTTGGTTGCCGTTGATTCTGCAGCGAAAGCATCTTGAAAGGTGGTGTCTAGCCTAAGAGAGGGAGAGAGAGACAGAAAGAAGAGAGTTTTCTAATTAGAATTGTTATTGTTTATGCGGGTATGACAGCTACTTGAATGAGCTGAGAGAAAGACGGAGGGCGGGAGAGAGAGAGAGAGTATGATGTGCAGTGTTGCCGTGCTGCAATTTGCTTTTAGTATGAGCGATTGCTGCTAATTCAGTCTAATTCTAATTAGAACTGACCTATTGGATGATATATAAAAGTGCCAATGTTGCCGTGCTGCAATTAGCATTGAGAAACGCATTTAATCCAAACAAATCTAAGTTAGAGCTGTCATATGAATCAGTGTTGCCGCGCTGCAATTAGAAATGTTGCTACTCAGGCTAATTCTAATTAGAACCGACTTATTGGCAATAAATAAAAGTGCCAGTGCTGCCGTGCTCCAATTAGCATTCAGAATGACCTTTACTCCAAGCAAATCTCAGCCAGAGGTACATCAGTGTTGCTGTGCTGCAATTAGAAATATTGCTGCTCATTTAAATACTAGTTAGAGCTGCCTCATTGGATAATAGATAATAGTGACAGTATTGCCGTGCTGCAATTAGTAGTAGGTATAACCTTTGTGCTAGCTAAGTCTGAGCTAAAGCTACAACAGACGCCAGTGTTGCCGTGCTGCACTGAGCAGTAAGTGTGAGCTGTTGATGCTACGCAATAAAATCGAAGGTATAGCTGCCATATACTGCGGATTAGTAGTAGATGTGATAGGTGCTTAAGGCAAATCCTAGCTGAAGCTGGAACCAGTGTTGCCGTGCTGCAATGGTCAGTATATATACGCTCTTGCTGCTGAATAAAGGTTAAGTTACTGAATAAAGGCATAAAGTGACAGTATTGCCGTGCTGCAATTAGTGGTAGATATAGCATTTGTTCTAGCTAAGTCTTAGATAAAATTATCTTAGCTGCCAGTGCTGCCGTGCTGCAATTATATGAGCTCTTGCTGCTCAGGCAAACTAAAGTTAGAGCTAACTTATTGAATACTAGTCTGTAATGCCAGTATTGCCGTGCTGCAATTAGCAGTAAGTATAAGCTGCTGCCACTCAGTAGAATCCTAGTTATAGCTGTCATATGCTGCAATTAGTAGTAGATATGAAAGGTATCTAAGGCAAATCCTATCCACAGCCAGTGTTGCTGTGCTGCTATTGGCATTACGTATAAGTTGCTATACCGCTAATAGAATAAAGAGTCCGATTAACAGACAGGATGACACCACAGCTTCAGTCATTACTCCAGCTAGAGTTGCCATATCGTTAACGAAGTGTGAATTCAAGTACTTGCTCGACAGTGTTGCCGTGCCGCAAATAGCCTAAAGTGTCATTGCATCATAATGATCTTTTCGGAATGTACAAAGCCAAATTCCAAAAATGACGTCACACACAGAGAGAGAGTGAGACCCACTTGAATTGCGGTATTATTTACAAATAAACAAATTGATGCTACGTTTTTCTTTTTTTTTGTTGTTGTTGTCATTTGGCTTTACGTGGGCGCAACAACTTGTTAACGAATGGATAGATATAGAGAAAAAGATGAAATTCTGTGCGGCAGAAATTGCGAAACTCGCAACGAAACCGAACTTCAAGTAATTCGAATTGGAATTGGAATTCGAATTGATTTAGCATTTCGAGTGTCTTTTTACATGGGCATAAATTATTCGAATTGGAATCGTACATCGAATTGGAATTGCTTTGCATATGCTAATTGGCATTACAGGGCTTTCCGTTTTGTTTATGAAATTTTATGCAGCAATCGTGTGCGTGTGCGTGCGTGAGAGTGTGTGTGTGTGGTCAGCTGCTTTGGCCATGCGACTTGTACAGTTAGTATTTAATGATAAATCTTGCACTAAATAATGAGGAAGGGGCTGGGGGGAGTATAGCAAACATTACACAATGTTTGAATGGGGAGTGCTAATAGGAAAATGCATTTGCAGCCTGGCAACTCTGATTGGACATTGAGCTGCGTTGGCATGCCCACTTTATCCCACGTCTCTCGCTCTCTCACTCACTCTCACTGTGTGCATGTGTGTGTGCTTAGCTGATGAAATGAATTTATGTTATTTATTTATTATGATTAATATGTTATGCAGAAAGCCTATTGGGGTTTTATAAATGTATTTATGTAAAATTGAAAATAATACAGCATATTGCACAGCTCTTCTTAGCTTTAGTTGCCCCCGCACACACACACACACACACACATGCACACAGACAGTCACTCACACACACCTGGCGTGTGTGTGTCAAAGCGGCAGCAACATGCGTCATGTTTCCCCCCACTTAATGCGGTACTATTTTTTTAGTACCATTTTCACTTTGCGCTTATTTTTATCAGTCACACACACACACACACAGCACACACACGCAGAGATTTGTCTTCTTCTCTTTGATTAAAAGTTCGGGTCAATGTCGCTGCACAGTGTTATATATATTTTAGATATTAGCACTTGTGCTCTCGTTTTTCGTTAACATACCTTTATTTGTATTTATTTTTTTTTTTGTTCGGCGTGCGATGTAATAACAATAAAAAAAAAGAAAACAACCCGCTCTGAGCACAGCACGCTGCGTGTTTCTACTTAAAAGCAAAAACAATAACTGAAAATACCTTTTGCAGTGCGACCAGATTGCAGCAGGCGGAAAATACCAAATAAAAGCACGTTCAATGTGACAGCCAGGCGTTTATTTTGGGCGCCAACAATTAAATACACAATATTGTGAGTGCACGAAAGATAATGCAAGGCTTTCTTGTTATTCAATAAATTCAATATCTGACAGCGCTTGCTTATGCTTACTTAGTTAAACATCAATTTTGAGTTTAAAATTTTGAAATTTCTAAATGAATATATATGCATTGCCTACTTCATGCTGTTCACAATTGTCTATAGCTGGTCACACATAGAGTGTTCCTTGCATCTGGCAGCACCTGCTACGGCGCCATCATTTAAATACGACTACTGTGAATGCATTGCACACAAATATTTCATATTTCAAATGAGGAAATAAATGCACTTTGAACTGCAACATAAATGTATGTATATTTAATTTAGAGCAATAAAAAAAAAAGAACCTAAATAATGTCTTTAGCGGCACATCTAAGAGGTGAGTAACATGGGTAAATACACAATACACCATACAATTTATAATTATGGTTAAAGGACTCTTTAAACATATTGTTCACAAAACATGCATTTGCTTAGGTCTATACTGTTCACAATTGTGCATTTGGACATAGCCAAGACTATGCCCAACAAGTCCTTATTTTGAGTATTGCACTGATGGCTCACATATTTAGCTGTTTTTTCTTTTTTTAACTTAAACTTTATTTTCCCCCAGTTGTGTTTTCTGTTGGGCTTAAACTTTTCTTTTTGCTCTTTTACTTAGACTTAAAATTGAAACTAATCTGGGCTTGGGGAGCAGAAAATTCTTGTATAGTAGTGCTAAATTGTATGTGAATGACATAGGTATTATTATAAGACTTGGGATTGCATTGTTTTCCTCTCTTTTTTTTTCATTTTCTTTATCGTTTTTTTCTGTTTCGTACACTACAAATTAGGGACTTTAATTTTTTGTTTTTCAAAATATCAATTGGACAAATTGTTTGGTATCCTCAGATTAGCTTAGAATTTCCATAATATTCATCTCCCGTTTTCCTTTGTTTGATTCTCCTCCTTTTGTTTGGGGGTTTTCCGTATTTCCTTTCTCTCTTCTTTCATGTTGATGTCCTAAATTTTGAAAATTTTCACGCATACCAAGCTACTAGCCCAATACACGCACACACACATATATCGATGCACACACACACACGCACACATGCACACACACACACGCACTAGGGAGGAAGTGTATTAGCGATCGATTTGCTTTTAAATTGCTTCGATTCCTTTCAAGATATTATGTTGGTATGTAGTGGGTAGCGATCCTTGATCCTGCGAACGACTCTTTTCATGTGTTTCCTCCTCCTTGTGTTCTCAAAACTCCTTCCTTCCCTTCAGATTTTGTTGTTGTTGTGTTTTTTTTTTTTTTGTTTTTTTTTTTATATTTTGTTTGTATTTGGGGATCAGTCGCTGCAGTTGCTCTTATGCGGATAAGCCGAGTGTCTTGCGCACCAATCGCTGTGCAATCCGATTGAACTCGTCTCTCCTCTCCCGCCACATGATAGCTGCATCCACATTCGCGCCACTCTCGTCGTTCGGCTCTAAGGGAGGGCAGACGGATTAGTGATGATATGAACAAGGATATATGTATATATATGATCTCTACCCGCCAGCATGCTGACCACACTCAGTAGTATCTTTTCGACACTCTGCACGGGACTCCAGCGCTCGGCGGAGAGCTCGTAGCCCATGGGATCGTCTCCGGGTGCGTGTAGTATTGATATGCAGACGCGGCCATCGGCAAAGATGTTTGGATGAAACATATCACAAGTGAATTTCATTTTAGGTGGACTCAGGGGATAATCGGGTGGAAAGACTAAACGGGCGGGAAACACGCCGCCCTCGAAGCAGGTGCCCTCGGGTCCGCTACAACATACAGTTAGATTAGATATGATGGCACACACACACACACATGTATGTATGTATTTTGTCAACTCACGCAATTAGCGCCTCCCATTCAAAGAAGTTGTCCTCGCTGATGGGTCCAGCGGCGATGCCCTCGGGCGGATCCATTGTTAACTCTATATAAAGCAGCAGGGCGAGCGAACGTGCGACAGAGACAGAAAGAGAGGGAGGGAAAAACAGTTATAGCGGTGAATTGTTGTTGAACTTTCATCAGGGCGCGCACAGCTTGCACTAAATATGCATCTTTTCAGCACTTGCCCAAAGTCCCGTTGCGTCCCATTCACTTACGTTTGTATTCCGCCATCAGGCGGCGCAGCGCCGAGCCAGCCATTTGTCGTCCACTTTAGTTCAAAATTGCAGCTCGAGGTCAAGTTAAGCGAGAAAAACACCACGTTGGTATTTGCGAGCGTGTGGCATAAAGTTGCAAAGTGTTTATTTTTATATATGTATATAATTTGCTTGTATATACAATATACATATACATATATATACATACATATATATATATATGTATATATATATATATATAATTATATATACATGTATATATATATGTGTATATATACAAGATTTATGTTGGTGTGACGTATATATATATATATATATGTATATATATATAAAAAAAAACAAACAAAACTGTCGAACTGCCGTATATATATATATATATATATATATGTATGTATGTATATATATGTATATTTGTATTTATTTTGTCCGTATGCGTATGTCAATGTCGGCCAGCTTGAAAAAAAAATGAAACTACGTTTTTGCGTTTTCAGGGCTGCCAGACGGTTTCACCTGACATCGCATTTATCGCATACACAAAACATATGTATGCAAATCGCAGTGCCCACAATGCGTCAAGCTACTTGATAATCATATGCATTATTGATTCTGCTTGTTGTTGTTTTTGTTGTTGTACATACTATGTTATTTTCGTTCTAATTGTTTATACTATGTCATAAGTCGTAAGCATCTGTTCGATTTCAATTATTTTTCTTCTCTTTTTATTTTTGCCTCAATACGAGAATGTGTGTGCTTCCTATAGGTGGCAACGCTGTGCTGTCATTCTCCCATAGCTCATGTCTAGATCTGGCAACACTTGGTGTTTATTTCTTATTCATTTTATTTTTAATACAAAACGTAAATACTTTTGATATGCTAAAATAATTAAAAATTACAGCTCGTTGCGCACATTGCGTGCAGACGAATTGGCAGGCAGATGAGCTTTTAGCTCGCGCCAGAAGTCGACGCGATGCTGCAGCAGCGACAGCTCCATGCGCAGCAGCGCCGGCAGCGTCTCGGCTTCATCCAGGTCCAGCTTGGAGCCCAGGCGGGCATATTGCACTGGATAGGTGCTTGTAGGCAGCCAGGTGGGTAGGTTGCTGGTGCCATTCACATGATTCGGATCACTAAATGAAATTGAGTTTGTTTCAGTTAAAGTGTTTGACGATTGCTAACAAAATCCCGCATACCCGTTGCGCGCAAAGTTCACCCAAAGGCGGAGCATTAGGTCGCGCAGCTCCAGATCCTGGCGCGTCGGCACCGCGCTCACGAACAGCTCTTGGCCAATGGGAAACAGATATTGCAGCTCCTCAGCATGGCAGGCGCCATAGAATTCGTTGCGTGCGCCCTTGAAGATCTCCGAGAAGCTGGCCGCGCCCTTGTGATCAAACAGGTAGACATAGGTGGGCGCCTGCTGCCGGTCGTCCAGGCGCTGCTGCAGATACTCATCGACGCCAGCCACAAACCAGCCATCGGATATTAGCTGTAAGCAATATAATATAGCTGACTGTTGTAGAAAGAGATGTTTGTATCTCTTATCTGCTGCTTACATCGGTCAGATTCTGATGATTGGACTTGTTGTAGTTGTGGCCCGCCTTGAAGTAGAAGTTCTCGATGTGACGCGTTATCTGCTGCTGCTTCTCGTGCTCGTGATGATCATAGTTGAGCACTACAGGCAGCAGGCGCTCGAAGGACGACTTGAACTCTGTCATGAGATGAGGCAGGTTGAGCAGCGCCGCCGTCTTCAGCAGCCCCTCCTCAGCTGTCACGCCTATCATCAGGGGCAGCTGCTGGCCATGCGGTCGCTGTTCCACTTCGCGAGGTCGCTGCGTCAGGAAGGCGCCCTCATGCTCCGGCTCAATGACGGGCGGAAATGGTATCATCGGATCAAAGTCCCAAACCTGAAAGAAGAAGGATCTTTATATGCTGTTCCCACACACACACACACCCACACACACAGACAACTTACAAACATGTCGTAGAGCGTGGCTACCACATCCTCGGCCCGCTTGCCGCGCAGACAGCTCAAGCGCGCTGGCCAATCCTCGCCAGCTGCGGTGCAGTTCAGCAGCTCGCTCAGCTTGAGTGCACGCTGAGCGGCCACGCCCTTGTGGGCGGGCTGTGCCCAGGGATTGAAATAGGTGCCCGACTGTGCGATGGCCCGATGGAGCAGACCGCGCGACTTCTCGGAGAGCATGTGGTAGGTGACGCTGGCACCGCCGGCGCTCTCACCGAACACCGTCACACTCTGCGGATCGCCGCCAAAGACGGCAATGTTGTCGCGCACCCAGCGCAGCACCTCCAGCTGATCCTTGAGCCCATTGTTGCCCGGGCAGTCGAGCGTCTCGGTGCTGAGGAAGCCGAGCGGGCCCAGCCGGAAATTGGCCGAGACGAGCACAATGTCGTGCTCGAGCAGGAAGTCGGGTCCGTAGAAGCTGCTGATGCCCGAGCCGCACTGCCAGCCGCCGCCGTGGAACCAAACCATCACGGGCAACGGCTCCGCCGGCACCGGATCCGGCGTATACACATTGAGGTACAGGCAATCCTCCGATCCCTCGATGATCATGTCGCGCCGAAACGGATCACGTTGCATGCAGACGGGCGCATCCTTAACCGCCAGTCGATCGCCCTGCCAGCCGGGCAGCGGGACGGGCGCCCGGAACCGCAGCTCGCCCAGCGGCGGCACCGCATACGGCACGCCCATAAAGGCGCGCATATGCCGCCCACTGTGGGTGGTCTTGTGGCGGCCCACCAGCCAGCCGCCATGGGGCATCTGGACGTGCATGCCCTGCGAGGCGCGTGCCCATGCCGCATCGATCAAAGCGCCCAGCACGAGCGCCCCCAGCCAGAGCCAGAACAGCTTCCAATCGATTGCCATTGCCATTGTCAGTCTCAGCTCTTCAAGTCGTCAACTGATTTGGCCAACGGCCGCAACTGCCGGTTTTAATATTACAACATTCAGTTTCTGAGGCGCGTGCGCACACTGGTTCCGCTTACTAAAAATAACCATGAAAACAACAACAACATCAAACGGAATCCAAAATTGAAATTCAATCAATTTCCATAACTGGAAAAATGGCCAAATAAAAGTTAGCCAAAAATAAAGTTCTTAAATAATGAAAGTGTTTTTTTCCAGACTCATCAAATTTATAATTTAATATGTAATTTGTAATCATTGATCTTTGATCTGATATCCGTTTATCTTAGTCGTATTCTGGAGCTCAATAGTTCAAGTCTGCCTGAAAGCTGCTTTATAGCTTTCACGTGTTCACACTCCGGGCACTTAAGCCGAAGCTCAGCGAACTTTTGTTCCTTTATTTAACTTTAGGTTTAAGAATAGTCTCTGTTCATATTGAGCTTTCGCAGCAAAGCTTTGAGCAATTGAGCTTTTTGCTGAAAGTCCTTTAAATACTCGATTACTTTACAGGAAAGGCTTTCAGATGTTTGAGTTTTCAGCTTTCATAAGCTCGTATGTGCTTCTTAACGTGCTTTTTCATACAAAGCTTAATTGAGTTTATGCTGAAATTCTTTAAATACTTAAGTTGCTTACAAATTTATTTGCTTATATTTAAAAAGATTTTCAGAAAAATGATATATAAAAGCTTAACTGAATGAGCTTTTAACTTATTTTTAATAAAATTAATTTATTTTGATATATTGTAAACAAAATTCAAAGTGAGCTTTTAAAAAACTACATATATAAATTTAAAATATTATTATATAAAATATAAAAATACATATGTATTAGTATTATTTTATACATATTAATTTATTAAAATATTAATTTTTTAAAAATTGTTTTGTGTTTGTTTCAGTTTTTTTTTATATTTATTTCTGTTAAAATTTAATAAAAATTATATAAAAAGCGAAAACTATACACAAATTAAAAAAAGCAATAAAACTTGTATAAATTTGGTAGTAAGAAAAAAATCAACAAAATAATAAAAAGTATAAATTTAAAACAGTCATAAAAAATTGGTATACAAATTGTATTTACATATATTAAAATTTAAAGAATATAATATATTATAATAATAAGTATGTGTATCGAATTTAATTATTTTCAGTGCTTAATATAATAAATAATTTTGTATATTGCTTTCAAGGCAAGTATATTTTTTATGTTTTTTTTATACAATTCTTTTGTAACTTTTTTTTGGTTGCAAACTGGTTTTTATAAAAAATGTAAATTAATAAAATTAAAAATAATTTTTTATGAATAATTTATTTGCATTGCTTTTTTTTTTGTAACTTGTAAAACATTTTACCTGCCCAACTCCTTGCCACACTGTGCTTCATCTTCATGCTCATTTGTTAAATTGTTTACATTAATTAAAAATTCATGTTTTGTTGTTGTTGTTGTCTGCTTCGGTACTTAGCCAAATGTGTGAAATAAATACACCGAACAAATCTTCAATGCAAAAGTTGATTAGTTGACAAACTCCGATTAGCGCACAGTGGTTCAATTACAGCGTAGATTTGTTCAAATTTGGGAGTTTGGGAATTGCAGTTTATTTCTTCTTCTTGTTCTCCTTTTGTATACTCATTCACGAAAGTGAAATGAGTATATTGGCTTTGTGCCATGGTCGTCTTGTCCGTCCGTCTGCCCGTCCAGCAATCTGTCCATATGAACGCAAACCATCTCGCCGCTATTGAAGTTAGAGACTTTAAATTTGGAACATAAACTGGTGTATAGCCTCGAATAATAAATTGTCAAGATTTTCTTGATCCGCCTAAAAGGGGCGTGTCAAATCGGAAGATGCATTTTCCGGTATCCCAGAAACCATGGTCGTTGAAGTGCTAGAGATTCGAAATTTCAAATATATAAATTCTCAAGTTGATAACCCAAGACTAAAAAGATATGACGGATATATCCACGCCCATTGGGGGCTTGTCAAATTTTTAACAATTTTAACGCTAGAAACTCAAAATTTAAAATTAGTGTTAGCATTCCCTATAGATTATAATAATAATATATGATTATAATAATAATATGAATAATTGGGGGCGTGACAAATCAGAAAATGGATCTGGCAGCTTTTGGCCACTGAAGGAGTTTTCTGTAGTCGGTAACAACCGACTGCAATGTTCTTACTTGTTTTATTCACAACTTTGTTAAGACTTTGATTTGTTGGCAAGCAGAATTTGCTTTTGTAGTAGTTGTTGGTTCCACTGTGCGATGGCTCCGAATGCTGCGCTGCTAAGTGTGTCGCATGAGATGGCAAAAATATAAAAAACACATAAATATAGTCAGCCCCAATCAAATTTGGACACTCGCTCAAGCTGTGTTCTCCTTTCGTTTCGCACGAAATCTCAGATGGGATTTTTTTTAATCTGGTTTTTTTCCAGTCAAAGCTTGGCCTTCAGCTGAAGCTCGTCGATCGAGTACTCAATTGGTATTATGCTATTCACCCTCATTAGCGGCGCAATAGTAAATCAAGTGAGAATGTTCCAGAACGGGCGTCGATGACTGCATAATACACGCTCATTTGATGTGGAGAGAGACAGAGAGAGAGACAGAGAGAGAGAGAGAGACAGAGAGAGAGAGGGAGAGAGAGAGAGAGAGTCTGCAGTAATTTAACTTACTTAACTCTCAGATTTTTAGGGGTCTAGCTACAGAGCTTGGGAAGATACAGTCTTTGTTGGTATACCACGCCCCTAAAGGGCATATGGACATGTCACATTTGGTAAATCGACAGAAACTTAGTTGTGTACACCCAATTGACGTACTAGCTACATATATAGCTATATCTACTATATAGTTTTTGTCCACACGAGCTATATTCGTATTATTAGTAATAGTATTCAGTAGCATTCCAAATTGCAAGTTTCTAGAACCATTTCTCTTAGATGACATATAGTATTTCCCGACTTGCCACGCCTCTAGTGGAGGTATAGGGAAAATCGTTGCTTTTGGAGCTACTGCGAAGGCGCAGATTTGCATACATAGAGAAGAGCCATCAAAACCAATATACCCTTCTCCAACTTGTCCATTTGCCTTGTTGCACCCAAAATAAAAAAAAATAAAAATAAGAATTTCAGTTGCAGTTGACTCTAATATACGCCCATTTGAGGCGTGGCAGAGGCATGCTAAAAGAAGCACATCTAGGCCGTAGTTGTGTAGCTAAAAGTTCTGAATTCCACCAACTGTACGGATCAACTAGATATATACTATATATAAACTATTATGTACTAGGTATCGCCTACATGTGAACACTCTCAAGGCAATCAGATGAACTGATATACCCGATTTGCAGCTTCTACTTAAAAGTTGGGCTAAACAAAAATTAATCAAACTGAAGCTAAAAACAAATGAATGCAAAACGCAAAGCCGCAAATGGGAAGTGCTCGAGTGTCATATATCCTGTTGTAAAAAAAAACAAACAAAAGAGTCTTGAAAATGTTAAAGTGCTTACCCTATATAAGCCCAATTATATAGAATCTATAATCAATGCAAATGGCAATCTAAGATCTATTGCTAAGAACATTGTGTCATAGACATTCCTTCTTTCCCTTTCTCTATTCCACTATCTTTATCTCCCTCCCTCTCTTTCTGCTTCTCTTTCTTTCTCTCCCTCCCTTCCGTTCCTTTCTCGGTCTCTCCCACTTTCCCTATTTCTCTCCCCCACTTTCCCCCTCTCTCTCTTTCTCTCTCTCTCTTTATCGCTGTCTCGTTCTCTCTCTCTCCCTCTCCCTCTTATTCTCTCTCTCTCTCTCTCTCTTTCTCTCTCTCTTATTCTCTCTCTCTCTCTTTCTCTCTCTCTCTTTCTCTCTCTCTCTTTCTCTCTCTCTCTCGCTCTCTCTTTCTCTCTAATTCTCTCTTTGTGTTATATTACTCTGCCTCTCTTCTTTCCTCTCCTATCTTTCTCTCTATCTCTTTCCCTCCCTCTCTCTCTATCCTTCTCTCTCTCTCCTTCTCTCGCTCTTATCTTTATCTCTCTCTCTATCTTTAAGCATTAGTCTAAGCACATTTCCACTTCACATACTATAGTATTATACTAACATCCATATATACCCACACTGCCTGTAAATTACGAGGTATTTTATATTGAAGCGCACTTCAAAAAATGCCTTTGCATGCCACAGAAAAAAAGAAAAAGTGGAAAAAATGCCATCGAGCTAATAAGCGCAACGTCTGCGGCCTTTGAAGTTCACTTTGCAGATGCTGATGAGTGTGTGTGTGAGAGAAGTAGAGGGAGAGAGAGACAGAGAGAGAGATGCCTTAATGCTATGAAAGTTTACCTTTTTCAGCTTCGCTTTGTTTTTTTTTTATTTGGAAGTTTTTACTAATATGCGACAAATACTTCGACATGTTCCTCCGCTCACTCACACTGTTCCGTCCACCTGCCACGCCCATCGCTTAATTTGTTGAAGCGACTTTTGACAAATGTTCGTGTCTAGGCCGCAGATTTATTTAGTTATTCAGTTAGCCGACCAGATTTTAATCCACTAGAGTGGCCATTTGTCAAAAAATATATATAGAAAGAAACTAAGGAAGGAAGGAAGGGAGGATGCATGGAAGGATGCGAGGAAGGAAGGACACGCAGTGGACATTTCGGCCAATTGGTCATTTGGATAGAAATGAATGATCGGGGAGTGTGTGTGGGAAAGAGAAAGAGAGAGAGAGAGAGAGAGAGAGCTCGAAATACAAGCATATAAAGTTTTAATTGATTAATAGAGGAGGTCAGGGCTGGGCTAACACACGGATAAGCGTGGATATCATGGGATAAGGATAAGATGGTGTTGGGTAAGGTACACAAAGTAGACAAAGGATAGAATGGGCAAATTGATGAAATAAATGAGAATGGGATAGGCTAGATATACAGTTTTAATTGATTAATAGAGGAGCTTAGGGCCGGGCCTGCACACGGATAAGACTGGATATAATGGGATGAGGATAAGATGGTGTAGGATAAGGTACACAAAACATAAAATGGGAAATGTGAATGGAAATGGAATAGTATAGGATTAGAACAATGCTAGAAAACGAACGGATAAGAAAATAAATAATTGAATACGAAAAAAACAGGTTGGAATGAGAAATGGAATTGTTTGAGGAGTTGGAAAAGGCTAAAAGGCATGTATAGCATGATATAGATTCAAATATAAATAAATATTATATTATATAATATATATTATTGATACTTACTCGGAAAACTAAGGTAAAGTTTTGGGAAGTTTAGTAAAATATAGGTGGGATAGAAAACATTTTTATGCGTAATTGAAGTTAACTAAATCTAACATCATAAATACAAATACCAAAATCAAACAAAAATTTGGTCGGGTTGGCGTGAGTAAGAAAGAGAAGAAGATAAATAAATATTAATGGAATAAATAAAGGAAAAATAAATTTCAAAATTTATATAGGAATATTATTTAAATAAAAATTTGTAGCTTAGATTATGCAGGTATTTGCACTTTAAGGGGAGGAAGAAAAACCCTTTTTTTGGGCCAACAAGTCGAGCCACATCTGAAATCCCTCCCATTCCGACTCAAGTCGAATGAAAATACAAAAATGATTTATTGTAGGTAAAATATTTATTGTTGTTTTTTTTCTCTTCCACTCTCATTTTCTCTTTTTTTTTTTTTTTGTACTCCACACAAATTCCCGTTGTTTTTGTTGTAAAATAAACAAAAGGTCACGCGGCATCTTTTGAATTCTTGTTTCTTTCGGAAAACCCTTTAAAAAATCAAGTGAGAATGTCGAGCGGCAACGACTGCATAATGCTCGCTCATTTGAAGCTTAAGGGGCGTCGTCAGTCACTTTACTTTCAGATTTAGCTCCAAGCTGGGAATGATATAGTCTTCCACGGCATGCCACGCCTCCCAAGGGGCCATATAAGTTATAATTGGTTAATCCACGCCTCCTCTATCGCCTCTACCGCCCCTACCGCCTCCACCTCCTCCATCGCCTCTATCGCCTATACCACCTCTACCGCCTCTACCGTCTCTACTGCTCCTACTGCCCCTACCGCCTCTACTGTCTCTACCACCTCTACTGCCTCTACCGCCTCTACCGCCTATACCGCCTATACCGCCTATACCGCCTATACCTGTTTCTACTGCCTCTACCGTCTCTACCGCCTCTACTGCCCCTACCGCCTCTACTGCCTCTGCCGTCTCTAACGCCCCTACTGCCTCTACCGCCTCTACCATCAATAGCAGTGATAGGATTTCCTTTCATTCATACGGGAGAATCGACTGTCGGACGAATGCAAGGTCGGACGGACACACTGTCGGACGGACAGCTGGACACGGCCAATAAACTCTTCTCTGCTAACGCGAACGAGTATAAAAAGTGAAATAATTATTAACAAAACACAGAGCTCTGTACACTACAGAGTGAGCAGCTGCTTAGAAATATGCGGGCCACGCCCACCCCTCATCCCCCCATCTCTCGCCCTAGCTGTATTTATTTATTCTGCATTTTGGGTCAATTCCTTTGGTTTCATTTAATTAAAAAAGCAAAAGCGCGACGCACAATAAAAAAAAGTATAAATTTATATAGAGAGAGGGAAAGAGGAGAGAGGGGAAGAGGTATATATTCACATGCATGTCTGTCCCTGGTCTTGTTAGCTTGTTGGCATCCTTGTATTTACTTAGGATCAGGTGGTGAGCCTCAGCCTGAGCCTGAGCCTGAGTCGTCCGTTTGCCAAACCAACAAACAAAAAAAAAAAAACGAAAAAAAAGAGAAAATAATACAAACAATGCAAAGAAGCCGCCGCCGCCGAAGCCGAAGCCAAAATTTCAATTTCGCGGTTACTGCATATTTTCCCATGCCCATTTCTGCCCGCTGTACGGCATACCCTGTACGGGCTAGGCAGGCGGGTATGCACAGCCAACTTTCACTTTCACTTTCACTTGATTTGTCGTTTGTCATTGATTCTTCTCCAAGTTATTTTTGCTGTTTCTCGCTTTGCTTCTTACTTTGCCTTTCACTTCTATTTATACTTTGCTTATCTAATTGATTCATTCTTAGCTTCTCTTCTCTCATTGCTTCTCACTCTGATTGTCTTTTTTAAAAATACTTTTCGCTTTGCTTCTCAGTTTGCTTTTCATTTATCTTCGTACTTTGCTTCTGTTATTGCTTCTTTCTTAGCTTTTCACTTCTCATTATAATGTTTTGCTCTCTTTGCTTTCCATTTATTCTCACTTCTCTTTCCACTTTGCTTCTCACTTTAATTCTCTCTTTGCAATACTTTTTGCTTTGTTTTTAATTTCTCTTTGTACTTTACTTCTCTCATTCTTCTCTCTTTCCTTAGCTTGCCACTTCTAATTACTCTTTGCTTCTCACCTTGATTCTGTTTTGCTTCTCTTATTGCTTCTTTCTTAGGTTTTCACTTCTTTGCTCGCTTTGCTTCCCATTTACTTCTCAATTCGCTTTTCGCTTCTTCTCTCTCTTTGTTTCTTCGCTTTTAAAACTGCTTCTGCTCAGGAAACTTATGTTGCTTTTTCTATGCTTCTTTCATTTAACTTCTTGCTTGGTTTCTCTCTTAGCTTTTTGCTCAGCTTTTTCTTCTGTTAACTTTTTGCTTAACTTCTCTCTGTACATTCGCTTTTTGTCTTTCTTAACTTATCCCTAAGTTTTTTTCTTTTCCTCCTTAGCTTCTCACATAACAGTCCTTTCTTTTTGGCTTAGTTTATTTGATATCTTGCTCCACTCTGCTTTGACATAACTCTAAGCTTCTCCCTATTCAACTTGACTGTCCCTTTAGCTTGGCTTAACCTTTTTCCTTCTCAACTCTTACCATCCCTCTCTCTCTCTCTCTCTCTCTTTCTTCGCTGTCCCTCTTCCTCTTTCCATTCTTTTCCATAACTTCTTCCCTTGCTTCTCTCTCTTGAATCAACTTGTTGCTTGCCCCTTTACAGGGTATTTCTTGAGTCGCTCTCTCGCCATTCACTTGTGAGTTGACGTCTTGTTTGGCTTTGAGGTTTAAGGGCTGTTCAGAGGCGGGGGGTTGGTGGAGGGGGTGCTATGGGCCGTTGAGGCAGCGGCAGCCGCCTCAATGGCAATGGAATTTAAACGAAATTTTTGAAAACAGCTCAAAATGGAACTTTAAAATATGCCAAAACGCAGCGGCTTAAGCGATAATTGGCCACTAGGAAAAATGTCGAAGGCCGCGACGCAGTCGCCACTTATCCTTATCCATGGCTATGGCCTTATCCGTGGCCATGTCGATGTGCTTCGATAGGATGTTGAAACATGTCCAAATACCAAATGTAAATTGTACAATGTTCGGATCGGGCTTAGACTCTAAGCCAAAAGACGAAGCAGAACTTTTGTTGCGGTGGTGGAATTGTCCAATGACAAGGACACGGACATGGACATCAACTCCAACTCCAACTCCAACTGCGGGCGGTGTCTCAGCGAGCTCTACAAATTGATATGCAGCAGCTGTTGCGTATTTCCGATGGGTTCGGGAAAGGGCAGGAGGGAGGGAGGAGGAGGGGGGGGGGGCAGTGGGGGACAGCTGCGCATTTTAAGCGCCATTCATAGTAATAATAATAAAAATATGTTTAGTCAGATATATATAGCCGCCGCCCAGGGGTGGGGGTTGAAGTCAGTGCTGGGGATTAGCTCGCCTGATTGGACACGATGTGATTAACTTGTCATCAGCTTTGGCGGCTCATCTGATGCGAGCACGTCGCGCGACATGACACGCACCAACACGTTCCACGGCACGCCCACCAGCCCAGCGCGCCCACTGGCCAAGCACTGCCGGACGCCCTTCCTCAATTCCGGCCTCCCTCTATGCCCCCCTCTCTCTCTCTCTGTCTCCTCTCTCTGTGCTATTCACACAAAAAAATTAACCCATTACGCACTCCATTAACGCCCGCTGCCAATGCATATGGGCCACAGCTAATTAGTTGTGGCAGCTGATGCTACACATACTGACAAACACACTCACACACACATACACGCCCACACACACACACTCACACACACATGCTGTACCATACAGAGAGCTAAGAGCTGCTGTCAAACTTCGTTATTCAGCACGATTTAATACAGATTCGAATGCAGACAAAGACAAAGGCAGGCAGACACACACATACATGCACCGTACACCCCCAACACACACACATACACATCACACACATTCTACAGAGTCATAGAGTCTATATAATATATATCTTTAGTCATATAAATTCATATCAAATCTCATTTTTATCCAAATTGAATGAAATAATGAATTGAGGTCTCTCTCTCTATCTCGCTCTCTCTCTCTCTCACTATCTCTCTCTCTCTCACTATCGCTCTCTCTCTCACACTATCTCTCTCTTTCTCTCTCTCTCTCCCTCTCTCTCTCTCTCACTATCTCCCTCTCTCTCTCTCTCTCTCTCTTTCACTATCTCCCTCTCTCTCTCTCTCTCTCTCACAGAGAATCAGCTCATACTTAAATTAGTTTGATCTCTAATTTGGGTATTATTTGAGTTCATCTTCTAATGCTCTCTAATTTAATCTCAATCTCTATCTCCATATCTCTTTAATGATTTTTCTCTAAAACCTACTCTCCCTCTAATTGAATCTTTATCTCCAGCTAAATGTTTTTTCTCTCTCTCGCTTCTATCTCTGTTCTCTCTCACTTTCTCTCCCTCTCTCTATCTCTTTATTTCTTCCTTGAACTCGTTTTCTCTCTCTCGATCTCTCCTCCTCTCTCACTCTCTCTTCGTTCCACTCGCTGTCTCATACTCCCACTCTCTTTGCATCTTTTTTTTCTTTCGTTCCCCTTTAATCTGCCCCTCTCTCTCAATCTGTTTCTTACTCTCTTCTGCTAAAATTACTTTGCTATTTATCTCTTTCACTGCTGGAAAACAGCGAGAGAAAAGTGATAAGCTCTCTTTCTCTCACTTTGTTCCAATCACTTTCTTTTCTGCCTCAACTTTTCATCTTTCAATTTTCATCTCGATATTTTGTACTACTCTCTCGTAATCTCAACCTTTATCCCAATGTCTCTCATTTCCTTTCTCCCTCCCTCTGTCCCTCTCTCTCTTTCCCTCCCTTGCTTAGTTTTCTCTGATCAATCTCAACTCTCACCTAAAATTCAGAATTTTGTTTCTCAAACTCTCTATCTCTTTCTCTATCCATCTGTTCCTCGCACTCCCTCTCTCTCTCTCTCTCTCTTCCTCTCTCTCTCACATACATGCATATGTAGCTCATATTAAAGCCATAATATTTATTTTGCTCAAGATCTTGATCCCAAACAATAACTCAAAAAGTTCGCTTTTGTTGGCTAACGATGGGGCAAGGGGCGCGGAGGGGGGGGGCGTGGCATGGGCTACAGCATTGTGAATGCGATTTCGCTGTCCTCTCTCTCTTTCTCTCTCTCTCTCTTTCTTTTGTTGCTGTTGTTGTGCATTTGGCTTTTCAAGTCAAGTGCATTTGCTCTTGGGAGGAGGCGGGGATAGATGGAGTCCTGCTCCTGCTCCTGCTGCTGTTGCTGCTTGGGTACGCGCGAGTGCATTCGAATGCCTGGCATTTGGATTAACAACAATAACAACAATGCAACAACAGCAACAACAGCAACAACAACAACCGTAATGACTTCTTTTTGGCTGGCAGCTGGGCCACGCCCTGTTGAGTGCCCAAGAGGGCGCTAAGCATCAAGTGCCACCAATTGCCCCCAAGGAGCAGCCACAGCAGCAGCATCCACGGCCACAAGGCAAACAGCCTCTCCAACCCCAACCCCCCCAGCCCCCCACCAAGTGGATGAAGTAGGCCTGGTCTGGGACACTTGATGTCATCGAAGTAGGCCTGCTAGCAGAGCACATTCAAGTCATACGACCCACAAAATTAGTCTCAATCGTTCGTCCAAAAATTATTTCCATTCATTAATAATTTTTGAAGAAACTAATTTTTTCTTTTAAATTTCCTAAGTCTTCCAAAGTCTCAAAATTTTCATAGCATATACAGTTAGCATGGACATGGACATGTCACAGGAAGGTCTATGCGGAATGCTCAAGAAGAGTGAGGCCAGTCTTGACCTGAATGGGGTAAGCCACATCCTGGATAGATCCTACAAATATATCCTAATCGACAACCCATTTACAGCGTTTCATAGCCGAGCAACTAAGCCACTCCGAGGCTGGTACCGTTGGCAAAGAGAAGCCCACTCAAACCTCTAAAGCAAGTCATAAGCCCCGGGAGCTGCGTCATCAATCCAGCGATTTGGAGAAATATGCTAAAAAAATTGTGAACACCGGCTACGAGCCAAGCGACAGGCACCAATAACAAACCATCTCAACATTGGACATGGTAAAAAAACATATACATTATAATTCCCTAATTCTCGAATTCCCAAATTCTCTATTTCAAGATCGAGCTGCATCTATTCAATCAGAGCGCAAAAAAAAAAAAAGGTTTTTGTCTTTTAACTTTTTGCACAAATTCCATTTCGGAAACTTGTGACCAGTCCCATCAAATGACGTAAGAGGAAGTAGTTAAAACTCCCGAGAAGCCGTTTCAATATATATATATATATATACATGCACGTGTATATAACGCGTCTATTCTAATACATATATAAATTGAACTTTTGACACATTGACCTCTAGTAAATCGAAATTTTAAAGTTTGAAGCGGTGTTTTCTTCATAATCAACTCGAGTGGTATTCGGGGAATCCGAGTGTTAACCAACTGAAGCTTAGCAATGTGATAAACACAAGTGTTTAGACAAGTGTCCCGCTGTTTTGGATGCTTGGGGAGCAGACTCCTCTGCTCTAGTCTTCCTTCCATTTTGCTTTGCTGTTTAGAATTATGAACTGGCATTCGAAATATCTCCGTCATGTTGTCCAAATGTCGTGTGCGCGTTAAGCACGCCAAATGTCTTAAGTGCACAATGGAGCCACAGACCCGACATCAAGTAGAAGGGGATTTACATCCATCCACCCACTCACACACACACACACACACACATACATATACAGAGCAACAATGTGGTAACGGGGCGTGCGAATATTTCAACGTGACTGTGTAGGATTTGAATGCCCTACCCTAGGGTATTATCATTTAGTTAGAAAGTGATGATAATGAAGACTATGACAATGCTAATACTAATGCCAATGTTAGAGCCAATGGCAAAAACAATGCTAATACTAATGCTAAGGCTAATGCTAAGGCTAATGCTAATACCCTTGGTAAACCTAATGCTAATAATGCTAATGTTAATGCTAGTTACAATGGTACTGCTAATGAATTAATGCTTATACAAATGCTGATTCTAATGTTAATGCTAATGGTAACGCTAATGCTAATGCTAATGCTAATGGCAATGATAATGCTCTTGCTAATACTAATGCAAATGTTAATATTAGTGCTAATGCTGCAATGACATTGACGATGTAAACGCTAATACTAATACTTTCTCTAATGCCAATGCTAATGCAAATTCAAATGCTAATACTAATACAAATGCTAATGGTAGTGCTAATGTCAATACCAATGCTAATGCAAATTCCAATAATAATGCTAATGCTAAAGACAACAGTAGTGCTGGTGATAATCATGATGACGCTGGAGAAACAAATTGTAATACTAATGCCTAATAATAATAACAATAACAATACCAGCAAAGCAGTGTATCTGCTAGTCGGTCACTTCCAGCTCCAGCCAGCCACATTTTTTTTGTCGTGTTTCTTTTGGGTTTTTGCCATTTACACTTGAGCGAAGGGTGCGAATTTTGTCACTCCGTTAACGTCAAGGCCATGAATACATCAGCTGAAGATGCCGCGGATGCGGCTGAGCGCAGTTACTCTCTATATGTGTATGTGTGGGTGTGTGTGTGTGTGAGGGGGCGTGGCTAAGTGGCAGGAGTTGGCATACGAATGAACAGTTGAATGCTGGCTTTGGCTGCCTTTGTGGATTCTTTAGCTGCTTCTGCTTCTTCTTCTTCTTGTTGTTGTTGGCAGCATTTGAACCCAAAAATATTTCACACCTATGTGGGCGTAGTGTATGTGTGTGTGTGTGTGTGTGTGGCAAGTGGCAGTTGCTGCTGCTGTTGCTCGTTTGGCTGTCACTTTGGCTCGTTGAAATTCATTAGGTAAAGCGGGGCGTGGCGGTGGGCGGCAAGCGGATGCAGAGCCAACGGCACATGCAACATGGCAGACAAGGCACGAGACAATGGCAGCCGTGACAAACGTAACGGAAGACGACACAGACAGAGAGACAAAGGGGGGGAGGGAGAGAGAGACGGGGCTACTCCAGTGACAGTGGCATGTCTAAATGTCGACGACAGGCCATTTTCTATAACTTATCTGATTTTAATTGCTTCAAACATGTGCGTGCACGCTCATTGTCTGGCTATGTGTGTCCGTATATGAGTGTGTGTGTGTGTGTGTGTGTCTCTCCTGCTTGTCAGCGCATCCTTTTTTTTGTCGCTGTCAACATTATTTCACGTTGAGCGTTTCGTCGCCAATTCGCCGAACAGTGCTGCCACTTGGCAGACAAGTTGATGACCCTCCCCCCTCCATATAGTGGCTCTGCTCCCACCCGCTTCATTTCACTATGCACGTCCACCACGTACTATGTCCCATGTGTGCGTCTCCCTCCCACCCCTCACTCCCGTTCACTCACTCACTCACTCGCTCGCTCGCTCACTGTGTGCGTATGTTTATCTCGCTGTCTTTTTATGAGCTTTGTCGGGCTTTGATGTTAATTACCCTGTAACAACGACGACGTCCTTAGCGCTATAGTATCTCCCCCCTCTCTCTCTCACACACACACTGGATCGAGACGCTGGCAAAATTTTGCCCTGACGCTTGGTAAACAAAATAGCAGCAGTCGCCGCCGGCAGCGCTGCGGCTACTGCTGCTGCCTCTGTTGCTGCGGCTGCTGCTGCTGCTGTGTGTGTCGCTCACTGGCCGAGATTATCTCCAAGGACCTATAAATCCAGTCATTAAAGTCAAAGTCACAAGACGTTGCCGGCTTATCAGCGTCGGGAGCGGCTTTCGGGCATCGCCCTCTCACTTTCACTCCTGCACACGCTGCGCTTTATAATAAAATTAAGCTAAAAATACACACCAACACAAACAAACACACACACACATACGCAGGCAGCGCTGCTTGTCTAGTTTTTGTTTTGTTTTTCTTTTCGTTTTGCTTCGTTTTTTTCTTCTCTTTTTTTCGCTTTTGGCTATGTTTTTATTGCACGCATGTAGTTGGCACTCTGCGGTGTTGTTGTCTGTTGTCTGCTTAAGCAGCGTTGCCAGATGTTTTTTTTTTTTTTTTTTTTTGGCAAATATGCATACGTGCCTGCCTGCCGTCCTTCACTCGTCGCCGTCGTTGCCACCCGCTGCGCTGACTCTGCCTCTGTTTAAAGCTAAAAATTAAGCCATAAAGCTGCTGCTTAACGTTTAAATGAGTTTTTGGCTGCGAAATTGCAGCAATTTAAAGGGTCGTCAAGTAATTTAGAGTGAAAGGCATTTAATGCTGCATATATGAAATATATACATATACATATGTACATCTTGCACGATTTGCTTTGACTATCAGTTGCTCATCTCTCTTATACATGTCAAACAAGTCCAACTCAAATAAACTTGTAGAAGAAAAATATATGTCTACAAAATATATAAATTCACTTCATCTGCTTCTTCCTCTTCTTGTTCTTGTTTTAATTCGATTTCTGATCTCTGGCATTTCGATTATGTCAGCTACAATCGCAGCCTTAAATCACAATCAGCCAAATTTGTTGAAGGGCAAACGAGGGCAATTGACAGCTAGATATGTCGACTCTGGTGGGAGGGAGACAGATAGATAGAGATAGAGAGTGAGGGGCATTGCCAGGCAGAGTGGACTCATACGCACGCACGCACGCATACACTGGCAGCACTTAACCCACCGACGACCCGCTGCTACCGTTAGTATCGGCGGACTCTATTAAAAATGCTTACAAATGCGCTTAACATTCGAATGTGCTGCAAATAAATCTCCATATGTGAGTTGACAGGCCTTCGCCCGGCTTCCCTGCTGTTTAACGGTTAAGGCGCCTGCCACAGCTTTCGCTACAGTGCTGCCATATCGGGGTTGGCCAGAAAACGGCTAGCAAGGAAGCTAAGCCGTAGAACTGCTAGTATATGACAAAAGCTAAAAGTATGCATATTTATAAATAAATAATTTTTTCGATTAACAACTCTTTCAAAAATGTTCAATAAATAAAAAAAATGTATGATATTAATTCTTTTGTTTACTATTAATTATATATAACTAGCTTGCTTAAAGCTACACGATAGTTTACTAACTTTAAAAAACTGCTGAAAACTTTACATTTACTCATATGCCAGCTGAAAGCTAGCTTTAAAGAAAGCCAATATGTTTGCACTATGCACTGAGTCTCGAGCTTGCTTTTGCCGTTATTTATTTGTTTTTTGTTGTTGTCGTGGGGTAAGTAGTGTTTGAAAGATTTTTGCTGTAGCTGTAGCTGTCGCTTAAAAGCCATAAATAACTCATGTCTTGTTGCCAGTATCGGCTGCTGTCGATAGTTATCGGCACCCAAAAGTCAAGCCCAAACCCCACGGATTGGTCAGCAGCAGCAGCAGCAGCAGCAGCTGGCAGAAGTCACAGAGCGTCAAGTGTAGTAAAAAAAGTGCTTTAAGGCGCAAAGACAAAGAAGAGAGTGAGAGCTGGGCAGAATGAGAGTGTGAGTAGTGTAAGAGTGTGAGAGTGTGCAAGAGTGTGAGACTGCATAGAGCAAGCAGAAGTTAGCGAGCTGCGATTGTGATTTTCACAAATTTTGCCCAAAAAAGTACTTAAAGCCGCAGCATAAAGAAAGACAAAGAGAGAGAGAGTGAGAAAGGGGCAGAGTGAGAGTGTGAGTATGCAACAGTGTGTGAGTGTGAGGAGTGTGAGTGCATAGGGCTGGCTGGGGCTAGCGAGTTGCGTTTCTGATTTGCACTAATTTTGCCCAAAAAAGTGCTTTAAGGCGCAGCATAAGCAAAAGCAAAGGGAGAGGCAGAGTAAGAGTTTGAGGAGTGTGAGAAGTTTGTGGGTGTGAGGAGTGCGACTGCATAGTGCTGGCTGGGGTTAGCGAGTTGCGATTGTGATTTTCACTAATTTTGCTCATGTTGCCTGTCAAATTGGATGCCATGTGTGGGTGTCATTAATGTCAGCGCCCAAAAAGACAAAAGGCGACACAGAAAGACACTAGCTGTGTATGTGCGTATGAGCGTGTATTTGTGTGTGTGTGTCTGTTAGACAGTTGCAGACATAGAGACGACTCATTAATGCCACTCATCAAAACTATAACTAATGTCGTCGTCGCAGGGCGACAGCAGGCACATGAATATCCAGGCAGAGGCTATAAATTGAGGGTGTGTGCGTTTGTGTGTGTGTGTGTGCTGATGGCATTTGTCGCCTGTCGATGTCCTTTTGTCGGCTGGCATTTAGCTATATTCGCTTAAATTGCTGCTAATTTTGTTTATCGCAGGACAATTATCCAAGCGAACGAACTGACAAATGAGCCAAACACACATGTGCTTGTGTGTGTATGTGTGTGTGTGTCTATGTGTGTGTGTGTTTATGCTTATGTGCTGGCTGCAGCTTTAAAGCGCTCTCAAGCTTTTGGCTAGCTTTATGACTCTGATTTTAATAGCTAAACACAACACACACACACACATACACACACACACACACACACACACACACACACACATATACACCCAGCAGGAGCCGCAGCAGCAGCAGCAGCTCGCACACGTTCGCATCTTTATCCAATTATGAATTTTTTGTCATTATGCCGCGTCCATGGCAATGCCCAAGCCACGCCCACAGCCAGCGCCGCCCTCGACCCCCTCAACACAACAACAGCAAAAAAACTGAACGAAAATCTCATTATGATTTCATTTCGTTCAAATGAAGCGCTGCGTGCGTCCAACTGGGGCCACGAAGTCGGGGCCAGGTGGACGGACGCTGAGCAGGTGAGCTGGGCCGGGGCTGTGGCATGTGTTGTGTTCCTGCAATTGGCGCTATGGGCCAGTTCGCTGCAACCAAAATCAACAAAGAGACAAAACAGAAAAAAAAACTTGACTCTGCCCGACCCGCTCTGTGTGTGTGTGTGTGTGTGTGTTTGTGTGTGTGTCCCGTTATGTCCCGTTGCTGCCGTGGACAACGGGATAAGGCGATAAATTTATTTTAAAATAAAATTTACTTTCCCACTGCTGTTGCTCGTTACGAATACCCTAGATGGTTAGACAAGGCAATGGGGTATGGGCAACTTTTAGAATTAATATATCAAATAAAACTTTAAGCTTAATATAATAGATTAATATATATTTAATTGAAACTGATCTTATTTTCATAATATAATATATATAATATATTATTATTAATATATATTAATGTTGCGTTTCATCGAAAATTGTCTTATTTTTATAAATCTAAACTTGTCAAAGTAATCCTCCTTCTGCTGTATCACATCGACAACCGGTTTATCGTCTCATATCGAAAGCCAATAGGTAACCAGATGAAAAATCAAAATAGGCCATGACTTTGAGGCAGAGCTCGTGCCACAAAATTCATTCGAGCACTTTTCTCTCGCCTTTTCAACATTCCATACGTATTTGAAAAAAAAAAAAACAATTCAATTTACAAATTAAAACTAAAATCGTTCAAAGACTTTCGAGGCTGACGGCATAAATACATTGGTATTTTCCATTCTATTTATGTATTGGTATACATTATATACATTCTTATATATCTATCTAGGTATATATATTTGTTAGGTCAGCATGGATCAGGACGAACTTATGGCACTGGAGAAATTGGAGGAGGCGAAGCTGCTTGCCAAATATCCAGAGGGCTTACCAAATGCTAAATCCGTATTTATACAGAAGCGCCTGAATAAGGGACAGAAATATTTCGATTCTGGCGATTATCAGATGGCTAAACAGAATGCCGTCAAGCAGATGCACTTGAATAAGGCGATGACCGGAAGTATTATTCCAACGCCCGAAACTCTGACAAAGCGCAAATCTTTCATAATCAAAACATCGAGTTTGGCTAAGCAATAGATCACATGTATATATATTTATATATGGGTGTATGTATCAGATATCTATCTGTGCATATATATATTTAAACTATGTTTTTATACTGTTTTCAATTTTAGGGATTTATTCTCATAAAAATTAGCTAAATTATTGTTATTACTCTCTATGTACATATATGTATGTAGCTGTATACAATGTATGTGTGTGTCTCTATATAGATAATGCTGACATAGCTCTTCATTCACACAAACGACCATATGTTTTTGTGCTAAAAGTCTTCGAGACTTGGGAATTTTATATTGTACATATATATATTTTGATAAATATATCTATATATATATATTATATATTTCTTATATTTTAATTAATACATATATTTTCATTTAAATGTATTTATCTATATATTTTATATATTTAATTATTACACATATATCCATTATATATTTTATTATTATTAATACATATATTATCATTTAAATATATTTTTCTATTTATTTAATTTATTTTTTTTGTTCAGCTCCATATATTTTGCAGAAGAAGCTGAGGAAGCTCTTCTTTTACAGGGTAGCGTTGTGCTATGCTCGCACAGCAAATGCATTTTAATTTTTACCGTTCTTTTTCTCTTCTCTCATTTCTGCCTTGTGATTATTGTTGTTGTTGCTGTTTAATTTTGTTTGCTCGCCCGGCGTGGTCGCTGTTCCTCTTTGTTGTTGTTGTTGTTGTTGCTGAGCTGCTCTTTAAATATGTGCTGTTGTTGCTGTTGTTGTTGTTCTTGCTATTGCTGTGATTGCCTTGCTTGGCCTTCGCTGGCTTTACCTTAACGGTAAAAAGATGTGCTGCCGCTTTTGTTATTATTATTGTTGTTGCTGTTGTTGTTGTAGCCGTTGTCCTGTCGTATTTAAATTAAAATGTTATTTATGTCAGCTGTTTGATTTCTTAACTTGCCAACCCCCGCCCAGCGCCCGTCCTTTTCCCCCCCACTGCCACAACCCTGCGGCACATATTTTTTTCTCCCTCCCTCCCGCTCTCCCTCTCTTCTTCTGTTTCTTTTGTGTATTAGAAAAATCGCCAGCAACAACAAAATAAGCTGCTTAGTTAGTGTTAAACGGCTGGTAGGGCAAGTGGGAGCTCTGAGGCGGGATGAGTGCTTGTGGAAGGAGAAGGGGGAAGGGAGGGGGAGGGAGGAAGTGGAGAGCTAGCTGTGCTCTGCTTTGCTGTTGCAACTCAACATTGCATAGAGACTCGTTTGGTACGAAATATGCAGCAGATATTTCATTGCTGTGTGCGTGTGTGTGTGTATGTGTGTGTGTGTATGTTTGTGTTTTTGTGCCTTTCTTTTCCAGCTCAACATTTGGCAACTTTGTCGACTTTAAATACAAATGCATATGCATAAGTATACATGTATGTGTACATAAGTATGCTTAAAGATCATATATAGATGTATACATAAATATGTATATACTTCTTTATAGACAAATGTAAATATACATATATTATATCTATCTATAGTAGTTGTATTTAATGAATGCTTATTGAGATCTAAATATACGTATATATTTACATGTACATATATAGATCTGAAGTTATATTAGATAGACGATTTTTAGATCTTACTCTGTATAGATAAATATGTATATTGTTAAATTTATATGAATTGAAATATATGTATGTATGCAAAGTGTACTAGGAGATCTTGAGTTCTTGTGCAGTGAAGAATCTTGTGAATAGATTCAATAGACCCCAGATATTGATATTTTATTCTCAATATACTATCATATTCTCAATATACTATTATCTAAATATAAGTATTTAAACTACAAATATCTATATAGACTCTAAATAAAACATATTATCTGTATGCTTCTATATAGCAGTTTTATTATAGACAGGTTTAATATAGATGTAGAGTTATACATTTATGACATAAAGGGATATCAGCTGTATCATTTCACATTAGCTAACATATATCTGATACCAAGATATATCCGATATATCATAAAGGGATATAGTTCAACATATAATATATATACTAAAGTAGAATCCGCTTATAACGACGCTGTAACAATTTCAGTTTGCTGATGTAAGTTTGCCTGGGGATCAGAATGTTCATCGCAATAACCGTACGAAGTGGAGTCGTTATAACCAGATTCTACGTGTATTATAATGTTCCCTTATATGATATACTATTAATGATATGCTAATATATTTAGCTTTAAACTAGCTCATATAGAGTACGAACATATATATTATGATAGTATATAATACACATATGTATATATGTATAATATGTATATAATATATACTATATATTTATACTATAATTGAAGATATATTTAGATATACATATATCAAACATATATATATGTCTAGATAGATAATTCTATATTTTTAAGTCTGTATAAAAATTGCTTAAGCTTTTTATAAAAAACTTTTGCTGTAGCTCTAAGGTGATACTTGACTGCCTTTTCCGCCCACCATCCTTACATCTACTATTCCTATATATGTATGTATATTATCTACATATCTATCTACATATACGAATCTATATCTATTGTATATTCTCTCTATTATTTGCTTCAACAATTTTTGGTTCAGCAATTTTTTGCGATTTTATTCCATTTGTTGTTATTTTTATTTATTTTTATTGTTTTGTTGTTTTGCTACTGCCTTCATTTTCTTTTTCTGATTCTTCTTACTGCTGTGCTCTTCTTCTTCTTGAATTTATATTGTATTTTATTTGTTGTCTCGCTCTTCCAAGTTGCTGTTTTTTTTGTGCTTTGCTTGAAGCTCGCTCCGCTCACTTCAGCATTTGCCATCTCTTTTCCCCCACTACCCCGCACCATTTGCCATTTTATTTCCAGTTGTTGTTGCTCTCTGCTTTACTATTCCTCCGCTGCTGCTGCTGCTGCTGCTGCTTCTTCTTCGTGTGTTTTTTTCTTCGTCTGATTGCGATTGTCACTGCGAGCTACGACTCCGACACATGTGCAGCTGCCTACGTCTGTGTGTGTGTGTGTGTGCCTGGCACTTGCTTCTGATTGGACACAACACACACGCACACAGACGCAAAAACAGTTGCGACACATGCACACACACACACACACACACACACACACACATGCATAGCAAGCGTAAGCTCTTGGCTATTTCGTAGGCTCCACCCACCGCACATAGCGGAACATGTACACAAATACATACACACACATGTGTATACGTTATTTTAGGTATATAAACCAAATATATACACACCCACTGACAGCTTGTCGCCCACACAATGGTCATATGTGCGCGCCTCTGCATGTGTATGTGTGTGTGTTTGTGTTTGTGTTTGGTTAGCTGCGTCAATAGAACAGATAAATCGATTTCATTTTGGTTCTCTCAGCTTTCGTTTGCTTCTGCTGCTTCGTCTTCGTCTTGTTGTTGTTGTTGTTGTTGCAGTTGAAGCTGCAAAAATTTACCATTGCATAACACTGGGCGCTGTCTCTCTCACTCTCTCACTCTCTCTCCCACTCCCACTCCCTCTTTGTGGCCAGCCACGCCCACCTTTTGGCATAGCACTAATTTAGCATTCCGTTGCCACAGTCAAGTGAAGCACAAACACGAAGCTTGCAGCTTAATGCGATCAAAGCATCTTAGCCGAAAGTACACTGAAAAAAAGAGTGTTGTATAAGCTTTATTACGGTTAGATACTGATTGAAAATAGTTAAATGTGGTATATTGAAAATGTGTGTTGCATTTGGAAGAAGGCGGAGTGGAACCGTATATATGTACATATATATTTAGCATATAGTATTAGGTTCTGTGATCAGTTGGCGGAAGATCCTAGAGTATTTCGCTCTATTCGTCCGTCTGCTTCTTTTTCTGTCCATTTGTCCGTATATCCTGCCATTCACTTGTCTGTTCCCTTTTCCGTCGATTTATCTGCCTCTCTAATTGTCCATCTCTCTGTAAGTCTGTCCGTCTCTTCATCTTTCTATCCCTCCGTTCCTATATCCATGCTTCCACCCGTCCGTTTGTTTGTCCGCCTATTCGTCATTTTCTCCGGCTGACTGTCGGAGTCTCCATCTGATTGTCCGTCTGACTGTCCGTCCGTTTGCTTACGTCCATCTGCAAATCCGTTCGTCCGTCTGCCTGACTGTCTGTACTTTCGATCATCCATCAGTCCGTCTGCTGGTTTTTCTGCCCATTCTTCCGTCCGTTCGTCAGTCTGTTCGTCTGTCCGTCCGTCCAGCTGTCCGTCTGAATATCTGTCTCTCTCTGCTTGTCTGTCTATCTCTCTGCTTGTCTGTCTATCTCTCTGTGTGTCTCTCTGCCAGATCTCTATATTCTCCTATCCAGACTTCCATTCTGTCCTTCCATCCGGTCATTCGTTCTTCCGTACATACATATGTCTGTTTGCCTCTCAAGCTCATTATTTGGCTGTGCATCTATCTCTATCTCGATCTATCTCGGCACCTCTCAGAGCTATTCGACATTTAAATTTACTAAGTAAACTTATTGCTAGACGATTTCTTTCAGTGCATTTGGCAGCTGTGACCAGATAATACCGGCAAAGAAACTTCAAAAGAGCACGGAAATGATTTCATTACCAGACACGTTCCAGCCGCATCACGTGGCCAGCGAAAGGCGTCTAAAACAAGGCTGATGGGCGTGGCAGGTAAAGCACTAGGAGTGAGGGGGATGGAGGATGGGGGGTCGTTGGCTGTAAAGTGTGTGCGAAAACTCTTAACGTGAGCGTCACGTACACAGCGCGCTTTTATTAAGCTGCAAGAGAGGGAGAGAGTGAGAGAGAGAGAGAGTGAGAGAGGGAGAGGGAGATGGAGAGGGAGCGTTAGGCATTGATTACCAATTCAGCGGTCATCTAATCACGGCTTGGTCAGGTTGCTGAACGTGCCACATGGGGCAGCAGCAGCAGCAGCAGCCAAAAAATGCGTCAGCTAATTAAAACGTACTAAAGCAGACGCTGACGTGTCTTCGTCTCTCTCTCTCTCTCTACCCTCACTCCCCCTCTCTCTCTCTCTCTGTGTGTGTGTGTGGCATACTTTCAGCTGGCGCAATTTATGAACCATAATTTCTATAAGCCAAACAACCCCCGCACTTAACTTTCCCCCTTTATTTTGCTCGCGCCCCTCTCGCGCTCTCTCCCTCCCCCTCCCCCTCCCCCCACTCCTCTCTCTCGCTCTCACTCTGTACGGAGGCTAAAGCGACAAATGCGCCAGCAATTTAGTTAATTGCCTGCAATTATCCTAATGAGCGCCTTGCCTGAGCGCCAATGTCAGCCAGCCCCCCAACCCCTCCCCGAACCACGCCCCGCCACCCCCCCGTCGCACTTTCATAAATTGTCGCGTATAAAGAGTCGTATATCTTTTGGCAAGGCCAACTTATTGTATTTATGACCCGATGGCGCATCGCCAAGCAGTTAACAATTAGCACAGTTCCCAACGGATCTGAACTAAGTAAGCATCCATTATCTAACACTCGCTGCGTATGTGTGAAGATGTAGAGCTACTTGGCTAGCATCTAAAGTTAGGGTCGACAGATAATAAGAAGCTAAGTCCTGAGACTAAGGCTTTTGTCTCTGGTAGACTATGTATTCAAATCAAGGGAATCTCTGTCCAACGTCTAAGGTTAAAGTCTTAGCTAGACGAGCTCAAATGGAGAAAGCTTAAATTGAAATCCTAGAGACTAAAGGCCTAGGATCGTATATCGATGATCTTAGATGTAGATCTTGGAACTTAGTTAAGGTCTCAGCTAGGCTATGCATTCAATGCAAGTCTTAAAGTTCATTTCGTAATATGGCTTTCGTATCAAAGATATATGATATATGATCTCTTAAGACTCGTATTGAGTTCGGCTTCAAGACGAAGCAGTGGCAAACTCATGTTGTGTAGTTCAAATGACCAAGTTCATAAATCAAATTAATGTAATTGTAAAAGAGTAGAGTAGGCTAGACTATAGTAGAGTAGACTGGGGTAGAGTAGAGTAGAGTAGACTGGGGTAGAGTAGAGTAGAGTAGACTAGAGTAGAGTAGAGTAGGCTAGACTAGACTAGAGTAGAGTAGAATAGACTGGGGTAGAATAGAGTATAGTAGAGTAGAGTAGACTGAGGTAGAGTAGAGTAGAGTACACTAGAGTATAGTATAGTAGAGTAGAGTAGACTAGAGTATAGTAGAGTAGAGTAGAGTAGACTAGAGTATAGTAGAGTAGAGTGGAGTAGACTAGAGTAGAGTAGAGTAGACTGGGGTAGAGTGGAGTAGAGTAGAGTAGAGTAGACTAGAGTAGAGTAGAAGAGTAGAGTAGACTGGGGTAAAGTAGAGTAGAGTAGACTAAAGTAGAGAACAGTTGAATAGAAAAGAGTATCTCTCTGCCAAGCACTTTTATTGGAGTACTCTACACTCTGTCACTCTCTCTCTCTCTCTCGTTCTCTCTCTTTCTCTCTCTCTCTTTCTCTTTCTCTTTCTCTCTCTGTTCAAGTCCTTCAATCAAATGCATTCAATGCTTCAAATATTGAACTCAATTTTAAGTTATTTGATTTGCAATATTGATATGCATCTATAGGTATCTCTTTATGTATTTATCTTGTAATTATGTTCAGGACCACTGCCACGCCCATTTGCCACCCCCCATTGCGCAATAGTTTGCAATCGAACTTTGAAGCTTGCGACTCAAAATGCAATTTAGGCAAAATGTTGATGTGATGAGACCGCACACTCATCTGTCTTGATGTGTGTGTGTGAATGTGTGTGCGTGTGCCAGCTGTGTGTGTGTGTGTTTGTGTGGGTGTGTGTCATGTGTGTGTGGCATGTGACATGTGGCTTGCCGTTAAGTCAAGCCCTGGCTCTGTCGCTGTCGTGTCTTGAGCTGTTCCGGGGCCCAAATGACATGCCATTTAATGTTAAACTTTAATGTTTTCTTGTAAGTGAAGTCATAATTTTGTGGCGCTCAGGAGCGGAGCGGGGGTGGGACCAGCGCCTGGGCCCGCTTAGCCGCCGGAGCTGCACAGGTGGGCATTATTTACGGCGGAACACCGACCGCCCCCTCCTCCCTCCGTTCCCGACTCCCGCAGCGATTCTGTTTTGTTATTTATATACAGCTTGACAGAGGCTTGGGGTGGGCGTGGCAGTGGGTGTGTTTTTCTCGATTGCGGCGCTGACGGTAACGAGCTCATGAAATAATGCGCCAAGTGGCGTCGCCAAAGTGTTTTATGCCATAATATTTATCTGCCTACACACACACAGAAGCCTTCCAGCCCCCACCGCCCCCAAACACTCCCCCCCCCCCGCCCCCATGAAAGGGGGTGTTCATCGTTCATTATGGAAATCGTGGATTTGCCAAATGTTTGCACGATCATTTGTCATTTCGAGTTTTTCCTGTGCTGCTTTTCACGACTTTTCCCCTCGTTTTCCACGGCCATTGCCACAGTGGAATGGAAAATGGTTATGCATGCATGATATATAAGCATCAAGCGAACGTCGCCTCAACAATCACGGGGTTGCCACAGTGACGCTAAGTGCTCTGCTGTTGCGTGTGGTTCGGGTGGTTGAGGTGGTTGAGGTGGTTAAGGTGGTGCGCCCAGACGCTTGATGCCCATTAGAGCCGAGCATTTGCATTTTGTGGGTCTGTTGTGCAATCGAGTGATTGATCGACTCGCTGAGTCGATTGGGGAATTCACTGGCCACATCCAACAGAAAGGGGTAGAGAGGAGAGTGGAGAGTAAAAAGACGGGAGTGGAGAGAGTAAAAAGACGGAGAGTGGTTAGTGGAGAATGCAGAATGAACAGTGGAAATATAGAGTGGAGAGTGGAGAGAGGTGAGTGGAGAGTGGAGATAGGAGAGTGGAGAGTGGATAATGGAGAATGGAGAGTCGAGAAAAGAGAGAGGAGAGTGAACAATGGAGTGTGGAGAGAGGCAAGTGGAGGTAGAAGAGTGGAGAGTGGAGAGGGGAAAGTGGAGAGTGGAAAATGGCGAATGGAGTGAGGAAGGGAGAGGGAGTACAGAGCTTATAGATAAGAGATAAAAGTTAAGAGAGAAGAGAAAATAGAAGATAAAACAGAAGACAAAAGAGAGAAGAGACAAGAGAGAAATGAAGAGAATACATATAATAATTCCTTTTCCTTATAGACTCTTCCTTTCTATATTAGAGATAAGAGAAAAGACAGAAGACAAAAGAAAGAAGCGAATAGAAGAGATATAGTCATTGTTTTTCCTTACAGACTCTTCCTTTCTATATTAGAGGTAAGAGAGGAGACAGAAGACAGATGACAGAAGACAGAAGAAGGAAGCGAAGAGAAAATATATAGAGAAGAAAATATATAGGTGTTCCTTTCTGATATGTTTCTCCCTTCGATATAAGACATAAGACAGAAGATAGAAGAGAAGAAGAGATAAGAGATAAGTATGTATATTCGTTTCATTCTTCCTATTGGTTCTTCCTTTCTATTCGTTCTATTGATACTTCCTAGTCCACACCACAGGCTCACTTTAGCTTGCCTCTTAGGCTTCTCAGTTCTCATTAGCTCACGGAATTTGTGGTCTAGACTGCAAATTAAAGTCTCGCACGCACTTTAACCCAAAAGTCACGAAACTCTGACAAATTGTATTGATTTTTCGTTAAAACTTTATCAAGTTCCTAGAGCACCCTGTGTCCAAGCACAGGGCGTTTCGAGTTGGGAAACTTTTTTTGTAATTTCAAACAACTTTGGCGGTCGAGCAACAGAGAAAGAGAGAGAGAGATGAAGAACGGGAGAGCAAGATAGAGAGGTCGCTGAAGAAGTTTCAAAAAACAAAAACAAAAAAAATTTTGTTGTTGCAAACTTTTGCGACGCACTAAATGTTATCATTGTTGTTGTTTTTGTTGTTGCGTCTAAGCTATAGCAAAATAGAGAGACAGACAGAGAGAGAGAGAGAGAGAGAGAAAGAGGGGGAGAGAGGGAAGCAAAGAGAAGGGCAACAAAAAAATAGGCCACACGCAACTCTTTAAAGAGGCGGCGAACAGCATCCGGGCCACGCCCCCCTCACGCGCAATATCAGCAAAACTTTGCAATTAGGTATTGTCAAAAGTTTCAGTTGTTGTTGTTGTTGTTGTTGTTTGGAACTTTGGCGACGAAACGGCCTATAAAATAATATGAGCGAGTGTGACCAACTTTTTAACACACACACACAGCTTAAAAGTGGGCGAACAACGTGGCCAGAAACCGGGTGGGCGTGGCACGGCATCAGCTGATCAACGCTGGCGCCACAGCTGTTCAAACGGGGGGGCGTGGCTGCGGGGGCGGTTGTTGTTACTGCTGGCGAGACGAAACTTTGGCTCGCAGCTGAAACTTTGCAGCCGGCAACAACAACAACAACAACAAACGGAAAAAAGGGTTTTCCCTTAACTTTTGTTGTTGTTGTTTTGTGCGTTATCCTTGCAGGATGTTAATGAGCCAAAGGCAGCAGCAACAGAAATTGTTTTCAGTCATCACGCAATGTTTTCCTTATTTTATTGCCTTTAAAACGTTGATCGTTAGCAACAATTGAAAAGTTATCGATAATCGATAGGCGACTGTCTAAGGTTGCTCTTCTTTTTCCTGATGGGGCTGGGCACACTTGAACTCTGATCTGGAAGTTTGGCTTCTTGTATGAAACGCTTTTAGAGTCGATACAGATTTCGATAAATTAATATTCATATACATATTCAAATTTACTAATTTACTTATTTATATTCATAGTCATATTCATGTATTCATATTCGTATTCGTATACATACTCATATATTCAGATTCATATTCGTATACATACTCATATATTCATATTCATTTATAATAATTTTCTTATACATACTCATATTCATATATATATATATATATATATATATATATATATATGATATATATATATTTAAATATATATAATATATTCATAATAACTTTTAATTAATTTTCTATACATATTCATAATGTTCATATTTATTTTTATATTCATATTTATATTCAAATTAATACATATTGACATTCACAATCATATTCGTACTATAATTCACATTCATATTGATATTAAAATTCATATTCATATTTATATTCACATTCATCTAATATTCATTTCTTTTTATTTATTTTCAAATTTTTATTCATATATATATATATACATATATTCAAATTAATTTTTCTTTACACAAATAGTCATATTCATATTCTTGTTTATATATGCATATATATAATATTAATTTGAATAATATTCACATTCACATTTACAATCATACTCATATTCAAATTCACATTCATTCTAATATTTACATATTGGTATTCATATTCATTTATATATTTCCATTGGTATTCATATATATTCATGCCTTCACATTCAGATTGATTCATATTAATATTTTTAATCATATTCATATTCATGCACATTCATTCATATTCATATTCATATTCACATTCATTGACTCTCTTTTCCAGTTTGCTGTCAAACAGTCTTCTGCAGTTTCTTTTACAGGGTATTTCGCATACTTTTTAACTAAGTCAAAATTTAATTCACGACGGGTTCAAAGTTCAGTGTTTGGCATAGGCTCAGACACACACACACACACACACACGCACACACACACACACTTGGAAAATATTTGATATAAAATTTTGTTGCTTAAAAGTTAAATTTTATTTTCTTTTGGCCAAAAACCTTCCAACTTTTGAAGTAAACTTTGCTACCGCTCGCTATCTCGCTCGCTCACTCTCTCTCTCACTATCTCCCTCTCTCGTGCTGCCTGAGTAAGTTGTGTTTATAGGCGTGGTCGCTTAACGCTTGCAGATGCTCGACGAGGGGGGTGCCGGGGTACTCGGGGTAGGTCGCGCGTCTAACGCCTTAAAGTTTAGTGGTACGCAAAGTTCGCTTTTTGCAGTTACTTTTAGTATTCAGTTTTCTCTCACTTTTTCAGTGTCAAGGTCGTTCGCCAAGTTTCTTCTTCTTTATTATTCAGCTGCCTCTTCTTGCTTCTTCAACTTCCACTTGTCTTGCATAACTTTTGCTTTAGCTAGAGTTCGTTTAATGAGTGCCAAGAACAACAACAACCCCAAACCAACTAAAAGAAGAACAATAAAAAGAAGAACTGCTGTAACATATTTAAAAGTTGGCGCCGTTTTTGATCTCCAAGCGAGACTAGACAGAGATGGAAACAGAAAAAGGGATATAGAGAGAGTGAGAGAGTAGAGTTAAAGGGTTTCCTAGAGATAAAGTCCTGGGAGAGTTCGTGTGTGGAGCTCTTGTAGGGAGTGCTGGGTTAGATCCTTGGTGACCTGTTGGCAGGGCTCGTATGTGGAGCGTTTGGATGAGCTGTTGGGCGAGCTCATAGAAATGTTCCTCAGAGCGGTGCTGGAAGAGTTCATGGGCTGGTTTCTGGTAGAGGTGCATAGAGATTTTTCGGGAGAGTTGTCAAAAGCCCTTTGAGATATATAGCGAAGATTCATGGGAGAGGGTAAATGTTTCAGGGGGAGGTGAAAGGAGGGGACTTGGGTGGGTTTGTGGGAGGCGTACTGAGAGACTAGTTGGCATAATTATTAATAGGAATGCGGAATAAAAAGATTAGCATGGTCTCTGGGAGATTTTATGCTAGAAGTCAGGAAGGGTTTCTGTGCTCCTAGGAGAGGAGCTGCCAGGAATCCTAAGAGAGATGCTGAAATGGCGGATGGGAAGGATTTAAGAGAGGTGTAGGAACGGTTTTTGAGAAAGTAGTTGGGAAGGTCGAGCATAAGGAGCTACTTCACAATCATGGAATAGGTGCTGGAAAGCTTTCTGCGTGAAGGGCTGAGAGGAGTGCTTAAAGGGTTTCTGGGAATTTTTCGGGTAGAGATGAAAAGAGGAGATATCGGAGAGCCTTTGTGCGGTTTCCTGGTAGACGAGTTGGCATAATTATTAGAAGGAATACTTTTTCGGGTGATATCTACGAGATATCCCGAAGGAGGAGAATGACCTCTGGAAGAGCTTCTACGAGGAGTTCTTGTCAGGAAGGGTTGCCGAGAGAATCTCGACGTCCTTGTTGTCATTTGCCTGTGTTGTTTGTCATGTGTTGGCTGTGAACTTTGTTTTTTCACTGGCTTTGGTGTGTGTGGTCGGTCGTCCAGCTGTGCTTTGTGCGGACCTCAACAAGTAGCCAAGCAGGAAGGAGCCAGCACCAGGACAACAAAGTGCGGCTACATAATCAAGAGGAGATTATGTAATTAGTCTGCAGCTGATTGATGAGTCCTGGCAGCTCTCACACTCTCACTATCTGCCTTTGCTGTGTGTCCTGGCTGCCTGCCTGCCTGCCTGCTGGGGCAATCAGGCGGCCTGCGATAAAATTTAAATATCTCCACAAAGGCCTTTCCCTGCAGCTAGCTCAAAAAGCTATATGCTTTAGCCACTATGCCTGGCTCCCCGCCTCCACCTCCGCTGCCGCCTCCTGCCTGCCAGCGTTCATTTTGCGGACGGTAAACAAACAAATAAAAACAAGATTTTTAGCCCAAACCCTAAAGCTGAGATCCGGGCACAGGCGAGAGCTCATCAGCAGCCATCAACCACCAAGAGGTTCGAGGGCGGGTTGGAGGAGGGGGGGCGTGGTCTCAATGAGTGGCATAAGAATAGCTGAAGAGGCGGAGTAAGCTGCCAGCTCATCTACTTGTCTGTAAAATGTCACAAAGGCGGCGCACAGAGCTCGGGTGCTCCGTCGGACGGACAGACGGACGGACGGTTGGACGGACGGTCGGACGGACGGACGGTGGCTCGAGCTTTGTCCGTTCAACTTTATTAAGGATATGCAAATATCCTTAATTCGAAAATGATTTTTAATAGGATCGAATGGAATTAGTTTATTACTTTTAATGAATTTTTTATGTCGCCGCCAATGTCCGAGCCGAGGCAAGCTCGGCGGGCAGCAGCTCGTGGGCCAGCCATTGTTCCGTCGCATGAATATAATGGATTTTCATTTGGTTGCCGGCTTGGTAGCTTTCGGTAAAAAGCCAATCACGTGGTTTAGCTTGCAAGGACCTGGCCGGGCCGTGTCCAAGCAAGACTAATGGTCGTCTCCTGCCAGCGACTTCGAGTGCGACTAATTTGCTTGCAGATGATTTATTGATTTAAAGAGTGGAGCTCAGTCCGTTCTCCAGGTCCTTCACATCCTTCACGTTCTTCATTGTTTATTTTGATTTTATTTTCAGTTTTTCAGCTTGAGCCTAATTGATTTTTTTCTTCCAGCCCGAAAAGAGTTTTTCACCACATTCGCTTCGCATTTCACTCTCTCTCTCTCTCTCTCTCTCTCTTTCTCTTTCTCTTTCTCTATTTATATATTTTACTTCAAGTGCGGTAATTAAAAATTGTCGTAAATCAGCTTCGACGAATGCTGCGCCCAAAAAAAAAAGGGACCTTCAGGGTTGGACTCTTAAAGCTTAGCCAAATGAAATTTTGTTTTTGTTTTCTTGAAAAATTACAATGCAATTAGCTGAAGAGCTCTTTAAAGCTAAGAACTTAGAAGCTAAACAAGCAAATCGCTTTAAAAAGGCTTGAGTTAAGATGCGAAACCCAGAGACAATCCGAAATTGTCTTGGAGCAGAGCTGAGATTATCATCGAACTTGAAGAGATTGTAAATTCTTCATAAACTAGGAAGAGGAGGCCAAGGAAGTATTGTTAAGTCTTCGTAGTTTAAGAACTAGCGGGAGCCACTAAGACAAGCATTTGAGGGAAGTTTTAGATTGAAAACTGGAGCGGAAGATAGAAAAAAGGTATTGTTTTCTTAAACTAAGACCTAGAACTAAGTTGAGGAATGTAAGACGAGAGGAGCGCAATGACTCAGAGAAAGGTTTTAAAGCTAGTCGAAGACTAAAGGTTAGGCGCTTCTCGCTTGAGCCACTCATGTCATGTTATGAAGTCACGGACTAGAGCTGAAGCAGAATATATAGTTTAGTTCAGTTTCATGTAGCTCAACCCTTGTCTAAAATCAAGCAGCCTCATTCCAGCTTGCCTTAAAGAAGTCATAAAATTGGCTCTGCTATGAAACGGATATACGAAGATGGTGCTGTACTTTTAAAAACAATTATGAAGTTATCTGAGGATAGACAAATTGTAGCAGAGAATGATAGTCAAGACGAACATTGAAGTAGGGTTTGCTCAGGTAGATATATGAGAAGTAATAGTCAGCAAGGAACTATAGCCAGGGTAAGGAATTGTAAGTATGACTCGAAAAGTCATACAATCGCTCTTAGCCTCTGCACTGTCGGTTGTACTTGATTGAATGTCACTAGGCCTAGAGCTAGAGCATACGAGTCCATGGAACTCACTCCAAGCCATCTCCGAATCTGAAACTGACCTCGGATTTAGGGGAGAAGGGTTAAAGATTCTAGACAGCTGCGAGGTGAATTTTGAAGAGGTTTAATACCCGACCAGTGACTAGCATTTAAGGAGCACTTTTGGCCTATGGGCATAAGAATCTAGGACTATTCAAGATTCGATGTGAAGTCAGTCAGTTGTACTTAGTAGAAGTTGGCTGAGAATAGAAGCCAGTATAGAGCAAAGAATGACATCTAGTCTAGGACAGCCGACAGAGTAGAGGCTGCTCTTGATGTAGGAATCGTCATCGGAAGAGATAACCATGAAAGGTGAGTCAGGCAGGAAGTTCAGACTAAGAGCAGAGCAAAAAGACTGAAGTAAACAACTAGTATTGAACTATGAACTACAAATGAACTATAACTAATTATCTGAATGAACAGGAACTCAAGCATTCAATTGATGCCTGCTCATGAGTAATCTGACTTGCTCTTAATGTAAATTTTTTCTTTAAGGCAGAGTTAGACTTTTAAAAACTGGGTATAAATATTCCTAGCCCTATCAATAAATCTCTTCAAATATAATTTCTGCAGGGTAACTCCCTGCCGAGCACTCTTTTCCTCTACCCGTTGCTATTTCAAAATTCATTTTGTAAATTTTAATATGCCAACGGCCAAAGCCAATGAAATTTGTCAAATGCGAAAGGTCCAATGGGTCCAACGCTTTCAGCCCACAAACGGAGCTCCTTCTTGGCCGTTGTTGTTGTTGTTGTTGTTGGCTGTCAAGCCAAATGCCACTGTCCGCAAAAACCCAAACACGTATTTTCAATTATTTCCGTGCCAACCTCGTCGTCGTCGTCGTCGTCGTCGTTTGAGGTACACGTCGCCACGTACAGCTGTCCCAGAGCCAAACGAAAGTCCCTCAGAAACCCAACAACTTTACCCCCCAAACCTCAAGCAATGTGACAATGTGCAGTTGTTGCAATTGTTGTTGTTGTTGTTGTTGTTGTTGTTATCGATGAAATATAGAAGCACAAACACAACTAGCTGCAAACAAACTGAATGAAAGAAAAACCTTCGCTGTCAACCGATTGTCCCCAACTGTCGCATACTCTGCTTCCGTTTTCCGAAAGTAGGAAATACTATTCGAAACTGTGCTTCATAAACTTTGGCAGTCGCTTTAAGAACTTGGGTTTTGCTCCTCTTTCGAATAGATCTTATTTATTTGCATTAAGTAGTTTGCCCATGGCCCTCAAACTGTTTGAGTTCTATTATGTAACTGTTGATGTTTTTTATAGTATGTGTAAGTCGTATGGACAATATACGATTGACAGGTGCATCAATTGATAGGTCTTTGATGGTAGCTCTCAAGCTGTACATTTTTAATATGTAGCTTTAAAATTGCATAGGATATGGAGTCTATATGGTGGATATCCATAACCTGGATATAGACCTGGACTCCATATTATGGACCTCATATAAATATATTTGAATACATTGAAAATGTGTTTATCTAAGAGAAAATCTTTGTTAGTTTAACAGATTAAATTTGTGTGACTTCAAAACTGTGTTGAAAAAACTGTGGAATGATCAGATAGAAGAAGTTGTTAAAGTAATTAGGATATCAGATTGTAGACTATAGCATCCTCACTATGGGTGGCTGTGCAATTTTAATGATCGGCTATCGATTACTACTTACAGATGATGGATTATCGATAACATGGATTGGAACGTCGATTGTGAATAATCAATAATCGATAGCAGATTATAGGTTATGGATTGTCAATTATCGATTTTATTTTATTCATAAGTAGTATGGGATATTGAAGTGAACTGATAACATACTGTTTTTGATCAATTATCGCATATAGATAAGAGATCATTGATTTATAATCGATAGTCTGTTATCTCAATTGAGTGATGAACAAAATCAGAGAGAGAGAGAGAGAGAGAGAGAGAGAGAGAAAGAGATAGAGAGAGAGAGAGAGATAGAGAGAGAGAGAGAGAGAGAGAGAGAGAGAGAGAGAGAGAGAGAGAGAGAGAGAGAGAGAGAGAGAGAGAGCGAGAGAGCTTAAGACAGAGACTGACAAGAAGATATAGTTATAGAGACATAATCATATTGCCACAGTAATCAAAGCAAAAGCCAATCGACACTCAATCAAAGTGGAAGCAGAGCATAATGAAAGGAAAATTTGGTATGCATAAGGCATAAGAAACAAAAGCCAACACGCCAATGTCTCCTGACCAGCAGCGACTGAGGAGTCCTGTTCCTGTTCCTGCGCCTGCTCTTGGTCCTCTTCTCCTCTTCCTGGCTCTGTTGGCATTGCGATTGCCATTGCCTGTTTGACGACGCGTCTCGTTCTCGTGGCTGTCTTGTCGTCGTCTTGTCGTCGACGTCTTGTGCAAAATTTAGTCATTGCAATCTACTTAATCATTTTGGTCAGACTGCATAAGCCGAGGGGCGGGGGGCGGTGCGCGGTGGGCGGACAGGAGAATGGGGCTCGGCTGTAACGTCGTATGCCATTTGTAATTGGTAGCTAGCTAGCGAGTCCTGTGGCACATTCTGGCAAAATTCCTTAATTGTTCCGGTTACCCGCACAATCCATTCTCTGCATTTTACATTCTAACCTCAGAATCTACGACAGGCAAAAACCAAGTCCAGGTGCCACTGACACTGCTGACACAGCTGCCTGGGCCCCAAACCCCTCCCCCCCCCCCCCTCACCCATTTTCCCCTGCCCAGCTTGGTTGGTTGGCAGTGCTACCCGGGCCAAAGGTAAACCACAGAAATACAAATCAAATTTTGTTGTGCGGCTAAAAAGCGTTGCGGCATTGCCAACGAAGCGCCTCGTCCTGCCACCTTGCCAGCGCTCCTTCATCGTCCTTCAGCTATACGTAGCGTCCTTGCGCTATAGTTGCTGCGGCTTTGCATAGACACTCTGCCTCAGCGGAGAGCATCAAAACTTTGGTGCTCACAATGCGACAAACTTGATTAAGTTGAGCGATTGTAGATGAGAAAGAAAGAGTGGAATAGCTGGATCAGAGAAACAAGTTGAATCTAATGGATAGAAGCTCTTAAGCGACTGGAGAATTTATTGATTTATCTATGCGACTATGTAACAATGCTAAAAGCTAGCATTCTATGGGCTAAGATCAGCGATCACAGATATGATATTAGAGATCAGAAATCAGAAATCAGAGATTAGAGATAAGAGATCAGAGATCCGAGATTAAAGATCAGAGATTGGAGATCAGAAATCAGAGATCAGAGATCAGAAATCAGAGATCAGAGATCAGAGATTTGAGATTTGACATTTGAGATCTGAAATCAGAGATCTGAGATCAGAGATTTGAGATCTGAGATCAGACATTTGAGATCAGAGATCACAGATTTGATATGAGAGATCAGAAATCAGATCTCAGAGATCAGAAATCAGAGATCAGAAATCAGAGATCAGAAATCAGAGATCAGAGATCAGAGATCAGATCTTAGAGATTTGAGATTTCACATTTGAGATCAGAAATCAGAGATCAGAGATCAGAGATCAGAGATCAGAGATCAGAGATCAGAGATCAGAGATCAGAGATCAGGGATCTGACATAAACCTATTATAAATGCAGAGAGCGAGATAGCTATAGTCAATGTAGTTGGCCAAGCAATCGTGATACTATTTCCGATAACTAAAGTTACAGCTAAGTTATCGATAACAAGCTGTTATTGAAATATTCTATAAGATATGCCGTTGAATAGGATATATGTTTTTGATTTGACAAAAAGAAAGGATAAAGATAAATAAGACCATGACAATGGCGATATGAACATAGCCCAAGAGAGGAGCAGGACGAAGAAGAGTATATTATATATATATGTATATATTATACACATAATTTTCCTTAAATTCTCCTGTGCTCCCAGTCAAAAGTGCTGAAAGAGTATTTGAAATGCGCTTTGCCAAAGCCAAATAGTTTTTGTATATTACTTATGCAAGCTGCACATGGCCTGAGTGTGTCTAAAGCTCTCTCTATCTGTGTATGTGTGTGTGTGTGTGTGTGTGTGTGTTAGCTAACTAGCTCTGTGTTATATTTTGTAAAATATGTTTTATGTATGCCCACATTTCGAATCTTCAACTGCAATTTGCTTGCAAAATCCAATCTCTAACTCAGCAGCTCCAGCTCGGCGTCTTTGTTGTTGTTGTTGTTGACACGCTTCGCCACCCTTGGACCATAGTGGCTGTGCTGTCAGGTAGACAATTTCCAGTGAAAGGAAAAGAAGAGCGAGAGAGAGAGAGAGAGAGAGAGAGAGAAAGAGCGGGAGAGTTTTCAGTGAGGCTAGCGAATGCCCCACGCTTTGGCTGAGCTCTCTGACACTAACTGACTAACGCACTGACAGCTGCCACCCGCAGATCCCCCAACTCCCTCCCCCACCCCACACACACACACACGCACACACAGGGCCACAGGGCACATATATGTCAGCTGTGCTGGGTGGTTGGGTGCTTGGGTGGTTGACTAACCTCAACCTTAATTGTGCGGCGCGCATTCGGCGGTTAGTTGTACCCAATTCAATTTGGCTGCAAGTGCCAAAAAAAGCGCTCGGAAATTATGCAAAACGACAGCTATAAAGGGGGGCAAGTGGGGGCTGGTTGGGGTTAGATATTGAATATAGACTTTAAGTTCGCTTAGCTTTAAGCTTGACGCATAATTAAAAACGTTTGGTTAGAAGACGATTCTTGAAGGTCCCTCGGAGAAAGGGTTTGGGCAGGGATTTCGGCGGAGTTTCGGGCTAGCCATTTCCGCAATTTTTGTTTATGGCCGGGAGCTATCAAAATGTTTTGTGCCAGCACAAGAAAAAGGTCAGATAACTGGAAAATATTATTAAAAACGAGCAAAAGACGTTGTAGCAGCAGCTGGCAAAGGAGTGAGTAGTCAGGGCTAGCTAGTTGCGAAGCTCTGTAGCTGAGGCGCCAATTTTTTGCGGGGTGCGGGGCGGTAGCAGGCTTATCCCTGAGGTGTTTTGCGGCGCTGAATGGACCTCAATCGAGCAGGACGCTGTGTCTCTCCCACTCTCCGGGGGCTGCATAAAAAAGCACTCGAGGCACACAGCAGAGAGCTGAGAGCTGAGAGCTAAAGCCTTAGCCTATCCACAAATGAATTAAATTTCAGTTTTATTATTAAATTAACTTGGCATGAACACCTAAAGACACAACAACAACAGCAACAGCAACGGAAGTAGGTAGAAGCAGCAGCAGCAGCAGCAGCAGCAGCAGTATCTGAGGCCTGGCAACAGCAGCCAACAAAATATTTTAACCCCATCGAGGCTGATGGGGGGCAGGAAGTACGCCCGACCGCTTGTGCCAAGTGAATTTTCGTCGTCATGACCCCGCCCAGGACGCAGCTTCTTGTCCCTCTCCCTCTCCCTCTCTCTCTCTCTCTCTCTCTCTCTCTCTTTCTCTGCTCTTGTCTCTGTCCCGTCTGACATCCTTCAGTTTGAGCTCACGACGACGTCGTCGCTCAGCTGTAAAGTGGAATGAAATGTAAATTTTTAATAAGCGTTTTCGCTAATGGCTATTTAAAACTCCGACCTGCAACAGCCAAGCCCCAATCCCAGCCCCAGTCCCCAACCAACCCTCCTCCACGCCAGCCATTCACATGCTTATACATGGGCATGCCCACCCCCTGCCCCTTGCCCCTTTCATATATACATATATATATATGAAATCTAAGTGTATATCGAGTTATTCGACAGTTCAGTCTGATGAGCTGTTGCGCCCCAAGTGGGTGTGTCTGGCTGGAGAGCACGCCCCCTTATGCCGCAAAACTATTATGTAAGAAAGTAATTTTCTTATTTTCGCTTGGCTGAAATTGAAAAACTGTTGAAATCGCTCTGGCAACGCTCACACTTAACGGTACTTAGCTGCAGCGCTGCCAGATGATCGCAGCTGCAAAGATTGCGAATGCATGAGATGGGGTTGAGAGCGAGCTAGACATGGATGATTTAGAGAAAGTTTTGCTATTAGAGAGACATACGTCTATTGAAGTCAGGTCTATGAACGGATAGAGGAACGGACGGAGTGGTGGGCAGACGGACCACAGGCAGGATGGCTGGACGGACGGACGAATGGACAGATGTACGGTAAGATGGACTTACGGACGGACTGATGAACGAATGCACAGAGGGATAGACGGACGGATGGATGGACAGCTGAACGGAAAGATGTACTTACGGACGAACAGATGGATAGACGAACGGACGGACATTCAACTAGATAGAAGTACGGATGGACGAGAAGAACATGGTTAGCTCTCAGGTTTCAGATTACATCTCTCTCAGCTCGTTACATAGAAGGGCAGAAAACCATGCTACCCTGTTTGCACAGCGTACACAGGGTAGCAAAATGTTTCAAACTAACTTTATCGCCTTAAGCCTTTCCACTTTTCCACTGTAAATACTGTAAGCTTTTATGGTAAAATTTCGAATATGAGCTTCATGCTTCGCATCGCACAAGTTCAACTGATTTGTGACCTATTTTACAGTTTCGCACTAAATAGCAAAGCTAATTAATTTTAATCAAAGTCTTGGAAAATTTTGTCGCATTCAATGAGTTTTGTTTTTTGTTTTTCCGTCACGGAAAAGTCATTTAGTTCACTTTAGTTTTTCAATTTTCGGCTTGGCTCAGCTGTGCTGGGAAAAAATGAGGAATGAGCTCTTGGTAAATGGAATTGGGTATCTGTAATTCCGTATTTGCAAGCTCATTTTCAAAGCGGGAGGCTGGAGGTGGGGCGAGTGGAGGGTAGGGGTAACTGGCAGCTGATTTTATGTTGACTTTGCTCTTGGATCATTTTAAATCTTTTGCAACATTTTTCATCATTTATCATTTCATCGAGCCCAAAAGGAAATAAAACCAAAGCCAAAATGACTGACAACGAGCGGCTGGTGTTTGAGCAATGGGTGGCTATGTGGGGGGAGGAAGGTGGGGGCGTGGCATGCCAACTTGTGGTTTGCGCGCGAATGAGCCTGATGACTGACGTAGCCAGACAGCCAGACGAAGTGACGATTGACGAGCGCAAGCAAGCTAAGGAGAGAGAGAGAGAGAGAGAGAGTGGGAGAGAAAGAGAGGTAGCGAGTGACGATTATATGCAAAAAATGTCGCGTATGCCACAGCAAGAAGTGAAGAGAGTGAGAGTGAGAAGAGAGAGAGAGAGAGAGAAGGGGGGAAAGTTACGCTCGCTCACAGCGAGATAAATTACCAAACACTTAAGTTGGATTTTCGAGATTTTTATCGCGGCATGGATTAAGTGACTACGCTGGCAGCCTTTATTGTTGTTGCCACCTTTTGTGGTGCGCGGCTGTTGCGCCACTGGCTGATGGCATCGCCTGCCATTTGGCCCGCTCATTTGGCCAAAGGTGCTGGGGGGTGGGGGTAAAGTGAAAAATGTGCCAATTCATTTGGTTTAAATTAGCGACCTCCGCTGCGGCGCAACAGTCTGTTCCGCAGCGGATGTTGTTGCTGCTGTCGTTGCCGTTGCCGTTGCCGTTGCTGGTGCTGCTTATTTATTGTTGCGGCCCGGGCGGTCGACGGGCTTTGGTCTTTGGGTATTTCGGTCGAATTTCTGATAACTGTGCGAATACGGTTTGATTAATGCGCCCAGATAAGCGCGATAAATTTCATTAAAAATTGCATGGCAATCCATAAAAAACCATCTGCAAAATGAGTTGCAAATTATTTATGGTGGGCCAATTGAGTGAGAGCGAAGGAGATGGCAATTGTAATGGCTGTTAAAGCTTTACCGTTGCAATGTGTTAAATGCTGCATTGCAAATCAAATTTAAAGCACAAAAACTAGACAACAACAACAACAGCAGCTGCAGCAGCAGCAGCGTGAAAAAAGAGAGAGGAGTAAAAGCGTCGCACACAAATAAACTACGTGAGAGCAAGCGCATAAGTGGGAGAGTGGTGGCTGCTGGTGTCGCTGACTGCATGCTGTATGTGTGTGAGTGTGAGTGTGAGTGGAAGAGGGAGCTGGCAAATGCATGCACAGGCCAAAGCACCGACACAGACACCGACACAGTCACCGACACCGATACCGATACAGTCACACTCTTGCACTCTCACACAAGCGCTGAGAGCACTGGAGAGCCGGCAGTGGCGCTCTCTCGCTTTCGCTGCAGCTGCTGGCAATGGCCATTGCCGTTTGCCGTTTGTCGTCATCGCAGTCGTGCAACGGACGCTGCGATAGGTGAAGCCAGCAAAAGAAGGCGGGTCCATTGCCACGGCAACCATAAAATGCACAAAATGCTTGCGAAATGAGAAATAAAAAAAAAGAAGCTGAAAATGAAAATAATCATAAAAGAAACGAAACGAAGCGCAGCAGCCGAGCAGTAGACGCAGCAGCGACGTCAGCAGCAGGCAAACCAAAGAGCAGCACAAAAAGGAGGAGAGCAAAAAAATGACGTTGAGCAAATTTACGATGGCGCTTGGTCGCATTGTTGTTGTTGCTGCTGCTGTTGCTGGAGGTTCTTTTGTGTATTTTTTTGTGCTTGGTTTTTTTTTTGCACTGCTCTTTGCCGCCATTTTGTGCGATTAGCGGCCTTAGTCCCACACCACACTCTTTCAATCTCTTTTTTCAATTTGCTGCATTCGCCGACATTCTTCGCCCCGCTCACTCGTCGCCACCGTCGTCGCCGTCGCCGTCGCCGTCGCCGCCATCGCTGTTAACACACGGTCAGTTGCCTGCAGTCGCCGTAGACAGCAGAGGGGCGTCGCGCAGCGGCAGCTTAACCGTTACTCCAATCGATAACGGTGCACTAGACAGGCTTATCAGATCTAATTAGCGTATGAAAGGGATCATTAGCCAATGGAAAATTAACAATGAAATGAAAGCAAAACAAAACAAAATGGATGCCATGCAAACATATGCATATGATTAATTCTATATATGTGGGTGTTTGCATATATTAAAAACTTTGACTAAAAAAGTTTGTTTTTGTTATTGTTTGTTTGTTAGTCAACTGCATAACTGTTTCCAAATGCCAAATGTGATTAAAAACAGAGCTGATGGCGCTTGAGCTGGCATTTAAAATGTGTTTAATGAAATTAGATTTTAAATAAATTAAATGAAAAATGATGAAACTCGTATGCAAAGCTGTTATTTAATGGACATTATTTTATTATTATGCTTTACGTAAATGTAAGCATACTTCTCAGCGCATACGAGAATTTATATAGGATTTGAAAGGTCTATATAGATATATTGACAATCAATGAATATACTTGAAATCGGGTTTCATATACATATATTTTGTATATTAATCTCAAGCCTATGAATTTCTTTATGCATATGCCTGAAGTGAAGAGGGCGTGCTTATAACATTAATAATAATGCAAATAATGGAATTCGATTAATTTGATTACTGCTTCGATTCTTATCGATTGTTTTAGCTAATTGCAAAGCTCTGCCCCCTGTTTGGTAGCAGCCCTTATGAAATGTCTGCTGCCGGCAACAAAAAACCCATTCACAACCCCCCCAATGAGTGGCTGTGATTCAAATGGAGGGCAGGGGCTAGCAGGAGACGGAGGCAAACGCGAATTGAAGAAATCTGGAGAATAAAGCAAAGGCGCGTAAATCGCGCCAACAATTGCGCTGAGAAGTATGTCATAAATTTGGACGCCTTGCTGGGGACAACAGCAACAGCAAGCATAATAAGTAAGCGCTGGCAGGGGCGTGGTCGGGGGTTGGGCGGCGACGGGCAGCAGCAGGACAAGTTGCTTGGCCAAAAAAGCAGCTGCGCTGCCGGCGACAATTGCTGGCAATTAAAATGTGTCGCATTTGGGAATGCGCCCATTGACAACAACAGCAGCAACAACATTAGTTCAGGTTGGGCATGCACGACTAGCAGATATCCAGCTTTTTCACAAGACTTGAAGAATTTGAAAGTTGAGGTAGTTAGCTCCTTAAGACTACAAGAAATGTTTATAAAACATAGATCGATAAATATCGATCTCAAGTTGTGTCGTTTATATAGCTGTTATGTGTTGGCCTCTTTTGCATATTGTTAGATAAGGTACTGCCGGTTAAAATTTGTGAAAACATCTGTAAAACTGAACACTTAAGCTACAAGTATATTATCGTTATTTAATTTTTATCGATTTTTTGTTGGAGTAAATGTATAACAGCAGTTTTGTAACAAACTTGATTTCTATTCTCAAAGCTTTCGATATTGTAATGATATCGATATATGCCTAACATAGATTTTGATTGATTTTAGGGATATGCCTATAAAATATTTTACATATAATTAAAACTTAATGTGCTAGAAAAGCATTTATCTAACCTATTTGAGATCTCTCACAAAGTAAAGTTATCGATATATATCGATTTTATGTCAGTTTATTATAAAAAAGCAAAACTAATATATATATTTTAAAGCTGTGTATGATAAATTAGCCTAGTTTAAAAATTTTGTGGATAAATGACTCAAATTTCATAGACTGTATATCGATTTTGATTGCTTACTCACAAAATTATCGATTATTTGTAGGATATTTACTATCAAATCAATCGAGATCAACATGTCTCATTCAGCTTGCATTTCATCTTATGTCTATAGCTAGCATACCCTATACCCTCACATGCCTATTAGCTACAGGGTATAACAACCACGATAAGCAGGACAACAATGTCCAAATGCCTTTGCCCGCGTCTTCGACTTCGTTTCGCGTCTTCAATTGCTCTGCTTGGTGCCTTTTGCTTTTGCAGCTATCGGTGGTTTCTTAGCCACGCCCCCCGCCTTTCGCCCTCTGCCATTGTTGTGGGTGCCGCCGTCGCCGCCGCCGCTGCTGCCGCTGCTGCTGCTGCTGCTGCTGCTGCTGTCGCTGTTCGCTGTCATTGCCATTGTTAATGAGAATTTCTTGTTTTAATGAAAACAAATCATTGAGTGTAAAAGACTTGGATTTTATTTTTCATTTCCGTGATTTTGTTTGTGCATTTAATTAAGAAAATGGAATTAACGCATTTCACTTTGGCACATGAGAACCGCCTGCCCCCCATCCACTGGCCTACGCCCCCCACCCTCCTCACCCCCTCTCCCTCTCCCCCTTTCCCACTCCATTTCATTGTGGGCACTTGCCATTGCCATTGGGTATTCACTTGAGAACATTTTCTTGGGTTTTCATGATTTTTTTTGTTATTTTGCTTTTCTTTTTTTTTTTTTTTCTTTGTTTTGGTTTTTTCCATTCGCACTTTTGGTTTTTGTTTTTGTTTTCTGTTTTCTCTTTTCTTTGGCTTTGTTTAAGCGGGGCGTTCGGCATTCAATACAACAAACAACTGAGCCTCTGGCTTCTTTTTCCACGCCCTTTGCAGGTGGTCGATGTCGCCTGCCCTGTCACTTAAGTAGCTTATGTTATTGATATTTCGATAAAAAGAAGAAGCTGAATGAAAACAAAATAAGTAAGTAAATATTGGACTCTGATGCGTTCTAAATGCCCTCTTAAATATCTTTTTGAAGCGGGCAGCCAGCCATGCAAAGCTCGAGGTCAAAATGAAGAGAAATTTATTGTAGGCATTTAAGAATTGATATACCTAAAGATAGAAATACCTATAGATGAGGATAGAGATATGAATATAGATGTTGGACATGGAAGATGGGAGTTAGGAGAGGAAAGATGGAAGACTGAGGATGGTAGATGGTAAATGGAAGATGGTAGATGGTTAATGGCAGATGGTAGATGGAAGGTAGAATATAGATTATTGAAAATATATGGTTTAAGATGGAAGAAAGAAAATAGCAGATGGAAGAGGATAGATGGATGATAGAAGATATAAGACAGACAGATAAGAGATAGGAGATAGGATAAGGAGATAAGAGACTGGAGATAGGAGATAAGAGATAGGAGATAGGAAATATTAAATGGACCACATAAGACTTATAGATAATATGTAAGAAAGATGTTTTTCCTTTAAAAGCTGAACCAACCTCTTAACCATCTATACAGCCTCCACAATGGTAGAGGTAACATCCCAGTCTTTTAGAAGTCTGTTAAAAAATGTTAAGGCTTTTGATTTTTTGAAGATAAGCTATAAGATAATATAAAATAAAGAAACTTTTCTATAAAATCTCTTGAGACCTAAGTTCAATTTAGATTTTTATTTAGCAAATGCCCAATGATCGACTTCAAGTTAAGAAAACAAATTAGTTTTGTTGTTACATTACATCTAGGCAAGTATCAAAAAACTTATCTAATGATAATGCAGATGAGATATTTTATATATGCGAATAATAGTTGTGAAAGCAAATATTAGTAGCAGAAGTATTTCGTAAGTACTTCTCTTTTATAATCAAACTTTTAACTATAATTTCCTTTTCATATGATATTATCTCTATCCTTTTCCCATTCTTCTATTCTGTTAATTACAATAATATCGTACCTCTATCGATGCCTAATCTAAAGGCCTTTTATATAGAAGGATCTATCATTGCCTTTCACAACTCAAACTCAACTCTCAATTGAAACTTATCTCAGCTTCCGTTTCTCTCAATGCACAATGCACAAATTCTGAATTTTTATATTGACTTTACTCTATGCCACTTAAATACTATCCGGTTTTCAATATCTTCCCTTATTGTGTAGTATCTCAATATAATTTTTTGGTTTTGCTTGAGATTTGCTTTGAGCTTAAGCTCAACTGGGATTCCATTTCGAGTGGAACACGTCGATCCCTGTGGCTGGGCTGGGTCGAAGTTGCGGCTGCTGCAATCTGTAGGTGCCACTACCCCAGCCACTGGCTCAGCACCCCAACCCCACCCCCTGGTGTAAGGGGGTGGGGGGGCTGGCTGTATGCCAAATGCTTTTGTTGTAAAATGAAAATCGCGCATAAAATTTGAGCCGAAGCAGCTGCGACGCAAGTGAATTAATTTGAATTAATTTAAACAGTGAGTGGTCCATGGCAAAGTCGCCTGATGCTGGGCGGAGGCTAAGGAAGGGGAGGGGAGGAGTATAAGGAGTGGAAGGAGGAGGGGTGCGTGTGGGCGCAGCAACAGCAGAGGCGAGGCGGTGCTGTGGGGTGGGTGGCTCAGCGTGCCGCGTGTGTGGGCGGAGGAGCATTTAAGTAACTGCGCCAACACTTGTGCACAACAAACACACATACACACACACACACACACACACACACACACACACACACACACACACACACACACACACACACACACAGCAACACACACTCGAGCACAATGCGAGCCTGAGATTGAGACATTACAGCACATCCAAAGAAAAGTCGAATTTAAAAATGTTTTTTTTTTTGTTTTCTGTTTTTTGCATTTTATTTTTATTTACATTGCAGCTGGCAACGCCAAAGCAAAGAAAAGCCAACGCAACGCACATTGGCCTCAAGTTGAGTGAAAATTTATAATTGGAAAATTTGGCAAAAGCGGAAAATTTATGAATCGGCTTTTTATGTGTGTATATGTATATGTGTGGATATCAATTAATTGAAACTTTTTTATGAGGGAGAGAGAGAGAATGAAACTGCAAGACAAAGACAGAGTAAGAGAGAGAGAGGAACAGTAAAGTAGTGAAATGAGGAAGAAACAAAATTGAATTGAAATACATATGAAAAATGAATGATAATGAGAGAGAGAGCAAGAGAGAAAGGGAGAGGGGGAGGGAGATAGAGAGAGAGAGAGAGAGAGAGAAAGAGAGAGAGAGGGAGAGAAGGAGAGAAAGAGAGAGAATGGGAGAGAAGGAGAGGCAGAGAAGGAGGGAGAGACAGAAAGCTATTGACAAAAGGAGCTAGATTGAGAGAGAGAGAGAGAGAGATAGAGAGAGAATGAAATTGCAAGACATAGAAGACAAGGGAGGAAAGAATAATGATAAAATGATAAAAGGGAGAGAGAGAGATAGAGAGGGAGAGAGAAATAAAAGCAGAGACAGG